>CM060951.1:152090407-152832907 GCA_030765055.1 Mantis religiosa
ATCATTGTTCAACTTACTTGATTCTGCTATTAAGCTGTCCTGTTCTTACCTCCTTAACCTATCCTAAGCATGTTTCTTTTCTTCTCTATCTAACCCATATCTGTTAAGCTCAACTATTTGGTCTAAAGCTAACTACTTGTATGTATGATGCAAATTTTTGAGGCATGTCGATGTTAGAGCTATCTTTGTCACCGCAAGAGGTATATATGCTGATTACAGATCTTTATACAGTAAATTTAACCCTTTGTGTATCTGCTTCTGTTTTCCGACAAATTGAAGTTCTTTTGTTGCTAGAGTTTCTTGTTTTTCGTACCTTCTCTATGCTTTCAGGAACTCTGTTCCACCTTGATATGTTTTGAGGTCTTATGCTTATACCTTAGGCTTTTTGATTGTCTTTTTGATCTGAAAGGCTATGTATATTTGTTATGGTCCTCATTCCTTTTGGTCACATAGTTAGGTCTTGAGGCACGATCTTAGGGCCTGGGGTTTAAAGGATGTAGGTCTCATAGCTTAAGTTTGCAGGTCGTAAGGTTAAAGGCTGTAGGTTTAGTGGTTAGGTCGTATAGATTCAAGGTTAGATCTCTCGGTCTAGAGTTCAAGGCTGTAGGATCTGTAGGTTACATATTGAGGTATGATCTGAGGGCTCCAGGGTTAAGAGTAGTAGGCTTCATAGGTAAAGGTTGCTGGTCTGAAGGTTAAAGGCTGTAGTATGTTTAGTGGTTAGGTCGTATGGATTCAAGGCTAGATCTCTCGGTCTAGAGATTAAGGCTGTAGGTTCTGGAGGCTACGTTTTGAGGTATGATCTGAGGTCTCTAGGGTTAAGAGTTATAAGCTTCGTAGCTAAAGGTTGCTGGTCAGGAGGTTAAAACTGTGGGATCCGGAGGTTAGGTATTTAGGTATGATCTCGGAGCTTTAGGATTAAGAGCTATAGGTTTCATAGCTAAAGGTTTTCCAGCTAGAGATATCTTCGTTACTCTTAGAGGTATATTTGCAATGGTCTAGGCGTAGAGTTTCTATACGTATTTTCCTGCAGATTGATATCTTTATACTCTTGTGCCTCTTTTCAAGCTTTTACCCCCTCTGCATTGTCTTGTAATAAGTCGTAACGCTAAACCAATGTTCTTATGCTATTTTCAAGCTTTTTCAGATGTTATGAGGTTTATGGGTGTTTCAAGGATTTTTTAGACCAAGTTCAGTTACTTAAATCATTTTATAACTAACTAAAAGGTTTTTCAAGGATATTTCAGATTACGAGATAGTAGTTACTTTTTCAATTTACCTATTTTAACATTAACTAAAGTGCGTTCAGTTAGCTTGTATTCAGTAGTAGACGCCTCTCCTCTTTTATCTGGGCTGGAGACCAGCACTAGAATTTAATCCTAGTGGCAGAGTTAACGCCTTCCTCCATTTTTGTTATTTCTTCTTTCTTCCTCAGGCGTCATGAGAGTCGTAGGATAGATGTCACTTGTGTAAATATTCATTCTCTAGCTTAGCTTACAGAGATAACCGTTATCTTCTGATCTAAGTTGCCCCCTCTTGCACACTTTTTGCAATACTATAGTGTCCGTACGCGTATGTTGATACTCCATCCTCAGCAATCACTCTCTTGTCTTCATGAGGCGATAGGGCTATTTTATTACCTTCAACTGTAGAAAAATTATGTTTTCGGGATAGGATTAAGTTCATAGGAGTTCTTAGGATCTTTAGGGTTTTAAGACATTCCACATAGCTATCGAAGTTGATGTACTGCCTGATTGCGCTACGCTTTATGCCTTTAATCTTCTTGATGACCCCTCCATCTATGTCGAGAGCATACATCTTAGGTCTGAGCCCTACAAAACGACGAATAATTTTTCCATTGGCTTCATCTTTAAATTTTCCCAAAATTTTCCTGTTTTTTGTAGAATGACATATATGGTCGACAGGTTAACCAGCAGTATCCAGATGTTCAAGAAAGCGTAACTTATCCTGGTATATATCTTTTGTAGTCACTCTATGGATGAAAGAGTCTGTATCCATGTACATGAGTTTTAGATTTTCAGTCCCGTAATACGGCAATAACACACCATAATGATATCGATACATCAAGGTTTTTGAGATATCCAGCACACACATCCCAATGTATATAGGTTTGTCAAACACTATCTCTCGCGAAGCCATGTGTACTGCAGCCAGATTAGGTCCATATATAGTTCGATCAATGAACGTAGGCTTAGCAACCAGCTATTCCAATGTCTTCCAATCGGTAACAAGTCGTATATTCATTCGGTTTCTTATATTCTCCATAGTTTTTCCGAACATGGCATTGTTAAAAAGTTTGTACAGATCCTTCTCGAAATCATTTCTAGATCCTTGTCGTAGTCCGCTATTCAATTGGACATAAGGCTTTAACCAGCACGACTATCGAAATTGTAGTACACGATGGATTTGTATCAGTTTTATCCCATGATCAAGAGCTTGCTTCAAGGTTATGTAGTGGACCACATACTTAGTTGGTGATCCAAGGTGTGGAATGAGCTTCTTTGTAGAAGAATCCTTAGGCTTGATACACCCGGGCAGAAATGGTAAATCATTATGCAGCTCGTGAAGTTCTGTAGGGTATTCAAGATCCACTTCTAAAATGTAGCCGAGAGGGTCATCTTCTCGAAGTATATATAGGTTAATAGCTGCAGGGGAAACCCACTCAAAACCCCCATAAGGAAGGGCGTGGCACATCGCCCAGCCATATTGGTTATTTGCGTCCTCGTACGTAATATATTGAGAGGGCTTACTTGAGTCATACTCTTCCATATAGATGTTGTTCGCCTTTGCGTATCGATTGGACACTTGGCATAATCCTCCTCTTATACCTGATTCAACCATGAGTAGCTGATCGTAATACTGTAGCAATTCTAGTTCAATTCCTGTATGCAGCAGCATTGCATCCCACGTAAGTCCAGGAGATGTAAAATAATTTGCAGGATCAACTTTATGCGTTTTCAGGGTCTGGTCTCTGAATGTCTCAAACACATCAGCTAGTAGAAGAACATCTGAAGTTAGATAGAGATCGCTATACTCGCCTAATGTTTTAATGTTGAACTGTCTCCATATACCTTTTGCATGTTCATACTCTCCATCACTAATTTCTTCTTTGTTCAGCTTGTTGTAGAATGCCTCCCTCGGAGGAAGTTCTGTGTCATTCAAAACATCCCACGATGTAACGTAGTCGTAGGGGAAAACACCCTTACGTGTAATCGATTTGAATTGCTCTGCTCCAAAGTTCTTTATAGTTTCAGGATATGATGTTAGATTTTTTGCTAGTTTATCCAAGCTGGTACTAAGGAAGCGATAGGTATCCACAAAGCGAAGTTTAATATTTCCAACATACATGGAAAATGATATATAACTTTCCTCAGAGCTAGGAATAACTTCTACCCTATCGCTAGTACAGCCTAACTCCTTAACAATGAAATGGGAGTCATATCCACTCAGGTTATGTATGAAGACAAGAATATAATTAGGCGTTTTACAGGTTAGATTACACTGATTATGTAGACTTCCTCGATAGGGTTCAGTAGGAAGATCAGTCCGTAAACCTTCAATTATAGCTGAGGCTTTGACATAAACATAGAAACTCATAGGAATATGCATCTGATATGGAACTGTATAAGACGTTTCGGGATTAGAAGAACACCCGTGGTAAGGGGTAAGAATGCTTTCAAAGTCAGCGTATATGACATAAGGTAATTTCAACATCCTTTCATGATTCTTGAATCTAACAATAGATTTCTCCTTAGTTGGCATAACAATCTTAGCAACTCCGTGTTGGCTACATATTTTTCTATGTTCATTTAACCTCTCAACTCCTCCATTTCGATAATTAGAGTTTGTAAAACAGCGTTTACAGATGTAGAGTTTTCCCTCGCGTTTGGTTTTTTGTTGATGAATAAGTCTCTCGAAATTCTTTATATCAACGTAATGATGACGTCCAGCTGCATTACTTAATAGAAACAGGTCACGATGGTCGGACAGTTCTTCATCGATAACCTTCATAGGAAACATTTGATTTTTCTCATCCAGTCCGAAAACATTTATAGAGATGTTATTTCTTCGTTCAAATTTTGGAATATCAGTCAGGCTCGTAGGAAACGAGACTCAGGAAAAGTCATATCTTTCTTGAAAATCCTTATACTTGCTAACTCGTTGAGGATTCTTATGAATGAACTTGGCAAGTACGGCGTACATAAAACATTTCTCATCATCATAGTTCTGCGGATTTATACATGCTCCTTTAGCTCCAACAATAGCCGGTAGAGGGATGTAACTGCTACCTCCTAGTGCATTATTCTTGTTGATCCTAACACGCACACCATCAACAGCTAATAAAGCCCAGCTGCTTCCTTTAAGTTGACTTTCCTCCATTTCAGTACAAAGTTTCTTGAATTTACTTTCCAAGATGGCGTCCAAGTCACTTTCTAAAAATATTGCCTGATTTGGGGGTTTAAAGGCTTTATCAGTAGTATCACCAACGGCATTCACAAACTGACATTCAGCCATGAGGTTAATTTTCACAATTTTATGGATCCTCAGTTGCTTCTGGACGGCTTGAATTATCCGCTGTTTTGATTCCTGGAGATATATATTCAGGTCTTGGCATGTAGAGCACTGGATGAAATATGATTTCAGTCGATCCAGGAAAGCTGTTTGATACTCTACGACATCGTCTTCATCAGGAACCATTAACAGCAATTTATGTTTGGTAGGCTCGATCTTGAGTTTCTTAGCAGCAGTTATCCTCTCGCATCTTTCTTGATGAGTATCTCTGCGATTTTCAGTATCATAAACATTTCCACAATGTTTACATTCGTAAAACTGACCACATAGCAGCTCATGTCTCTGTTTATTGTAGTTTTTCAGGAAACTCTTATCACATTTACCACACTTAAATTCTGGAATAGCAGTGTCTAATAGAGCTTCCATTGCTATAGTTTTTGTTGTGTGCAGGCTAATTCTCGGGGAATATTTTGCTAAGTAAGTGTCTGATACACCTTTTCACTTCTCTTCTTCACCTTGATAAGTTATCAGCGCTACTGATGATAAATTTCACTGTAGAAGCTGATCCGCTACGCTATAAACACACTAGCGTAATTACAATCTAAGACCGATCAAGCTCTCCTTATACACTTAGCGCAGACCTAATAGAAAACTTCATCATCCCCTCCACCAACAGGATTCGAAGGTGGCGCTACTATCGGAGAAAGCCTAACAGAAAACTTCATCATTCCTACCACTACCGGGGGGTTTGAAAGTGGCGCTCCTATCGGAGAAAACCTAAAGGAAAACTTCATCACACCACCACCTTTGTAGCTCGAAGGTGGAACTACTATCGGGGAAAACCTAAAAGAAAACTCTATTCATTTTTGCAGTTTACGATTATTTTTAATCTAGTATAGAAATCACATGAGAGAGAAAATTAGACAAATTAAAATTAAAAAAGGCAGTAAATAACTAGATTTGAAGATAAAACTTAGACAATTCAAACGAGTATAAACATGACTAAGCTACGCCTTTTAGTTTTAAAGTTACATTAGGAGCACCCATCACCACCCTTAGGCATCTCTCTATCTTCAATCATACCTTCTTGGAGCCTTTTGATACACCTCTTTTAGATATCAGTTCGATTTTCTCAAGTTCATCTATTACACCGTTTAACTCATCTACGGGGCACCCTTAGAATCCTTCACGTCATCCACAAACACACCTTCTTGAACCCTTTTGATATATTTTAACCTATTTATGTTTGTTGCTACGGGCATCCGTTCTCTTTTCGTAAGTTAAATTATTACATCCTCTTGTTATGTCTGAGTCTCATGCTTACATATTAAACATTGTGATTAAGTATTTTGATTCGAAAGTCTATGTAAATCGTTTAAGGTAAACATCTCTTCTCAACATGAGATAAGTCATGATGTATAATCTTATGGGGTGAGGTATATATGTATACGTTATTTCATTGCGCTTACATTATTAGTTCAAGAGTTATTTAAGATTCAAGTTATTGCGGAAGAAGCGGTAATCGAACCACGGGGCTCTAGGATACGGAATCATAAATCATTCACAGCATATGTTGAATGAAAAAGACCTGCGCTTTCCCCCGCTGTTCTATGTGCAATAGACAAGAAGTAGAACACAATTACATAATTGAATGGACGATGGGAACTGAACCAAGGACCTTCTCAGCTAAACAGTGAAAGGATATGATTAACTAAGATATCTATCACCATATAAATTTGATGTTGCCCCTCTAGGCACATTGGTTACAGAGATATTCAGGTTAACTGATACAGGACTCGAACCAAGGAGCCTTGAGCTACACATTGTCAGCATATGATTAACTATGAGAAGCATAACCATATAAAGGTTATTTCACTTCTCTAGACCCACTGGTTACAGAGATATTTAAATTAAACAATTCAGGACTCGAACTAAGGACTACAGGTATACAGCATAAACCCTGCGGACCCCGCGAACCATATGTAAGTAATAAAGTTTATCCGAACTCTCTATCATATTTAGTTTTGGAGTTATTACAATATAAGCAGTACTCCTTTGCGTGAGATTCGATTCTGGACCGTTGATAAAACTACAAGTCACAGGCAGTCACTAAGTACATGGTCACCCCTTACCAGGCGGTTAAAGGTACCATCACTTGTCTTTCCACCCCTGGTCGGCATCCCATTGTTCACGCACCCTCTTTATTTATCACATGCAGTTGTGCCAGCGTCTTGTGTCATCAATCAAGTAGTAGTTGGTATAAGGTTCCCCTATCCCTTACCCCGCCCCTTTCAATTTATATGCAAATTAGATATTCTATTGTTCCAAAGTCCCCTTTTACCAACTACTACTTGATTGATGACCTGTCAAACCCCTGTCACAAGACGCTGGCACAACTGCATGTGATAAATAAAGAGGGTGCGTAAACAATGGGATGCCGACCAGGGGTGGAAAGACAAGTGATGGTACCTTTAACCGCCTGATAAGGGGTGCCCATGTACTTAGTGACTGCCTGTGACTTGTAGTTTTATCAACGGTCCAGAATCGAATCTCACGCAAAGGAGTACTGCTTATATTGTAATAACTCCGAAACTAATTATGATAGAGAGTTCGGATAAACTTTATTACTTACATATGGTTAGCGGGGTCCGCAGGGTTTATGCTGTATACCTGTAGTCCTTAGTTCGAGTCCTGAATTGTTTAATTTAAATATCTCTGTAACCAGTGGGTCTAGAGAAGTGAAATAACCTTTATATGGTTATGCTTCACATAGTTAATCATATGCTGACAATGTGTAGCTCAAGGCTCCTTGGTTCGAGTCCTGTATCAGTTAACCTGAATATCTCTGTAACCAATGTGCCTAGAGCGGCAACATCAAATTTATATGGTGGTAGATATCGTAGTTAATCATATCCTATCACTGTTTAGCTGAGAAGGTCCTTGGTTCAGTTCCCATCGTCCATTGAATTATGTAATTGTGTTCTATTTCTTGTCTATTGCACATAGAACAGTGGGGGAAAGCGCAGGTCTTTTTCATTCAACATATGCTGTGAATGATTTATGATTCCGTATCCTAGAGACCCGTGGTTCGATTACCGCTTCTGTCGCAATAACTTGAATCTTAAATAACTCTTGAACTAATAATGTAAGCGCAATGAAATAGCGTATACATATATACCTCACCCCATAGAATCATACATCATGACTTATCTCATGTTGAGAAGAGATGTTTATCTTAAACGATTTACATAGACTTGCGAATCAAAATACTTAATCACAATGTTTAATATGTAAGCATGAGACTCAGACATAACAAGAGGATGTAATAATTTAACTTAAGAAAAGAGAACGGATGCCCGTAGCAACAAACATAAATAGGTTAAAATATATCAAAAGGGTTCAAGAAGGTGTGTTTGTGGATGACGTGAAGGATTCTAAGGGTGCCCCGTAGATGAGTTAAACGGTGTAATAGATGAACTTGAGAAAAATCGAACTGTTATGTTAAGAGATGTATCAAAAGGCTCCAAGAAGGTATCATTGAAGATGGAGAGATGCCTAAGGGTGGTGATGGGTGCTCCTAATGTAACTTTAAAACTAAAAGGCGTAGCTTAGTCATGTTTATACTCGTTTGAATTGTCTAAGTTTTATCTCCAAATGTAGTTATTTATTGCCTTTTTTAATTTCAATTTGTCTAATTTTCTCTCTCATGTGATTTGTATACTAGATTAAAAATAATCGTAAACTGCAAAAATGAATAGAGTTTTCTTTTAGGTTTTCCCCGATAGTAGTTCCACCTTCGAGCTACAAAGGTGGTGGTGTGATGAAGTTTTCCTGTAGGTTTTCTCCGATAGGAGCGCCACCTTCAAACCCCCGGTAGTGGTAGGAATTATGAAGTTTTCTTTTAGGCTTTCTCCGATAGTAGCGCCACTTTCGAATCCCGTTGGTGGAGGGGATGATGAAGTTTTCTATTAGGTCTGCGCTAAGTGTATAAAGAGAGCTTGATCGGTCTTAGATAGTAATTACGCTAGTGTGTTTATAGCGTAGCGGATCAGCTTCTACAGTGAAATTTATCATCAGTAGCGCTGATAACTTATCAAGGTGAAGAAGAGAAGTGAAAAGGTGTATCAGACACTTACTTAGCAAAATATTCCCCGAGAATTAGCCTGCACACAACAAAAACTATAGCAATGGAAGCTCTATTAGACACTGCTATTCCAGAATTTAAGTGTGGTAAATGTGATAAGAGTTTCCTGAAAAACTACAATAAAAAGAGACATGAGCTGCTATGTGGTCAGTTTTACGAATGTAAACATTGTGGAAATGTTTATGATACTGAAAATCGCAGAGATACTCATCAAGAAAGATGCGAGAGAATAACTGCTGCTAAGAAACTCAAGATCGAGCCTACCAAACATAAATTGCTGTTAATGGTTCCTGATGAAGACGATGTCGTAGAGTATGAAACAGCTTTCCTGGATCGACTGAAATCATATTTCATCCAGTGCTCTACATGCCAAGACCTGAATATATATCTCCAGGAATCAAAACAGCGGATAATTCAAGCCGTCCAGAAGCAACTGAGGATCCATAAAATTGTGAAAATTAACCTCATGGCTGAATGTCAGTTTGTGAATGCCGTTGGTGATACTACTGATAAAGCCTTTAAACCCCCAAATCAGGCAATATTTTTAGAAAGTGACTTGGACGCCATCTTGGAAAGTAAATTCAAGAAACTTTGTACTGAAATGGAGGAAAGTCAACTTAAAGGAAGCAGCTGGGCTTTATTAGCTGTTGATGGTGTGCGTGTTAGGATCAACAAGAATAATGCACTAGGAGGTAGCAGTTACATCCCTCTACCGGCTATTGTTGGAGCTAAAGGATACTGTATAAACCCGCAGAACTATGATGATGAGAAACGTTTTATGTACGCCGTACATGCCAAGTTCATTCATAAGAATCCTCAACGAGTTAGCAAGTATAAGGATTTTCAAGAAAGATATGACTTTTCCTGAGTCTCGTTTCCTACGAGCCTGACTGATATTCCGAAATTTGAACGAAGAAATAACATCTCTATAAATTTTTTCGGACTGGATGAGAAAAATCAAATGTTTCCTATGAAGGTTATCGATAAAGAACTGTCCGACCATCGTGACCTGTTTCTATTAAGTAATGCAGCTGGACGTCATCATTACGTTGATATAAAGAATTTCGAGAGACTTATTCATCAACAAAAAACCAAACGCGAGGGAAAACTCTACATCTGTAAACGCTGTTTTACATACTTTGATTATCGAAATGGAGGAGTTGAGAGGTTAAATGAACAAAGAAAAATATGTAGCCAACACGGAGTTGCTAAGATTGTTATGCCAACTAAGGAGAAATCTATTGTTAGATTCAAGAATCATGAAAGGATGTTGAAATTACCTTATGTCATATACGCTGACTTGAAAGCATTCTTACCCCTTACCACGGGTGTTCTTCTAATCCCGAAACGTCTTATACAGTTCCATATCAGAAGCATATTCCTATGAGTTTCTGTGTTTATGTCAAAGCCTCAGCTATAATTGAAGGTTTACAGACTGATCTTCCTACTGAACCCTATGTATATCGTGGTTATGATGCTGCACCGAAGTTTATGGAGTATGTAAGTTCTCTCGCAAAGAAGATTAATGCGGTATACAAAACTGGTGCTCCATTAACTCTAACAGATAAGCAGCAAAAATCATTCGAATCTTCTACAGAATGCTACCTATGTGGTAAAGAATTTACCGACGATAACTGGAAAGTACGGGATCATGATTATATAAGTGCTGAATATCGAGGAGGTCTACATAATCAGTGTAATCTAACCTGTAAAACGCCTAATTATATTCCTGTCTTCATACATAACCGAATGGATATGATTCCCATTTCATTGTTAAGGAGTTAGGCTGTACTAGCGATAGGGTAGAAGTTATTCCTAGCTCTGAGGAAAGTTATATATCTTTTTCCAAGTATGTTGGAAATATTAAACTTCGCTTTGTGGATACCTATCGCTTCCTTAGTACCAGCTTGGATAAACTAGCAAAAAATCTAACATCGTATCCTGAAACTATAAAGAACTTTGGAGCAGAGCAATTCAAATCGATTACACGTAAGGGTGTTTTCCCCTACGATTACGTTACATCGTGGGATGTTTTGAATGACACAGAACTTCCTCCGAGGGAGGCATTCTACAACAAGCTGAACAAAGAAGAAATTAGTGATGGAGAGTATGAACATGCAAAAGGTATATGGAGACAGTTCAACATTAAAACATTAGGCGAGTATAGCGATCTCTATCTAACTTCAGATGTTCTTCTACTAGCTGATGTGTTTGAGACATTCAGAGACCAGACCCTGAAAACGCATAAAGTTGATCCTGCACATTATTTTACATCTCCTGGACTTACGTGGGATGCAATGCTGCTGTATACAGGAATTGAACTAGAATTGCTACAGTATTACGATCAGCTACTCATGGTTGAATCAGGTATAAGAGGAGGCTTATGCCAAGTGTCCAATCGATACGCAAAGGCGAACAACATCTATATGGAGGAGTATGACTCAAGTAAGCCCTCTCAATATAATACGTACGAGGACGCAAATAACCAATATGGCTGGGCGATGTACCACGCCCTTCCTTATGGGGGTTTTGAGTGGGTTTCCCCTGCAGCTATTAACCTAGATATACTTCGAGAAGATGACCCTCTCGGCTACATTTTAGAAGTGGATCTTGAATACCCTACAGAACTTCACGAGCTGCATAATGATTTACCATTCCTGCCCGGGTGTATCAAGCCTAAGGATTCTTCTACAAAGAAGCTCATTCCACACCTTGGATCACCAACTAAGTATGTGGTGCACTACATGACCTTGAGGCAAGCTCTTGATCATGGGATAAAACTGATACAAATCCATCGTGTACTACAATTTCGACAGTCGTGCTGGTTAAAGCCTTATGTCCAATTGAATAGCGGACTACGACAAGGATCTAGAAATGATTTCGAGAAGGATCTGTACAAACTTTTTAACAATGCCATGTTCGGAAAAACTATGGAGAATATAAGAAACCGAATGCATATATGACTTGTTACCGATTGGAAGACATTGGAAAAGCTGGCTGCTAAGCCTACGTTCATTGATCGAAGTATATATGAACCTAATCTGGCTGCAGTACACATGGCTTCGCGAGAGATAGTGTTCGACAAACCTATATACATTGGGATGTGTGTGCTGGATATCTCAAAAACGTTGATGTATCGATATCATTATGGTGTGTTATTGCCGTATTACGGGACTGAAAATCTAAAACTCATGTACATGGATACAGACTCTTTCATCCATAGAGTGACTACAAAAGATATAAACCAGGATAAGTTACGCTTTCTTGAACATCTGGATACTGCTGGTTATCCTGTCGACCATATATGTCATTCTACAAAAAACAGGAAAAATTTTGGGAAAATTTAAAGATGAAGCCAATGGAAAAATTATTCGTCGTTTTGTAGGGCTCAGACCTAAGATGTATGCTCTCGACATAGATGGAGGGGTCATCAAGAAGATTAAAGGCATAAAGCGTAGCGCAATCAGGCAGTACATCAACTTCGATAGCTATGTGGAATGTCTTAAAACCCTAAAGATCCTAAGAACTCCTATGAACTTAATCCTATCCCGAAAACATAATGTTTCTACAGTTGAAGGTAATAAAATAGCCCTATCGCCTCATGACGACAAGAGAGTGATTGCTGAGGATGGAGTATCAACATACGCGTACGGACACTATAGTATTGCAAAAAGTGTGCAAGAGGGGGCAACTTAGATCAGAAGATAACGGTTATCTCTGTAAGCTAAGCTACAGAATGAATATTTACACAAGTGACATCTATCCTACGACTCTCATGACGCCTGAGGAAGAAAGAAGAAATAACAAAAATGGAGGAAGCCGTTAACTCTGCCACTAGGATTAAATTCTGGTGCTGGTCTCCAGCCCAGATAAAAGAGGAGAGGCGTCTACTACTGAACTACAAGCTAACTGAACGCACTTTAGTTAATGTTAAAATAGGTAAATTGAAAAAGTAACTACTATCTCGTAATCTGAAATATCCTTGAAAAACCTTTTACTTAGTTATAAAATGATTTAAGTAACTGAAATTGGTCTAAAAAATCGTTGAAACACCCATAAACCTCATAACATCTGAAAAAGCTTGAAAATAGCATAAGAACATTGGTTTAGCGTTACGACTTATTACAAGACGATGCAGAGGGGGTAAAAGCTTGAAAAGAGGCACAAGGTTATAAAGATATTAATCTGCAGGAAAATACGTATGGTAACTCTACGCCTAGACCATTGCAAATATACCTCTAAGAGTAACGAAGATATCTCTAGCTGGAAAACTTTTAGCTATGAAACCTATAGCTCTTAATCCTAAAGCTCCGAGATCATACCTAAATACCTAACCTCCGGATCCCACAGTTTTAACCTCCTGACCAGCAACCTTTAGCTACGAAGCTTATAACTCTTAACCCTAGAGTCCTCAGATCATACCTCAATACGTAGCCTCCAGAACCTACAGCCTTAATCTCTAGACCGAGAGATCTAACCTTGATCCATACGACCTAACCACTAAACCTACTACAGCCTTTAACCTTCAGACCAGCAACCTCTAGCTATGAAGCCTACTACTCTTAACCCTAGAGCCCTCAGATCGTACCTCAATACGTAACCTCCAGATCCTACAGCCTTGAACTCTAGACCGAGAGATCTAACCTTGAATCCATACGACCTAACCACTAAACCTACAGCCTTTAACCTTCAGACCTGCAAACTTAAGCTATGAGACCTACATCCTTTAAACCCCAGGCCCTAAGATCGTGCCTCAAGACCTAACTATGTGACCAAAAGGAATGAGGACCATAACAAATATACATAGCCTTTCAGATCAAAAAGACAATCAAAAAGCCTAAGGTATAAGCATAAGAACTCAAAACATAACAAGGTGGAACAGAGTTCCTGAAAGCATAGAGAAGGTACGAAAAACAAGAAACTCTAGCAACAAAAGAACTTCAATTTGTCGGAAAACAGAAGCAGATACACAAAGGGTTAAATTTACTGTATAAAGATCTGTAATCAGCATATATACCTCTTGCGGTGACAAAGATAGCTCTAACATCGACATGCCTCAAAAATTTGCATCATACATACAAGTAGTTAGCTTTAGACCAAATAGTTGAGCTTAACAGATATGGGTTAGAAAGAGAAGAAAAGAAACATGCTTAGGATAGGTTAAGGAGGTAAGAACAGGACAGCTTAATAGCAGAATCAAGTAAGTTGAACAATGATCAAGAAGGTAAAAGCAAGTGATATATTAGGTTAGGTTAAAGTGGCAGAATAGAGGAACTTAAGTAAAGAGAACAATTAGGTTAACAGATGCAACAAAGGAAGCCATTAGCAAAACACAGCTATGTTACAATAAAGAATGATGAAAGAAGGTAGAAATGAATGAGTATATTAAGTTAGGTTAGATTATAATAGGATGACATAGTAAAGCATAAATGTAGGACTTGCCTCGAGATTAACCGCCTTTAATCGCTGGACTAGCAAACTGAACTTCAAAATCATAAGACCATACCTCAGCCCATAAAACGTTGTTAAAAGACCCTACGGCCTTTATCCTGTACACCAACAACATTTAGCTATGAACCCTACAACTCTTAACCCTAGAGCTCCAGATCATACCTAAGGATCTACCCTCCAAATCCTACAGCTATTAACCTCCCAGACCAGCGACCTTTACCTGTGAAAACCTGAAGCTCTTAACACTAGAACCCCCCTGATCATACATAGATGCCTAACCTCTAGATCCTACAGCTCTCAAACATCCTGACCAACAGACTTCGCCTGTGAAAACTCTTAACCCTAGAGCCCCCAGATCATATCTCAGGACCTACCCTCCAAATGCTACAGTTATTAACCTCCTAGACCAGCAACCTTTGCCTGTGAAAAACCTGCAGCTCTTAGCACTAGAAGCCCCCCCCAGATCATACATAGAGGCCTAGCCCCTAAATCCTACAGCTCTCAACCATCCAGACCAACAGATTTCACCTGTGAAATTATTAACCCTAGAGCCTTAGATCATAGCACAAGAGCTAACCATTAAAGCCTACAGCTATTAATCTTCCATACTTGCAGCCCTACCTGTTAAAACATGCTACCCTTAACCCTCGAGCCCCAAATCATACCTCAAGACCTAACCTCTAAGTCCTATAGCTATTAACCTCCCAGACCAACAGTCTTTACCTAAGAAACCCTGCAACTCTTAACCCTAGAGCCTCAGATCATACCACAAGAGCTAACCATTAAATCCTACAGCTATTAATCTTCCATACCTGCAGCCCTACCTGTTAAAACCTGCTACCCTTAACCCTAGAGCCCCGGATCATACCTCAAGACCTAACCTCTAAGTCCTATAGCTATTAACCTCCCAGACCAACAGTCTTTACATAAGAAACCCTGCAGCTCTTAACCCTAGAGCCTCAGATCATAGCTCAAGACAAGCCCTGACCACACCTCAAGACACAGCATTATACGGTACAGCAAATTAAGAGGATTGACTGCCTACCTGAACACTGTCGAAATCCACTAAAAATATCGATTGCGCATGGCCGCCATCTTGCTCTTTTGGGTCTGTGCTGGAACCGTCCATTTTTAACTACTCACTATGTATTTCAGTATAAACATATGTGAATTCTTTGTGCAGTAAGACTTTGTCTATGTGTTAGATCTACCAGTTATGTTAAACGATTCACAAGTCAACTATAATGAAATGAACATGACAGTCAATTGTTAGATAATTCTACAACATATTTCTCTATTTATACAAATATATTTAACTTATGGCATATTTATCAAATTGTCAGATATATTTTACACAAGAATTTCAACTTTGTTAAGTAAAGGATAATTTCTGGAGCGAGATAGCTACATCCTTGTAGTGTATCGGTCGTATATGACTGCTATCTTTCAAATATTCAGGATGTCGTTTGCGACCTCACGCAGACGACCGCTTTCTTTATAATTTTGTTATCCATAAAAACGAAATATTTACTATAGGACGTTGTAGATCTTGTAAAAATAACTCTGAACGTTTTAATGACTGCCGCAAGTAGGTCTACCTGTTGGTCTATAAATAGAATACATTAAAGTTGCAAATAAAAATTGTAGTCGGCAATGCAAGAGAAAATGCCCTCCTGGGAGAGTAGCCCTTAGTTTGAAAGGCTTTGTGGACGCTGTTATTATAATTCTTGTAACAAATTTATCAATATAATGTCAGAATAGCGAAATATTTACAATAATACAATGAAACTACATTTGAGGTTTTAGCTCTGAATCGTATATACAAAAATGTTGACTAGCGGATATCAAAGGAAGATTTTGAGCTTCTCTAGTGTAACTTAATAATTCTAGATTATTTTTAAGGTTATTGTGATAAGAATTGTCCACAAAATTACAAAGCTGCAAGAATTTTCATGTATTAAATCATATATAATATCCTAAATATTCCATAGCCCAGTATTTCTTAAGGTAAACAGCTGAATGCTCCCGAAGCGTTTGAAACATGTGAATTAAAGGCAAACAGTACATTTAAATATATAAAAAATGAAATTTAATCTAATCAGGAGAATATATCAGCTGTGTTAACTAACCTTTACTTTGTGTTATATACTTAGAGCAAATGAGGGAGTTCAGTGTAAATACACGTTTTGAGATACCTAAAAAGAACAAAGTCGGTGTATGTTTGTGAAGAAAGTAATTCTAAAGCAAATTGGTTAAATGTTATATTTCAGTTTAGTTTTATATAGGTATATGACACGGAGTACTTTGTACACAATCACTCCAAACCACCGTTTAATGGTAAATGTTGGTATAAATTTAATTGTTTATAAATGGTTAGAATATTTCTACTAAAATAGTATATATTTTATATAATTTAATGACAGATGGGTATATCCGGTAGTGCTGCTGAAAGTTCTCTTTGCTGTGAATATGTTCTCTATTCCTGGTGAACTGTAATAGATATAAATATGGAATAATTAAACCTCACAGTAGGATAAGGAATTTGCAGAATAGTAAATTCTATTGTAAATATGTAACACAACATTTTCTACAAATATCGCCAACTCTCCATGGTTTAGGACAATACTCCTGTTCGGTCTCGTCTTCCTATAGTGCTATAACTGGATGTTTATATTTCTATGACTTTAATGGAATATGATGGTTATCAGTTTTTTACAAATGTCTTTTCCGTTTATTTGTATCTTTTCTATTGACGAATATATATTTAAGTTCTTCCTTACTTCTTTATTTCTTATATCTTGTCCTTAAATCGTTTTACTACTCAGAGATATTTCATTTCTGTCGCGCTTTTATTTGGCTCCATTCTTTTGTCTCCTGGTCTTACAGTAGAACTTTAACAGGTCTAACGTTTCCGGGTTTTTCTTTGCGAGGTTCGAGCTATTATTGAAAGCCTATGTTCAGATTTGCTCATTTTATTACTCATCTCTTCGTTATTTGTCTTAAAGGTTACAGTACAAATCAAGTAATTAAATTTTCTCAACTATTCCAAGACCTTATTGTTTAAGACTGTCTTCCATTTCTTACTTCGTTTTCCAATAAAGGCCATGATCTTTGACCTTTCTGATGTTATATTTAAACTTTAATTCCGGATCAGTTCCTCTAACATGTGCACACCTATTTGTAGATTATCCTCTCTGCCTTGTATTATTAAGTAATATGCATAGAATGGCATAGTTAATGATTTATTATATTTATATTTATTCCTGCTGGCATTTGTCTTTTAGTTTTCTAACAATATGGTCCATATAAGTGTTAAACACTGAATATAAACTAGATTCTCGTTATAAGCCATCGTTAATTACATTTTGTGATAAACGTTCATTCCTAAAACTGTTTTTGTTTCCTGGACTATTTCTGACACGCACTTATGTCCAAAAGTTACGTGTAATTCAATGGTTTATTCCCAAACTGTCAGAATTGTATAAAAGTTAAATATAATGAAGTATATTGTTACCAATGCGGCACACATGGTCGGGATTGCAATAAGAGTGAGAAATGGCAGACAGTGTTGGCCTCAGGACACAGCTTTGGAGAAGCACAAAATCTGACGATCACTTTTACAATGACAATGATGATTCCCAGTGGCTAAAATAGGTTGTAGTGACCGACATGACTACACAGGCCTCGTAGCACCACTGCATGATCTGTATAAGGTGGTTTAAGAGCTCTGTAGCCACCAGTGACCTGATTACAATATACAAAGTCATAGCTCGTTACCTAAACAGGATTCTAGGCATCGGGAAGCCAGCACACTCAAGACCAAGATATGTATTATCCATCGACGACATCAAACTGCAGGTTTGGCTAACAAATAACAAACCTTACCAGATGTACTCAAACTCTCATCGAGAAGAACAGAGTCATCTGGCCCGATCCCTGCTCCACGAACGGATGGTAAGAAGCAAACTACGACCTACGTCACACAGTAACGCTTTACGACACGTATGGGTTTTACCATAGACTCTACCAAAACAAAAATTTTCACCAACCACGAAAATGGTTTTCTAACATTATCCACCACGCTCAAAACTGGAAAATAAGGATACCGTCGATTATAAAACTGGCTTTGGAATAGTTAATCATTAATTATTTCTCTTTGCACATTGTGCTCTTTTCAATACTATAATACTTATTTTGCTTTTATTATGCGAAGCAAATATAAACATCTTGTGGAATAAAACAACAAAGCACCTATGAAAGACGAAGAACCAGGCTCGTAGATATTCTAGGTTCAGGATACTTCCGCTCTCAAATACAAATATTTCTTTGGTTACTATTGTTTAAGTATATGCACCAGATGCTTTTCCATCCTTGTCATAAAAAAGTAATTAATTATAAGCTGTAACTGGTCAACTCATTTATAATTTGCTATAAAACATTGTGGTTAATTAGAAATCCTATACTGCTCGGTAATATATCGCCTACAGAGCCATCTATTGACAGCAAGGAGAGGCGGGTCAAAATATTCATTATTCAATTTTTTCTCAGCTAAAATATTTGTTGTACTGCGTAATGCGTGTCCTATACATTATATATATATATATATATATATAGAGAGAGAGAGAGAGAGAGAGAGAGAGAGAGAGAGAGAGAGAGAGAGAGAGAGAGAGAGAGACAGAGAGAGACAGAGAGAGACAGAGAGAGACAGAGAGAGACAGAGAGAGAAAGAGAGGTTATGTTAATGCATTAGTCATACAGCTTTCTTAACTCAGTCTTCTACAAAACCTTACTTTTGTACTTGCTACAAGTTTATGTAAGCGTTTATACAAACAGTTTAATTACATGTTTCGTTGTATATACAAGAGTGATATAGGAGACTCAAGTGTTAGTTAACATGCGACTCGGTGTATCCCGTCTCTCAAGTTTGTTGTTATTCCCATGAATTACGAGTAACAGGAAAACGAAGCTTAGGTTTTTAAAGAGTTGAAAATTGAAAGAAAAAACAACATATCTGGAAATTCGTTAATCAGATCAAATAACTGACCTATATTTTTCAATCACGCTCATATATCACACATATGACATTTTAATTAATATCGTTAGAAACTCTTTACACAAAATGAAAAGGTACCCTCGCTACTTTGTTAATGTATAGGATAGTTTCCGCAGGTTGGTAAGATTGCATTCTTGGAAGATAGTTGGTTATGTAATAACTGCCTTTAATTTATTCGAAATATTGTTTGTGAGATATGCAGTCACATACAATTTGTGTGTTTATAGATCCGGTATAGTCCACTAGACAGCGGTATAGATCACAGGAAAATAAAAGTTATATAAAGAAATGTTATGGCCTTAGTGATTTAAGACACGCAGTCCGTCTCCGTCCGATTGTAATTAATTCGCCTCAAAAACAAGAACTCATGTCCTCAAATTATATGATAGAGAATTTACAAATAAGTAGATATCCTTTATCCTGAACACTTTATCGGAATATTGTATTTTAATTTTTCTAATATTTAATAAGTCACAGTAATATAATTTTTAATTGGACTTGTTAGGACTGGCATCTCAGAATTTAAATTTTATATTTTTCATATATGAAATGATTACTTACACACAGCTTATTTAAACATTTGAATTTAAATTGATAATTTTTAATTAGCAGAATGTTAGTGTGATACACTGGGACTGTATGACTCTGAACAAAGGGATTAAAAGACAACTTACTTAAGTTTAATACTTACTACATAAGTACAGAAACATACAGAAATACAGCACGGAGGTTCCAAATACAATCCCTCCATGACAAACTACCCTATATACAGTATATGTTTCTTATCTTCGAGTTTTACTTAGACTGTTGTAATATTATTTTATGAGAGTCGGCTGATACGTCCCTGGCCTTACATAGAGATGGTGCCACTGGGTCAGCTTGACGGATAGCACCATATAGTTTAAATCTATACTAGCCTGTATGCATAGTTGCAGATCAATAGCTTGTTTAGTTTTGAATGATGGCATTTTTAACAAAACAAGTGTAGAGGTTTAACGATTCAATGGTTTCAGTGGAAGATATAGGAATATGAACAGTGATTAAATACTTCTATTTGAAATGCTTAACGCCTAAGGAATTCAAACAGGAAATGGACAGTATATTGAAAGACTATGCCCATTCATGTACAATGATTGAAACGTGAGTTGTAGAGTTTAAAATGGGACCTACGAGCACTAGTGATGGACCTCGCTTTGGACATCCTTTGGAAGTCACAGCTACAGAGCTCATTGAAAACATTCACGGCTTACTCCATCTCCTTGATGTTAATAGAGATTATTGCTATATTTGTTGTGTACGCAGTCTTTAAGTGACAGTCAACTGTTGAAACAGCTGGTCGCTATGTGATGGATGTTGAAATTCTCTTCTCCTTTCATGACTAAGAGAGAAAATGTAAACAATGATTTAACATTAGAGAAATATGTCAGCTTTGGAAAATTCAGACAATTGTTATGCGATATATAGGAGATGGTTGGCTCCACAGAGAAGGTATTTATATATATCGTACGGTTTAACAAACTCTACCTTTTGCATTAAGATTTTGTTTACTACTTTTACTAAAATCTTCACAACGGAAGAAATTTGTGAGGGCATGGCTAGTAAATTCACTGTCTTTATTTGTTATATTGATCATCAAAGTTATATTAGTTTTGCATTTCATTCCAAATTGCTAGTACCTAGGGAAGCAAAATTTGGGAAAAAGTAAAACTTTGACACTCACTTTTTGAAAAGGTTGCCGTATGTGGTAGAGAAAGAGATCGCAATATACATATGTGGACATTGAAAGTTGGTGAAAGCACGGATTGAAACCCAACCAATTAGAGAACTTTGTGAAACGTTTATGACGTTGAGGAAAGAGAATTTCTAATTATAACTGGATGAGACTACCAAAACTCTCGTTATACATTAATGTAATGTACTTGAATTGACAATGGATCTATGAAACAAGAAAGCGAACTGTCAAAGATATTTTTAGTTTAGGAGACTTGTTCTCCAAACACAATTGCCCTTTCTGATGATACTTTGTCAGTATATACCACAGGTACAGTTTGTTCTCACTTATTAAAAGCCAATCTAAAATAAGGTATTTACAAACCAAAAAGGTTACAAATAGTTATAAAACTGAGTAGTTGTGCATTAATCTTTTTCCATGCGGTAACGTATTACATGTAGAGCCATTTGTGGGCAACTAAGTAAGGTATTGAAAAGTTCTTTGTCCCAATAAGAAAGATAAGCTCTCTTTCGGAAAATTGGGATAACGGAAACAACAGCTCCGGTATGATAAATAGTGTACGTGAATAAATTGCTCATGCTGATTTCTGATCTCACTCGTCTACAGGGAGCCGTTGTTCTATTTGCTGAAAGTATAACGTAAACGGTTACAAAAATATTGCTATTACACATTTCGTTGAACACAAAAAGGCGATACTTCAGACTGAAAGTTTAGTTAAATTGTTAAAAAGTGGTTACTATATCCTGCCTTTTATTTTCCATGCTATTACCATGAAATTACGAGTAACACAAGAATGGAGTTTCCAACATTCGAGATGCACACGTAGCACAACTTTGTTTTTCTATTTGCCTCAAGTTTAAGGATATAGCTTACAGTTAAATTACACTTGTAGTTGTTATACAAGAGCGATACAGGGGACTGAGGTTACAGTTAACAATGGAGTGTTACATCCAGCCCTTCCAAATCATTGCTACTTCCATGAAGTTAAGAGTAATGTATCTTAATATTTAAAGTTTCGAAACCATTAGAGAATTGGTACCAGAAGTAAATATCTCTAAAATAATTGACAATAAATTGCCTAAGTTAACCATTTTAAAGAGATCCACATTTTTCGTTAATAAGATCTGTCCATACACATGTAATGATTTACCAGATACAGAAAACTACACAGAAGTAGCAGAAAAAGACATGCAGATACAGTGAGTAAATGGAACTTATAAATTACACTTTGTAATACATATCTAACCTTGGATATTTCTCCGTAGTTTGTAAATGTTTGGGATCCAGTTTACACATCACTCGTATTCAAATTAGGGACACTTTTGAGTATTTTGAAGAAATATTATACAATTTAAGGGAAGTCTTCACCTGTTTGAAAGATCAGAGTGCACTTACAGCTGCTCTTAGGAACTTTAGAATTATTGGGTATTCCTATCAGGACATTTAGAATACCTTTGCGGGTATATCAATTATTTGTAGAGAGGTCTCTACCACTTTGGAAGATATTTTCAATAACCGAGATATAGCGGAAACTATTATTCAAATATTTTGGTGGTCATTGAAAATATTCTGAACTGTTACTCTTACTCCAATTTATTTTCGTAGTAACATAAGATCTGGTTACGGATTGCTGGTAACAACATCTAGAGTTTACGTTCCAGTCATATCTGAGGGGTGTGTAGCTACCCTTATCCCTCCTTAGTTAAGCTACTTGGAAACATCCACCATTGTTACTCTTACAGTTTGCCCACATGACGTCACATTTATGTCATATGTCGCCAATCCTGTGTCACTTGGATGTCTCAGTAAGTCACAATTATGATATAAGACGTCAGAAGATGTCACAAGATCTCATAAAATAACACAACTTGTCACGTCATATGTGGAGTTAGGAATCGGTTAAGATTTTTTGTTGCAATTTTCATATCTACTATGCCTTTTCTATTCCTATCTAGCCTTAACAGTTTCTAGTTCTGTTGTATCCTATGTACTTACATTAAGCTAGTTTTCTCACATTGTAATAAAAGCTCAGGAATATAAATCGGCTTACAAACATTTCCTCAAATTTTATATTTTTTTCAGTAAGCTGCAATATGCTAGTAAGACAGGTTCTTAGTTCTCATTTAATTTTAGGTTATCGAGTATTTTAGTCATTGCGCCTTTGTTTTCACCCATTTCTTACCTCTCAGTTATAAATTGTTCTTTCTCTTTTATACATTTTGTCTAACACTAGATAATGGTGTATTATGGCCTTCAAATGGGTAGAGTTCTGGTCTCCAACGAATGATAGGCGTTTACGTGCTTAGCGTTGCCTCCTCGAAACCCACACTCTTTTCCTCTGTCTCTCTCTCGCACAGTATCATACACTCGCCGCTACACATAGATGAACCCGAACTAAAACTTAATGGTGCGGTTGTATATATTAAAACTTGGTACAGTCATATTCGCTTTTTCAAAATGCTGTATACTTATAATTGAAGAATTCTGTTTCTTTTATTTCAGTGTAACTACAACTGTCTCGTCCGTATCACTCGTTCCTTACGTAAAGTAACAGTTCGTCATGATTACTGACTTCTTCATCTGAGCCTTGATAATTTATGACGAGAAGCTCCAAAATCTGCTCACGGCCTATCACTTTCCAAAGTATTAAATTTTTTAAATTCGCAGTTTTGTGTTACCCTATGAAGTTTTTCTTAATATGATGTTCATGTCAGTTTAAAAGTTTTATGTCTGTATGCAATCCCCTGAATTATTTAACCAACACAACTCAATTGTACAGTACCGGCGTATTACCTGATGTCCCATTTCTATTACAATGTTAACCAGTATACGCCGTTTGCCACTTGACGGTATTTCATTTGGCCAAGTTTGCTATCCTGTGGTCTCCTGTCTGGTGTGGCTGAACTCCCCTGCTTCCTGACGGTTCCTGATTGGCCGGAGGTCTTGTCTTAGCGTTGTTCTGAAATGAAAGCCGCGGGGAGTTGTGTGCCATATCCCGTGTGAGGGAGGTGTTACTGTCTGACCTTGGTAAGTTACGGCCTTCTTTACACCTTACTTAATGTCATAGTGCGCCGTAATATTTAGTTATTGTTGTTACGTGTTCCCATCGGAACTTTTCTTCGTTGAGCAACCTTTATTGGATTTAAACAAGAACTCGTTCACACATGGTGCCAAAAGAAATTAATTTTTGACATGATATACATTGTTTCAATCTCTGGAGATTGTTTACTTGTGAATGATTTAATGAGGGTGGAGTGGAAATGCAAACGTTCTTTGGTTTGAAAAATACATTTATAAGAACGGAATGATAGTTATATTTTTCTTAGTTAATATATAGGCGTCCTATTTGTAGATAATTTTTTAAGAAAACCGTAGATCATTTAATTCTATTGGCACATATCCACTTTCTGTATGACATCCCCCACGTCAAAAGTGGTAGATTACCTTTAGCCTTAATTTACTAAATGTTGTTTTAATATTGCTGTACCAAATGTAGCACAACAGATTGTCTTCTGTTAAGTCATCCTGCTTCTACAATTAATGAACTGATGATATTAGAGATAGTTATTTTTGTTAAAGTCTTGTGATGATTGTTCCTTTTGAGTATGTTACGTGTAATTCTAGGACTTCAAGCTTGTGTGTATTAAAGTATTTACTTCCTCTACTTATAAGTTTTGGGTTTATACTTTATGAACTTTATTTTCACATGGAAACGTTGATTTAAATTTTAGTTGTTAGCTTGTAATATTGCAAAAGTGTTTTGATTTTATGATGATGCGTTAAGAAAAAACAAGTTCGGTGTACTAATTGTGATTTTCTTACTTGTATATTAATACTTGTTTAAATTCTTTTGAAAAAAATGTATTATTTCATGTTGCTACCTTCCTTCTTTAAGACCTGTAATTTACTAGAAATATTGTGGCTATTTACTTCCTAGTTTGGTTTTCGCAATTTTTTGGTTTTAAGATCGGTTGGCCTTTACAGAATGTTTTACAGTAACTCAGAGGCTAGCAAAACTTGCTTAGTGTGAAATAACGATATATTTTTTGTTGGAAGGTAATATTTGCTGTACCTAATAAAAACAGTGCAGATATAGTTACTTCATATGTATATCAGCAATGACAAACCTGTAAACTCAAAAGTGATAAATGCATCTTAGCTCATTAAACATTTCAGATAAGACATATTACCATTTCCAAACATGGAAGCTGCTTTGTTTATTATCACACTATTCCGAATGCACCTATGAAAAAAGACCATGACCATGACGTGCTGGCTGGCTGTATACAGCCAGAAGGTTTTTACTGCGTGCCCACCTGTTAAGGGTTTTACCGCAGGTAAGGTATTCAAACGGGATTTTGTGGGATGGATATGGTGTAGGTTTTGAGATTTGAAGAATTTTGCGAGGTTACAATTATTGTACCCTCGAGATGAAGGGACAGGATGCAATTCCCTGCACCTTGGTGTTTTTAATTTACTTTTGGGTTGGGGAGAATTTTGTTGCCAAACAGCTTAGGAGAATATGTGGAGCTCAGCTTTAGCTGCTGTTATCATTAGCTCCTGGGTTATCTTGGGTGACCTCATGCCATGCGGGGGACCCGATGTTTTCTAGAACGGCGTCTAGTGGGGTCATAATCTCCCAGTGATCTAACAAGGGCGCTTCTATGAGTTGGTAAAGTTGCCTAGGTTTTTGATACCCGGTGCCTAACTTCGTCCTCCACATATGGAAGTCCCGAGACTTCCATAAGCGACCCACAGAATAGATAGACCGTAGCCCTCTATTCTGTGCACGTTGAAGCCATGCCAACAAGCTGTCTGCGGCCATGCCCCAGATCGCGCAGCAATATAGCATCACGGGGATTACCAGCGCTCGGAAGAGGTATAACCTCAGGCCAAGCGGCATCGAGCTCGACCACAGAATAGGATACAGGGAAGCGATAGATCCCTGTACCTTTGCCGCTAGGTCTCTGATGTGCTGGCAAAAGGTTAGGCCTCTATCCAATGATACTCCAAGGTATCGGTCAGAGTTTGCCCACTCTATCCTTCGACCTCGGAAGCTGAAGTTGGGGCAGTCTGCGGGGGTGTGGCGCTTTGTGAAAAGTATGGCGTGGCTTTTGTCCGGATTTACGGACATCCGCCAACGCCGACACCACTGCTGTGTGAGACGGAGGTGTCTCTGTATGGGGTTGAAGTCTCTGAGTATGTGTCTGTTTTGCAGAACAGAAGCACGTCGTCAGCGTATTGTACCATTATGACTCGTGGTTCTGTGGGGAGATCTGCCATAAAGACGTTGAATAAGGTGGGAGATATTACAGAGCCTTCGTTGCCTCCGCCTCTCACTGGTTATGAAAAAAAAAAAGGAAGAAGTTGAAAGGCTCAAACTTACACTAGGTTCAGTATAATTCTTCTCCCAAAGAAAAATATGTGTTCGGTTGCTATTATCTAGGTACGCATCCCAGATACTTTGCCTTCTACTAAAGAAAAGCTCAATGGAATATAAACATTAACTAATCAACATAATTATAATTTGCTACAAAACATAGTAAATAATTACAATTCTTGTACCGCACAGTAATATATCGCATGCAGAATCATCTGGGACAGCAAGGAAAGGTCGGTGAAAGCATTGCTATTACAATTCTGTGTCGAAGAGCATATTTATTGTACTGTACAACCGAGATAGCTCACCTGACTTGTCCTGTGTATATTATATATGATATACAGTGTACACGTTGTTACAATATTATATTGACGTTTAATGATATTTTGTAAACGCTATGTATACTGCTACTTCTTCTAATAAAACTTCAATGTGGATCACACGCTTTCTAAGTCTAACCTAACCTAACCTAATCTGAACTAACCGTGTGTTTGTTTTGAGGTATTGTCATTCAGTTTTATTCAGCTTTAGTTTGGTATATCTCTATCCCTGTTTATCAAAATTTTAAAGTTATCGGTGTATGATGCTCGAAGTACTTATAGGTTAGTGTTTATTAAAAACATCTTGTATGTTGGAGAACACTAATTATAGTAGTCAAAATACATATGAAGAAGCCCCATACTGCTTTGCAATATTTTACAAGATCTATTGAAGGTTGGCAAAGGCATAAATAACTGTCTCAAAATGTCTTGCAATCAGACACTAAATGGAGATAAAAGAACAACAAGGTACTGAAGGTATGTCAGAAGATTTATAAGATTGCATGTGAGAGTTTAGAATAGATGATATATTGTCTAAATACAACAGATGGTAGAGAACTACTCTAACTTAGGTCTAGGTCAAGGAGGATTGATAGGTTAGGTTTGGTTACTAAACGTTAAGTGATAAAGGAATAGAATAAATTTGTACTGAAACAAAACAACGTATCGAAAACGGTCATTGAAACATTACTAAATAATACAAGCCAAAGAGATTCATTGTAAATAAAGCTAAATGCAGGAAAACATTAGCTAAGTACAACAAAAATCAGCTAAATGGACACTATTTAGTGATACGTTGGGACAATCTTCTTATCTAATTCTATCATTTTGTCTTACTGCTTTCTTATACACTGACCATGTACAGATCATGAAATGACAAAGCTATGACATAGCAACATGGTCTTAAATGATTTAACCATTGCCTAAATTTACTGTACTCAAATATTTTACCTGTAAGGCAATATAGAGGTTCATTTTAAAAATGTACCACTCTGCCTCTCAGTACATAGGTATGTCATATAGACACAGAATCATGAAATAAGTTTAAAACTGATAACAGAGACGTTAAGGTAATGATTACAAAAGGTTTATTGATGTACATGAAGTAAATTGATTATTAAGCTGTTAAAATAACTTATATTATTAACTATCTCTCTTAACAAGTTGATACGCTGAACACACGGGTGAGCATGTTTTTTCAAACTCTAGTATCTACAAACCTAACAAGTCATATACGCTTAAGCATTACGATATTTCTCAGAAGAAAAATTATTTATAAATATTTTTTGTTATAACTGGAAACAAGTACCATAACTCTGATTATAATAATATATGATATAATTAACAATGTATCTATAAAAGAGAAAAGCCAAACGTTTAAAAATATATTTAGTTTAGCAGACTAGCTTTCTCGCAGATAATTAATTTCTGTATGACGTTTTCGCATTATACAGTGTAGGTGCTGTTTATTCTTACCCAATAAATCACCAATAAAGACTAAAACATGTATAAACAATATAATTACAAATTGTTGTATAACATCATATCTGAGCATAAATCTCTTCCCCTACGATAACATATTACACGTGGAGCCATCTGTGGACAGTAAAGTGCGGTTGGTGAAAATAGTTTTTGACCACAAGAATATCTTGTGTGGAAAATTAAGATAATTAACAGAACGTCTCCGATATAATAAATGTTTAAAAGAGCAGGTTCCTGTATTACTCACACTGAGTGCTCTTCCTAATTTTCTACACAGACCTATTCTTTAATTTGATTCAAGTTTAGGATACATTTACATAATAATATTTTATATATTCCATTGAATAGGAATGCGAGATACAGGCCACTGAAGTGATAGTTAAATATTTAAAAAGCGGCTGGCTATTTCCTGGTTTACATGTTTGATGTTATTACCATTTGATTATCAGTAACATAAGAATGGGGCAAGATGCAAAATTAGCAGAACATTGAAGAAATCTCGGAAATGGTTAATTATACATAACAATTGCAACAAACTATGTGTTTTAACAATATCGAATTCGCTGAGTAATAATATTTTGTTTTTATTATTTAGTCATAAGTCAATTAGTGAAGGGGGCTCTGAGACCATTGCTACAGATTTCGGAAATACAGCTTGTTGGTTATGCAAATGTACTAAACATAATGTATTTGCTCATTGTTTTAGATATTTTACACAATATATAAACTGCCACATAGAGAATATTTCTTATATATGATGTACTTACATACTTGGAAAATATTGGACTTCATAACTATCATTTTGTATGTATTCGGAATTTCGATTGCGGCAACACGTGATGCGTACTGACACTAACAGAACTTCTATCTCTATAATCTTAGTGTTAAAAAAGAAACGAGATATTACTATAGTGGAATGTACGTTATGACCTTAGCGATCTAAGACAGGCAGTATATAAACAGCGAGCCTAAAATACGGCAAATCAAATATCCAAATTAGGTGTTCTTAAAAGGTGCAATACAAAAGAACTACGTAAGAATGCTTTACATTTAAGTATTTTTACAATTTTTTGTTAAAATTCTTCAATAATTTTCATAAATATGATGCCACAGTAAGCGGCATTTTGTTATAAAACTATGTAAATACCTATAAGTTTTCTTCTCAGGATAACATAATAGATAAAGTGTCATCTGTTGGTAGAAAAGTACGTTTAGTGAAAAGATTCTATTTTGCATTGTTTATGGACCAAAACAAATCCATTGTATGAGTAATTGAGACAGCTAAAGGATGTCGTATGTAGTATATTGTCACAAATGTATGTTAGTTTACTACAATCTTGCAGACTTCTCAGTCTATTGTTTCACAACGAGCTACTCTCTATTTACTTCAAGATTAAGATAAATGTTTACAAAATAGTTCAAGGTACATGTACAAGAGGTATACAGGAGGCTCAAGCGGTAGTTGATAATTTAATAAGCTGGTGGTTGGTCATGTACCATGCTATTCTCACGTGATTACAAGTAAAAGAGCTCTGGAGGTTAGGTTTGTAAGGATGTTAAGTCATTATTAAGTAGAAACCAAAGCTAAAGGATATCTCGTAAATCGTTATTACAGTTGTCATAAATTATTTATTTTAAAGCATATATTTGCATTCCTTGTGCTGTAAGACTTTGTTTATATATTAGATCTGCTAGTTACCATAAATGATTCGGAGGTCAATCAGAATGAAGGGAAATTGACAGTCAGTTGTCAGATAATTCTAGTCATACAAATATATTTAACCTATGGTGTTTTTATAAAAATGTTAGATATATTTTAACCACAAAATGTCAACTTTGTTGAGTAAAGGATAATTTCCGGAGGTGGGATAGCTACATCCTTGTAAAGTGACGGTCGTATATAACTGCTATCCATTATATATTCAGGATGGCATTTGCGACCTCACGCAGACGACTCCTTTCTTTATATTTTTGTTACGGATAAAAACAGAACGTTTACTACAGGACGTTGTAGTTCTTGTAAAAATAACTCTAAATGTTTCATGACTGCTGGATGTAAGCAGGCAGTTGGTCCATAAATAGAATGCATTAAGGATGGAAACAAATGCTCAAGTCGGTCATCTAAGAGAAAATGCTCTACTGGTTAAGGAGTAAACATTTAGAAAGTTTTTTTTTTTTACCTTGTTATTATAATTATTGTTACAATTTTTATTAATGAAATGCCAGACCGGTAAAATATTTACAGTAATAAAATGGAACAGCATTTGAGGTTTTATGTTTGAATCGTATATACAATACACTTGACTAGTGGATTTCAAAGGAAGGTTTGGAGCTCTTCTTGTGTAACATAACACTTCTGGCTTATATTTTAAGTGATTGTGATAAGTATACTCCACAAAATAAAAAATGTAATCATTTTTTATGTATTCAAAAATCAGGCTAAGTGTATTATCATATAAAATCATGACGTGTTCTATTTGACATTTGTTGTAAGAGATACAAACAACTAGTTAACATCTCGTTAAAGTACTCAGTTTACGTATTGTTTAATTAACTTTAATTGAGATAGCTATTGCTTATTACTTTGTTCAAAAAGCTACACCAAGTATTTTTAAAGCTTCAGTTTTCTTCTAGTTGGCTCAAATAACATATGGTCTAGTTGTTTGTATGTTGTGGGAATGTCCTTTGAAGCTCGTTGTGTTCTGGATGACATAAACCATAACAGATAGACGAAATGTTACAACAAATGTATATCTTGTTGAAGTACAAATATTATGTCTAAATTCTTTTTGTGGACACAATCATTCTGTAGATATTCCTTTTATTGGTTCCAAGTTTGAAATATGTAGCTTTTGACTTTGAGAAAGGGCTTTTTGTTGTATACCCCATCATGCAAAGACATCACGTAGTGATCAGGTCTTAAAAGATTTGTCTGTCCGTTTCCATATCTCCGTCCTACATACAAATAATATTATCAATGTATTTATTTGAAAAGAATGCTCAATGTAAGTTAATATAAATGTTGATAAATCCTAAAATGAGAAACCATAGAAAAATATACCAAAGACAATTTCAGTAATTTCTACAAATATTTGCACACCTATTGCGATTTACCAGTTAAACAGATATTACGTAAAATGAATAGATGTTCGAGGATATTTAAAAAAAGCTTAAGACAAATGATTTGTAATGAAAGAATATACAAATTGTATTATTTTCAAAGAAAATGATATAGCCAGTACAGCGGGAATAAGTTCTCCAACGTGTAAGAAATGTTCAACTGTGGGCAGTCTTCATAACATATCCTTGGAGGGCGCTCAATATAAATAAACCTACTTCACAGTAATAATACTGATAAGATAAAACCAGAGGAAGAGTCAGGCATTTACAAAATTAAGTGTAAAGACTGTGAAAAAATTTACATAGGGAGGAAAAAAAGAAACATAGGCACTAGAAAGAAAGAACACTTCAGGCACTTAACATACAAAAATATTGATAAGTCCGCAATAGCAGCTCATTTCTGGTCTGAAAATCATGAAATTGAAGATAGCACAGAATTACTAAAATACGTACAAAAACATAGTGAACTCGTCATATGGGAGAGGATATACACAGAAAAACATAAAAACCAACTAATGAACTTTGAAATCCCGCCAGAAGAGAATCCCACATTTAAGGTCATCACTAAATCAACAGATGGCAGCAGCAACCCCAGAATTACCCACACCGCTGGATCAAGCTTCAGTCACATAAGAGCCGTAGATGCAAACGATGATTTGCGAAACATGTCCTCAAAATAGGTACGAAAGTGAAGCAGATGTGTAAAAAATACGACTCATCCTAAATTTAATAATTTTTCGCTTCACTGTGGTGTTCCAATACAGTTAAATCTCGATACCGTGTTTGATGTTTAACACGTACTTCATTTTGGTCTAAGCTGTTGGCCCTTTAAAGAATGATTTTCAGTTTTATTCAGAGGTTCCTAAAATTTGGTTGATGAGAAATAACATATGGATTTGGCTAGTGGGTAATATTTTGTGACCTTAATATAAGGTAGTGGAGTAAAATTAGTTACTAGTTATGTATATAAGCAAAAAGAGTCTAATACTCAAATAATTAGAGAAATGTTCTAAAAGTTCATTTATTCAAGACCGATTTGCCAAGAATGTTGTTTACTGTAATTAGATACAGGTATCAACACACTGGATTCAAAATAGACCGTATACCCATAAGAAAAGCAGTTGAAGGACTCAAACTTATACTAGGTTTAGGATACTTTCCCTCCCAAAGACAAACATTAGTTCCTTTACTATTTTCTAAGTAGATGCACACAGTTTTCACTCCTCCTGGACAACAACTAATTCAGTATATCCATTCATTGATCAACACAGTTATAATTTGCTATAAAAATTAGTCAAAAATTACAAACATATAATATATCTCATACAGAGCCATCTCTGGACAACAAGGAGAGGTCGGTAAAAATACTGATTACTATTGAATTCTTTGTCAAACAATAGATAGCTTGTATTTTAAAACCGAGATAACTAAACTGATATGTCCTATATAACATATATTAACGAGGTTAGGTTAATGAATTATACTCACACTACCTTTTAACCCAGTCTTCTACAAAGCCTTATTTTGTACTTGCTACAAGTTTATATAAATGTGTGGTGTTTAACACCCGCTTTTACTACATACGGCATCGCAGGCAGGGACACTGATTATATATGAGCTGAAGATGGAGCACCGGTGGAATGAGATGGCGGGGGAAACCGGAGGTCCCAGAGAAAACCCGCCCCAACGCCGTGTTGTCCATCACAAATCTCACTTTGCGGTCGCCTGGGATTGAACCCGGGCCGCCTTGGTGAGAGCCAGGCAGTCTAACCACTGAGCCACGGCGTGGCCAAGTTTATATAAACATTTATACAAACAGTCTAATTGCATATTTCGTTGTATATACAAGACTGATATAGGAGTGAAGCGGCGGTATTAACTGCACAGCCCAAGGAAGCTGCGCAACTCTTTCTTATCCTTTGGGCGAGGCCAAACTCTCACAGCTTGTGTCTTCTCCGGGTCTGTGGCCACTCCGGTTGCTGAGATTATGTGGCCCAAGTAGTTCATTTCCTTGCGGAAGAGCTGGCACTTCATCGCGTTCAGCTTCAAGTTGGTCGCCTGCAGTCTCTGTAGCACCTTACTCAGATTCTCGAGGTGATCTTCAAAAGTCTCCCCGACGATGATGATGTCGTCCAGGAATAGCAGGCAGGCATCGTAAGTCCTTCCTCGTATCACTGACTCCATGAGGCGTTGGAAGGTAACTGTGCGTTGCAGAGGTCAAAGGGCATAACTGTGAGCTGCCAGAGCCCCTGGCATTTCGAGAATGCGGTCTTTTCCTTGTCTCTCGGATCTAGAGCTACCTGCCAGCAGCCCGACTTCAGGTCCAGGGTCGAGAACCCCTAGGCACTAGCTAGCGTGTCCAGGGTGTCGTCTATCCGGGGTAAGGGGAAACAGTCCTTCCGGGTGACAGCGTTCAACTTTCTGTAGTCCACGAAGAAGCACAGCTCGCCGTTCTTCTTCGTCACCAAGACAACAGGGGAACATCAAGGGCTGTCAGACTCTTCAATCACTCCCCTGATTCTCATGTCCGCCAGCATGTCTCGTACCGCCCCTTGCTTCGCCAGCGGAACGCGTTTAGGTGGTTGCAGAATAGGCCGGGCGTCTCCGGTGTCGATGCGGTGAAGCACTTTGTCCGTGTGGCCGTAGTCACTATCGCTTTGGCTGAAAACGCGCTGGTATCGCCTCAGCAATTGTCGAACTTTCTCCAGTTTTTCTGCGGTCAGGTGGTGGGCCGCCCTCTCCAGTAAGCCTTCTAGGCGGGGCCCCAGGTGTTGCGTCGGCACCGGCTCCTGTGTCTTGTCGATTGCTGTTACTCTCATCACGGGCTCGCACGTTCCCAACTCCGTCCCGGCCTGGGCGTCGTGATCGGTGTCCGTTGGATATAGCAGTCTTACTGGCACCTCCTCCTGGCACGGCAGCAATGCTCTGGCTACACATAGGCCGTGTATATGTGTCTTCTGGTCCAGCATCATGTTCCTGGCTCTCTGGCCTTCCAGTCGTGCCGTCACCATCACCTCACTACTCGCGAGGACAACCACGTCTTCGATCAAGATGACCCTGCAGATTAGAAGGCGCTCTTTGGGTTGACAGAGTATCACCTCTTCTCTGTTGAGCCGCAGGACCTCCTTGCCGACGTCTACCGTCGCCTCGTGGCTCCTGAGGGCATCCAATCCCAGTATCACCCCCTCAGCCACTTTCGCGACGAACAGCCACACACGTACGGTACTCCTTCCCAAGGTCAGCTTCAGCAGGAACTCCTCCTCCACAGGGAAGGTGTCGCCCGATGCCGTGACAAGCTGGTATGGTCGGCTTGGCTTCCTTGTCGGCAAAGCCTTCACCACGTCGGTTCTGATAAGGGTCACGGCCGCCTCGGTGTCCACCAGCACGCGGCACGGCTTTCCTCTTACCCAGCCGTCCGCGATGAGGCTGTCATCCATCCGCCGGCTGACGGCGCGCAGTGTCACTCCAGGAGATGGTGTGGACGGCGCCAAAGTGCTCCTTGCCACGCCGGGCCTTACTCGTTCTTCAGGCTGCCCTTCCTGGTGTCGGCAATCTCTCTCTAGGTGTCCGGGCTGTCCACACCCCCAACATAGGCCACTAGGTCTTCGCTGGCTTCCCTCGGCTGGTCTTCTGGTCTGGTCTCCTCGTTCTCGACGTCGGGATAGCTGTTACCTTGGCCGCCTCCATCGTTAGTCCTGCTGTTAGCGCCCCGTGGATGGTTTTATAATCGCCGAGCATTTGGCGCTGACGAATCTCCGTGTCTCGTACCTCGTCAACGAATTTGTAGGCAGCTTCCCGGGAGACGAACTCTAGTGGGAGGTCGACTAGGGCCTTGCTAGCCAGTTGCTCAACTGCCAGGGCGAACTCCTGCAGCGTCTGCCCTGGCTGCTGTGACCTTGCCTTTAGCTGGCTGCGGTACGCTGCGGCTAAGCGGTGGTTTCCAAAACGATTCTCCAGGGCCTGCCAGATGTCTTTTGTCGCCGCCGTTGTGTGCACCGCTTTCAGGACTTCCACGGCCCGTCCCTGCAGGCTGGCTGTTAGCTGTGCGGCCTCCTCCTCTGTTGACTATTTGATGTGCTTGGCCACTGCGTCGAATTGGCGGCGATAGACCGCGAATGTTGACGCGCCGTCGTATTTGGGAGGTTTGACGCCCGCAGATGTGTCGCGTCACGGCGCGTCGGCCTTCAAATCCTTCAGCCTCCTGCCGACGACGTCCTCCACCATGGCATTCAGGGACTTGACACTGCTGTCGGCCTTTCCCTCCAGGTTGTTTACGCGGTTCGCAAGGTCTTCGACGTGTTCCACCACGGCTTTCAGGGACTTTGCGTTATTGTCGGCCTTTTCCTCTAAATCGTTAAGGCGGTCGTCTACTTGACCCATCCGCTTGCCCAGCTTCGCGACGTCATCCCTCACGCCGGCCAACTGATCCTCAGATTTGGTGGCGAGGACCTCGTTCGTCACCTTCATTTCCGTGGCCAGACTGTCGTTCGCTGCCCTCGTTTCAATGGTCAGTTCGGTCGGTCTTTATTTCTTCCATCTTCTCGGTGATGTTGACGTTGGCCGTCTTCATTTATTTCAACTCTGCGGCCAGGTTGTTAGTTACCGCTTCTGTTTTTGTTGCTAACTCGTTCATCTTCGCGGCCAAGTTGTTATTTGTCGTCACCAACTTCTTTTCCATTTTCTCGGTGATGTCATTTGCCGTCTCCATTTCCGAGGTCAGTTTGGCCTTCATTTCCATTATCTTCTCCAAAATCTTTTCCAATGCCGCGTCCATGGTTGTAATGTTCGGTGATGTCGTCCCGATTCCTGACACAAGTGTGACTTTGTGGGTTCGTTAAATTAAAATTCCAATTGCACCACTCAAAAATGTTCTATATTTCCACCGAATTACAATCGGAGCACTTGCCGATTACACAGGATTACGTAGTGCACACAATTACATTTCACCAGTTCGTCTGCAACAGGTCCACCGCACGCAGTTACGTACACTTCTTCGATGCCCGTACACAGTTCGTTCCCTCACTGGGCGATTTTCACGACTGCTCGACAAGAACTGTTTGACTCCTCCAACCCGACGATTTGCTTATATAGGACCAACTGGCCAATCTAGAAGGTTCCGGATTAGATGAAATATCCTGTAAGTTCGAGAACTCAGGGGAAGGGGAAAGAGTTGGCGCAGTGATGTTTTTCCAGCCATCTCTCTTTAGCGCTATAAGACAAATGGGTGGGCGTGGTCGAACACCACTGGTCGCCTACTCAGCTGTCGGTTGGTCGTCCTTACCGATAATTGGGTGACAATATGTACCATTTATCTTGAATACTTTACAGGAATATTGTAATTTAAGCTCTTGTAATATTTATTATCACACAGTAACATAATTGTTAGTTGAGCCTTGTGGGAATGGCGCTTGCATGTGTTTGCATGAAAAATATTAGAAATAAGTACTTACAAGCAGCGTATTTGTATATTTCTGTTTTCTATTCATAATTTTTAATTAGGAGAAGTTCTGTGTGTTTCTGCGTTAGTGTAACTCTTAATAACGATATTAAAAGAAAACTTACTTAAATATAAATCTTAGTATTAAGTACAGCAACTTACAAGACTATCATTTCAACTAGCACATTTAAATTGTTTTAATTACAGAATAATGGTAGAATTTATCCGCGAATGTCTTTGTATATCGTTTTCTGTAACTGCTAACACTTACGACATCCAAACAATCTTATTATATAAGAAATGTAAAATGTCTTTCTATATTCTCCATTCTATATCTCGCTATTTCCCCAAAACGTTCTACATTCTTATTTTCTATTCTCTATTGTTCCCCCGTTCCTATTTCTTCTACAGTCTGTTCCGCCTGTGACCACCAAATCTTCCTGTTTGCCATTTTCTTTTGTTGATTGATACCAACGTTTAAGATTTCATCTTTTATCAAGCATGTATACCAAACTTTCACGACTCTTTCAGTTATATCTTTTCTTCTCGTATTCTATAATTTTACTGAGGTTCCTTCAGAAATGTTAAAATGAGTATCAAGAAAAAATTAGCAACAATAAGTTAACGTAATATCTAGGGATATTTATATCAAGGAACACAATGTGAATGAATTAATAAACATTTGGAATATCAACTTCTTGAAGAATAAGTGCAGCAGATCTTGTAAATGGAATTGGTAAACTTTATAAACATCTGTTTTATTTCCATCACCTTTGTAGAGATTACTGAGTACAAACATCTATTGCTCTATCATGTATATCGATGATAGTATTGATAATTGTCTCGTAGACGAAAGGGGAATATGTTAAAAAAAAGTCTTAACGAGATAGCCAATTGTCTTATGAGCAGGTCGCCACGTGACTCACATTTGACTAAAGTATCATCTTTAACAAATAACATAGAATGCCTAGAAAACGTTTCATTCCACAAAGTGTTACATAAATTGTATAGTATAACGAGGTCTAAAGTTTTGTGTCAGGAGATTTTGCCTAACTGTTACGATTTACTTATTAAGCAAATGTCATCTGGAATGAAGAGCACTCCGAGGATATAAGAAAAAGTTATAGCAAATGACTTCTAATGAAGATATCTAGAGCATATGTTACTTTAATGGACGTTAATATAGCCATTTCGACGACAATATAAACTTTCCAGTTGCGGGAAGTGTTTGTATCACACCTTTTGCAGCTACCAATTTTAAGACACTTCGTTTAGTCTAAACTACTATAAGATCGGTTGGCCTTTATAGAATGCTTTTAGTTTTATTCGGAGGTTGATGTGAAATACAGATAGGTATGTTTTTGTTGGAACGTAATATTTGTTGTACTTAAATATAAGCCAGCTGAGAAAATTATAGATACTACGTATGTATGACTGCTCTGAAAGACATATAAACTAAGAAGCGATAAGTCTATTTGAGATGATGTAACGCTTCATATAAGATATATTACCATTTCCAAATATGCTACTTTGTGTAATTGGATGAAGGCATCAACACTTCTAAGAAATTATTCACAATACACTTAGGAAAACCGATTTTTTTTTTTAAACCCGGGTGCTCCCGGACGGTGGGTAGATCGCCACGGTACCTATCCGCTGAGCGGATTTACCCGTGCGGTCTTAAAGATTTCGTCATTTCTCCAAAGCTTGGATGTCGTTGTTAACTGAAGGACCTGATTCGACCTCTGCTAATGCTCCTGGTGGCGGGGGCAGCTTCCAAGGAGGCCAGTGCCCTGAACCGCCACACTGTTGGCGGTCTGCGTTGCAGGGTCCGTCCAGCGTGGCCGGGCCAGGAGCGAGAGGTCGGGTATGTTAGGGATCGTTATGTTATGGTGTTCATCGGGGTCACACCGGGGGACCCGGCTGTCGCGGTTCAGCCGGCGGGCCGGGTCCAGCTCCAGTGTGGCCGGAACAGAGTGTAGAGTTGAGGGGATGAGAGGCTGCTCTGACCACCCAAGGGCGTCCTTGGGTAGGCGGTAGCTCTTTCTCCTCCTAGGTAAACGATGGTCATACTGCTCTAGTGTGTTCACTAGGTGGTTGGGATGGAATGTAATCCTGGCATACAATGAGCGCGAGCGTTCGCGCACAACGTCCTCAATGTAAGGTATGCCAGAATGGGTGTGGAGAATGCATGAGGGAAACATACGTTCAGTACCATAGATCATCCTAAGCGCCCTGTTCTGCACGGCTTGCAGTCTGCGGATGGTGGTACGAACCACCGATCCCCAGAGCTGCGCATCCATACAGGATCAGGGGCGGGATGATCGCACGGTACACCCGCAGTTTCAGGCGGATGGGCATGGTCGAGCGGAATATGGGGTATAACTGCCTGAGCGCTGCATGGCCGAGGCCGATTTTTTCACGGGCATGTGGGGTGAATGTGAGGCCGCGGTCCAGTCGGACACCCAGTTATTTGGCAGTCCGGACCCAAGGGATCCTTCTCTGCCTCAACCGCAGGTCTCCTACCGGGTGCCAGCGGAGGACCTTCCCCAGCAGAAGGGCAGAGCTCTTCTGCGGGCTGATGGCCATCCTCCACCTATCACTCCACGTGCCGATGGCCCGGAGTGATCGTTGCAGCGGAGGGAGGCAGTAGCGGACGTTTTTGTTCTGGGCCAATATGAGGACGTCGTCAGCATATTGGCACAGGACAGTGCGAGGCTCTGTGGGGAAGTCAGACATGTAGGCAGCAAAGAGTAACGGCGACAGTACACTGCCTTCCGTGACTCCCGCCGTTATGGGTCTGACGGTGGAGAGTTTGCCTGCGACCCGCACCCTGAAGGTTCGGTCCCGGAGGAAACTACTGATCAGGGTGGGGTATGGGGCGGGGAGTTGTGCTTCCTTGAGCTTGTATAACGTAACAGTCCCTGGTGCCACGTTGTGGCGAAGGCCTTGTCCACGTCCAGAGGTCCAGAGGTCCAGAGGTAGTCCTAGTCGGGCGGGGCTTTCCCCCGTCCGGGTGTCATATGCCGCAGTACCTAGCCGCTTTGCGGCTTAACCTGCGAAATGAACTAGTAGATCCATGTTCTGCTGGGGTGTTTGAATTTGTTTACTGTTTGAAATTTTGGAGAGGTTTGGAATGGGTTGCCCCTCTTTGTCGTGGGCAGCTGTACTTAATCGTTCTCCCTTTTTTGGGAGACACGAATTAGTTTTTTGCCCCGTTTTGGATACGGGTTGTGTAGCGCTTGTCCTTTGGCGTAGAAGTTGTTCCCAGAGACATCTGGGGTCTTCCTTGGGTTACCCAAGGGGGCCCAGGACGTCTCTCGGCAGTCTGAAGGACGGCAAGCGCCTTTGATCTCTCGGGTCATACCTTCCCAGGGAGTTCACTAAAGGGTTGGGGTGAATTTGGATTTTCTCGTACATTGATCGTGCCCTCTCGCGAATGACATCGACAATGTACGGGATCTGGGAGTGCTCATGTAGGATATGAGCCGGGAATCTCCATCCTGTATCGTAGATGATGCGTAGTGCCTTGTTCTGCAGCGTCTGGAGTCCGACGAAAGTGGTATTAGCCACTGTTCCCCAGATCTCACAGCCGTACAGAATCATAGGCGGAATGATCGCCCGATACAGTTGGAGTTTGAGACGGATCGGCATGGTTGATCTGAAGATAGGGTATAGGCTCCGGAGTGCGACGTGCCCCAGCTGGACCTTGCCCTTGACGTGCGGAACGTAAGTTAACTTACGGTCCAGCGTCACCCCGAGATACTTCGCCGTTTGCACCCAAGGGATTCGACGGCGCCGTAAAACGAAGTTCTGCTGTAACCGGTTGGCTATGGTTTTCGCCAGGAGAATAGCAGAGCTCTTCTCCGGGTTAATTGCCATTCGCCATTTTGCGCTCCATTCGCCAATGGCCCGGAGCTGGGTTTGGATTTGCCGGAAGCTGTACCGTGTATTCCTATTGACTGCGAAGATCATGAGATCGTCCGCATACTGACAGGTCTGGGTGTTGTGATGAGTTGGGATGTCGGCCATGTAAGCTGCGAAGAGCGCCGGCGACAGCACGCTGCCTTCCGGTACTCCAGCGCCAATGGGCCGCTCGGTGGACAGCTTCCCCTCCATCTTTACTCGGAAGCTTCGGTTTCCGAGGAAACCGGCCACCAAGGAAATGTATGGACGGGGAATTTCATGCTCCAGGAGTTTGTAAATGAGTCCTTCATGCCAGGTAGTGGCGAATGCCTTCTCCACGTCGAGCAGCACTGCTACCGTTTTAGACCTTTCCTGGAAACCCAGGGAGGCCTTCTCGGCAACCCGCAGTAGCTGCTCGGTCGTGGAGTGGCCAGAACGGAAGCCAAACTGGTGTTCCGGGATTAGGCCCCTTTCCTCCAGATGAGGAAGGAGCCGGGAGAGGAGCAGTTTTTCGAATACCTTCGATAAAACTGGGAGAAGGCTGATTGATCGGTAACTGGAAGGAAAAACCGGATTTTTCCCCGGCTTTAAAACGCACACCACGCGCGCCTCCTTCCAGATAGCTGGAAAGTGGCGCATGTATAGGCACGCGTTATAAATCCGGGTTAAGTGAATCACGGCTCTTCGTGGAAGGTGCTTGAGCATTTCCGCTGTCACACGGTCCTGCCCAGGTGCTTTGTTGGTTCTTAGAGAGTTAAGCGTGGTCGCTAACTCTCTAGGGGTAACGATGGGAATGTGGAACTCCTCGTGGTCAGGGGGCGGAGCTTCTAGGAAGTCTTCCACCACCTGTTCCACGAGGTCAGCATGGTCATCGTCCATTGGCTCTACCCTGGGTTGGAATTGAGCCTCCAGATAATCTGCTAGCGCCTCTGCCTTTTCTTTCGACTCGTAGACGAGTCGACCTCTAGGGCTATGTAGGGGATGCTGGTGTACGGCTTTGTCTTTCCGCAGGCTACGGACTATTCGCCATGGTTTTCTCTCCTGGAGATTGGTTTGCCTTAACATGTTTTCCCAGGCCTCTTTGCGGTGTGCTCTTAGGAGTCGTCTTGCCAGGGATTTGAACCTCTGGTGTGCTTCTCCTATCCTGGGATGGCAAAATCTCTGCCACAGCTTTCTTACGGCGTTTTTAGCCCTTATGAGTTGTTTGATGGGTCCTGGGATATCTGTGGGGTTTGGCGTGTCTATTGGGATGCGGTGTGTGTGAGCACGTACCGCGTTGAGGATGGATGTGGAGAACTCCCTGGCTGCCGCCTCGAGTGACTCCACAGAGTCGATTCGAGGGCAGGCTTCCACGGAGTTTTGGATGTGAAGAATGGCGGCATCCCAGTCGACTTCATCCACCCAGTCAGCCGTTGCCAGAGCTGCGACGGTAACGTCTGAACTGATCACAACTGGGTTGTGGTCAGAATCCAGAGCATTCACCGCCGTGAGGTCCAGATGAAATGGAATGTTCTTGGTGATTGCGAAATCTATGACGTCCGCCCTGCCACGAGGCGGGAAGTGCGTTGGACCCCGCGGGCCATGCGCATGAAGGGTTGGGTCTCCGCAGATGAAGCGGTAGATGCTCCTTCCCCTATCATTCTGGGTTCGGCTGTTCCATCCTGGGTGTTTGGCATTGAAGTCACCGGCTATGCACACTCGGTGGTCTAGGTTTAGGAGTGCCCTGTAATCCGCTTCATAGAAGGGATGGTGGGGCGGGTCATACACCGCCACAAGCACTAGGTCTGAACCGCCCAAGGAGAGCCTTATGGCGGTCGCCTCCAAGTGTTGAAGCGGGGGGATGGTAATGGGAGTATGGGTGATGTGATTTTTGATGAATATAGCTGTACCACCGCCCCGCCGGCCGACTCTATCGGCTCGGTGGACGGCGTAACTTGGCAGGTTAAATTGTATACCAGCATGCAGATGCGTTTCGCATACCATAAGGAGGTCAATCCCGTGGTCACTTACAAACTCCAAGATGCCCGGTCTCTGTTCCCGGACTCCGTTTGCGTTCCAGAACGCGGCTCTCAATGTTCGCTGAGTTCTTCTCAACGCCATTTACGAGCTGGAGTCAGGGAAGAGGAGCCGTGCAGTCTGTTGCACAATGCTGTGCTTTTGCAGAGCAGGGATGCGGGGATCTGTCAGTTGCTCCCTGCAGCGCCTCAGAATGGGGAGGGAGCGATGAATCAGTTCGGCGAACCAGGCAGAAAGCTCATGGAACTCCGCTAAGTCCTCGTTTGAGACGCCAGTGTCCCAAATCGGCGCAGGTGTTGTTGCGAGGGGTGCCTCTCCCTCATTGGCTGTTGAAGCCACTGTAGCTGGAGCTGGTGGAGGGGGGAGAGCAGTGGCAGCAGGGCCGCTCTGTCTCCCCGCAGGTTCTTGGGCTGGTTGCCCGGCCGTTGCTGCCGCAGTTGCCGGCGGTTTCTCCCGCCGGGCTGCGGTGGCCTTCTGCTGGCGAGGAGGCCGTTGTGGCTTTGCTGCAGATGCAGCTGGTGGTTGTTTGGCGGTAGATCCAGAGCTTACTGACTGGGTCGCTGCCGGAGTCTGGCTTGCCTCGGCCTGCTGCAGCACTTTTTCGTGCTTGCCCAGCGCCTGGGCAAAACTTACTCCAGGCCGAACTTGTGCTGGCTCCCTGTTTGTGTTCCTGCCCTGTCTTGCCTGCACAATACGCAGTCTAGCGGGACAGCCGCCGTAGATGCCTATGTGGGCCTCTCGGCAGTTGGCACACTTTTTCTCCTCTCTGGGGTTCGGGCATTCGTTGACGTGGTGAGGGCCTGAACATCGTATGCAGGCGGTCTTCCTCTCGCACGCATGGCTCGAGTGGTGGAAGCCCAAGCACCTGTAGCATTGGGCTGGCCCCTCTCTGCCATGGTACGGTTCGATTCTGATCTTGGTGTTGTAGAGGTGGGACACCTCATCAATTTTTGGAAGACCTTCGCCCTCCTTCTCCACTATTACGAGGAATAGTGGCATGGGAGTCCTTACAGGCTCCTTGCCTTCCTCGCGGACTTGCTTGGTCAGCTGGACCACGGTACGCGGCGTAATGCCGTGTTCTTCCGCCAGGCCCACCTTTATGTCCTCTGGGTCGGTGTCAGATCCGAGACCTCGGATGACTCTGCGCACCAGGTTAGGTCGCTGCAGCGAGAACGTGTGGAATTCTATCCCCGCTTCGCGCAGCACCCCCCTGGCGGCTTCATGGTCCTCCGGGGTCGTGGTCTTTAGGATCACCCGACTTGGAAAACGGGTGGCCTGGAAGCTAGCCTGGAGCTTGGCCCTCAGTTCCCTCATAACCTTTATGTGGTTGGGGAACGGGTCCGACACAATTGGCGGGATTCTGGCCGCCTTTTGTGTGCGGGAGCTCTTGGCGTCCGCATGCACTGCAGGGGTGCCGGGAGCAGCACCCTCCGGCTTCGAACCGGAGGGCCTCTTGTGCCTTCCCTGCACGGTGACATAACCTTCGGCGTCTGTGTCGCTCTCCGGTGGGGGAGTTGAGACGCCCTGTAGGGGAGTGATGGTGTTGGAGCTCCCTGGTTTGGGGACTGGAGAGATCGGGACAGCTATCCCTTGGTTAAGAAGGCGGGAGGCCTTCTTCTGTTTCTTTTGTGCCTGGGCCTTGGCCCTCACGAGGTTCACCCGCGGGCCGGAAGAGGATGAGGATGCAGAGGTTCTACTAGTCATCTCGTCAGGACTTACCTGGCGGCTGGTACTTGGCATGTCTGAGTCTGTAGCAGGTGCCATCCGGCTCCCCACAGAGGGTCGAGCGCTGTTACACGCGCCGATTGGGGCGGACCCCGGGTCCCAACCTAAGTCGGGACCCTTGGCTTTGACCTTGTGGGCCTGCAGTTTCGTCTGTCTGTCTGTCGGTCCCAAGTACTGTGTTCCTCTGGACTCTGGATTTGCTGCTCGCCGCGTTAGCTCTAGCAAGTCTGCTAGGAGAGGGTTGGCTGGGCTGCTGCTGCTTGCCAGTGCAGGAGAAGGCTCTGCTGGCTGGAAGAGGGCAGGCGCTGCTGTGCCTGCAGAAGAAGGCTGTTGCGCAGGCTACGCTGCGTAGAGTGAATGCACTGCTTCGCCGGGCTGCTGCTTCCTTTATGGGCACACTCCAGAGCACGCGTTTTACAGTCCACGTGCTCGTGCCCTGAAGAACTGGCGCAACCGGTCTAGAATGCTGCTTGCACTGCTTCGCCGGGCTGCTGCTTCCTTTATGGGCACACTTCAGAGCACGCGTTTTACAGTCCACGTGCTCGTGCCCTGAAGAACTGGCGCAACCGGTCTAGAATGCTGCTTCTCTCGACGAATAGACTGCACTGAAAGAACTCGAGACGGGCGATGCCGAGCATTCGAGTGACAAGCGTCGAATCTGAGGAGACACGTGTCCACGTCCAGCAGCAAGGCGACGGTTTTGAGGTTGTCCTGGAAGCCCAGGGCAGCCTTTTCTACCAATCGTAGTAGCTGCAGAGTCGTGGACTGGGAAAGACTCAAGCTTATACTACATTTAGTACACTTCCCCTCTCAAAGACAAACCTTTGGTTGGTTGCTACTGTCTAAGTATATGCACCAGAAACGTTTCTTCCCTACTCAACGAAAGACAATTAGATAAAACCTCTGAATTGTCAACATAATTATAATTTGCTTTAAAACTTTGTGAACAATTACAAATCTTGTACCGCGCGATAATATATCGCATACAGAGACATCTGTTGAGAGCAAGGAGAGGTCGCCTAAAGATTGTTATTAAAATTCTCTGTCAACGAAAAGACGTACTGTACTGTTAATTTTTAAGATCGGTTAAGCACATTGTACGTATTTTCTTCTTGGTAGTCTCAATTTCAACAACTGAGTTATTGTCATCTAAGCTAACCGCTGATATATATGTTTTACGTAGTAATGTGGCAACGTATACATTTGAAGAGCTGTTATCCGCTTGCAGTTGCTGATTGGGTTGTGAGGTGCTTGTTGAGGGCACTGCTAATGCAAATAAAGCACTGCTATTTGTGTTCAAGGGTTTGTTATACTGATTTAATAATAATTTCGAAAGTTTGGTGGCCATCTTTGTGTTACCTTGATCGGTAGTTTCTTTTCGCACCTACGATTGCCTTGTTGTTTTACAACTTTTATTACAAAATGACATATTTAAATCCGAATCACATGCATTTGTAGATTTAACATACACAGCACTACTTGCAGTTTTTGTAAAATCATCTTGCTCCATTGCGGGGAGTTAACACTTACAATTTCATATCTGTTAACACATGTACTGTTAACACAATGAGTGTCCATGCCCAGGTCCTCAGAACACTCGAACAATATTAAACCAATTTATGTAATCACACATGGTATTAGCAAATAACACTAATTAATAATATTTAGCTGTTAATGCACATGGAGATAGAGAAAGTACTTCTTGCCGAAATAATTTACCATAAATATAAGGATAAGATTAGCAGCTCGATATAATGATTGCATCTGTCAGTGACGACCACCTGGTAGCATTAGAAGATTAAGATATATCTCTTCTCAAAAGCTAACTATGGTTCGGTTGCCATATACACCAGATTCCTTTCACTCATACTGAACAAGTATAAGATATAACTAATAAACACAATTATAATTGGCTATAAAACATTGTGAATACTTATAAATCTTATTCTGTGCTACAAGAGATGCATACAGAGCCATCTCTGAAGATAAAGGGGAGCTTGATGAAATGACATTAAATTCTCTGCCAGCCAAAATATTTGTGGTACTGGACGAACCAGATAAACTAGTATGTCGTGTCTTGCATTTTGGAGGTTAGATTAATGTATTTAACTCGTTGGAAGAAAACCAAAGATATCTTGGAATTTGATAATGAGATAAAATAACTAACATAACTTAGTGTTGTAGCTTAATCTACATTTATGAAATACTAACCTTTTGTGTGCGAGTCGTGGCTTACCAGCTAACAAACATTACACAAAAGTCATTCAGAATGATTACGACTTCCTAGATCGTTACCAGAATATCCAAGAAATATATTTTAGAATCAGGCACAAATATCAGATATATGGTATATTGATAATATCATCAGAAGTTTTTTAAACAATATACAAAGGTATTCTCACTACTTTGTTAATGTGGAGGATAACTTCCGCAGGTTGGTGTAATTGCATTCTTGGAAGATAGTTGGTTATGTAACGACTGTTTGTTATTTATTCGAAATATTGGTTATGAGTCATGCAGTCACATACAATTTGTGTGCTTATAGCTCCGGTATAGTCCACTAGAGAGCGTTGTATACCACAGGAATATAAATCGTAGGTAAATAAATGTTATATCCTCAGTGATTTAAGACATGGAGTTTGTCCCTCTGTCCGATTGTAATTAACTCGCCTCAAAAACAAGAACTCATATCGTCAAGTTAAATATTAGATACAACATTTCAAAACCAGTAGATACTCTTTATCTTCAACAATTTACGGCAATTATGTTTTATTTCTTGTAATATTTATTTTGTCACAGTAATGTGATTGTTAATTGGACTTTGTAGGAATAGCTTTTCAGTTTTAAATGTTCGCTTTTCCAAATTATATATAAAACTATTTCTTGCACGTAGGGTATTTAAACATGTAAATTGCTAATTTATAATTAGCAGAAGGCTAGTGTGTTGCTCTGCGACTGTGTGACTCTGAAGACAATTTACTTATGTGTAATTCTTAGCAACTTACACGAATACAACACGGAGGTTCCAAACACATTCCCTCCATAACGAACTACCCTATAAACGGTAACTGTTTCTTAGCTTCGAGTTTTAAATACGCAAGAGTCGTCCGATAATTCCGGGCCTCACATAGAGATGTCGCTACTGGGAAATGTTGAATAGTCTAGCTGGTATCCATAGTTACATGTCAATGGCTTGTTTACTTTTTCAATGACAACATTTGAAACAAAATAAGTGTAGAGGTTTCACGAAAAAGAGAATTTCAAAAACAATTAGTGATTAAATACTTCCATTTGAAAGACCTAACGCCCAAAAAACTCAAGTAGGAAATGAACAGTACTTTGAAAGACTCTGGCCCTTCATATACAGTGATTAAAAGGTTGGTTTTAGAGTTTAAAATTGGAATTACGTGCACTAGCGACAAGCCTCGCTCTGGACGCCCTGTGGAAGTCACAACTCCAGAGATGATTACACAAATTCATTGTTTATTACTTGAAAACCGCGCATTGAAGTTATTTGAGATAGCATTGGCTCTAATCATATAAAAAGGATATGCAGGTAAACTTTGAGTAATATTTTGGGCTTTCTCAAGGTCTGTGCAGGATTTGTGCTGCGTTTGTTGACACCTGAACAAATGTCGCAAGACAATCTGTTTTTGTTAGGAATTTAGAGCTCTACCGTAGAAATCTAGTGCTCTTTAGAAACGGCTTGTTACTATGAATGAAATTTGGATAGGTCACTACACCCCAGAAAGTAAATAAGTCAAAACAGTGGATTGCGCCAAATGAATCAACTCCAAAGAAAGCAAAGTCGATTCTGTCAGCTAACAAGGTTATGGCAAGTGTTCTCTTGGATACAAAGGAAATTATTCTTATTGATTACTTGGAAAAGGTAAAAGGATCACTGGTGACCACTGCTTTGCTTACTGCAACATTGTAGTGATGAGGTGAAAAGAAAAAGTCCTCATTTGACAAAGAACATCTTGTTTCTTCACCACAGTACTCCGGCCCATCGTTTAGGTATTGGAATGGGAGAAATGTGCGATTTAAAGTTTGAATTGCTTGAACATCAACCCTGTTCGCCAGATGTAGCACAAGGTGACTACCACCAGCTCCTGACCAACAAAAAATAAAAATAAAGGTTTTAAAAATTTTTTAAAAGGCTAGTTAAAATCTCGTTAAAATACTCAGTTTATGTATTCTTTCACTTAACTTTAAGATAGCTATTGCTTATTGCCTTGTTCCAGAAACTACAACAAGTATTTTTAAAGTTTCGGTTTTCTTCTACTTGGCTCAAATAACATATGCTCTAGTTGTTTGTATGTTGTGGGAAAGTCCTTTGAAGCTCGTTGTGTTCTGGATGACATAAACCATAACAGATAGACGAAATGTTACAAGAAAAGTACATCTTGTTGAAGTACAAACATTATGTCTAAATTATTTTTGTGGACACAATCATTCTGTAGATATTCCCTTTACTGGTTCCAAGTTTGACATATGTAGCCTTTGACATTGAGAAAGGGCTTATTGCTTTATACCCCGTCATGCAAAGCCATCGCGTAGTGATCAGGTCTTAAAGGACTTGTCTTTTGGTTTCCACAGTCTCCCTACACAGGCAAATAATATGGTTAGTGTACGTTAGTATAAATGTTCATAAATCCTAAAATGAGTATCCAAAGAAAACTTTACAAGAAGTAATTTCACGCAACTTCTACAAATATCTATTATGATTTACCAGTTAAGCAAATATCATCTAAAACGAAGAGGTGTCCGATGATTATTCCAGAAAGCTTAAGACAATTGATTTATTTTGAAGGAATAAAAAACGTATTTTTATCGAAATTGATATACTATTGCAGCGAGAACAAAAGTTTTTCAAAGTGTAAATTATTTTCAGTTGTGGTCGGTCCTTGTATGACGTCCTTGGAAGGTGCTCAATGTAAATACCTTGTTTGATGTTTAAAGAACACTTTGGTTTGGTCTAAGCTGCTGGCTCTTTAGAGAATGCTTTTCAGTTTTATTCAGAGGTTCCCAAAACTTGCTCGATGAGACATAACATATGATTGGTTGGAGGATAGTATTTGCTGGTTTTTATATAAGCTAGTAGGGAAAAAAGTTACTACGCATGTATATCAGCAAAGAGTAACGTGTAAGTAGAGCCCAATACGCGAAATATTAGAGAAATGTTTTAAATGTACATTTACAAAGCTCAGATTGTCCATATATGGTATTTACTGTAATTATGTACAACTTTAAAACAAAAAGCTACGGAAAGGCGACAGTGCACCCATAAGAAAATTTTTTTTTCAAGTGGAGGAAAAATCCATTTATAGACTAACCCCGACTGTACTGGGATGGTGCAGCCGGGAAATGAGCTTCACCCGAAGGTACTACCCACTAAAACACCTCCACCGGTGGGAAGTCAGGTGAGGAATTCCAGCAGTACCGCTATGTGCACCTGCGGATTCATGGAGAGCGTGTAGAGGTTGGCCGTATGGCCCAACCAAGGTGAGATTGGATGCTAGGACATAAGCATGGCCGAAGCCCTGAATATGCTCTCGCGGATACGTGGTGAGGAATGTGGTTGGGTGTAGTGTCGTTTCCAATAGAAAACACCGTCCTAACATACTGGTTGTTTCCTCAATGATTGAGGAAATAGTCATGTATGAATTATACTACTTTATTTGCATTAGTTTATAGTTCTTAGTTAATATATTGTCTACCCTGAGAGGGTAGAACGTGTCATTAAAGTTAGTGGTGGTCGCTAAGATAGCGTTAGTCATGCATTATCTTTACATGCAAAGTTAGTGTGTGTATATATGTATGATTGTTAGTTCTATGCGTAAGCTACGTCTAGTATGAAGTTGATTCCAAGTTGAATTTGTTCGCATTAGGTTGATCATAACCATTGTTCATAGCGATTGTCGTGTAAGTATGGGGGGAGGGGGTTGCCTCCACACCAGAGCCGCCTTGACTAAGAGCAAGGACTTGTGGAACTGCCAAAAGTCAGGGTGTGGTGTACAGTCATGGGTAATCTTACTACTTCTATGGAAGTCTTACGAGAGTGTTAAGATACTCTTGGATGTCTATGTCTGTGTCTCCCATTCCTATGGTCCTATCAAATATGGACAGCGGTCTTTTGTGTTTATTGTATTCGGTTTCGTAATTACCTAGTTGCCGTATTAGTGCGTTAGTGTTTTTATCTTTGCGCTTATATAGGTTGAAGCTGAGTCTTTTGATAAATTCCTCAATTGAGTGTAGTCTTAGTTCGTTGTGCAACAGATAGGCCTGTGCTTCCGGCGGTTGCTTTGTAATTATTCGGTTTTGTAGCGTTTGCAATTTGTGTAAGTGAGTTTTTGCAGCTTAACCCCACACGGGGGCTGCATATGTGATAATAGGCCTTATCAGTATCTTATATAGGGTAAGGCCCATGTGTACTTTAAGCTGGCTGTTAATATTAAATATTGGAAATAATTTATTTAGCTGGCCATTGGCCTTGGCCCTGATCGTAGTAATGTGTTTGCCCCAGGTGAGTCCCTCGTCCATTACAAGACCTACATAGGTCACTTGGTCCTTCCAGTCGATTCCTTCGCCTTGATATATTAACGGCTGGTCATAGGATTTGGTCATTGAAAGTGGATACAACTTCCAAAAAAAAAAGCTCTATTTTGAACTGTATCATTGGACATTAAATGCAACAGACAATCTTGATCTTTATTAAAGAATATGGCCTGGTGCCGGAAACACCAAAGAAAAGCATTTGTAAAGCTTAATCTTATACTACGTTTAGGATACTTCCTCTCCCAAAGTCTACATGCTAAGATTTACTTTTAGGAATTAGTCTTATGTGAATTACAATGAAAGAAAAACAGAGTAGTCAATTAATATAGCGGTGCCTTGAAAACAAAGCACTGAGTAAACAAATAGGCTTCTGCAACACAAAATCTACATTAAAATACAAGTATTGTTGAGGTATTTATTGGAAATTACTTGACGCTGCTGCCTCTCGGGTGCCTGGTTTGTGTCAGTTGAACTGCCTCTTGTATAACTCTTCACTGTCATGTTTGGCTAATACAGAAAGGCTAGCTGTTGCAAGAACAGTTAAAGAACTACAGTACGTGTTGCAGTAAATATTAAAACTGCCTCAACAGCTTCCTATGCCCATGGTCATCTATTTATATCTTTCATCGTATTCTTTTAGTCATTATATTATATAATTTAATTATGTATTATTGACTTACTGTATTCCATAGCATTTGTAATGATCAGAGGAAGCGGACAATGTTACAAAACACTACGCAGGTTTGTTTTTCTAATCTATTCCGTATTACGCTACAGAATAGTTTTACCAGACATTTATTTGTGGTTACAAGAAGGGTAGAAAAAAGACAATGGATAGTCATTTCTCTAAAAGGGACAAGGATATATGATTGTCTTGAAATATATTCCCTTTGTATAACATTTCGAGAAACAACCAAATAGCGACGCTCTTAAAAGGACAAAGCAACAAACAAGCAAAGCCAATAACTCCCAATATCTCGGAAATGACTCATGCCACAAAATAGTTATCTGAAATAAACTGTAGATCGCAAAGCTCGCTGTAATTTTGTTAAAGTTTTAACGATTTTTAGTTCAACAATACACAGACATACTTATATACACCGTTTTCCTAAAAATGCTTTATATGGATGCAGGAGGCTTCCTGGCATGTTCTTCTGATGGAAGTTCCTATCCACTGAATATGTAATAGAGAGAGAGAAAGAGAGAGAGAGAGGAAGAGAGAAAGAGTTATTAAAACTGTAGTGCACTCACATATAACATCACTTCCTTTAATAAACTTCTACAATCTTATGAATACTGTTTTTTCTTCCAATTCACTATAATTCTAATAAACATTTGCGGAAATAAATTTACTATGAGTTTTTTTTTATAAGCAGTGGTCTTTATTTTATGTCAATACAAATAAAAAAAATGCAAAGGAGTCTATAATAATCACATTAACAAGGTGGTTGACACGTACCGCTGCGCTCTTGTCTTTACACAGCTCTCAACTGTTTATGACACCCTAATATAGAACGACTGGTCTGTTGCAGGAATAGCAAGAACGACACTGAATCAAGTAAATTTTAATATGACTTGCTACACCCAATTAGTTTATTATTTACCATCTAGAAACTACTCCTCGGAAAGCTTATGGCCATTGTAGGAATTAATTTATTAGACTTGTGTTCAATAAGTAGCGTTTATTTCATTATTTCTTTTTATTCCTATATTATATTGGTTATTTATATTTATGTAGAGCTTAATGCTACTTATTTCTTACAAATTACTCCCATGCAAAGAAGATTTGTATCGAAGAGTTGCGCAGTTGTCACGTTAAGGCTCTTTGTGTCATGTTCTCCTAATACACGGAAGGCGGTTGTTACTTATGAGCCACACGTGTGTCCGCGTGTCGCCGTTTCGCCGAATTATAAGTCCATAATTGATTCATGTAACGTTTACTAGCCATTCTGTTTTTTATTTATATAGATTCCACAAATTATTGATACGAAGGCTTCTTCATGTCCACACAGCTCTTGGAGAAATGGGTATCATTAGTACAGTTTTTGCTGTCGATGATTGTAGAAAGAAAAGCGAATCCGTAACTATGTTTGAACCTATGTGTTAGTCTTGAATTGACCTACCTTTTCTATCAGATCACGAGAAACAACTGAATAACGACAGCAGTTTAAGAACTAGGCGCGTTCCCCCCTCACCAAAAGAAAAAAAACACAATCTTTCACTCAGTCATTCTCTCTCTCTCTCTCTCTCTCTCTCTCTCTCTCTCTCTCTCTCTCTCTCTCTCTCTCTCTCTCTCTCTCTCTCTCTCTCTCTCTCCCTCCCTCTCTCTCATTCCTCCCCCCCTCTCTCTCTCTCGCTCTTTGTCACACACAGAACATATTTCTCAAATATTTACTGCCGTTGACAATATTTATTTCAATATTTATGTTCTGTTAATGCGGTAACACTAGCTGTACACAGAAGAAGTGGCAAACTAGTACGACCATATGATTACATGGAACATGATCAGGTTTTTACTAAAATTAATTATTAATTTTAACCCTAGCAAGTCACACGACAAGTTTTACCTGTAGCAAGTAGACTTATGTGAATAACCACGAAAGTAAAACAAATTAGTCAATACATCAATGAAACAGTAAATTAATTAATCAAATAAATCAAATTAATGAAACAGTAAAAATGGGCATATTAACGAATATCCAAGCAAACATGTAGCTAACGATTAATCCAAAAGGCGGTATTTATTAAGATGTAAATATTTTAAAATACCCAAACAAGATATTTATTAGGAATAACCAGGGAGCACTCCCCCAGCTAAAGAGACTTTGCCGGGTCTCCTTGCGCTTGTATTACCTCTGCTAATAACGAAAGGCTGGATCAAAACTGGAGGATGTAGCAAACAACGACGAAGAACAATCACGATGTAAACACTGATGTAGTTCTGGTTAAATTTGTACTGAAGTTACTGGTAACTCGTGTAGTTAATAAAGAGAAATATAACTGTAACTTGTGTTTAACTTCTATGGAAGCCAAAGAAACAGTAAACAAGAGGTATATTCTATGTTGTCTAAGCAACAGACCGCTCCACATAGGTTATCTTTTCGTAATACAGAAAGCCTGGCCCTTGTACTACCTACACTACCTCCTACCTACACTGAAAAATATCTTAACGTAAAGAAAGATTAAAGAAGGAATCTTACTGTAAAGTGTTTACCGTAAAGAAAATATTTAATAAAGCAATTTCTACTATGTCTGTGGATTGATTAGGCCGCAGTTCTTCTAGCAAATTACATTCCCAAATTTTGGATGGAAATCTCTGTCCCTGGATATGTAACAGAAAGAGTTAATTGTAGCTACTTTTACTTGATATAATTGATTCTGATTAACCAAGCCGTTTAGACGTACAGATCGGCTGTCTCTGTACAGCTCTTAACGGTTTATGTTTCCCTAATACAGAACGGCTGGTCAAAGTCAAGAATAAGGGAGAACTGTAAGACGACGGCGATGACAGGTAAAGTAAACTAACTGCCAGGGTGATGTTTCTAACAAAAATTTCTTTTATTTAATATCTATACAAACCAATTAAATGAACCAAATAAGAATAAATAAAACATCATTATAATGCTTGCAGAATAAAGAACTGACAATAATCAGGCTTTTGGAATTACATTTGAAAATATTTACAAAGGCGGGCAAAAACTTAAATCATTGAATAAGTAATATTTCTCTACATTTATGTTTACTCCATTTTTGTCTGCATATTAACTTTTACTAGTCACACCAATCTGCTAAAACTTTAATAAAATTCTTGGTATTAACAGATCTTATTAGACTATTTCTAGAAAAGTCAAGATACACGTCAACATCCTTGGTCATATATTTTAGATGTATATGACTTTAATCAAGATAATTATTCACATTTTTGAGAAAATAAAGCATAACGATACATGTTCAGTACAAATGGTAATTGCGATCAGCCTTAATAAATTGGTTAAAATTTCATTCTATTTATAAAACATAAAGCAGCTTAATATTTGTGTCAGTTACCAATGATAGAAAAACAAAAGCAAAAAATGACAATCACAGCAACCGTGTTTACAGACTGGGCGAACTCAGTAATATCAAACTTCTGCAACAAAAATATATTGCTTATGACCTAATTTCTTAACGACCTTATTTCTGGTGCAAAACAAAAGAATTAAGGGATATTAAGAATCTTGACAAACTATATGCTCCTTGCTCTCGTGTAGAGAAGGCTGTGGCCCCCTCAAATGAGCATTGTCATTTTATACCTCCTCATATGTCATGTTACCCTAATAGACGAAAGCTCTTATTTACTTGTGAGGCACCCGAGTGTCGCTGATTGAGCCAGATCTTTCTGCAAGGTTGCCATCTTTCTGGATACGTCATGGATATCGTACGAGGTTTCGTCTAAATAATTTATCTTATGTCCATTACTGCCAAATTTCCTTAGTTTTGACAAATATATATTTATATTTATGTATGGACAAACTATACGCTCGTTGCTCTCGTGTAGAGAAGGCTAGGTCCCAACAAATGAGCATTCTCACTTTAAGCCTCCTCATATGTCTAGTTACCCTAATACACGAAAGCTAGTTTTTACTTGTGAGCACCCGAGTGTCGCTTTATACGCTCGTTGCTCTCGAAAAGAGAAGGCTAGGTCCCAACAAATGAGCATTGTCACTTTAAGCCTCCTCATATGTTTAGTTATCCTAATATACGAAAGCTAGTTTTTACTTGTGAGCACCCGAGTGTCGCTTTATACGCTCGTTGCTCTCGAATAGAGAAGGCTAGGTCCCAACAAATGAGCATTGTCACTTTAAGCCTCCTCATATGTTTAGTTATCCTAATATACGAAAGCTAGTTTTTACTTGTGAGCACCCGAGTGTCGCTTTATACGCTCGTTGCTCTCGAATAGAGAAGGCTAGGTCCCAACAAATGAGCATTGTCACTTTAAGCCTCCTCATATGTTTAGCTACCCTAATACACGAAAGCTAGTTTTTACTTGTGAGCACCCGAGTGTCGCTTTATACGCTCGTTGCTCTCGTGTAGAGAAGGCTAGGTCCCAACAAATGAGCATTGTCACTTTAAGCCTCCTCATATGTTTAGTTACCCTAATACACAAAAGCTGGTTTTTAATTGTGAGCACCCGAGTGTCGCTTTATACGCTCGTTGCTCTCGAATAGAGAAGGCTAGGTCCCAACAAATGAGCATTGTCACTATGAACCTCCTCATACGTTTTGTTCTCCTATTATACGAAATCTGGTTTTTACGAGAGTCGCTGTGTCTTAATGAAAGTGCGGTATTTGAAACCCAGCTCCTTTATGAGGCCGCGCTAAGTGCAGTGCCCTTAAGGAAAATAACAAATTTCTTGCAAATTTGCAACCAATTCGTCTAAGGTGGCAACTCTCCCTTTTGCATAGAATCTATAAATTTCTCGACGAATTAAGTCGCATGTGAAATTATCTACTTTAGAGAAACGTTTCGTTTTGTTTTCACACTTGATCGGCGGCTTTGGTATTCTTTTCGTCACAATATTTCTTACTCTTTTTCTGTGAATACCCAGAATTTATCATCAAGTACATTGAACGACCCCTTACCAAGATTATTTGTCAGCACATATTTATGTGTGTTCAAAACAAGCGCTTGAATTTGCTTAGTAACAGTTCCCGTTATAACTTTGTTCTTTGAGGCTTTTCCAGTAACATAAATCGGCCCAATTATTCATACTATTGGCATCACTTTGATTATTTTCACTTGACTGAAAGTAATCTACTACTTCACTTGCATTTACCACTGCATTTACCTCCCACGGTCTCCACATCGTGACACACAACGAATTTCTGCACGTAATGAAACAGATCAACTGGAAGTTGAAACTCTGGTAACTGAGACTCCACGTGGAGTAGATATGCCAGTGTCTCTTCGAGAAATTCAAGGTTGCTATTGGTCCTCAGCGACAGTGTTCCATTTCTGAAGTGTGGAGATAGATTTATGACGGTCATTAGTGGGGGGAGGGTAGTTTCCTTTGAGGAGCCAACTGCAGTCACGTTCACTAGTCAGACTTTAACATGGTAATAGATACCTCTCAGATAACTCACCGATTACTCCACGTGGAGTGAACATATCTCTGTCATTTGTGATTTCTGCGAATTCCATTGGTTGAAGTGATGTGTTTATTGGTGCTTAGCACACGACCGGGAGGCACGTCGGTACCCCTCTCACTCTTACAAAAACAATCAGGGAGTTGTCTGAGAGGTTTCTATTGATAAAGATAAATCCATAGTAACCGTTCCACCAGGGCGACTTTAACCGTTCCACCACCGGGACTATAATTACAATCATGTAACCTTCTCTAGCCATTTTGTTTATTATTTACGAGGGCTGCTCAATAAAGAATGATCACAATTTTTTCTGACAACGTATCTTTAGTCATTCTCATAATTTTGATGTTCCTTCTCAAAGTAGACTCCGCTGAATGCGATGCACTTGTCCCAGCTTTTCTGGCAGTCTTCAAAGACATGTTGAAAACCATTTTTGAGAGATACTTCAAAAATGCCTCCGCAGCCTTTACCACTGCTTCTGATGATGGATAATGCCTCCCACGAAGACGTTTCTTCAAGTAAGGGAGTAGAAAAAAGTCACATGCGGCTAAATCTGAACTATAGGGAGGGTGAGGGATGCACTTCACGTTGATTTTTGCAGGATATTCCGTAAGAATATTGGCAATATGCGACCGCGCATTATCGTTGTGCAGCATCCAGCCTGCTTCACGGAAATATGGTCCTTTGCGCCTGATATGGACCTGCAATGTTTTCAGGACATCCCTGTAGTGTTATCCAGTTACTGATGTGTGTGCAGGTACAATATGCTGATAAACCATTCCATGAATATCAAAGAATGAGATGACATTAACTTTCCCAGCAGAAGCAACCACTTTTGCTTTTTGGGGGGTTGGTGAAGAAGGAGATTTCCACACTGAGCTTTGCTGTTTGCTCTCAGGATCAAAATGATGCAGCCAACTTTCATCAGCAGTGATTACGTTTGAAAGAAACTCCGGACATACCTCTAACATCAACTTTAACTGCATGTTACCTCCATTGCAGCGGTAGACGATACTGAACATATCTGAACTTACCTGGTTCTCACAGGCGGGAACCAAGAGTACGAACAATGAAACTATTACGGCCTGTTTGATTCAGATTAAGCTAACAGTATAAAATAAGGTTGAATTTTAGTGCGAAAAATTATGACCATAAAAAAATTGTGATCATTCTTTATTGAACAACCCTCGTAAATACATTCTAAAAATTATTGTTATGAAGGTTTCTTCAACTGCATAATTCATGTTATTTGGTGTAACTCTTGGAAAAATGCGTATCACTAGTACTCACATCTTTTCGATTGTAGAAAGGAAAGCGAAACCATTACCATGTTTGACCATGTTGGTCCTGAATTGAACTACGCTTTCTATTAGATCACGAGAAACAACTGAAAAACGACAGCAGTTTTAGAAATTACAAACTATGTGCATACCTTCCCCAAAATAAAAAACGCCCGCCCCCTCCACACACACAAATATTTATTGGCACTGAAAATATGTATTTCAATATTTATATTCTGTTCAAGCGTAAATGCCAGATGTACACACAAGAGGTGACGAACAAGTAAGACGATATGATTGCATTTAACATTATCAGGTTTAAAATTAATTGCGAGATTGTAGCCCTAGCGAAGTCACATGCTAAAGCTTACTTTTAGGAATTAGTGCTATGTGAATTACAACGAAAGGAAAACAGAGCAGTCAATTAATATAGCAGTGCCTTCAAAACAAAGCACTGAGTAAAGAAATAGGCTTCTGCAACACAAAATCTACATTAAAATACAACTATTGTTGAGATATTTATTGGAAATTACTCGACGCTGCTCCCTCTCGAGGGCCGAGTTTGTGTGAGATGAATTGCGGCGTATACCCCTTCATTGTCATGTTTGGATAATATAGTAAGGCTGTCTGTTGAAGGAACAGTTAAAGAACTCTACACAATACGTTGCAGTAAATATTACAACTACCTAAACAGCTTCCTATACCCACCTATACCCAGCGTATTCTTTTAATAATTATATTCTATCATTTAATTATGTATTATTGACTTTCTGTATTCCATAGCACTTGTAATGATCAGAGGAAGCGGACAATGTTACAAAACACTACGCAGGTTTGTTTTTCTAATCTATTCCGTGTTATGTTACAGAATGGTTTTACTACACATTTATTTGTGAGTACAGGGAAGGTAGAAAAAGCACAATGGATAGTCATTTCTCTAAAAGGGACAAGGATATATGATTGTCCTGAAATATATTCCTTTTGAATAACATCTCGAGAAACAACCAAATAGCGACGCTCTTAAAAGGACAAAGCAACAAACAAGCAAAGCCAATAACTCCGAATATCTCGGAAATGACTGATATCACAAAATAATTATCTGAAAGAAACTGTAGATTGTAAAGCTCGCTGTAGTTTTGTTAAAGTCTTAACGCTTTTTAGTTCGACAATACACAGACATACTTATGCACGCCTTTGTTCTAAAAATGCTTTTTATGGACCCAGGAGGTTTCCTGGCATGTTCTTCTAGTGGAAGTTCCTATCCACTGGATATGTAATAGAGAGAGAGAGAGAGAGAGAGAGAGAGAGAGAGAGAGAGAGAGAGAGAGAGAGACAGACAGACAGACAGACAGACAGACAGACAGACAGACAGACAGACAGACAGACAGACAGACAGACAGACAGACAGACAGACAGACAGACAGACAGACAGACAGACAGACAGACAGACAGACAGACAGACAGACAGACAGACAGACAGACAGACAGACAGACAGACAGACAGACAGACAGACAGACAGACAGACAGACAGACAGAGAGAGGGGGAGAGAGAGAGAATTATTAAAACTGTGTTGCACTCACATGTAGCATCATTTCTTTTAATAAACTTCTACAATCTTATGAATACTGTTTTTTCTTCCAATTCACTATAATTCTAATAAACATTTGCGGAAATAAATTCACTAAGAGTTCTTTTTATAACCAATGGTCTTTATTTTATGTCAATACAAATCAAAGGAATGCAAAGGAGTCTATAATAATCACACTAGCCAAGTGGTTGACACGTACAGCTGCGCTCTTGTCTGTGTACAGGTCTCAACTGTTTGTCTCCCTAATACAGAACGACTGGTCTGTTACAGGAATGGCAAGAACGACGGGACTGAATCAAGTAAATTTTAATATCACTTGCTACACCCACTTAGTTTATTATTTAACATCTAGAAACTACTCCTCCGAAAGCTTATGGCCATTTTAGGAATTAATTTATTAGACATGTGTTCAAGTTTTAATGAATGAGTCGCGTTTATTTCATTACCGGGTGTCCATAAATGAATATCGGGGTTTTAACGCTTTATAACATTAATTTTATTAAACTTACAGTAATGAAATATATGTCACATGAAAGAGCAACTCAAACAGTTTTATTCGTTGGCACCAGTGCGCATGTGCGTGAAATGTTTACGCCGCGATCCGCTAGAAAGCGGTAGTAGCAAAGATGGCGACTAGTGAGCAGAAAGCGTTTTGTGTTTTGCAGTTTGCAAAGACCGAATCTGTAGTTACTGTGCAACGTGCGTTCCGCATTAAGTTCGGGTGTGATCCTCCAAGTGACAATAACATCCGTAGATGGTTTCATCAGTTTGAAGATACAGGCTGCCTTTGTAAACGGAAGAGCACGGGACGACCAAGAGTTAGCGAAGAGGATGTTGAGCGAGTGAGAGAGTCGTTCACTCGTAGCCCAAAGAAATCAGTTCGGAAGGCTGGTCGTGAATTAGAAATTGCTAAGTCGACTGTTTGGAAAGTTTTAAGGAAACGATTGCAACTACGTCCTTATCGTTTACAGTTGTTACAGGCTCTAAAGCCTGCAGACCATGGTTTACGTGCCAACTTCGCTAACGTAATGCTGTTTAATGACGATGAAGATTTTCTAGATCATGTTGTTTTCAGTGATGAATCGACCTTTCACCTCAGTGGACATGTTAACACTCATAATGCGCGGATATGGGGCTCAAAAAATCCTCATGAGGTCGTACAAGTGCAACGAGACTCCCCTAAAATCAATGTTTTTTGTGCTGTATCCCGGCGGAAAGTTTACGGACCTTTCTTTTTTGGTGAAGCTACTGTAACTGGTACTTCCTACCTTGATACACTAGAGCAATGGCTCTTCCCTCAGTTGGAACAATATGAACCAGAGAATTTCATTTTCCAGCAAGATGGCGCGCCACCTCACTGGCACAACGCAGTACGCGAATGGTTGAACGTAACTTTACCCGACCGCTGGATTGGCCGCAAGGGACCCAATGACAGAGCTTGCTATGCGTGGCCTCCACGTTCACCCGACCTAACGCCATGCGATTTCTACCTTTGGGGTTTCATCAAGGATCGTGTGTATGTACCTCCATTACCAGCTGACCTCCATGAATTACAAAACAGGATTGAAGCAGCTGTTGCAACAATTACTGAAGACACACTGCTCAACGTCTGGGAAGAACTCAGCTATAGACTTGATGTGTGCCGTGTGACAAATGGTGCTCACATAGAACACTTGTAAGCTCGTATATAAAACTGTTTGAGTTGCTCTTTCATGTGACATATATTTCATTACTGTAAGTTTAATAAAATTAATGTTATAAAGCGTTAAAACCCCGATATTCATTTATGGACACCCTGTATTTCTTTTCTCTTTTGTGGTATATTGTATTGGTTATTTATATTTATGTTGAGCTTAATGCTACTTATTCCTTACAAATTACTCCCATGTAAAGAAGGTTTGTATGGAACAGATGCGCAGTTGTCACGTTAAGGCTCTTTGTGTCATGTTCTCCTAATACACGGAAGGCGGTTGTTACTTGTGAGCCACACGAGTGTCCGCGTGTCGCCGTTTCGCCGTGTCGCCTTGACGCCGTGTCGCCAACCAACGAGTGTCCGCGTGTCGCCGTGTTGCCGACTTTTAAGTCCATAATTGATTCATGTAACGTTTACTAGCCATTCTGTTTATTATTTATATAGATTCCACAAACTATTGATACGAAGGCTTGTTAATGGGTATCATTAGGATACATTTTGCTATCGATGATTGTAGAAAGAAAACCGTATCCGTAACTATGTTTGAACCTATGTGTTAGTCTTGAATTGAACTACGTTTTCTATCAGATCACGAGAAACAACTGAATAACGACAGCAGTTTAAGAACTATGCGCATTCCCCCCTCACCAAAAGAAGAAAGAAGCCACAATCCTTCACTCAGTGATTCTCTCTCTCTCTCTCTCTCTCTCTCTCTCTCTCTCTCTCTCTCTCTCTCTCTCTCTCTCTCTCTCTCTCTCTCTCTCTCTCTCTCTCTCTCTCTCTCTCTCTCTCTGTCACACACAGAGCAATTTTCTCAAATATTTATTGCCGTTGACGATATTTATTTCAATATTTATGTTCTGTTAATGCGGCAGCACTAGCCGTACACAGAAGAGGTGGCAAACTAGTACGACGATATGATTACATGCAACATGATCAGGTTTTTACTAAAATGAATTGCTAAATTGTAGCCCTAGCAAGTCACACGACAAGTTTTACCTGTAGCAATTAGACTTATGTGAATAACAACTTATGTGAATAACAAAGTAGTCAATACATCAATGAAACAGTAAATTAATTAATCAAATAAATCAAATTACTGAAACGGTAAAAATTTGCATATTAGCGATTATCCAAGCAAACACGAAGTTAGCCATTATGCCAAATAGGGGTATTTATTAAGATGCAAATATTTTAAAATACCCAAACAAGATATTTATTAGGGAGAACCAGGGAGCACTCCTCCAGCTAAAGGGACTTTGCCGGTCCCCTTGCGCTTGTACTACCTCCGCTAATAACAAAAGGCTGGATCAGAACTGCAGGATGTTTTAAACAACGACGAGGACCAATCACGATGTAAACACTGATGTAGTTCTGGTTAAATTTGTACTGAAGTTACTGGTAACTCGTGTAGTTAACAAAGAGCAATATAATTGTAACTTGTGTTTAACTTCTATAGAACCCAAAGAAACAGTAAACAAGAGGTATATTCTATGTTGTCTAAGCAACAGACCGCTCCACATAGGTTATTTTTTTGTAATACAGAAAGGCTGGCCCTTGTAAGAAGTTCAAAAGATATACCTACACTGAAAAATATCTTAACGTAAAGACAGATTAAAGAAAGACTCTTACCGTAAAGTTTTTACCGTAAAGAAAATATTTAATAAAAAAATTTCTCCTATGTCTGTGGATTGATTAGGTCGCAGTTCTTCTAGTAAATTACATACCCAAATTTTGGATGGAAATCTGTGTTCCTGGATATGTAATAGAAAGAGTTAATTGCAGCTACTTTTACTTAATATAATTGATTCTCATTAACCAAGCTGTTTAGACGTACAGATGCGGCTATCTCTGTACAGCTCTTAACGGTTTATGTTTCCCTAATACTGAACGGCTGGTCGAAGTCAAGAATAAGGAGGAACTGTAAGACGACGGCGATGACAGGCAAAGTAAATTAACTGCCAGGGTGATGTTTCTAAAATATTTTCTTTTATCTAATATATATACAAACCAATTAAATGAACGAAATAAAATAATAAATACAAAACAAGAATAAATAAAACATCATTATAGTGCTTGCAGAATAAAGAACTGTTAATAATAAGGCTTTTGGAATTACATTTGAAAATATTTTTATGCTATCTCCCTCCCACGTAATTTGTAGTACATTGCTCTACATTTATGTTTACTCCATTTTTGTCTGCATATTAACTTTTACTAGTCACTCCAATGTGCCAAAACTTTAATAAAATTCTTGGTATTAACAGATATTATTAGACTATTTCTAGAAAAGTCAAGATACATGTCAACATCTTTGGTCATATATTTTAAATGAAAATGACTTTAATCAAGATAATTACTCACATTTTTGAGAAAATAAAGCATAACGATACATGTTCAGTACAAATGGTAATTGCGAATGGGTTAAAATTTCATTCATTTTATAAAATGTAAAGTAGCTTAATATTTGTGTCCGTTACCAATGAAAGAGAAACAAAAGCAAAAAATGATAATCACAGCAACCGTGTATACAGACATGGCGAACTAAGTAATATCAAACTTCTGCAACAAAAATACGTTGCTTATGACCTAATTTGTTAACGACCTTATTTCTGGTGCAAAACAAAAGAATTAAGGAATGTTAAGAATCTGGACAAACTATACGCTCGTTGCAGGCTGTGGTCCCAACAAATAAGCATTGTCACTTTAAACCTCCTCCTACGTCATGTTACCCTAATACACGAATGCTGGTTTTTACTTGTGAGCCACCCGAGTGTCGCTGTTTCTCCCAGATCTTTCTGCAATTTTGCCACCTTTCCAGATACGTCATGGGTATCGTACGAGGTTTCGTCTAAATAAATTACCTTATGTCTATTACTGCAAAACTTCCTTAGTTTTGACAAAAATATATTTATATTTATGTATGGACAAATTATATGCTCTTTGCTCTCGTGTAGAGAAGGCTAGGTCCCAACAAATGAGCATTTTCACTTTAAACCTCCTCATGTTTTGTTACCCTAATGCAGGAAAGCTGGTTTTTACTTGTGAGCACCTGAGTGTCGCTTTATACGCTCTTTGCTCTCGTGTAGAGAAGGCTAGGTCCCAACAAATGAGCATTGTCACTTTAAACCTCCCCATGTTTAGTTACCCTAATGCACGAAAGCTGGGTTTTACTTGTAGGCACACGAGTGTCGCTTTATACGCTCTTTGCTCTCGTGTAGAGAAGGCTAGGTCCCAACAAATGAGCATTGTCACTTTAAACCTCCCCATGTTTAGTTACCCTAATGCACGAAAGCTGGTTTTTACTGGTAGGCACCCCGAGTGTCGCTTTATACGCTCTTTGCTCTCGTGTAGAGAAGGCTAGGTCCCAACAAATGAGCATTGTTACTTTAAACCTCCCCATGTTTAGTTACCCTAATGCACGAAAGCTGGTTTTTACTGGTAGGCACCCCGAGTGTCGCTTTATACGCTCTTTGCTCTCGTGTAGAGAAGGCTAGGTCCCAACAAATGAGCATTGTTACTTTAAACCTCCCCATGTTTAGTTACCCTAATGCACGAAAGCTGGTTTTTACTTGTAGGCACCCGAGTGTCGCTTTATACGCTCTTTGCTCTCGTGTAGAGAAGGCTAGGTCCCAACAAATGAGCATTGTTACTTTAAACCTCCCCATGTTTAGTTACCCTAATACACGAAAGCTGGTTTTTACCTGTAGGCACCCGAGTGTCGCTTTATACGCTCTTTGCTCTCGTGTAGAGAAGACTAGGTCCCAACAAATGAGCATTGTTACTTTAAACCTCCCCATGTTTAGTTACCCTAATACACGAAAGCTGGTTTTTACTAGTAGGCACCCCGAGTGTCGCTTTATACGCTCTTTGCTCTCGTGTAGAGAAGTCTAGATCCCAACAAATGAGCATTGTTACTTTAAACCTCCCCATGTTTAGTTACCCTAATGCACGAAAGCTGGTTTTTACTTGTGAGCACCCGAGTGTCGCTTTATACGCTCTTTGCTCTCGTGTAGAGAAGGCTAGGTCCCAACAAATGAGCATTGTCAGTTTAAACCTCCGCATGTTTAGTTACCCTCATGCACGAAAGCTGGTTTTTACTGGTAGGCAACCCGAGTGTCGCTTTATACGCTCTTTGCTCTCGTGTAGAGAAGGCTAGGTCCCAACAAATGAGCATTGTCACTTTAAACCTCCCCATGTTTAGTTACCCTAATGCACGAAAGCTGGTTTTTACTGGTAGGCACCCCGAGTGTCGCTTTATACGCTCGTTGCTCTCGTGTAGAGAAGGCTAGGTCCCAACAAATGAGCATTGTTACTTTAAACCTCCCCATGTTTAGTTACCCTAATGCACGAAAGATGGTTTTTACTTGTAGGCACCCGAGTGTCGCTTTATACGCTCTTTGCTCTCGTGTAGAGAAGGCTAGGTCCCAACAAATGAGCATTGTCACTTTAAACCTCCTCATGTTTAGTTACCCTAATGCACGAAAGCTGGTTTTTACTTGTAGGCACCCCGAGTGTCGCTTTATACGCTCTTTGCTCTCGTGTAGAGAAGGCTAGGTCCCAACAAATGAGCATTGTTACTTTAAGCCTCCTCATATGTTTTGTTACCCTAATACACGAAAGCTGCTATTCACTTGTGAGCACCCAGTGTCGCTGTGTCTTATTGAAAGTGCGGTATTTGAAACCCAGCTCCTTTAGGAGGCCGCATTAAGTGCAGCGCCCATAAGGAAAATAACAAATTTCTTGCAAATGTGCAACCAATTCGTCCAAGGTGGGTGCACTGCCTTTTGCATAGAATCTATAAATTTCTCGACGAATTAAATCGCAAGTGAAATTATCTACTTTAGAGAAACGTTTCCTTTTGTTTTCGCACTTGATCGGCGGCTTTGGTATTCTTTTCGTCACAATATTTCTTACTGTATTTCTGTGAATACCCATAATTTATCATCAAGTTCATTGAAGGACCCCTTATCAAGATTATTGATCAGTACATATTTATATGTGTTCAAAACAAGCGCTTGAATTTGCTTAGAAACAGTTCCCGTTATCACTTCGTTTTTGAGGCTTTTCCAGTGATATAACTCGGCCCAGTTATTCCCACTATTGTCATCACTTTGATTTTTTTTCACTTGACTGAAAGTAATCTACTACTTCATTTGCATTTAGCACTGCATTTCCCTCCTAAGGTCTCCACATCGTGACACACAACGAATTTCTGCACGTAATTAAACAGATCAACTGGAAGTTGGAATATGGCAACTGAGCCTCCACGTGGAGTAGACATGTGACTGTCACTTCAAAAAAATTAGGGTTGCAGTTGGTCCTCAACGGCAGTGTTCCATTTCTGAAGTGTGAAGATAGATTTATAAAGGTCATTAGTTGGCGGAAGGGTAGCTTCCTTTGAGGGGCCAACTGCAGTCGCGTTCACTAGACAGACTTTAACATGGTAACAGATACCTCTCAGATAACGCACTGATTACTCTACGTGGAGTACACATATATCCGTCATTTGTGCTTCCTGCCAATTCCATTGGCTGAAGCGATGCGTCCATTGGTGCTTAGCAGACGAACGGGAGGTGAGTCAGTACCCCTCTTACTCTTTTAGAAACAATCAGTGAGTTATCTGTTGATAAAGATAAATCCATGGTAACCGTACCACCAGGGCGACTTTAACCGTTCCACCAGCGGGACTGTAATTACATTCATGTAACCTTCTCTAGCCATTTTGTTCATTTTGTGCGAGGGCTGTTCCATAAAGAATGATCACTATTTTTTTTTCTGACAACGTATCTTTACTCGTTCTCATAATTTTGATGTTCCTTCTCAAAATAGTCAATAGTCAATAGAAAAAAAAAAGTCACATGCGGCTAAATCCGGACAATTAGGGAGGGTGAGGTATGCACTTCACGTTGATTTTCGCAAGATATTCCGTAACAATATTGGCAATATGCGGCCGCGCATTATCGTTGTGCAGCATCCAGCCTGCTTCAAGGAAATGTCGTCTTATGTGCCTGATCTGGACTTGCAATGTTTTCAGGACATCCCTGTAGTATTTTCCTGTTACTTATGTGTGTACAGGTACAACATGCTGATAAACAATTCCATGAATATCAAAGAATGAGATGACCATAACTTTCCCAGCAGATGCAACCACTTTTGCTTTTTGGGGGGTTGGTGATGAAGGAGATTTCCACACTGAGCTTTGCTGTTTGCTCTCAGGATCAAAATGATGTAGCCAAGTTTCATCAGCAGTGATTACGTTTGAAAGAAACCCGGATTTTCATCTAACATCAACTTTATCTGCGTGTTACCTCCATTACAGCGGTAGGCGATGCTGAACATATCTGAGCTTCCTGGTTGTCACAGGCGGGAACCAAGAGTACCAAAAGTGAAACTATTTCGGCGAGTTTGCTTCACATTAAGGTAACAGAATAAAATAAGATTCAATTTTAGTGCGAAAAATTATGACCATAAACAATTATGATTGTTCTTTATTGAACAGCTCTCGTATATACATTCTACAAATTATTGTTATGAAGGTTTCTTTAACTTTATAATTCATGTTAATTGGGGTAGCTCTTGGAGAAATGGGTATCACTAGTACACACATCTTGTCGATTGTAGAAAGGAAAGCGGAGCTATTACCATGTTTGACCGTGTTAGTCCTGAATTGAACTACGCTTTCTATTAGATCACGAGAAACAACTGAATAAAGACAGCAGTTTTAGAAATTACAAACTATGTGCATTCCCTCCATAAAATAAGAGGTCACACACATTTATTGGCACTGACTTTATTTCAATATTTATATTCTGTTTATGCGTAAACGCCAGATGTACACACAAGAGGTGGAGAACAAGTATGACGATATGATTACATTTAACATGACCAGGTTTAAAATTAATTACTAGATTGTAGCCCTAGCGAAGTCACATGCTAAGGTATACTTTTAGGAATTAGTTACAACGAAAGGAGAACAGAGTAGTCAATTAATGTAGCAGTGCCTTCAAAACAAAGCACTGAGTAAACAAATAGGCTTCTGCAACACAAAGCCTACATTAAAATACAAGTATTGTTGAGGTATTTATTGGAAATTACTTGACGCTGCTCCCTCTTGGGCGTGGTTTGTGTCACATGAACTGCTGCGTCATTGTCATGTTTGGCTAATACAGAAAGGCTGGCTGTTGCAAGAACAGTTAAAGAAGTACACAACGGGTTGCAGTAAATATTACAACTACCTAATCAGCTTCCTATACCCAACGTCATCTATTTATATCTCTCAGCGTGTTCTTTTAATCATTATATTCTATCATTTAATTATGTATTATTGACTTATTGTATTCCATAGCATTTGTAATGATCAGAGGAAGCGGACATTGTTACAAAACACTACGCAGGTTTGTTTTTCTAATCTATTCCGTGTTATGTTACAGAATGGTTTACTACACATTTATTTGTGAGTACAAGGAGGGTAAAAAAAGACAATTAATGTTCATTTGTTTAAAAGGGACAAGGATATGTGATTGTCTTGAAATATACTCCCTTTGTATAACATTTCGAGAAACAACCAAATAGCGACGCCCTTAAAATGACAAAGCGCCAAACAATTAAAGCCAGTAACCCCAATATCTCGGAAATCACTGATGCTACAAAAGAATTATCTGAAATAAACTCTAGATTGTAAAGCTCGCTGTAGTTTGGTTAAAGTCTTAACCTTTTTAGTTCAACAATACATAGACATACTTATAGACATACCTTTTTTCTAAAAATGCTTTATGTGAATATGCAGGAGGCTTCCTGGCATGTTCTTCTATTGGAAGTCCCTATCCACTGAATGTGTGTGTGTGTGTGTGTGTGTGTGTGTGTGTGTGTGTGTGTGTGTGTGTGTGTGTGTGTGTGAGAGAGAGAGAGAGAGAGAGAGAGAGAGAGAGAGAGAGAGAGAGAGAGAGAGAGAGAGAGAGAGAGAGAGAGAGAGAGAGAGAGAGTGTGTTACTAAAACTGTTCTGCACTCAAATGTAGCATCATTTCCTCTAATAAACTTCTACAATCTATCTTATCAATACTGTTATTTCTTAAAATTGACTATAATTCTAATAAACATTTGCGGAAATAAATTTACTATGAGTGTTTTTATTAAAAGTGGTCTTTATTTTATGTTAATACAAATTAAAGAAATGCAAAGGAGGCGTCTTTAATAATCACATTAGCCAAGTGGTCGACAGGTACAGATGCGCTCTTGTCTCTTTACAGCTCTCAACTGTTTATGTCTCCCTAATATAGAACGGCTGGTCTGTTGCAGGAATGGCAAGAACGACGAGACTGACGGACAAGTACATTTTGTTGCACAGAGTAATAAGTAGCACTTTACTACATCACTTAACAATACAATAACCAATACAAGCAGAACAAAAACAAAGGAAATAATTAATAAGAGTAACCAATACTTACAGACACAAGGAACGAGAAATCAGGCTTCTGCAACAAATTTACATTTATATGGGGTCAAATGACCTTCAAGGACGGTGGTTGGAGATAAACAGGTTAAGTCTCTCTATTCATTATGTTCCCCTAACACAGAAAATCTAGCTGTTACTTGCGAGCTTAGCGATTAGATTTTAGTTATGTTGTATACATTTATGTGACTTATCTCTATTTTTGTCTGTTGTTATATAGATTCTACAAGCTATTGTTATTAAGGTTTCTTTATACAATTCATCTTAATTGACATTAACCCTTGTAATATTGTATTTATTTCTTTATATGTTGTAGAGACAAAACAGAATCTAGAATTATGTTTAACGCTATGTGCTTGTCTTGAATTGACATACTTTTCTATTACATCTGAAGAAACAACTGGACTGCGACAGCTTTTTGATTAAGAAACTATGAACAAATTCAAGCAAATTAGGTAATAGCAGATATCTGCAAATTGACGTTACCCCACCACAGAAAAAATTCACAAGGTGCACACGAACTTCTAATATGCTTACTTTTCCTTTTTCTTTCTCTTCTTTTTGCTTTCTTTTTTATTCCGGGGTTTCGAACTCTTTCTTGTATATAGACGTTTGACATTCTTATTCTATTTCTGCTACAATTAGTATTAATTTGTGTAGGCAATAAAATACATAAAAATTAACAGTGAAACTTATTTCATATAATTGTCACTTATGTTGCTTTAATTTGAATTATTTTTATATTTGAATAAAGTAATGTTATTAATTATAATATTAGTAATGGCAAATTAATGAAACAGAAAAAATGGGAACATGTAGCTAACGATTCTGAAAAAAAAAGTGTTCATAAGGTGTAAATATTTTAAAATAACGAAACTAGATATTTATTAGGAACAACCAGGGACCTTCCAGCTAATGGACTTTGCCGCGTCCCCTTGTGAATGTATAACCTCTTCGATGTCATGTTTTGCTAATAACGAAAGGCTGAATCAGAACTGGAGGAAGTAGCAAACAACGAACGAGGAAGAATCACGATGTAATCACGCATGTAATTCTGGTTAAATTTATACTAAAATTACTGGTAATTAGCGTAGCCAACAAAGAGAAATATAACTGTAACCTGTATTTAACTTCTATAAAAGTCAAAAGAAACACTAAACAAGAGGTAAACTCTATGTTGTCAGAGCAACCGATTGCTCTTCATTGGTTATGTTTTCGTAATGCAGAAAGGCTGACCGTTGTAAGAACTACGACGAGGAGTTTGTTGGTCAAGTCTGTGGTTTATACTTGGTTTCTAATAAATGGTGGAGCTATTATGTTCCAAGAAAAAAATCTATATCGAAATTTCACAGAAAATACGTTTTTTAAACTTCCAGAAAAATGTAAAAGTGGAATGTGCTTAAATAACTGAAGCAGTATTGCTTATGGGTGTACACAAGTTCCACGTTGGAACGCCAATTTGATGCAAATATAATATAATGGCGAACACAGAAGTCGGCGAGCAATGAGGTTTCTCTCAGGGTATGCGTGGATGTGTGTGAGAAGGAAATTTTACAACACTGGAATGCCCGTTTCCAAATTATTTATTCACTGCTTCTTATTTCAAACCTCGAAATGGAAGCTGCCGACCGAGGGTTACCAATCACGGTTTATAGTGACTGAATGCTAACTATATTTCTCGATAAATTTTGATGACCCGACAAATATTCAAGACCGAATAAGTTGACCGCTCTCCTAGGCTTCACGTCTGACTCTTCTTGATATCGGCTACACGCCGACGTCTTTATGATGGCTTCGTAGCCGCGACCCACCTCCATCGGCGAACGCCGAAGAGTCTCCCCCACAACTGCGTGTGTGTATTTATATATAACTTTCACTCTCCAAATTCCTTTTTAAACAAAGTCCTTTTGTGGCTGTTTTGGTCGCCATTGTAAACGATCCAAAGAATACCCTATTCATACACGTCAAGTGACAATTCCTTTAGAAACCTTCTAAGGTCACTGTTCCTTTCATTCATGGCATTGTTATAAACAGTTTCCCCACTTAAACTGGCCTTGGCTTTGGTCGTCACAAAGAATCAACATTCCTTCGACGTCTATCATTATTCTTTGCTTCTGCAAACCATAATTTCGGTATCAAATGCCCCCATAGATATTATTTTATTATCCCATAATGAAATAATATATATGTCTTGCCCGAATATAACGCAAAATATTAAACCTTTGTCAGCAACTTCCAATTCATTTTACAATTTCTTTTCACAACATTAATTTTTTTTCTTACATGACATTTGCTAAAAATTTTTCACCGAGATACATAACAATAGTTCATTTAAAATTTACCAACATTCTGTTCTGCAATTTTCAACTTTTAAATATTACTCGGAAAAGATTTCAATTTACCTCATCTCTCTCTTTCTCCATCTGATCTACTTAAAATTAATTCATATTGTTGTTACACTTGAAACAATTACTAAATATACACTCCCACGTTTAAATCAATACGGTTATATTTGTATACAACATTTCTGAGTTCTTCTTCTTGATTCTATATAAATATTCTTTTCAAAAGTCTTTCATTGTTCTGATATTTTTTTAACTGGTTAATTTTTTTTATATACATTTCCGAATACTTCTTTATGATTCTATATAAATATTATTTTCAAAAGTCTTTAAGTGTTCTAATTTTCATTACTATATTTTTCTTTTCACTTGTTTAGTTTTAAGTTTCACTGCACTGTCACAACACTGTTTATACTTAACCTATACATTTTACACTACACTATTTATACTTAGCCTATACATTTTACAAGTTTGTTTCTTCTCCTTTTACAATTTGTTATGGCAATTTTAAATACTTTAGCCTAACTTCCTACCATTTACAAGAAATTTCATCATTCCACAACGTACTTCGAAATACAAGAGAATTTTGCGGACTTTTCCATGTATAAAGGACTTATTTATTATACATTCCCATGATTTTTCCACATTTAGCTTAGATATTGGACATCGATCTTTTTTCCTGTCTTTTTTAGGCATATTCTGATGGAACTGTGCCCCTTGCCCGAAATATTTTAATATTTCTGTTTCGTTTATCCCTGGATTTTGCATGTTTTTCAATGTTTCATTTGTCACCGTGATCTCTATTGCTACCTCACTAATTTCACTTGTGGTTTTCTCCAAATTCCTCGTCAGTTTTCTATTTTCCCACTCTGATACTTCTAGTCTACTCCTAGTTTCTTCTAACTCCTTTCTAGCCATTTCTCCTTCTTTATCTAGTTTCTGTACGATTTCCTCCCTCAGTTTTCTGTTTTTACTATCCGACCTTTCATTAACTAGATTCAAAATTTCAGTTTCCTTTGTCACTGTGATCTCCATTGCTAACCCGTTAATTTTATTTGTATTTTCCTCTACACTCCTCGTCTGTTTTCTATTTTCCCATTCTGATACTTCTAATCTACTCCTAGTTTCTTCTAATTCTTTTCTAGCCATTTCTCTTTCTTTGTCTAATTTCTGTGCTATTTCCTCCCCAAGTTTTCTGTTTTCACTATCAGACCTTTCATTAGTTAGATTCATAACTTCATTTTCAGCATTCTCCGTCTCGTCACTAACATCTTTTCCTACATTGTCTGTAACCTGATCAGCTTCTTCTCTTACGTTCACTACTTCCTGACTAACTTTCCCGAAATTTTCTAACGACTGTTGTTGATTGTCTAACTTCTTTCCTAGTTCTATTTGTCCTGCCTCTAACTTCTGAAAACCACTTTCTATCTTTCCTTCTACCTTTTTTGAACTTTGATTATTAGCCTTCATCTCTGTTATTAAACTTTGAGTATTATCCTTCATCTTTTTACTTAAATTTTGATGCATATCATCTAACTTTTTACTTAAACTGTCACCTAAACTTTGATAACTATCATCTATCTTTTTACTTAAACTTTCATTGTCCTTACTTAAACTTTCGAACATTTTTCTCATTTCCTCTAACATAATTCTTTCCCTTTCTACATTATTTAGGGCCGTTCTACTACACTCTGGTACTACGACTTCCTTCCTACTGTTATTACTATAAACCTCCTGAACTTCCATTTTCTTTTTTTTTTTTTTTTTTTTTTACAGATTTTTACTCAACACATTTGTTTTCCTCCTCAAATATATTCACAATAATCTATTAGATAATGTAACACTCTGTACCTTTAATTGTTTTTACTGGCTCCTGATGATGTCTCTGATGACGATGCCGGCCTCCTTTCTTCTTTACAGTCGTACTGTTGACGAATTTCTTGATGGGTCGACCGTCCTCCTGTCGAACCACCTTCATCTGTTGAACCTCGTCGTCGGTTTGAAACTCCTTCTAGGGTTGAACCTCCTTATCGTATCTAGCTCCACTTGTTGTCGAACGTCCATCTCCTATCGTGCTGAACCTCCTCCTCGTAACGAGCCCCACGTTGGGCGTCAGTTTGAAGCAGTATTGCTTATAAGTGTACACAAGCCCCACGTTGGGCTCCAATTTGAAGCAGTATTGCTTATGGGTGTACACAAGTTCCACGTTGGAACGCCAATTTGATGCAAATATAATATAATGGCGAACACAGAAGTCGGCGAACAATGAGGTTTCTCTCAGGGTATGCGTGGATGTGTGTGAGAAGGAAATTTTACAACACTGGAATGCCCGTTTCCAAATTATTTATTCACTGCTTCTTATTTCAAACCTCGAAATGGAAGCTGCCGACCGAGGGTTACCAATCACGGTTTATAGTGACTGAATGCTAACTATATTTCTCGATAAATTTTGATGACCCGACAAATATTCAAGACAGAATAAGTTGACCGCTCTCCTAGGCTTCACGTCTGACTCTCCTTGATATCGGCTACACGCCGACGTCTTTATGATGGCTTCGTAGCCGCGACCCACCTCCATCGGCGAACGCCGAAGAGTCTCCCCCACAACTGCGTGTGTGTATTTATATATAACTTTCACTCTCCAAATTCCTTTTTAAACAAAGTCCTTTTGTGGCTGTTTTGGTCGCCATTGTAAACGATCCAAAGAATACCCTATTCATACACGTCAAGTGACAATTCCTTTAGAAACCTTCTAAGGTCACTGTTCCTTTCATTCATGGCATTGTTATAAACAGTTTCCCCACTTAAACTGGCCTTGGCTTTGGTCGTCACAAAGAATCAACATTCCTTCGACGTCTATCATTATTCTTTGCTTCTGCAAACCATAATTTCGGTATCATAACAAACATGGTATTGCATCTTCTAAATATACGATATGATGATCAAAAACTTCTCGCAAACAATCCTTTACATGGAAGAAACATTATTGTATTGTATTCTTTTTTTGCAGTATAATTTAAACTATTTTGATTAGATCACCAAATGGCTGAGGTATTATCATGACAAAGGATAGGGCCTTTTTTGCCAATATTCTCTATAGTCATCTTGACTTTTGAATTGGTAAACTATAACGAAAGTCTCATTCAAACGCACAGATCTGGTAAAAACAAACATTTAGTCAAACTGTACATGTAAATATTATCTTTAACTTAATTTTCTGTGAATTAAGTGCTCCCGAGATAATTCATTGTTACTAATTTAAATTTTTCCAATACTATACTTTTCTCAAATGGAAAGTTGTTATTCGTTCTCTTCCTCCTTGTCATTGAAGTATAACGATATTTTAAGGCAATCACATAGCAACCAATACTTAAAATAATTGATTAGCAATTTAACCTTTAACTTCAAAGAAAATATTAAATAAAGTAATGTTTACAAATGTCTGTTGTGATTAACATCAATGTTAAACACATCAAAAATTTTGAAATACTTTTAGCTCTCAGCTTATTTAACCTCGGCTTACCAGGGCCCTTATGGCTATATAACTTTTCAGTGTTTATGTTCTCCTAATTCAAAAAGGCCAGAAATAATGGAATTTCGGAACGACTTTGGTTGAGAAACTAGCTGCAAGATTTTGTTTGTTTCTTAACATTTTGATCCAAGTAGTTTGGGATATGTTAACGCTTATTAATTGAACAGTATATCTAAAAATATTTTCGATATATTGAGTAGGCCTCAGTTCTTCTAGTAAAACATCCATATCCAATTTTTAGATTTAAGTCTCAGTCTCCATATATGTAATACAGTTAATTGAAGTCTTTTTTTTCTAATATAATTTATTTTAATAAGCGTTATAAACTATTCTTAAGAAAAGTTAAATGTATAAATAAGTTTTACTTTACAATACAAACCGAAGAAATAATCACAAGCTGTTTAGACGTACAGATGCGCTCTTGTCTCTGTAGAGCTCTTAGTGGTTTATGTTTCCCTAATACAGAACGGCTGTCCAAAGTCAAGAATAAAGGAGAGCTGCCAGACAGCCGAATAACAAACAAGTGCCACAGTAATGTTTCTAAAAATGTTTCTTTTATGAAATAAAATTATTAAAATATTAAGACAAAACAATAATAAAATAAAACAAAACAATATTGCTAGCAGAACAGGGAACTGATAGTAATCAGGCTTCTAAGCACACATTTTTATTGGGAATGTTGCTCTCTTGGTAGGTTTGTAAGAGACCCCACAGATGAGCACGTGTTACTTTAAGGCTCTTTATAGGTTATGTTTCCTTATTACAGAAAACTGGTCATTACTTGTGAGCTACACGTAGAGATTTTGGTTGTGTGGGTTATACTTATGTTTACATTGTTAGAAAGGCTTCTTTATCCATATAATAAACCTTAATTGACATTAACACTGGAAGAAGTATTACACATTTCCTTATAGGTTGTAGAGACAAACAGAATTTAGAATAACATTTTTTCGCTTATCTTGAATTTTATTGGCATAAGCTTTCCATTACATCTGGAGAAATAACTGAATTGTGATAGCAGTTTAATTAATTAGAAAACTATGAAAGCATTCAAGATAATTAATAGCAGATTTCTGCAAATGGATGCTTCCCAACAGAAAAAAAAAACCCCTACACATATGAGCTTCTTTTAATGAGCTTTCTGTATCCTTCTTGTTCTTTCCCCTTTCGTTCAGAGGCTGCTAAAGTCCATTTCTGGTATATACACATTTTTCATTGTTATCACATCTCTGCTAGAATTAATATTACTTTGTGTAGGCAATAAAATTAATGTCAAAGAAGTTAAACGTGAACCATATTTTATATTATTTTAATTCACTTCATTTTTCTTTATTTTTATATTTAAATGAAGTAACGTTATTAATTATAATCTATGTTATATCAAATTAATGAAATAGTGAGGAATGAACATATTCACAAATATTTAAGAAAAGAAATTAACCATTCTGCAAAAACAGTATAGTTTAAGATATAAATATTTTAAAATAAGCAAACTAGATATTTAATAGGTATACCTTGAAGCACTCTGTACTTCTTCAGATGCACTTGTGATAACTCTTAGATGTTATGTTCTGCTAATACGAAAAGGCTGGAACAAAGCTAGAAGAGGTGGCAAACAACAACGAGAGAGAATCGCGATGTATTTTTATAAAAGCAACTGCTGTTAATCCCGCAAAGTTAATGTTAAAATTACTTCTAATTCGTGTAGTCAACAAAGAGAAGCAATAACTGCAGCCTGTATTTAACTGCAGTAAGAACCAAAGAAGTATAAAACAAGAGTAAATTCTATATAGTCAGATATGTTGAGGCATATATGTAGCAATCCGTAAATAGCCACATTTGTAACATATTTTTGCTTGTCCTTCCAATATTGCTTATCAGTTATACAAGGTCAACAAACTTCCTTCGCTAAGAAGGTGATTTCACGACCAATTTTCAAAAAAATTGAAGATATATCAACTTTTAGGTATTTGTCCTGAAATATCTTAAGTACAGTATTTTATTTAAAAGAAACCAGCCATTCCTTAGGAAATCAAAACTAAAATTTGTTCCATGTAAAGGCTAGCTTTAATTGGGATAGGTTCCTATATGATATTTACTGAAATCTTAGTTTTTTTCTATTGTGTCGTTCATACACTCATCACGCGCGCACACACATACAAATTCACACACAGAAAGATAAATAATGAAAGATTTTCTTCTGTTTGGGAGGATTTAGAGTCTTTAAAAGCACATATTTTCAATAAAACCCTATCATATTTTGAATGGTACGCGATACTTCCCGTAAATGCGTCGAAGAGGAAGTAACAAAGGAAACAAAATAAACTCAAATGTTAACAGACACGAGAACTGAATAAACAAAGGTGCTTTAAACAGTTCTAAGCTAGTTTAGCTTAAGTATAGGCAGGCCCTTGTGGCTATAAAACTCCTCAGCGTTTATGATGTCCTAATACAAAATGTGCGGACACAGCAAGTAAAGCTTTGTGTGGACTGAGTAGGCCTCAAAAACATGTTCTTCCTGTCAAATATTCAGTTTTCCTTTTATCTACTATAACTGATTTTAACAGCCTTCTATAAAGTATTATTAAGAATATTGCAATGTACAAATAGGCTTTACTTTATAACAATACAAACCAAAGAAATAACATTAACCAAGCTGTTTAGACGTACAGATCCGCTCTTGTCTCTGGACAGCTCTTACCCATTTATGTTTCCCTAATATTGAAAGGCTGGCCTGTTGCAAGAGCAAAGGAGATCTGCAAGAACGATGACAACAGGCACATAACAAACAAACTGCCAAGGAATTTTCTTTAAGTAGGTTTTATAACCATACAAACAAACGAAAAAGTGAAGTAAATAATAGTGACACTAACCTACGCTTGCAGAAACAAGGAACTGAGTAATCAGGCCGTTGGTATAAAATTACATTTACTAGAAATGTTGCTCTGTTGAATGGGACCCGCAGATTGGCACGTGTCACTTGAAGGCTCTTTATGGGTTCTGTTACCCTAATATAGCTAAACTGGCCGTTATTTGTGAGCTACACTAAATTATATGTGTAGGTGCTGTTGCAACTTTCTCTAACAATTTTTTTTTATTTTATTTTATCCATCGATCAGCAATTATGCTTTACAGATGTTTGGTATAAGATATATAGGAACAGGACACATAACAATGGAGGTAGCCATGAACGACTCCTCTAACTAAATATGGAGGATAACTGTAACACAAATTGAGAACTTAAAGTCTGATGGTAGTAATCACGTGTCTGAGTCATCTGTGCTGGAGAGGTCACTCAGGAGAAGATCTTGGGGCAGTCTGCGCTTCAGGCGAGTTGGCTGGCGAGTGCGACAGCCGAGACGGTAGGTAACAGCTCCAGGGACCTCCTGGAGATTGTAAAAGAATGGACGTGCCAGGCGTCGGATGTATTGGTGAACGGGTAGAAGACCAAACTCATGGTGAAGCTGCTGGTTTCGGATGAACCATGGAGCGTTTGTAACTGTGCGAAGCACCCTGTTTTGTAGTACCTGCAGTCGGCGGAGATTAGTCTTACTGGTGCCACCCCAGACTGGAGCTGCATAGGTAAAAATGGGACGGACTAGAGATGTGTAAAGAAGCAGGGAGGATTCATAACCAAGTGAAGTGCGCCTGTTGAGTAGAGGGTACAGTTTTGATAGCCGGGCAAACGCAAGCGTAACAGACCGACAGATGTGGGCGTTCCAAGTAAGTCGAGTGTTCAGTAACACCCCAAGGTATTTCACTGGCACATTGCTTGGTAACCATGAGAGCGGTTCCCCCAGCAGCCGTAGTGAAGGAGGATCCCTATAAGGTCGTAAAGAGAAGATCTTAACCTCTGTCTTGTTAGTATTGAGGGAAATGCGCCAGTGAGAGAACCAATGAGCTAATTGATCTAGGGCAATTTGCAGTTTCTGAATGGCATGAAGAATATTGGCGTGAGAATAATAGAGAGCAGTATCATCTGCGTATAACGCCGTACAAACTGGAGCTATATCAGGAAGATCATAAGTGAATATATTAAAGAGGAGTGGTGCAAGTACTGAACCTTGAGGTACACCTGCTAAAATAGGCCGTCGGGTGGATGTGAAACCAGCAATGCGCACCACAAAGGTTCTATTGGTGAGAAAACTTGCTATGATTTGTATCAGATAATAAGGGAGACCAATGCGATATGCTTTAAGTAGTAGTCCACTGTGCCACACCTTGTCGAATGCCTGGGCGATATCTAGGAATGCTGCTACGGTGTATTGCCTGTTTTCGAAACCTTGAATAATAGACTGCGTGATTCTGAGCAATTGGTGAGTGGTAGCATGCTTCGGGCGAAAGCCAAACTGAAAAGACGGAATTATCTGATTATGGATCAAAAAATGAGAAATTCGTTGATGAATAATCTTTTCAAAAAGCTTAGAAAGTGTAGGTAATAAGCTGATTGGTCTGTAACTTGAGGGAAGATTTTTTGGCTTGTTGGGCTTGTAAGACTATAATTTCCGCATGTTTCCATGTAGATGGAAAATGACCAATGCGCAGAGCTGCATTGAAGATTGATGATAAATAAGCTAGGGCTTTGTTTGTCAAATTCTTCAGCACAACGTTAGGGATAAGGTCATGACCGGGAGACTTTTTAACGGGAAGACGATGGATAAAGCGGGACAATTCACGTGGAGTAGTGAACGAAATTCTGTTGTGCGCTGTAGGATGAAGTTGGTACTCAAGGAGTTCCCTGTCCACGGAAGAGGGAATATTAGAGTCAAGACAGGTGTTAGGCGTGAATGTACGCTCGTAGTGAGTAGCTAGAGCGTCACACTTGGCAGCAGAGTCACTCAAAAGGGTCCCATCAACCTGAAGAGGTGGAATCACTGTCGGCTCTCGGAGAATCCTCTTAGTGATGTTCCATAAGGTATGATCTCCGGGACGGATAGTGGATAATTGTCGCTGGTACTCCTGAAATCGGTGTTGCTCTAGTGCGGTCCGTACTTGTCGAATGAGACTATTTAATCTTTGGCGCAGCCAGGGTAGACGCTGACGTTGCCACAGTCCACGGATGCGATGCTTCTCTTGGATGAGTTGAGTAATATGGATAGGCAAGGAGGGGAAATGACGAGGTTGAGGACTGCGGATAGTAGAGGATCGTACACTGGAAGAGAGGGCAGAGGTAAAATGGTGAACGGCAGTGTCTATGGCATCCGCAGTACCCAGTTGATAAGATGTGTGGAGTGCAGCATCCAGGTGTGTGCGAAAGATGTCCCAGTTGACAAAACCATCGATGAGTCGCGGGATTTGTGGCAAAATATCTGGAGTGAGGTTAAATGTGACCAACACTGGACAGTGATCGGAATCGAGCGCTGGCAGTGCAGAAATCGATGCAGGTAATCGTATATTGCGATGTACCCCAATGTCCAAAATGTCAGGAGCTACCTGTGGGTTACCAGAATAGTAAGTTGGTTCTGTGGGAGCCAGTATGTGAAGACCAGTGGCATTAATAGTGTCAAACAGACGTCGTCCATTCGGGTTTGTGACCCTACAGCCCCAAGAAGTGTGCTTCGAGTTCAAATCCCCTAGCAAGAGAGTGCAGCTTTCTGCTGGGAACAGGAAAGAGAAATAGTGAGTATTAAGCTTACTATTTGGGGGCTTGTAAGCACTCTTTAGGACGAGATCGTTGCTATCGCGAAGAGAGAGTTTAACGCCCACTACCTCAAAGCCGGGAATCACAGGTAGGAATATTTCATGATGAGTCAGAGAACGTTTAACTAGCACAGCTACTCTTCCAGAGGCGGAAGGTGCATTCCGATCAAATCTATAAATCCTGTAGCCTGGAACGGAGAAACGTTCATTCGGGAGAAGATGAGTCTCGGTGATACAGGCAGCATCTATACTGTGCAAGCTGAGAAAGGCAGCGAAGGAGGCACGTTTAGTGCGTATGCCATTAGCGTTCCAGTTCAGGAGAGTGAGTGATGAAAGAGAGGGCCTATTACACGCCACCATTTCGGAAAGTAGTTAGAAGAGCGTTTTGGAAACATTGTGTAAATTGCGGTAAGAGAGGAGTGAGGAACGTGGATAAAGAATTTAGAAGTTGAGTGAACAGGCTAATTAGCAGAGCCGAGAGAGATAAAGAGTCAGAGGGATCTTGTTGTGCAGTAGTACGCCTCGTTGAGGAAGCAGAAGTTACACTGGCATAAGTTGCTGGTGAAGAAGTTGGAGGTACTGGTGATGCAGCTGGGGGTTGTAATGGTTGCTGTGCAGGATTGTCTGATTGTTGTAGGGGACGGGAGCGATGAGAATTCCCAGGCTGTTGCCTTGTGTTGCTATTTTGTGTTCTGAATTTCAGTTCTAAATAATGCCGACAACCTCGGTAGTTAGCTGGATGGTTTTCATGACAATGAACACACTGAGCTGGAGTATCTCTCGGTTTAGTGCACTGTGAGAAGTGATGATTCTCTAGACAGCGAACACACCTCGGGGTCAGCTGACAATAGTTCTTTGTGTGACCGTAATTCTGACAGCGGGTGCATTGCGGTATGTCAGTGTTACGACGGCGATGTTCCACCTTAACAACACTGTAGAACAGGCGAGTTAGGTTGAGTATAGCTTTACCATCATCGCTATTTAACAATTCCACCGCACAGAGAGGAATGGGTTGTTTCGACCGATTCATAAGTCGAGTGACCTTCCGCACTGGGTAGTTCTGTAAGCACAGTTCGTCATAGATTTCCTTATCAGTGAGCGAAGGAGGGATGTCTCGGATAATTACCGAGAAAAGCTTATCTGTCGGATTTCTGTAAGTGTAGTATTCCTGTTGTATGGAGCTGAAGTATGTAGTAAGTTTACGGAAATCGTCAAAAGTAGAGGGATGAACCTTAAGGATAGACCCGCGAAGCTCTGTGTGAAATTCAGAGGTAACATTATTTTTTAGATCTTGTAATAGAAGTTGATAGTTATCAATGTTGCGCAAGCAAATTGGTGGAAATTTTTCCTTAGGTGTCTCGGAGTTGCTTGTCTCGTCCATGGCTGTGTTGTCTTCTAGTAGTGCGAAGCGGTTGTGCGTGGAAACAGTGTAAGCATAGCGCGAGGCACTTGTTTGTTCTGATGGGGGAGCTGTACAGCGACGTTTGCTCGGGCCAGCTGTGGCAGCAGCATGTGTAGCAGCGCGACTAGAGCTGGTTGCAGGTGAACTGTTAGATGGGGCAGTCTCATGCATGATAACGTCACTCGTAGTTTTAGCGGTAACTATAGCAGCAGTTGACGTGGTAAGATGTAATTGTGACTGGCGTAAGGGTGATTGACGCACTGGTGAATTAGGATTAAAAGTATTGGTGCGAGAAACCTGGGTTGGCTGCGTAGACACTGGTTGAGCTTGCTGTAGAGGCACTGGTAACTGTGGGAATTCACTAGTGGTATTATAAACCATATCGATAGCTGAGCGTACTAGATGGCCGGTAGTTTCCGGCGTGAGAGACATAATAGGTGAGGAAAGAAAAGAAAAAAAAATAGAGAAAGAGAAAGAAACACACCTGTACCCAAAGGGCACTAGTACACGTTAGTGGAAGAACACTGCTTGCACTGATTGTGAAAATACAATTCACTAGAAGATATCGTATTCCACAGTTAAACACAGTTACACTATAACATATTTTTAATTTATAAAACTATACTTAGCTTTATACTTCATCTTAATCAACTTCGAGAAGTGGATTTCATTACAGATTTTGTGGTAGGTCATGGAGAGGAAATCGAATTCAGAACCATGTTTAATGCCATTTGCTGAATTCGAATCCACATTCTGTCTCACCATTATTGAATCACGAGAAAAAAAGCACGTCAATAACGAAAGCAATTTACATAAAAAATTAAAAAGCTTGTGCAATAATTGAAACAAATAAATATTTCTGAAGCTCCACACTCCATAAAAATTACACACATGAACACAACAGGGTTCCTCAAAAATGCGTTTCTTTTTTCCTAAAGGCTTCAAACATCTACTTTTTTACATTCAATATATACTTTTATTATATCTGCTGGAGAAAATATATTATTACCTAAAGCTAGTAAAAAACATGTTAGAGAAATAAAGATAGGTATGTAGGTATTTATTTTTATTTAAAGATGTATTTATTTTATCTCAAAATTAATGAAAAGAGAGGAAATACGCACATTAACTAGTATTAATGGAAACAAGAAGATAGGATATATGTAGGATTTTGCAACAAACTGTATATACATTAAAATAAAATTAGTTATTTATTTGGAATAACATTACAACACTCTTTGCAAAGAAATGGTGGGTCTGACAGATGCACTTGTGAGTGACTTCATAACTCCTCCATGTTATGTTCCACTAATACCGAAGAACTGTATCAAGGATATAGGAGGTGGCAAACAACGAAGAAGGGTGTAGTTTTTCATTCTATGCAAATGTGTGTAGTCCACAAATATACGCAATAACTGTAGTCTATATTTAACTTATATAAAAACCAAATAAATACAAAACAAGAAGTAAATTCTATGTTGACAGATGGACAGAAACTCTTCATGGTTTTCCTAATACAGAAAGGCTGACGCTTGCAAGAAAAACCATGACAAACGAGTTTGTTTGAGAAGAGGAATCTATGATGTACTGTATTGATTATAATTTCTCTAACTGAAAAGCAACAACATTTGAAAAAAATTTACAAAGATGTACCAAAATCAAACCAATAAATAACAAAATATTTCAGTAATTTTATAATGCTATCTCCCTAAAAGTTTTTGGCAGTACATAGCTCTACATTTCTGTCTGCACATTAACTTTTACTAGTCATACCAGTTTGTTAAAAATTTAATACAATTCCTTGGTATTAACAGGTCTACATTGAATATTTCCAGTTAATTCAAGATACATGTAAAGTTCTTTGGTCATATATTTTAAATATATGCTTGCTGCTTTCCTCAACATAATTATGTACAACTTTTGAGAAATTAAAAAACAACAGTGAATGTTCACTATAAATGATCATTGCGATCAGGCTTAATAGATAAATGAGTTACAATTTTACTGTGCTTATAAAATGCAAGATAGCTTTCAATTTGTGTCAGTACAAATGAAAGAAGAAAATAATAATCACAGAAACCGGTGAATTAAGCAATATCAAACAGACTTCGACAACAAAAATACATTTGTTGGGGATGAGCTTAGCTGCTCTCGTGTATAAAAGGGCGTGGTTCTTACAGATGCGCAGTTGTCACTTTAAGCCTCTTTGTGTGTTATGTTTCCCTAATACAGAAAGTCTGGCCGTTATTTGTGGGCTACACGTGTAGCTCCTTAAATACCTGTTAGGTATGATTTAGGACTTGACAAATACGTATTTGTTGTAAAATATCGATATCGTTAGAGATTATTTACTTTGCCTACTAGCTATGTAGTAAAAGGAAATGAAAATCCACTGTGGTTCATTTACATAACTTTCACTATATAACATTACATTTATCTTAGTTATATATAGTACCACTATAGTTATTCAAGTTTAATAACAATCAAACTAAGTGCTTGTGCAACCAAATAGGATATCTACCTACATTAAGGTACAAATGTTCCTAAGAAATTACCTCGTAATGCTGTACTTTTGTATCCAAGGCTCCTTTTACCTTATGTACGTATTCAGGACGGCAGAATTCTACAGGAATAAACCAGCAGCGTGCCTTGCTATAGTTTAACCAAAACTTTCTGCAGTTCTGCTATATGTCTTACAGACACATTTGGTTACAGGTTTAACGTTATGTGAGATCTGGATTACTATAAAGTTCCCATAACATTACGAAGAACTGAAAATCAAACGTAGTTCAAACAAATTACAAACGTGTTCAAATTTGTAGAAATGGATGTCACGCGCTCCTAAGACGCACACATATACAGACACGATACTTTTTTGGAATATACAGTAGCTTTATTAAACATCTACTTTAATTGCTTCTATAAACAGAATTCCTTGCACATGAAGATATCCCTAAAATTCAATTGTCATCTTAGTTGTAACCTATTTAAATAGTAATAATTGCAACCGTTTATAGAGAATAAAAAATTAAGAAAGGGGTTGAATATAAAGCGTAATTTGATTTGGAGGGGAGAGTTTCTTGAAAATGTTGACCCACATCGTTGAAGTTGCTTCTGAATTTATACAGCAAGTTTGGTATTTAGTTTCTGTTATGTTCTCTATTTAAAAACTATGTGTATAGTTCAGTAGTGTGTATATCCACTGTCATTTATTTTTGCCAACTGCTACAAACCCTGGCAGAATGGTTTCATTACTTACACGCTTTTAAATAGCCTTGGAGGATTAGACCTCAGAACATGTTCTTCTAGTGAGGCATCAATATCGAATCTTTAGTGGAAATATCGACCTACCAGATACATAAGACAGAGAGAGGGAGAAAGCTGATATGTTGAATTCACGTGAGTTCCCCTATTTTAATACAAGTATTGTTACGATTGTTACTATGTCTAACTCACTCTATTTCTGATGAGCATTTGTATAAATAAATTTCTGCTAGACATTACGTTGTATATATGAGTGTCTAGTCATTATTTGATGACAGTATAACAAAAGAAGAAACAAAAGTAAACGTAATCACCACGTTAATCAAGTGGTCGATATGACCAGAAGGGCTTTTGTCTCTAAACACCTACTAACTGTTTATGTTTCCCTAATACAGAACGGCTGGTCTGTTGCAGGAATAGCAAGAACGACGGGAATGAGGCAGGTAAATTTTCGATCTTCCACATTCAATAGACATTTTGAATTGTTAAGGAATAGTCTCTACATCAATTAGCAACAGCCAATATAAAATACGAAAAAAAAAATTAAGAATGACGTTAATCATAGCTTGCAGAAACAAAGAAGAGTGTATTCGAGCTTCTGCACAAAAATACATTTTATTGGGAATTAAATGACCCTAAGGTAAATAGCGATGAATAGAGAAAAAGAGACCAAGCCTCTTAATTTATTATGTTTCCTTAATACAGAAACACTAGCTGTTATTTGTGAGGTACAGGAAGAGATTGTGGTTGTGTTGGTTGATATTGTTAGAAAGATTCTTTATCTATATAAATAATCTTAATCGACAGTAACACTAAAATAAATATTACACATATTCTTATAGATTGTAGAGACGAACAGAATCGAGGATCATATTTATGTGTTGCTCTTGAATTGGCATACGCTTTCCCATTACATCTGAAGAAACAACTGAATTGTGATAGCAGTTTAAAAAATTAGAAAACTATGAAAAATTCAAGCTAATTAATAGCAGATATCTGCAAATGGATGACATCCCACCGCACAAATAATGCAAAAGACAATACAAGGGCCTTCCTCTAATATGCTTTCTTTTCTATTCCTTTCTGTTTTATTCAGAGGTTGCTAACCTCTTGTGTATATAAATTTCTCTTTCTGCTCATCTCTACTATATTGTGTGGGCAGTAAAAATCATGTCAAAGAAGTTAAAAGTGAAACATGTTTTATATTTTCATTTATTTTAATATTTAAATAGAGTAACGTTATAATCTATCTTATGCCAAATTAATGAAAGAGTAAGGAATGAGCGTATTAACAAAAAAAGTATAAATTAAGATATAAATATTTTAAAATAGCCAAACTAGATATTTAATAGGATTAACTTTGAAGCACTCTCTGTACTTTAAAAGATGCTCTTGTGACGGACTGCATAACTCTCCGATGTTATATTCTGCTAATAGCAAAATACTGGATCAGCGCTAGAGGAGATGGCAAACGACGACGAAGAAGAACCACGATGGGTTTTTATAAAAGAAACAGATGTTATTCTGGTCATGTTTGTGTTAAAATTACTTTTAATTCATGTAGTCAACAAAGAGAAGCAAGAACTGCAGCCTATATTTAACTGCAATAAGAACCAAAGAAACACAAAACAAAGAATTTTAAAATTTAATACTTATTTTAAAATGATTGTTTATTTATATATTAAAATGTTAAATTTAATTTGGAATTTTTAGACATTATGATTTAATTACTAAAATTTTAATTTATTTAGTATATAAAATTGTAATATTAATATGAAGAGTAAATTCTGTTTTCAGACCAACAGAGTGTGCTCTCTGTGTTTATATTTTCCTAATACAGAAAGGCCGATCCTTGCAAGAGGTACGACGTTGTAAGTTGCTGGAAATAGCGGAAGATTATATATATAATTGTGATATATGCAGCAATCCGTAAAATGTTAACACGTTTTTCTTTTGTCTATCGAATTTTGCTTATCATTATACAAGGCTAATAAACTTCCTTCGCTAAGGAGATATTTCACAACCTATTTTCAAAAAATTGAAGATATCTCAACAGTTCCGTATTTGTGCTGAAATATCTTAAGTACAGTATTTTATTTAAAAGAAACCAGACATTTCTTAGGAAATCAAAAATACAATTTGTTCCATGTAAAGGCTAGCTTTAATTGGGGGTAGGTCGGTAATGGGAGGGAGTTTCTCGAGAATTTCGTGTCCGATCTTTCAAAGAAACTAATAAACTTACATCTCTGCTATTAATATATGATATTTACTGACATTTTAGTTGTTTTCTATTGTGTCGTTCATCCACTCATCACGCGCGCACACACATACAAATTCACACACATAAAGATACGTAATGAAAGTTTTTCTTTTGGGTGGGAGCATTCATAGTCTTTAAAAGCAGGTATTTTCAATTAAACCCAATCATATTTTGAATGGAATGCAATACTTTCCGTAAATACGTCGAAGAGGAAGCAACAAAGGAAACAAATAAACTCAAATGTTATCAGACACAGAACTGAATAAACAAAGGTGCTTTAAACAGGTCTAAGCTATTAAATTTTAGATGAGTCGTATTTTTTACACATCTGCTTCACTTTCGTACCTATTTTAAGGACATGTTCCGCAAATCATCGTTTGCATCTACGGCTCTTATGCGACTGAAGCTTGATCGAGCGGTGTGGGTAATTCTGGGGTTGCTGCTTCCATCTGTTGATTTAGTGATGAACTTAAATGTGGGATTTTCTTCTGGCGGGATTTCAAAGTTCATTAGTTGGTTTTTAATGTTTTCTATGTATATCCTCTCCCATATGACGAGTTCACTATGTTTTTGTACGTATTTTAGTAATTCTGTGCTATCTTCAATTTCATGATTTTCAGACCAGAAATGAGCTGCTATTGCGGTCTAAGCTAGTTTAGCCTGGCTTTACGTGGGCCCTTGTGGCTACACAACTCCTCAGTGTTTATATTCTCCTAATACAAAATGTGTGGAAAAGCCAGAAGTGAAGGAAATCAACAACGACGTTTAAAATGGAAAACTAGCCTGGAAGTTTTTGTTTGTTAAAATTCCTGGTCTAGGTTGTGATATGTAAACACTTATTACATAGTCGGGAAGTCGTCAGGATCGGACGTGTTTTTCTACCTGCTAGTGATGGGGTGTGACCTTCAGACATACCGGGCGAGGATCGGTACGTGGACAGGTAGAACTGGGCGAAAATTACATCAGGCGAGCTACAAAGAATCACCAAGGCTTATTCAGTTCTATGTGTTAGTGTTATCTGTGTTACTAGTGATAGGTGGCATAGAACTAAACCCGGGACCAGTGCAAGAGGCGGTGAAATGCCAGACATGCAAAAAGAACTTACGGACGGGGCTTCTCTGCAGTATCTGTTTGAACTGGTATCACTTTAGCTGCCAGAAAATAAAGAAGACGCAGCAAATTGAAGACAGTTGGAGGTGTATTCAGTGCGAAAAAAACCACACGACGGAGGTAAAAGAGAGGGAAGGAACTAAAAAGATGCTGGATGAGGTACAACATTTACGCGCAAAGCTGAAACGAGCTGAAGATACGATACAACGCTTGGAAGAAGAAATTAAAAGGTTAAAAACCCAAGACGAGCATACACAAAAGAAACCTTGTTTAGTCTTAGGAGACTCAATAATAAAGCATGTCGGGAAACACAGTGCAGAATTGAATGTGGAATGCCTCCCTGGAATACGAACGGAGCAGATGAAGAAGGCTGTGGAGCAGCAGGAACAAACAAATCCGGAAACAGTAATTTTGCACGTGGGATCAAATGACCTAAGGCGAAACATAGACCACATAATGGGAGACATGTACGATTTGGCTACAACAGTGAAAAGTAAATTTCCCGCAGCTAAAATAATTTTAAGTGGTGTGATACGACGCAGAGACGTAAATTGGCGCAAGGTGGGTCGATTAAATGACTCTTTCCAATGGGTGGCAGAACGACTGGGACTTCTATTTGTTGACCCAAACTCATGGCTAGGAGAAAATGATTTAGGACGCGACGGAGTGCATCTAAATAGGAGAGGAGCGGCGACATTGGCGTCACTCTTTACTAGAGTGGCTGCATCTTTCGGCGACGGACGTTACGATAATATCGGTGACCAGCTCGAGAATGGCGGAGAACGAGACAAGAACGGTGGCAGAAGGAGCGAGGTCAGCGACGGACGAGATGGCGGATGTAGCGAGGACGAAGGAAACTGACTGTGGGACGGCGAGAGTATCGGCAAAGCATCAAATAGCAAAGGTAAGTCTCTAGTGATTTTGCAGGTAAATTGCCGAAGTATCGTAAACAAAAAATTAGAATTCTCAAACTTAATAGACATTTATGATCCAGACGTAGTAATAGGTACCGAATCTTGGCTACAGCCGGACATCACAAACGCAGAAATATTTAGAAACAACCTCACGGTAATAAGAAGAGACAGAAACGGTAGAGGGGGTGGGATATTTATTTGTGTCAAAAACATACACAATGCGGCAGAAGTATGGCGGGATGAGGTATACGAAATCTTAGAAGTAGAAATTTCAGGAAATTATATGAAAAATAAATGGCGGATAGTTGGTATATATAGGCCACCAAGTGACGACTTGGGCTCATTAAGATCACTTGCAAAACGGGTTCTTGAAAGTGAGGCCAGCGAGCAGGTAATCATAGGGGGTGACCTAAATCTTCCAAAAGTTAACTGGGAGGGTGAAGTGAGGGGAGGGGAATCGCAGGCTATTGTAAATGACCTAATTTGGGAAGGTGGCTTTGTTCAAACTGTAAAAACCGCAACCAGGGAGGGGGTGGTTCTAGACGTTTTCCTGGTGAAGCCGGAGGAAGCAGTGCTAGAGTGTGAAGTTTCTCCTGGTATAAGTGACCATAACTGCGCAGTGGTTAAAGTAGAAGGAATTCGAGCCCAATGCCATACAGGGGAAAAGAAACACATTTACCAATATTATAAAGGAGACATTCCAAGGCTGCAACAATTCCTAAAAGATAGATATTCCTTGTGGTCCCAAACTGGAAGTTCGGTTGAAAAAATATGGCAAAATTTTAAAAAAATCGTTGTGGAAGCGACAGATAAATTTATACCCCGTAAAACACTCACAAAAAACCCTGACCCAGAATATTACAACAAAACAGTAAAACGGCTAAAGAAACAAGTTAGGAGAGCATATGGGTCACGTAAAATTAGTACTTATCACGCAAATAAATTCCATGTTTTATCAAATCAACTTTTATTAGAGAAGATTACCGCTGAAGAGAATTTTTTAAAAAATATTCTCTCGTCTAACAGAAATAACTGGCAGCAGTTTTTTTAAATTCGTGAGAAGGCGCAGGGGTAACAAGGAGGAGATTCCGGGTATAAAAAATGGAAATGTACAAGTTACCGACTCTTTGTTAAAAGCGGAAGTATTTAATCGGCAATTCGCTTCAGTGTTTCAGGTAAAGAGCAATGCCAGTATTAAAAAAACGGAGGGGCCCCCTATGATCGTGAAACCAAGCGACATTCGAAAAAGATTATTTAAATTAGGGAAATATAAATCAGTCGGTCCGGACGGCATTTCGGGTGACTTTCTTAAAATTGGAGGGGAGGCAATCGTGCCATATATAATGAGGCTATTCGAAATAACGGTAAATAACGGAAGTATACCCCAGGATTGGAAGCAGGCTATAGTCGTTCCTATTTATAAAACAGGGGATCGAACCAAAGCGAAAAATTATAGGCCAGTTAGCTTGACATCAGTAGTAAGTAAACAAGTCAAGCATCTTATAGAGCAATACTTAAGACCAGAATGGGATAATTCACACTGGCTCTTTGAAGGACAACATGGGTTTCGGAATGGACACTATTGTGAGAGCCAACTAGTAGCTATTTGTCAGGATGTAGCTGATGCACTCGATGCAGGCGGTAAAGTGCATGCAATAGTTATTGACTTTACTAAAGCGTTTGACCTTGTACCTCATGGACCACTTATAGAAAAACTTTGCAATATGCAAATAGACAATAGAGCGATTATTTGGATTCGGGAATTCTTGAGCGGACGAACCCAAAGAGTGCGCGTCGGAGATAGATTATCGTCCCCTACCGAAGTAACCTCAGGTGTCCCCCAGGGTAGCGTGATCGGGCCGTTGCTTTTCTTAGCATATGTAAATGACTTATGGAAAGGGATAACATCACAAATTCGGCTTTTTGCGGATGATTGTATAATCTATAGAAATATCGAGACCGAAGGTGACGTTAACAATTTACAAGAAGATTTAAACAAAATTCAACTCTGGGCGCAATCCAATCAAATGGAGATAAATCCAAGTAAATGTAAAACAATTATATTTTCAAGGACAAGAACAGAAGAAAATGTGACGTATAAATTAGATAACAAGAGAATACCCAGGGTAAGTAGCACTAGATATCTAGGTGTAATAATAAATGAAAGATTGGAATGGGGGGAACATGTAAACTCGGTCACTGGAAAAGCCTGCAAAGCATTACACTTTGTAATGAGAATATTAAAACGCAGCAATGGGAAATCGCGAAAGTTAGCTTACACATCCTTAGTCCGACCAATATTAGAATATAGCGCGGCATGCTGGGATCCATATCGGGTTGGTCAAAAACAAGCACTCGAGAGAGTCCATAAACGAGCAGCTAAATTTGTTGATAGAGGAATGCGATTTGAAAACCCTACAGGCACTGCTACCTCCTGGGAATCATTGGAGAAACGTAGAAAACGGGCAAGGCTATGTGCAATTTTTAGAGCATATAAGGGGGAACCTGCATGGAAAGATATAACAAAGCGGTTGTTGACACCATCATATAGGGGAAGGAATGATCACTCTAAAAAAATAAGAAATAGGGAACAGAAAACTGATATAGGTAAATTTTCCTTTACCAATAGAACAATTAATGACTGGAACAATTTGACTGCAGAATTACTGGAGACTTTGCCTCCAAATGTAAATAATTTCAAAGAGAGGTTAAAAAGAAATCCTGTATAGTTACCATAGTGCATGAAGGGAATTGTGTATATGTTGTAAGGAATTGTATATTATATTGTAAGGAGTTGTATATCATACTGAATTGTATATTATATTGAGAATTGTATATTATATTGACAGCGCTGCCACCGGGCCATGCTCTAAGCAGTGATATAAAGTATCTATTAGTAGAACAGTATATCTACAAATGCTTTATGTGGATTGAGTAGGCCTCAAAACATGTTCTTCCTCTCAAATATTCAGTTTTTTTATCTACTATAACTGATTTTAACAAGTTTCTATAAACTATTATTAAGAATACTTCAATGTATAAATACGCTTTACTTTATAACAATACAAACCAAAGAAATAACATTAACGAAGCTGTTTAGACGTACAGATCCGCTCTTGTCTCTGGACAGCTCTTACACATTTATGTTTCCCTAATACTGAAAGGCTGGCCTGTTGCAAGAGCAAAGGAGAGCTGCAAGAGGGATGACAACAGGCACATAACAAACTGCCAAGGAATTTTCTTTAAGTAGGTTTTGTAACCATACAAACAAACGAAAAAGTGAAGTAAATAATAGTGACACTAACCTACGCTTGCAGAAACAAGGAACTGAGTAATCAGGCCGTTGGTATAAAATTACATTTACTAGAAATGTTGCTCTGTTGAATGGGACCCGCAGATTGGCACGTGTCACTTGAAGGCTCTTTATGGGTTCTGTTACCCTAATATAGCAAAACTGGCCGTTATTTGTGAGCTACACTAGATTATATGTGTAGGTGCTGTTGCAACTTTCTCTAACATATTTTTAATTTATAAAACTATACTTAGCTTTATACTTCATCTTAATCAACTTCGGGAAGTGGATTTCGTTACAGATTTTGTGGTAGGTCATGGAGAGCAAATCGAATTCAGAACCGTGTTTAATGCCATTTGCTGAATTCGAACCCACATTCTGTCTCACCATTATTGAATCACGAGAAAAAAAGCATGTCAATAACGAAAGCAATTTACATAAAAAATTAAAAAGCTTGTGCAATAATTGAAACAAATAAATATTTCTGAACCTCCACACTCCATAAAAATTACACACATGAACACTACAGGGTTCCTCAAAAATGCGTTTCTTTTGTCCTAAAGGCTTCAAACATTTGCTTTTTTTTACTTTCAATATATACTTTTATTATATCTGCTGGAGAAAATATATTATTACCTAAAGCTAGTAAAAAACATGTCAGAGATATATATATAGGTATGTAGGTATTTATTTTTATTTAAAGATGTATTTATTTTATCTCAAAATTAATGAAAAGAGAGGAAATACGCACATTAACTAGTATTAATGGAAACAAGAAGATACGATATATGTAGGATTTTGCAACAAACTGTATATACATTAAAATAAAATTAGTTATTTATTTGGAATAATATTACAACACTCTTTGCAAAGAAATGGTGGGTCTGACAGATGCACTTGTGAGTGACTTCATAACTCCTCCATGTTACGTTCCACTAATACCGAAGAACTGTATCAAAGATAGAGGAGGTGGCAAACAACGAAGAAGGGTGTAGTTTTTCATTCTAGGCAAATGTGTGTAGTCCACAAATAGACACAATAACTGGTCGATATTTAACTTATATAAAAACCAAATAAATACAGAACAAGAAGTAAATTCTATGTTGACAGATGGACAGAAACTCTTCATGGTTTTCCTAACACAGAAAGGCTGACGCTTGCAAGAAAAACCACGACAAACGAGTTTGTTTGAGAGGAGGAATCTGTGATGTACTGTATTGATTACAATTTCTCTAACTGAAAAGCATTAAAAGCAACCACATTTGAAAAAAATTTACAAAGATGTACCGAAACGCAAACCAATAAATAACAAAATATTTCAGTAATTTTATAATGCTATCTCCCTAAAAGTTTTTGGCAGTACATAGCTCTACATTTCTGTCTGCACATTAACTTTTATTAGTCATACCAGTTTGTTAAAAATTTAATACAATTCCTTGGTATTAACAGGTCTACATTGAATATTTCTAGATAATTCAAGATACATGTAAAGTTCTTTGGTCATATATTTTAAATATATGCTTGCTGCTTTCCTCAACATAATTATGTACAACTTTTGAGAAATTAAAAAACAACAGTGAACGTTCACTATAAATGATCATTGCGATCAGGCTTAATAGATAAATGAGTTACAATGTTACTGTGCTTATAAAATGCAAGATAGCTTTCATTTTGTGTCAGTACAAATGAAAGAAGAAACTAATAATCACAGAAACCCGTGAATTAAGCAATATCAAAGAGACTTTTACAACAGAAATACATATGTTGGGAATGAGCTTGGCTGCGCTCGTGTAGACAAGGGCGTGGTTCCAACAGATGCGCAGTTGTCACTTTAAGCCTCTTTGTGTGTTATGTTTCCCTAATACAGAAAGTCTGGCTGTTACTTGTGAGTGACACGTGCAGCTCCTTAAATACCTGTTAGGTAGGATTTAGGAAGTCACAAACACGTATTTGTTGTAAAATATCGATATCGGTAGATATCAATTACTTTGCCTACTAGCTATGTAGTAAAAGGAAATGAAAATCCACTGCAGTTCATCTACATGACTCACTACATAACATTACATTTATTTTAGTTACAGTTATTCAAGTTTAATAACAACCAAACTATGTGCTTGTGGAACCAAATGGGCTTCTACGTACATTTAGGTATAAATGTTCCTAAGAAATTACCTCATAATGCTGTACTTTTGTATCCAAGGCTCCTTTTACCTTTTGTTTCCCTAATATAAGACGGCTGAATCCTACAGGAATAAACCAGCAGCGTGAATGGCTGTAGTTTAACCAAAACTTTCTACAAACAGTTTTCCTATATATGTAACTCTTACAGACACCTTTGGTTACAGGTTTAACGTTATGTGAGATCTGGAATGACTATACTGTTCCTATAACATTACGACGAACAACTGAAAATCAAACGTATTCAAATTTCTAGGAATGGATGTTACGCCCTACCACACATACATACACTCATACACAGAAATTCCTTGCACATGAAGAGATCCCTAAATTGCAATTGTTATCTGAATTGTAACCCATTTAAGTGGTAATAATTGGAATCATTTTTAGAGAATAAAAATTAAGAAACGGGTTCAATATAAAGCGTAATTTGAATTGGAGGGAAAAGTTTCTTGAAAATGTTCAACTCACTCGTTGGAAATTGCTTCTGAACTTAAACAGCTAGTTTGGTATTTAGTTTCTGTTATTGTGTCTATTTTAAAACTATGTGTATAGTTCATTACTTTGTGAGTACACTAAGAAGAGACGAAGCAGAATCTATAGTCATTTGTTTAAAAGAGATTATAACGTAGGACTACCCTAGGGATCCCAAACTGTTTCATGACTGCGAGAAATAACCAAATAGCGACAACTTTTAAAATGTTTGAAACGACTGAAATCAATATCATCCAATATGGTAGATGCCAGATAATTTGTGGGTATAAAGCGGCCCTATATTGCGGCACGTTATGTTGATCTCTTGAAGCTAATTAGTTGAATAATAAACACACTTTTAACTGAAAATGCCTTGGTGGATTAGACCTCAGAACATGTTCTAGTGAGGCATCAATATCGAATCTTTAGTGGAAATATCGATCTACTAGATACATAAGACAGTGAGAGAGAGAGGGAGAAAGCTGATATGTTGAATTCACGTGAGTTTCCCTACCTAATCCATGTATTTTTATACAAGTATTGTTACGATTGTTACTATGTCTATCTCACTCTAATTCAGATGAGCATTTGTATATATGAATTTCTGCTAGACAATACGTTGTATATATGAGTGTCTAGTCATTGTTTGATGACAGTATAACAAAAGAAGAAACAAAAGTAAATTTAATAATCACGCTAATCATGTGGTCGATATGACCAGAAGGGTTTTTGTCTCTAAACACCTACTAACTGTTTATGTTTTCCTAATACAGAACGGCTGGTTTGTTGCAGGAATTGCAAGAACGACGGGAAAGGCAAGTAAATTTTCGATGTTCCACATTCAATGACTCCCTCCACCCACTAAGTTTATTTTTATTTACGTTCTACAAATTTCTTTTTCGAATTTTATGGTGTTTATAATAAATCATTTTAGAAATAAATTTATTAGACATTTTGAATTTTTAAGGAATAGGCTCTACATAAATTAGCCAGTATAAAATACGAAAGAAGTGAAGAATGACGTTAATCATAGCTTGCAGAAACAAAGAACAGTGTATTCGAGCTTCTGCACAAAAATACATTTTATTATGAATTAGATGATGACCTCCACTTAAAGAGCGTTGGTCGGAGAAAAGGAGACCAAGCCTCTTCATGTATTATGTTAATACAGAAACACTAGCTGTTATTTGTGAGGTACACGAAGAGATAGAAGTTATGTGGGATTATATTAGAAAGATTCTTTATCTGTATAAATAATCTTAATCAATAGTAACAATAAAGGAAATATTACACATATCCTTATAGATTGTAGAGACGAACAGAATCGAGGATCATGTTTATGTGTTGGTCTTGAATTGGCACAGGCTTTCGCCTTACATCAACTGAATTGTGATAGCAGTTTAAAAAATTAAGAAAGCTATGAAAAGTTCAAGCTAATTAATAGCAGATATCTGCAAATAGATGGCATCCCACCGCACAAAAAATGCACAAGACAATACAACAATAGGCTTCCACTAATATACTTTTTTTCTATTTCTTTCTTTTTTATTCAGAGGTTGCTAACCTCTTGTGTGTGTACATTTCTGTTTCTGCTCATCTCTACTATATTGTGTGGGCAGTAAACGTTATGCCAAAGAAGTTAAAAATGAAACATGTTTAATTTTTTCATTTATTTTAATATTTAAATAGAGTAAAGTTATAATCTATCTTATGTCAAATTAATGAAATATTAAGGAATGAGCATATTAACAAAAAAGTATACATTTAGATATAAATATTTTAAAATAGCCAAACTAGATATTTATTAGGAATAAACTTGAAGCACTCTCTGTACTTTAAAAGATGCTCTTGTGACGAACTGCATAACACTTCGGTGTTATGTTCTGCTAATACCAAAAAGCTGGATCAGTGGTAGAGGAGGTGGCAAAATACGACTAGGAAGAACCATGATCGATTTTTATGAAAGAAACTGATGTTCTTCAGGTCAAGTTTATGTTAAAATTACTTCTAATTCGTGTAGTCAACAAAGAGAAGCAATAACTGCAGCCTATATTTAACTGCAATAAGAACCAAAGAAGTACAAAACAAGAGTAAATTCTGCCGTGCTAGGGGTTCAGGGTTCGATTCCCGGTGGTGGGGGCGGGGATTTTTCTCTGACTAAGATAATTCCTCATCTTCCCCAGAGTCTGGAAGTATGAATGAGAGTGTGAATGTGTGCGTGATGTAATGATTAAAAACCAAAGATAACGGGATAACACCTTCAGTATGTTCCAAAGAAGAACGGCCGCCGATATGACCATAGCAGTTAATGGCGGGGTATAAATGGAACAAGGAAAAAAAAAAAAAGTAAATTCTTTAGATATATAGTGGCATATATTGCATATATGTAGCAGTCCGTAAATAGCCACATTTGTAACACATTTTTGCTTTGTCCTTCCAATATTGCTTATCAGTTATAAAAGCTCAACAAACTTTCTCCTACTACTCACTCCTTAGCTAAGAAGGTGATTTCACAACCAATTTTCAAAAAATTGAAGATATATCAACAGTTAGGTATTTGTCCTGAAATATCTTAAGTACAGTATTTTATTTAAAAGAAACCAGCCATTTGTTAGGAAATCAAAAATAAAATTTGTTTCATGTAAAGGCTAGCTTTAATTGGGGGTAGGTCGGTAATGGGAGGGAGTTTCTCGAGAATTTTGTATCCAATCTTTTGAAGAAACTAATAAACATACATATCTACCATTCCTATATGATATTTACTGAAATTTTAGTTTTTTTTTCTATTGTGTCGTTCATACACTCATCACGCGCGCACACACATACAAATTCACACACATAAAGATAAGTAATGAAAGTTTTTCTTTTGGTTGGGAGGATTCAGAGGCTTTAAAAGCAGGTATTTTCAATTAAACCCTATCATAATTTGAATGGAATGCGATACTTCCCGTAAATACGTCAAACAGTAAGTAACAAAGGAAACAAATAAACCCAAATGTTACCAGACACGAGAACTAAATAATCAAAGGTGCTTTAAATAGGTCTAAGCTAGTTTAGCCTGGGTTTACGTGGGCCCTTGTGGCTATACTCCTCAGCGTTTATGTTCTCCTAATACAAAATGTGTGGACACAGCCTGAAGTGAAGGAAATCAACAACGACGTTTCAACTGAAAAACTAGCCTGGAAGTTTTTGTTTGTTAAAATTCCTGGTCTACTTTGTGATATGTAAACGCTTATTAGTAGAACAGTATATCTACAGAAGCTTTGTGTGGATTGAGTAGGCCTCGAAACTTGTTCTTCCTGTCAAATATTCAGTTTTTTTATCTACTATAACTGATTTTAACAGGCTTCTATAAACTATTATTATGAATATTGCAATGTACAGATAGGCTTTACTTTATAACAATACAAACCAAAGAAATAACATTAACGAAGCTGTTTAGACGTACAGATCCGCTCTTGTCTCTGGAAAGCTCTTACCCGTTTATGTTTCCCTAATACTGAAAGGCTGGCCTGTTGCAAGAGCAAAGGAGAGCTGCAACGACAGTCACATAAAATCTACCAAAGAATTCTTTTAAAAGTGGTATTTATAACCATACAAAAAAAAAGTGAATTAAATAATAGTGACACTAACCTACGCTTGCAGAAACAAGGAACTGAGTAATCAGGCCGTTGGCTTAAAATTACATTTATGTTGCTCTGTTGAATGGGACCCACAGATTGGCACTTGTCACTTGAAGGCTCTTTATGGGTTCTGTTACCCTTATATAGTAAAACTGGCCGTTATTTGTGAGCTACACTAAATTATATGTGTAGGTGGTGTGCAACTTTCTCTAACATATTTTTAATTTATAAAACTATACTTAGCTTTATACTTCATCTTAATCAACTTCGAGAAGTGGATTTCATTACAGATTTTGTGTTAGGTCATGGAGAGGAAATCGAATTCAGAACCATGTTTAATGCTATATGCTGAATTCGAATTCACATTCTCTCTCAGCATTATTGAGTCACGAGAAAAAAAGCATGTCAATAACGACAGCAATTTACCTTAAAAAAATTAAAAAGCTTGTGCAATAATTGAAACAAATAAATATTTCTTGTCCTCCACACTCCATAAAAATTACACACAAGAACACTACAGGGTTCCTCAAAAATGCTTTTTTTTTCTCCTAAAGGCTTCAAACATCTACTTTTTTTTACATACAATACATACATACATATATGCTGGAGAAAATATATTATTACCTAAAGCTAGTAAAAGACATGTCAGAGAAATAAACATAGGTATGTAGGTATTTACTTTTATTTAAAGATGTATTTAATTTATCTCAAAATTAGTGAAAAAAGAGGAAATAGGCGCATTAACCAATATTAATGGAAACAAGAAGATACGTATGTATAGGATTTTGCAACATACAGTATATACATTAAAATATTAACATGAATCAAATAGAAAAATTAGTTGTTTATTTGGAATAACTTTACTGATACCGAAGAACTGTATCAAACATACAAGAGGTGGCAAACAACGAAGAAGGGTGTAGCTTTTCATTCTAGGCAAATGTATGTAGTCCACAAATAAACACAATATTTGCTCTATATTTAACTTATATAACAACCAAATAAAAACAAAACAAGTAGTAAATTCTATGTTGACAGATGCATAGAAACTCCTCATGGTTTTCCTAATACAGAAAGGCTGACGCTTGCAAGAAAAACCACGACAAACGAGTTTGTTTGAGAGGAGGAATCTATGATGTACTGTATTGATTATAATTACTCTAACTGAAAAGCATACACATTTGAAAAAAATTTACAAGGATGTACCGAAACGCAAACCAATAAATAACAAAACATTTCAGTAATTTTATAATGCTATCTCCCTAAAAGTTTTTGGCAGTACATAGCTCTACATTTCTGTCTGCACAGTAACTTTTACTAATCACACCAGTTTGTTAAAAATTTAATACAATTCCTTGGTATTAACAGGTCTACATTGAATATTTCTAGATAATTCAAGATACATATAAAGTTCTTTGGTTATATATTTAAAATATATGTGATTTTCCTCAACATAATTATGTACAACTTTTGAGAAATTAAAAAACAACAGTGCATGTTCAGTAGAAATGATCATTGCGATCAGGCTTAATAGGTAAATGAGTTACAATTTTACTGTGCTTATAAAATGCAAGATAGCTTTCATTTTGTGTCAGTACAAATGAAAGAAGAAAATAATAATCACAGAAACCGGCGAATTAAGCAATATCAAACAGACTTCTACAACAAAAATACATTTGTTGGGGATGAGCTTAGCTGCTCTCGTGTAAAGAAGGGCGTGGTTCTTACAGATGCGCAGTTGTCACTTTAAGCCTCTTTGTGTGTTATGTTTCCCTAAGACAGAAAGTCTGGCCGTTACTTGTGAGTTACACGTGTAGTTCCTTAAATACCTGTTAGGTATGATTTAGGACGTCACAAATAAGTATTTGTTGTAGAATTTCGATATCGGTACAGATCAATTTTTTTGCCTACTAGCTATGTAGTAAAAGGAAATGAAAATCCACTGGGGTTCATTTACGTGACTCACTACATAAAATTAGATTTATTTTATAGATAGTACCACTATAGTTATTCAAGTTTAATAACAATCAAACTAAGTGCTTGTGGAACCAAATTGGTTTCTATGTACATTAAGGTACAAATGTTCCTAAGAAATTACATCATAATGCTGTACTTTTGTATTCAAGGTTCCTTTTACCTTATGGTTCCCTAATACAGGACGGCTGAATCCTACAGGAATAAACCAGCAGCGTGCATGGCTGTGAGATCTGGAATTACTATACTGTTCCCAAAACATACGACGAACAACTGAAAATCAAACGTATTGAAATTTGTAGAAAGGGATGTTACGCCCTCCTACACATACATACACACATACACACACGTATACAGACTCGATACTAGTTTTTGGAATATATAGTAGCTTTATTAAACCTTTACTTTAATTACTTTTATATATAAAATTCCTTGCACATGAAGAGATCCGTAAATTTCAATTGTCATCTCAGTTGTAACCTATTTAAGTGGTAATAATTGGAATCATTTTTAGAGAATAAAAATTAAGAAACTGGTTCAATATAAAGCGTAATTTGAATTGGAGGGAAGAGTTTCTTGAAAATGTTCAACTCACTCGTTGGAAATTGCTTCTGAACTTAAACAGCTAGTTTGGTATTTAGTTTCTGTTATTGTGTCTATTTTAGAACTATGTGCATAGTTCATTACTTTTCAAAGTACTTTCATTACTTTGTGAGTACACTAAGAAGAGACGAAGCAGAATCTATAGTCATTTGTTTAAAAGAGATTATAACGTAGGACTACCCTAGGGATCCCAAACTGTTTCATGACTGCGAGAAATAACCAAATAGCGATAACTTTTAAAATGTTTGAAACGACTGAAATCAATATCATCCAATATGGTAGATGCCAGATAAATTGTGGGTATAAAGCGGACCTATATTGCGGCACGTTATGTTGATCTCTTGAAGCTAATTAGTTGAATAATAAACACACTTTTAACTAAAAATGCCTTGGTGGATTAGACCTCAGAACATGTTCTAGTGAGGCATCAATATCGAATCTTTAGTGGAAATATCGATCTACTAGACACATAAGACAGTGAGAGAGAGGGAGAAAGCTGATATGTTGAATTCACGTGAGTTTCCCTATCTAATCCATGTATTTTAATACAAGTATTGTTACGATTGTTACTATGTCTATCTCACTCTAATTCAGATGAACATTTGTATATATGAATTTCTGCTAGACATTACGTTGTATATATGAGTATCTAGCCATTATTTGATGACAGTATAACAAAAGAAGAAACAAAAGTAAATTTAATAATCACATTAATGAAGTGGTCGATATGACCAGAAGGGTTTTTGTCTCTAAACACCTTCTAACTGTTTATGTTTCACTAATACAGAACGGCTGGTCTGTTGCAGGAATAGCATGAACGACGGGAAGGAGGCAAGTAAATTTTCGATCTTCCACATTCAATATGACTCCCTCTACCCATTAAGTTTATTTTCATTTACGTTCTACAAATTTCTCTTTCGAACGTTTATGGTGTTTGTAGTAAATCATTTTAGAAATAAATTTATTAGACATTTTGAATTTTTAAGGAATATGCTCTACATAAATTAGCAACAACCAGTATAAAATACGAAAAAAAGTGAAGAATTACGTTAACCATAGCTTGCAGTGTATTCGAGCTTCTGCACAAAAATACATTTTATTGGGAATTAAATGACCCTAAGGTAAATAGCGATGAATAGAGAAAAAGAGACCAAGCCTCTTAATTTATTATGTTTCCTTAATACAGAGACACTAGCTGTTATTTGTGAGGTACAGGAAGAGATTGTGGTTGTGTTGGTTTATATTGTTAGAGCGATTCTTTATCTATATAAATAATCTTAATCGACAGTAACACTAAAATAAATATCACACATATTCTTATAGATTGTAGAGACGAACAGAATCGAGGATCATATTTATGTGTTGCTCTTGAATTGGCATACGCTTTCCCTTTACATCTGAAGAAACAACTGAATTGGATAGCAGTTTAAAAATTTAAGAAAACTATGAAAAATTCAAGCTAATTAATAGCAGATATCTGCAAATGGATGACATCCCACCGCACAAAAAATGCAAAAGACAATACAAGGGCCTTCCTCTAATATGCTTTGTTTTCTATTGCTTTCTCTTTTATTCAGAGGTTGCTAACCTCTTGTGTATGTAAATTTCTCTTTCTGCTCATCTCTACTATATTGTGTGGGCAGTAAAAATCATGTCAAAGAAGTTAAAAGTGAAACATGTTTTATATTTTCATTTATTTTAATATTTAAATAGAGTAACGTTATAATCTATCTTATGTCAAATTAATGAAATAGTAACGAATGAGCATATTAACAAAAGAAAGTATACATTAAGATATAAATATTTTAAAACAGCCAAACTAGATATTTAATAGGATTAACTTTGAAGCACTCTCTGTACTTTAAAAGATGCTCTTCTGACGAACTGCATAACTCTTCGGTATTATGTTCTGCTAATACCAAAAAAGCTGGATCAGCGCTAGAGGAGGTGGCAAAACACGACTAGGAAGAACCATGATCGATTTTTATGAAAGAAACTGATGTTCTTCAGGTGAAGTTTATGTTAAAATTACTTCTAATTCGTGCAGTCAACAAAGAGAAGCAATAACTGCAGCCTATATTTAACTACAATATATATATATATATATATATATATATATATATATATATATATATATATATATATATATTTATCCAGATTTATGAACCCTATTTTACACAGTGGTATATTAGGGTTATAGTTGATACATAAAAGTACACAATTTTAACAAAAATATTTTAAATACTAGAAGGAAGGAAATATGTTATAATCTGATGCATATTAATTTAAACTATTTCAGACGTTTAAACACTGAGTTTATAAACATCATGAAGTACTTATACTGTTGCGGCTTCATTATCAAAGATGTGAGCGGAGCAGAAAATTCAGTTCCTAGAGAGTCTAGCTTGAATATTAATTCTTGTCTTTCTCTCCAGAAAATGGGACAACAGAAAAGGAGATGAACCACAGTTTGAAATTCTTCACCACACATGCACTTGGGGTTAGATGTTAAGTGAAAACGTGATAAGTATTCACCAAATTTACCATGTCCACTTAAAAATTGTGTCAAAACAAAATTTGGTACAAGAGTTTCACATTTTCCTCTGTCATATACACTAGGGAAAAATAATGTTTTTGTTAAACTTCCATTTGGAGTTGTTAGCCATTGTTGGTTCCATTCTTCAAGAATATGTTGATGTATTATTCTCATTACAGTAGAAATAGGACATAAAGAGTATGTCACAGGAAGATTGGATACTGCATCCTTCTTAGCCAAGCAATCAGCTCCCTCGTTACCTAAAATTCCACTGTGTCCTTTAAGCCATCCCATGCAAATATGTCCTGGATGGTTTTGAAGCAAGGTTCTGATTTCATGTGCTAATGAATTTAAGTTGTATTTATCATTAACAGCGAGTATAGCTGATTGTGAATCACTAAGAATACGGGCACTGTTCCCATTAACAGTACAACATTTTATAGCTTCTTTAACTGCTAAGAGCTCCGACTGGCATACAGAACATTCAGGTGACAATTTAAACATGGAATGAGTTAGTTCCGTTTGGTTTTCATAAACAACTAAAGGACATCCTACTGCAGATATATTATCTTCAAATTGGTAACGCGAACCATCTGTATATATGTAATAATCATGAAAATTACATATTTCCTTTAAACAGGTTACAAAACTTGATGGGTGTCCTGCTGTGGTAGGATGCTCCGGGATTTGCAGTTTTAAGTGAGACAGATAAGACGCACATTCACGTTCATGTCTTAAATTCATAAGACATGAACTACAATAAGAACCAAAGAAGTACAAAATAAGAGTAAATTCTTTGTTGGCATGTATTGCATATATGTAGCAGTCCGTAAATAGCCACATTTGTAACACATTTTTGCTTTGTCCTTCCAATATTGCTTATTGATAAGAAGATGATTTCACAATCAATTTTCAGAAAATTGAAGGTATATCAACAGTTAGGTATTTATCCTGAAATATCTTAAGTACAGTATTTTATTTAAAAGAAACCAGCCATTTCTTAGGAAATCAAAAAGAAAATTGGCTTAAATTGTGGGTAGGTAATAGGAGGGAGTTTCTCGAGAACTTCAAGTCCGATCTTTCGAAGAAACTAATAAACTTGCATCTCTACTATTACTATATGATATTTACTGACATTTTATTTGTTTTCCATTCTGTCGTTCATACACTCATCACGCGCGCTCACACATAAAATTCACACACATAAAGATAAGTAATGAAAGCTTTTCTTTTGGGTGGAAGGATTCATAGTCCTTAAAAGCAGGTATTTTCAACGAAACCCTATCATATTTTGAATGTAATGCAATACTTTCCGCAAATACGTCGACGAGGAAGTAACAAAGGAAACAAAATAAACTCAAATGTTACCAGACACGAAAACTAAATAATCAAAGGTGCTTTAAACAGGTCTAAGCTAGTTTAGCCCGGGTTTACGCTGGCCCTTGTGGTTATACTACAACTCCTCAGTGTTTATGTTCTCCTAGAACACATAATATAATACAAAATGTGTGGACACAGCCTGAAGTGAAGGAAATCAACAACGACGTTTCAACTGAAAAACTGGCCTGGAAGTTTTTGTTGTTCAAATTCTGGTATAGTTTGCGATATGTTAACGCTTATTAGTAGAACAGTATATCAGCAAATGCTCTGTGTGGATTGAGTAGGCCTCAAAACTTGTTCTTCCTGTCAAATATTAAGTTTTTTTTATCTACTATAACTGATTTTAACCGGCTTATATTAACTATTAGTAAGAATACTTCAATGTACAAATAGGCTTTACTTTATAATAATACAAACCAAAGAAATAACATTAACGAAGCTGTTTAGACGTACAGATCCGCGCTTGTCTCTGGACAGCTCTTACCCGTTTATGTTTCACATTCTTCACAGCATAATGGGAACGCAGAAGTCAACACCGACCACTCCCCGTCTGATCTTGCACCTGAGATTAAAACGCAAGTGCAGAGGAAAGCAAAAAATCAGCAATTCCCCCATCATCTCCATACAAGACAACTCTTCTAACAGCAAGGAATATCCAAACACCAAGTGGAAGCCTGCTGTCCATTTATATTGCCTGAAAGTGAAACCTGTCAGTACGAGTAATATAACTAAACCAGCTTCTAGTGTAAGTGCAATGCGTACTGGGTTTGAACTTGCATATAGAACTGCTCTTACTGAAGATTGGATGAAGTATCAAAGCTGCAGAGGCTGCTGGCTTGAAAACTGTACAGCATATTGTCGCGAGCGCATTGTTGATTTGAGGCCTCGCGGGCAGCGAGATCAAAGAGACTGACAGTGCACTGCGGAGATAAAAGCTTGCCGAAACGGTGGAGGGAAGGAGACGGACTTCTAGAGAGTACTTCTTTTCCGTAGCGCCGTCTTGATTGTTTGAGAACATTCCGGATAGTGAGTAATCTTTAAAAGGAAATACAACGCTATACGCAGTAAAGTTCATTATTAGTTTTTTTTAGATATGAATCAACTCATATATTTTATAAGTTAAAGGGTAATCCAAATCTATTCATCTATTTTCTAGAAGTTAGAGCTGCTATATATATATATATATATATATATATATATTGTGGCAACCCTGTATGGGTTGTCAGACCTGGCGCCACTGGCTGATCTTTGTTCGTTGGTTGCGCTGGGGAGGGGGTTGGTTTCCTCTTCCGCAGACGACCAGCCGCCACCAGAGAGAGAGGATGTGTTGGTAGCAACCCTCCGGAACACAAACCTCATTGAATGTAAGTTGTCTGGAATTATTAAACCTCTTTTTAAAATGCATTTGTGAGTTTTCCTCCGCTGGACCTTCCACCTTTCACCACCATGCAGGTAAGCTAGTTATCAGTAAAATAACATGTCCACCCTATCGCGTGGTGTAACTAGTGTTTGTTGAGATGGTTTAGCTCTACCGCTACGGATTCCCCCCCAAAGCTAATAAATATTAAATCTTTTCTAATGTACGGTGTGACATATTGGTGGAGGCGCCGGGTAAGATCTCAAAATTTTTTTTTCTCCTTGCTTTAGTCCGGTTTTTATGAAAAAAATTTGAATGTATACGGTGGTGAAAGATGGAGGAAACATGGCCGACCGCGTGGTGTTCAATTAGTTAGAAATTCTAATCTGGTCATCGTCTCGTAATCCTTTAACTTTTGGTCTGTTTTTTATTTGATTTCTTCAATAGTAAACTTATTTCATAATATTGTGCTAAAATTTTTTTTTTATAACTACATGGAAATTGATAATGGACACCACGTGGTCACGTGTTGATTTTCAAGGGACGCTGTGTGAGTTTTAGCAGTAAAATTCAAAGTAAATAGTTTCTTTTTTTTGGTGTTTTTGTGAAGTATGCACTTCATTTTTGTGTTCATTCCAGTTGGTAATTCTGCTTATTTTATTCTGGTGTCCAGTGTTACTTAAAAGTAAGTCAAAATGCCTAAGAAAACGCGGCAATCATCCAATGTGCCAGTTACAATGGATTCACATGATGTAATAGCTTCGACTTCTGCTTTAGCTAATCAAAGTGCACATGTACCTAGTAATTTAGAAGTATCCATGGCACCTAATGTTAATCAGACTCAGACAATGCAAGTTTCTCGGCCTTTTATTGATCCACCCTGTTTTGACAGGATAGCACTGATATCTCCTTCAGAATTTTTGAGAAAATTTAACTTAGTTTCTACAGCAAATGGTTGGTCAGATGTACAAAAGTTGAAGTTTTTCCCATGTTACTTGCGAGACACACCAGCACTGTGGTACCGAACTTTTTGCCATAGACACCCTGAGCATGATTGGCATTTTCTAACTCAACAGTTTTTGGCAGCTTTTCAAATGTCCAATCAAGATGAATTGTTGGAAATTAAACTTAGGCAGAGGGTACAATTAGAAAATGAACCTGTATTAGATTACATTTATGATGTATTATCCTTGTGTGACCAAGTTAACGCTGCAATGACACAAATGGAGCAGGTAAAAAACTTAGTGAAAGGATTGAAACCTCAGTATGTGCAAGCTTTGCTCCCATTAAATCCACAAACAGTTGAGGAGGTTTTACAAATTATTAAAAGCGTTGATAAAGCTAATTTTTATGTGCAACATAGACAACATTTAGTACAAGCACAAACATCAACTTACACTTCTCCACCTGTGTCATCTGCACCTGTTTTATCACGGTTTGAAAGTGTAAATCACTCTGAACCAGTTATTAATGTTGTTTCCACATTGAGTGAACAGGTCACTAAACTTGCTACCCAAATGCAACAGCTTCAGTCTCAATTCACTGCTGCTGCATCTACTGTGCAGCCACCTCCACTTAAGCCTCGAAGACATCATGAAAAGAGACAGCAGGCAGCTATTGTGTGTTACAATTGCAACAAGCGTGGTCATATGGCACGTAATTGCTGGACTTCACCATCTGCTTCAAAAAACTCGAGAGGCACAGCCTCCAACGACATAACCTAGAGGTACCCAAAGTAAGTTCACCTGTGTCTAATGTTGTTTCTCTTCCAGGTCAAATTTTGCAAATTTTGGGGTCCATTGGGGAGTCAAAACTTCCAATTTTGTTGGATACAGGAAGTGCAGTTAGCATTGTGAATGCAGCTCATATCAATGACATTTCTAAAATGAAACCTGTCGAGATTTTGCTTAAAACAGCTGGTAACAAGTTATTAGATGCGCCTTATCAAACAAATTTGAAATTTCAAATTAATGACTTTGTTTTTCAGGAAGATGTGTTAGTGGTAAAAGACTTGGCACATAATCTCATTTTGGGTAATGACTTTCTAACTTCACATAAAGTTACCATTGATTATTCTTGTGCAGAAGTTAAGATTCAAACTCATGAGGGAGAAATGGTACACATTCCTTTTGAAACAACATGTGGTGGTCCCTTTACAGATATTGCTGTGATTCCATTGAACGATGAGGTACAGATAGTTAATAAAGTTTCTGTTGTAAAGGATGTTAAATTGCCACCGCTTACTACTTGTTTTGTGGCAGTGCAGCCTTCAGCTGATATTACAAATGAGGTTATGTTCGAGCCTTCTACCAGTATTATGCATAAGAAGAATATTTCTATTCCACCTGTAGTTTGCAAATCTTCAAAGGACTTTGTGATACCAGTACATAATAATTCAGCTGTTCCTCAAACACTTTTTGCTAAAACTGTATTAGCTAATGCTCATGAAGTTGCATTTGTTCAAAGTAACTCAGTTTCACCTAAGGATGTTACTCCATTGAACGCTCCAAAGTTTGAATTTAATGTTAATACCAACTTAACTGAAGCTCAAAAGTCAGATCTTCATAATCTGTTGTTAAAATATGAACACGTTTTTGCCACTTCATTGCAAGATTTAGGCTCAACTAATGTAGCTGAATTTAAAATAGAGGTAAAGGATGAAAAACCTATTAAGCAACGACCCTATAGGGTAGCTCATAAGCAGAAAGATATTATTTCCCAACAAGTAGAGGAAATGAAAAATGCTGGTATTATTAGAGATTCTCAGTCACCTTGGTCATCACCTGTTGTGTTGGTAAAGAAAAAAGATGGCTCTATGCGGTTTTGTGTAGATTATCGTCAACTGAATAAGGTTACAGTAAACTCAGCCTTTCCCTTGCCTCTTATTGATGACCTCCTTAGTTACCTTGGAGAAGCTAAATGGTTTGCTTCCTTAGATTTGTTGTCAGCATACTTTCAAATTCCTTTAGAGGAGAATAGTAAAAAGTATACCTCATTTGTTACTCATGAAGGGCAGTATGAATTTGAACGTTTGTCTTTTGGGCTTGCTAATGCACCAAGATTTTTCAGTTTTGTTGCTGAGAAATTGTTAGGAGACTTGAAATTTAAGAAAGCTTTAGCATATTTGGACGATATTGTTGTTTTTGCCAAAACTTTTGAAGAATTATTAGAAAACTTAGAAGCTGTTTTTCAACGTTTGGAAATGCATAATTTTAAACTGAAACCTGGGAAATGTTTCTTTGCTATGGAAAAGATAAAGTTATTGGGTTTTGAAGTATCTAAAGATGGAATTTCCCCAGATTCTGAGAAAGTTACAGTGATCAAAGAACTACCACGCCCAAAGAATGTTAGAGATGTGAGAAAAGTTTTGGGTTTGTTCAATTTCTACAGGAAATTTATTAAGAATTACTCTTACATTGCCCATCCATTGATTCAGCTGACCAAGAAAAGTCAAAGTTTTATTTGGGGCCCGGATCAGCAAACAGCATTCCAGCAGTTAAAGAACTCTCTTGTTTCTGCCCCTGTGTTGGCTCATTATAATCCTGGAGCCTATACAGAATTACACACTGATGCTAGTGGTCTAGGAATAGGATGTGTATTACTACAGAAAGTAAATGATAATCTTAGACCTATTGCATATGCTTCTAGAACTTTGTCAAAATGTGAAAGAAATTACAGTGTACCAGAGTTAGAGCTTTTGGCAATCGTTTTTGGTTTAACACATTTCAGGACTTTTGTGTATGGCTATAAAGTGCATGTTATTTCAGACCATCACTCCCTTTGTTATCTGAACAATTTAAAGCATTTGACAGGCCGGTTGGCTCGATGGAGTCTAAAGTTACAGGAATTTGATTATGATATATGTTATAAATCTGGTAAGAAACATAATGACGCAGATGTTTTGTCAAGGTTCCCTGTGTTACAGCCTGAAGAGCATCAAATTGAACAACTTGATGAGCTAATTACCTAATTGCTATCACCAGTTGAGGTTGCTCAGAAACAAAATGATGATCCAGTTCTGACTCCAATTATTAATGCCCTTAAGGATCCTGAATCTGCTCCTGCTAAGGTTCAACGTCAAGCTTCTACCTATATTTTGAAAAGTGATGTCTTGTACAGGAAAAATTCGAGTTCTACTGGTCCCTTGCATTTACTAGTCATTCCTGAGGTGTTAAAGCATGAAATTTTGTCCTCATGTCATGATGATCCACTATCTGGTCATTTAGGTTTTTCTAAAACTTTTAGTAAGATTAATTCAAGATACTACTGGATAGGTATGAAAAAAGATATTGAGCATTTTGTGAAAACTTGTCCAAGTTGTCAGTCTAGGAAGGCACCTAAGAATCAAAAACCTCCTGGTCTTTTGCAGCCTATTCCAGTTAACTTTATTGGAGAACGTTGGGGAATAGATTTGTTAGGCCCTTTGCCTCGTTCTACGTCGGGTCCTAAGTATATCATAGTTGCTACAGAATATGCTTCTAGGTGGGTTGAAGCTGCCCCTCTCTCTTTGGCTACCATTCCCCAGGTTACTAAGTTCATCTTACATCAGATTATTTGCAGGCATGGGGCCCCTGCCATGTTACTCTCTGATCGTGGTAGTGTCTTTCTGAGTGAAGTAACCCAGGAACTCTTGAAAGCTTTGTCAGTTTCCCCTCATTTTACTAGTTCATACCACCCTGCATGCAACGGCCTTACTGAACGATTTAACCAGACTTTACTAAATTGTCTTAGTCATTTTGTGGATTCAAATCAGCGCAATTGGTCTAATGTTTTACCATATGTGATTTTTTCATACAATTCTTCTGTTCAGGAAACTACAAAATTTTCACCATTCTATTTGATATATGGTCGTGAACCTTCCTTACCAAATCAGGTGCAACTTCAGGCCACTTCAAATGATTTATTTGTTCGGCAAACTTTGGAAGAGATTCAGAAAGCTCGTGAAGTAGCCATCCATAATATTAATCAGCAACAGATTAAACAGAAAGAAAGATATGATGCTAAGCATAGAGATACTCATTTTGCAGTAGGTCAGCTTGTTAAGATTTTTACTCCAATTAGGAAAAAGGGAAAATGTACCAAATTGCTTCATAGATATTTTGGGCCTTTTGAAATTGTTCGACAAATTACTCCTGTTACTTATGTGGTTCGTCGACCAAATGCTCCTAGAGTTAAGGAACAATCAGTACATGTTTCTAGGATATTCCCATATTTTGATCCTGTGGGACCATATAGACTGTAAATGCATTTTGCTTTTCTTTTGTGTCACATCAAATGTAAAAAGGTTGTATGTAAAGTATATTGTCCCTTGATTTCTGAGTGTGAATTTTGAGATTTAGTGTATAGTGTGCTAAGCTATTTTGTTTTGGAATATGATGTATATTATTGGCAGATGGCAATACTTGGATAGATGTTTGATGAATTAGATGTCAAAAGTTGAACATACAATTGTTATTATTGAAAGTCACAATTAATTGATATTAAAAGTATATGTTCCCTAATAACTGTTTTGAGTTGAATAACCTCATTTGATGATAAATTTTGCAATGATTAGGAAATTGAAATTTTGTTTATTAATTTTAAGTTTACATTCTGGAATTGTGCTGTGCTACCTCGATAAGAAGGATGAATGAAATTATGTGTGATTATGTGAAAGATGTAGAGGTAAAGTTTATCTGGTTAATGGGGTTGCTGTAATGTGCCCGTTAATCCAGTGTTTTAGGCTCGATAAAATGGCTGAAATGTGCTTATCGATGCAAGTAATTAAGTGTATTTTTGAGTTTTGTTTAGCATTGGTGCTGAAATGTGCATGCTAAGATGATGAGGAAAACCTGAATCACAGAGAGGTTTGTGAATGACTGTTATGAAGCTGAGACCTGGGGGATGTTCTGTTTGTCATCCTCGCCATAGTTACCAGGTATTTGTGAGATAGCACATTACTAGTACAGATGTTTACTTTGTCTCTTTATTGCAGGATGCTAATAGTTTGAACATTTTGATAAAATTGTTTTGGATTAAGAGTGATATATATTTTGGAGCTGTGTGATTACCAGTATGCTTTAATGGTTTATTGAATTCTAAGTTTTATGTTGAAAAGCAAAAGTACCCTTCAATGTATACAAAAGTTTTTAGAATAGGCTAAGACATGATACTATATTTTCTCTTTTGTGTATCTAGGATGTGAAATTTTGAGGCCCCAGAACTTAATTTTTCTTTCAGTTTTGTCCTATGTATTGTGTTGTAGAACGATTTTTTTTTCGTTGGTGTAGTAATGTCACAGTAGTTTTGTTGGCATGCAAAATGTTGATGTTGGTAGATTGTAAGTAGTTTTGTTGATTTGAAAGGTAGTAGTACTGATGATATTAAGTAGTGCGCGCACATAATAAATATGATTGAAATTATAATGGGAAAACAAAGAGAAAAACTGAGCTCATTTTTGTTTAAGTGTACACGTCAGTTTTTGTTAAAAAGTTTATGGCCACGTGTAATATTTTGGGGTACCCCTCTAATTGTAAGTTTTGGTATTTTGATAATTTGTAATATTTTTATTCAATGTTTTGGAAGGTCAAATTATTTTGTGCTGTGTGTGTGTTGTGTATTATTTCTACCCTAAGGGGTTTTTGTAAAGTCTTGATTGTGACATTCCTACGTTTTATGTATTCTTTTGTGAAGATTATTTTGTGAAGATTATTTGATTTGTCTTGTCAAAATTTGTAAGCTCTATATATTGCCGAGTGATGGAAATTATCTTAGTTTTAGCATGTATCTTGCTACCCAGATGGGGTGTACCTAATTTTTTTATTATTTATTATTGTTCAGAAGTGAAGTTTGTTTTTAATGATGTAGTTGTCTTCTGTAATTGACGTACACTTATATTTTTGGAAATAATGTTGTAGTATGATGATACGTATCAAGCCAGCCCTATTTATCTGCGTTCCTGCTGCACCACACTGTTCCTACCGAACTGTTTGCACCATGGGAGTGCTAAACCTGCCACACTGCCTTGTGTCATCGGGCTCTGGTCCGCCCTTTATGACCACTGTTCGTCAGAGCTTTGGCAGCTATTAGTGCTGTCACTTCGTACCTGTGTTGGGGGCAGAAGAACTATTAATGCCCCACATCGTTATTCAGTGTAGAGCAAGTACAATTGTGCTCAATTCAGTGGTCTTTATTCATCAGTGACTGCAGTGCAAGCTTCAAGTTTTTTTATTACATTTGTGAGACCAGTGGGAATGGAATGTACTGTTCAGGCAAGTTGTGAAACTTTATTTGCTTGGTGCAGTAGTGGTGAGAAGTGCTGAACTTCATTTATTTTTCTTTAGGGCTTTTTAATTAAAGTTATAGACAGACACTGGAGTAAAGAAACGAATGTGTAACGTCAAGAGACAAGATTTATGTGTGTAATACTGTTTGTGATGTTTGTATGCAATTTTTTTTTTGTTCCATCACTCGAGCGAGTTTCTTTTCATTTGTTATTAATTGTTCTGTTGACCCTGGGTCAACAGCTTGTGGTCCGGGGGGAGGTGTGGCAACCCTGTATGGGTTGTCAGACCTGGCGCCACTGGCTGATCTTTGTTCGTTGGTTGCGCTGGGGAGGGGGTTGGTTTCCTCTTCCGCAGACGACCAGCCGCCACCAGAGAGAGAGGATGTGTTGGTAGCAACCCTCCGGAACACAAACCTCATTGAATGTAAGTTGTCTGGAATTATTAAACCTCTTTTTAAAATGCATTTGTGAGTTTTCCTTCGCTGGACCTTCCACCTTTCACCACCATGCAGGTAAGCTAGTTATCAGTAAAATAACATGTCCACCCTATCGCGTGGTGTAACTAGTGTTTGTTGAGGTGGTTTAGCTCTACCGCTACGGATTCCCCCCCAAAGCTAATAAATATTAAATCTTTTCTAATGTAGGGTGTGACAATATATATATATACTGATGGTGTTTCGAAACCTAAGGGAGTGCATGTAGCGTCTAACACGTGGCGAGTTTAGTCTGCTCCGCCTTATTGTTTACACCAGGATTGAACTACCCTGAGATAGAGTATACATGATTTTCTCTGTATACCTGTGTGTCTGCGTGAGTGAGTGAGTGTGTGTGTGTGTGTGTGCGTGTGTGTGTGTGTGCGTGTGTGTGTGTGTGTTGTTTCTATAGCGTTCAAGTGTTCAGCAAATATAACTGATTTGTTTGAAGACTAAAGTAAATAAACAAATAAATTTTCGATGACAAGTTTTTACTGCCGACTAATTCCAAAAAGTCAGATTTCGTTAGCTTACTTTTCTTCTAAGACTGGCAATTATTTCTGTTAACAATTTTAGTATCTGTCAAAATGCTGTTCTGTTTTGTATTCAGGTTGTTATTTCTCAATTTATTGAAGTATTTTCTTCACCACCGTTGGATTATGTTGTAATTGGATGCTCTCTAATATGATGAGACCTTTGCCCCATATAAACAGGAGTTTTGCCGCATGATAGGTATATATGTCAGAATGTAACACAAATTCATTACACTTAATTACCAACTAATAAACAATGTACGTAAACGTTGTTTTGCCATCCTGGATAATAAACATGTAGCATGACACAGAGCAAAACCCGAAAAAATCTATCTCCTATAAACTGCTGAGCCTTAAACCCTGTTACGCTCTCAGTGAGTTTTAAGGGCAAGGAAGCCCTTTCCAAAAGAATGAGACAAAAAATAGACACGAAATTTAAAATGTATCAATTCTGTAATCTAGTTATACAAAGTAGAGGGTTTGGTAAATCACTGCTATCTCTTTGGACTGAAGCTAAATATGTAGCAATTTATCATCTCATCTATACATGTTTTAAATCTCTGTAATACAGTATTATATAAATAAGTGCTAATGTAAGGTTATGTTCATTGGATACACCCGGGCATTGTAGTTTCACAGATGCTACGAAGCGATCTGGGACATGCCACTGACAGCTGACCTGCATGGCTTTGCATGCTCAGAATTGAGGTCTGTATGTATCTACTCTATATATCCCTCCCTAGCTGAGATTACCTCACGCAGCCTCTCTTCTCCAATACGTGTATAACGAAAATAGACGTTAGAATGCAAAATTCTATGTCAAATTACCAAATAATAGAGGTGCTCTGGTTCGGTCTCTAGGAGATAACAACCCTACTATGCGATGTTTTAGGCTACTTAGTATACCCTGCATGGCATTCGCGCTACCGAGGTAACACTGAAGATAATTTGAAGAGCAAAAGAACTAAATTCTATCTTAGATATCTAAGAGATGTTCGTCTTATAAATTATACCACAGGAAATGTTAAGCCTTATGAAGACCAGCTTGTGAAAAAAATGTTGGTTTCTCATTCTGTACAAAATTTAGTGAAGCGTCAACGCTATGTCATAACCCTCATCCATTAGAAATAGCCATATCATCCTGCAACTTCCCGGAAGTAAATTTCTGTCTGCGGTAAAACACAAAAACTTGGAGGGAACGCAGCAAAAGGATTAGGGCTGAGAAGAAGTTGTCAGCACCATAGACGTGATCTGATCTTCAGTATGAACGTTATCGTCATAATTACTAGAATACTTTAACCCCAACTTGTGATTGTGTAATTTCTAGAAGTAAATACAAATACAATGCATATAACAAGCTTCTTACACAATTTCAGATTATTTATCAAACAATAAAGTTTATTACAATAAGAGCAGGTATAGAACATTAATACTCGATTCAACTTTAAGCAATAATATGCATGTTGAACAATTTACTAACTTTCATTTATCTTATTCTGGTTAACTATGGGACCCACGAAGTTGCAAATTTGCACTGAGGTGCAGTTTAAAAATTAGCCTGCTGAGACAAATGTGAGCCTGTGTGAGAGTTTACTGTTAATGAGCAGGATGCCATGGAGATCAGCTTGCTACAGCAATGATATGAGTACGCGGTTTAAATGCTGTCTATGACAGTAAAGTTCGGACGATAATTTTATCTTTGTAATGTAAGCCTAGATCCAGCATCAATATTCAGTACATATTTAAGTTTATTACAGGAATACCTTGTACGGATGCTATGAAAAATCAAACTATTATTTTGACGGTTCACTTTTGTGCAAATTACCTTCATCATTATGATGGGTACCTGAAGTAAAATACAATAATGATGATTCTGTGCCATGTTTAGCTTCTTAATTTTATCAACGCAGACTATTACATGCTTCGTTCTGCGAAAATTTCACTTGTATGTTTGGTATTAATCAACAGTAGGAATATGCTGTATCATAGATAATTCATATAAATAAGCATTATAGATGTTAACAAACTTTTTCCTATTTATGTTAATGTATATATGTAAATTTGGTTTGTTTCTGTAAATACAATCACTTTAACTCTTGAAGGCAATTTGACGACTCTTGTATAATAATTGTTGCACTCTGTAATTCTATATTTTCCAGGATAAGTAGTTTATGATGAGAATTACTTTCATTGCCGATGAGTAATCTGTAGCATGAATGTTTTGTTGTCCTCTTTTCTTATAAAATTAATTAACATATGTCAAGTGTGGATAGTTAACAGAACTAAAGAAAATGTATAAACGATATAGTAGTTATCAAAAATATGTATAATATACAAACATTGCTTTATGTGAATTAACTGTGAAGCTAATTGATTCAGAAACATACTGAATTATAAACAGTCACACAGATAAGCAAACTAAGTAAAATTCTGTCTTGCATGGTTATTTAAGTTATAAGTGAGAAGCAAATATCATTAAATATTAAAAATTAAATATTTCGAAAAATACGAACATAGCCAACGTGAACATTTATACTGAATGTGCTTGAAATCATTTCTGACAACATTCTTTGTGTTGTGTACAACTTGTTTTTGGATTGTTCAAAACTAGCAGGTAATATATATTTTGTCAGGGGATTATGTACAAAAATGCATGTGCACTCTCTTTGAAGCTTAATGACACCTATCCCTAAGACACGAATATAACATAGAATGATTATGTGGAATCAGATCAGATAAACACAGCGCCACGACTGGAACTCAAATCTTTAAGGCCATAGCACGATTTTTACGACTCACTGCTTATTTGTTTTCGTAAGTATTCTATATATTTAAAGTCAATTTTGTTTTCATCTACTTCTCGTTTATAATGATGGTTTTCTCCTGCTGTATCAATACATTAAAATATGTTGTTGAAGAATTCTTACCTATCTGTAGAAGTTCAGTTTTTAAAATATTGAGAAATATAAACTAAGTAACTAATGAATGATAATGCCCCTTAAGCACCCAATGGATTGTTCTGCAGTTGAGAGACTTGCAAAATGCACCACGGAAATTTTAAAAAGGAAGGTTTTAGTCTCCTTATATACAAACGTCTTTAGAGATTAAAGTTGACTGACACGATTCTGAATTCACGTACCATAAGTTAAACATATTCTCATAATCAAATGGAATATACAGGATGTTTAAAAAATAAACAGCATAATTTCAAGTATGCATTCCCCATGTGTAGAAAATGAATATAGTGTATTGCAACTTGTGTCCGGAAATGCTTCGTTTGCGAGCTATGGTGTTCACAAAACTGAAATTCAGCGGAACCTTTTCTTTCCGTAGGTTGTTGTTATTACTGTTGCTGCAGTTCTAGATCTTAGTCGTCCCCTCCCTAAACCAAATTCGCACAGACCGCTATGGAGACGTACAAATGTCTCGCGATATGGTCATTGTTGCTGTGGACAACAATGTCCCTCTCCTGGGACATACGACCAGTCAGCGCAGCTTTGCCCTCCGCCTTATCGTAAGGTACGTACATGAAGTGCATATCTGGCAGCTTCTGATTTGAGTACATGGCACACAGTCGAACGCCAAACACAACACTGAATGTAACCTTCGCCTGTCAGAGTGTCCTGTTACTATCTCCTTCCACAGCAAAGCCCCGAGAAATTAAAATTTACAGAGAAGTTTTATTGTCTCCATATGGGGAAAAAATACCTGAAATTATACACCTACTTTTAAAACAAACTGCGCATATGAATTTGCTATAAATAGCCCCTAATTCAGCTTTAATTTTGAATGATCTTGACATAATTGGGAACCTGTAAGATATAGAAAAGTTCTTATTAAACGACGAAGCTTACATCAAACAATTTTTATGAGTTAAAAATTTAGGAGGTACTTCTTAGTATTTGTTTCAATTTTTTAAATATTTATTTTTTTCCGGTATAGGAAGCAGCACAAACAAAGAGAACGGAATGTGAAAATCGTCATATAGCATCTGGCTCTAAAATGCTTTGACCAACCTATACTGCTTTGTCCTGTTTCCAGTGTCAGCAGAGATTAGTTTAAAAAATTCACAATACCTAAAAATAAACATGGGAGAAGTAAAAAACAAAGTGGTTAACTAGTTTCCGCAAACACTGATAGTAATTGTTGGAGAATATTAGTAGAAAGTAATGTGAACTGAATTCATGATTATGAATACATATGGGAGCAGCGAAACTTCTGTGATTCCAGACCAAAAAAGTGAACCATATGATTAGTAACTGACTTTTATGAACGTGACTTACTTCTATCAAACATATGGAAACAGTTATGGAGCCATATCGCTAAGTGTCAAACTGTGTTAAAGCCATATGTCTCGCGTGACTTCAAAAAGTTGTACTTTGAAATGATTTGTTGATTTAAAATTTATACAAGTTCGAGAAAACTCAGCTGTGTAGATTGATGACAAATGATCGAAATTCTTTGTGTATACACTCAAGCCTCTTTTAATTCCTACCAAATGAAACATATATAATATCTAATCTGCACATAAACAACATAATTACCATTTGTTATTAAACTTTGGAAATATTTACTATGTCGGTATATCAAGAATTTTCCTCATGTCCTGTTTCAGTTACGAGGTTATCCAGTATACGCCGTTTGCCCCTTAACGATGTTTCGTTTGTTATCCAGTTGTCTCCTGTCTCTGATGTGGCTGAACTCACCTGCTTGCTCACGGCTCCTGATTGGCCGGAGGTCTAAGTCTTGTCTTAGCGTTGTACTGAAATGAGAGTCGCGGGGATTTGTGTACAATATCCCGTGTGAGGGAGGTATTTCTGTCTGACCTTGATAAGTTACGAACTTATTTATACCTTACTTGATGTCTAATACTGCAATGTAATATTTAGTTATGATTTTTAACTTCACCAATTGAAGCCTTACTTCGTTAAACAAACTTCATTGGATTTAAAAATGACCCTGTTCACACTTGGTGACAAAACAAGTTTCTGTGTTACGTAGTTTAGAGTGTTTGCATTTCTGGAATTTGATTTCCTGTGAAAAATTTAATGAGAGTGGAATGGAAATTAGGATGTTCCGTGGTTTGAAAATACATTTATAGGGAATGATTACTATGTCTTTCTTAATATATGAGGGACATATTTGTTGATTCTTTTTCAAGACAAGCTATCGATCATTTAATTCTTTTGACACGCATCCACTTCCTGTATTACATCTCTCATGTCAAAAGGGTTTTGTTTACCATTGTACGTCCTTTACTAAATGTAGTTTTAATATTGCTGTACCAATTATAGTGCAACATATTGTGTTTTGTTAATTCATCCTGCTTCTACAGCTAATGAAGTGATAATACTTGACAGATAATTTTGTTAATGTCTTGTAATCATTGTTGCTTTTGAGTATGTTACGTGTAGTTTCAGCATACGTTAAAGTATTAACCTCCTCTACTTAATTTTTCGGGTTTATAGTTCATGAAGTTTGACATGGAAATGTTATCCAAAATTTTAGTTGTTAGCTTGGTACTATTGTAACTTGGTTTTGATTTTATGAAGATACGTTAGGAAAAAGAAGGTTTGTTGTGTTAAATGTTATTTTCTTTCGTGTGGGTTATCAGTTTTTCAAGTACTTTTGAATACCTACAATGTATTATTTAATGTTGCTACACTAACTACTCTAGTTATTTTAATTTAGTAGATAGATTGTGATTATTTACTTCCGATATTCCTTTTGAGAGTTATTTACTTAGTGTAGTTTATTGTTTTTAATACTCAATTTCTAACAACAGTCATCTATTACTCTTGTATTTTTTTGTTTTAAGAAATATATTCCACCTTCAAACCTTGTTAACTGTCTATTCATTACATCTTTGCTTTCTTCAAAGTAGCTCCATTCTATTTGTTATAGCAATTTATTAATTTTCAACTTATTCCCGTATAGCTATTTCGGTAATTTACATATTTTCTATAAATGATTTTCTGTTACTCAGTTTTTATAAATAGACACTGAAATTATTTATGAGTGTGCAAGATTAATCCAATGTTTTTGTTTTCACTTGTTTAAAATTTTTTTACAACTTTACTATATCTTAGCCTTTGTTTCTGAATGCTATTGTAGGTTAATTACACGTGTAGAAAGTTGTTTATCCTACATGGGTGCCTGAATATATCTAGAGTTACATACATTGTCTCGAATTTTATTCAATATTTTCTACTTTTATGTATTTAGTAGAGTTCAAATAATGTTTGATAAAATATTAGTAGTTTGAGATATTTATATTTAACTTCTCGAATTGTGTTCAGTGCTCATCCATGTCAAATTAACTGATGAGGGTAGTTATACAAGAGCATGTTTGTCTTATTGATTTGTTCGCTAAAGGTTTTAGATTTATTTAATTTAGGATTTTATTACTGAAAGCATATTGCAATAGAAATAACAGACCAACTGTAGTTTAATATGAATTACATGTTTGAAATTCTATTCAAAGTTTAAAGAATAAATATTTCTTCTTCAGTACACAGGATGTTCACGTAAATAAATCTTATTTCCTGTATTCCATCCTACTATGAGACAGTCTTTTGTTTACTGATAACTTTATTTTGGAACTATTTTCCACCTTGTAGAGCTGTAACGTGTATGTGCGGGTATGACGACGTAAGCTGGTGGACATTTTTCTGATACTTGAACGAAGTACTCGTTACAAAAGTTGAGTTTCGGTTGCTAAAACACCGAATTTATTTTTTGATGCTATTCAAGAACGTGATGCCTACTGCTCTACATATTGCTGTTGTTTCCAGTATCGAAATACAACTGTACATAATACGCCATTTCAATCCTTATCTCTCCTAAACAATTGAAGACTCTGTTCACAAACCAATATCCAAATGAATAATCTCCTTGTCAGGATGGTCTGGAGGAGTTCAATCTACTTTCTTAACAGAAGACCTTAACATCCCGGAGTGTCATTAGAGAACTTCTTTGTTATAAACATTTTTCTATTACGCATTTTCAAAGTACTTCATTGACTATAATTGAATACAAGTATCAAAAAGTAAAACAACTTGTGATTGACAATGTACCCATATGGAAAGCAGTTGAAACGCTCATACTTATACTAGGTTTAGGATACTTCTCCTCTCAGAGACTAATGTTTCTTCCTTTGTTATTGTCTAACTAGAAACACCAGACACTTTTTACTCTGTTCGAAGAAAAAGCAACAAAATAAAACCTTTAACTACTCAACACAAATATAATTTACTGTCAAACGTGGCCAACAATTACATATCTTGTAATACGTGATAATATATCGCATACAGAGCCATCTGTGGACAGCCAGGAGAGGTCGGTTAAATGATCGATTTCTATTCAATTCTTTGTCAACAGAAAGATCAGTTGCACTGTACAGCTGACATATCTAAAATGACCAGTCCTATATACCATATATTTACGAGGTCAGGTTAATGTAATACGCTCACACAACTTTCTTAACCCAGTCTTATACAAACTCTTGCTTTTGTACTTGCTACAAGTTTATGTAAACGTCTATGCAAACAGTTTATTTACATATTTCGTAGTATGTACAAGAGTGATATAGGAGACCGAAGTGTTAGTGAACAAGCAGCTCGCTTTATCCTGTCTTTCCAGTTCGTTGATATTGCCATGAATTACGAGTAACAGAGAACGAAGCTTAGGTTTTTAGAGAATAGAAAAAATATCTGAAAATTCGATAATGAAATCAAAGAATTGATATAAATTAAGGTTTTAACACAAGCTGCATTTTAATTAATATAAAATGTTGTATAGAAATCTTGACTTACAGGTAACAAATGTTATAGAAGTCGTTCAGAATAATGAAGACTTTGTAGACATGCTTTATCTTGAACACTTTGCGGGAATTAAAAACTCTTGAAACATGTCAACATAAACTTTTGATGTTAAACATTAGAAGAAAGATTTTTCAGGTTTATAATTTGAATGAAATATATGAAATACTTATAAATAAATCTCTCACAGTTTCTACTAGAGAATTCAGGAACATAATTTGTTGATATGCCAATAGAAATATCGTAATGTGTTCGAACTATTAAGAGAGATTTTACAAAAGATAATATATAATAAAGATAATATGTAATATGCTGAAGACCTGGGTGAGATGGATTTTGTCAACTCTAGTATCTACTCGCATAAAAATGGCATACACGTTTAAATTGTATGACTCATCTGTCACTTGTGAGAACGAAAGTTATTTATAAATGTTTGTATTTATAACTGGATAAAAGTACAAAACTCTGATTATAACCTAATGTAAAGTAGCAAATGGCATTGGACCCATAAAAGAACCATGTGATGCATGCCATGCCATGTGGTGCTGGCTGCTGTATATAGCCAGAAGGTTTTTACAGCAAACAGCAGATGAGACGAGTCGTCCAGGTTTTAATGGGCGGTTAGCTCTGTCTTGCTTCACATGTTTAATGTTATTACCATTATATTACAAGTAACACAGGAACGGATCATAGAACTGTTAAGATGTAAAATCAGCAGAACATTGATATATATCTCGGAAACGTAACAATTGCAACAAATTATGTGTTTTAACAATATCGGATTCTTTCTTTAATAATATTTTGATTTAATTATTTAGCATTTATAGGGTGTTGGACATCAGCCAGTAAGTGACACCGTAGCTACAGATTTGGAGGATACAATTTGTTAGTTATGAAATTTAGTAAATATATGGTATTTTGTTGACACAGTTAGACATTTTACATAACATAAAAGCTGCCATTTCCTGTAGATGGTGTACTTACATATTTGGAAGATACTCGAATTTGTAGCTCTCATTTTGCATGTATTCGTAATTTCGATTGTAGCAACACTAACAGATCTTCCATCTCTATAATGTTAGTGTTAAAAGACAAACGAGATATTACTACAGAGGAACGTACGTTATGACTTTAGCGATCTAAGACACGCAGTATATAAACAGCGAGCCTAAAATACGGCAAATCAAATATCAAAGTCAGGCATTCTTAAAAGTTACAAGATACGATGTTCGGAAATATGTTTATTTTGAATTATTTTTGTCACATTTGTTATCAAAATTCTTCAATAATTTTCATGAATATGATATCGCAGTAATCAAATTTAAGCTATATGTAACAAGCATAATTATATTTTGTTACAAAACCAGGTAAATGTTTATAAGTGTTCTTCACAGGATAACATACTAGATGCAGAGCCATTTGTCGACAGCAAAATACGGTCATTGAAAAGTTTCCATTTTGCATTATTTGTGGACCAAAACAAATGCATTGTGTGAGTAATTCAGACAGCCGAAAGATATCGTATGTAGTATATTGTCACAAGTGTATCTTAGTTTATTACAATTTTGTTGACTTTTCAGTCTATTTTTTCACAACGAGCTACTCTATATTTACTTCAAGTTTAGGTTAGGACTTTAAGGATGTAGAGTGATTATTAAATAGAAATCAAGGGCTAAGAGTATCTCATAAAGTTTCATTATAACTGTCATAAATTACATATTTTAAATACATCTGTATTCTTTGTGCTGCAAGACTTTGTCTATATCTTAGTTCTATTAGTTATGTTAAATAATTCAAAAGACAACTATAATGAAGGGAAATTGACGGTCAGTTTTCAGATAACCCTACAATATATTTCTCTAGTCGTGCAAATATATTTAACCTGTGGCATTGCTGTCAAATTGTTAGACCCATTTTACACAAAAATGTCAACTTTGTTAAGTAAGAATGGAATTGTTACATCCTTGTACGTATCGGTCGTTTATAACTGCTATCTTTTATATATTGCGGGTGTCGTTTGCGACCTCACGCAGACGACTTCTTTCTTTACAATTTTGTTATGATGAAAATTGAAAATTCATTACTGGACGTTGTTGATCTTGTAAAAATAACTCTAAATGTTTTCATGACCTTTGCAAGTAAGCTATATGTTGGTAGAGGAACCGTTACATTTCACCCAAGAATGCACTATACGTAGTTATGTGGAAACGTTTTGCGACACAAAGAATACAAAGGAAACTATTTTATTAAAGATTTCGTGAGTCTTAGAACAGCGAGGCTTAAAAACAAAAGTATGTTCAGTTCCCGAGTTTGTGAGACAAGCTTGCCTGAACAAACACCCAACAACAAACTAACATTAACGCCTTAATCCAGACCTTACGAAGGGCATATCTGTAGGATCTGTTGGAGATTTGGGGAGAACTGAGATACTGTATAGCGTATTCTGACCCCGTATTAACCCTTTTAGAAAACCTCGCGACATGTCAGTAGTATTTTGATACTATTTTACCCGATTTGTGCTACTCTGACAGATTTCACGACTGTCATTACATTTTTTCACAGCATTTTGTGTCACTAGTCAAGTTATTTAAAACTTTATTGTGATATTTTATAGCTCTCTTGGCTTATTACATAGTAGAAATTTGTATCTTCATAGTCACGTGGACTGGCACGTGCGTTTTCAAATAAACAGATGAGTTTCCTTGTGGTTCGTACTGGCATATGGGAATACACCAGACGCTACTATATCCAGTCCCTTTGCTTGGTCACGATATAAGAAATTAGCAACGCCCTTCTATGACAAAACATAACTATTTCAAAATTCGAAAGAATTACTGGAATAGCCTCACAGAAGTTCTTATACATAATCTAGTATCTACTTTAAGGAGCTTTACATTTTCAGAGCAGTAAGATGTCGTTGGCGTTTGCCAGTTATATAAAGGTAATACAGGGCGTAAAGGGGACATTCTCAGAAAATTCAAAAGCTATAGTTTGTGTGGGTAGGTTTCCCAGAATTTAAAGAATGCTGTTGTGGTGCTTACAGAGGACGTTTTATAAAAATACTTTCAGTTAATTCAGTTAAACTCAGAGCGGCATATTTATGAAGTCCCTTTCTCAGTGAAATACAGTAAATTTTCTGTCTGCTTTGTCCATGACAGAGAAAGCAAGTGGTGTACGCTTCTGATAATTAACGATTTTTTAAGCAAATGTCATCCCAAAAATAGACAAGTAGAGAAAAGTTGCATAATTTGAGGGTTTTAACGTGAGGTGTGTTCATAGTTCAATACAACTTTGTTCATCTCTTGCCAGATTACCAGTTCTGCAGAACTCAAGGAATAAAGAAAGCTTTGAGAACATTTACACAAAATTTAAGGGACACATACCTCTTATATGAAGCAAATTTTAAAATTCTGTAGTTTGATCAAAGGGTTCTTTAGATATATTAAAAACTTTTGAAAAAAAATCCACTGAAAATTCCTACTCGCCTGTTTTAAAGGTGCATTCTCTCTCTCTCTCTCTCTCTCTCTCTCTCTCTCTCTCTCTCTCTCTCTCTCTCTCTCTCTCTCTCTCTCTCTCTCTCTCTCAAGTCAGCGAGTCTACCATTAACTTACTTCGAATTGCAGGCTGGAATATAATAATTACCAAATTATTTTAAGTACATAGCTTTGGTGTATTTTGTGTTTTGAATGTCACATTTACAAAATGTTAATGTCACAAAAAGCTTTTTAACTCCAAACCAAACCATATTATGTACGTCTAGCCTACTTCTGATGAAGCAGATCGTGTAAGTGGAATTGGTATACATTATAAAAATCTGCAGTATTTACGTGACCCTAGTAGAGATTATTGGTACAAACATCTATTGCTCTATTATGTCGTATATCGAGAAAAACATTAACTTATTCGTAATTGTCTTGTAGACGAAAAGGGGAATATGTTAGTATGGAAGTGTTTACGAGATGGTCAAATTTTTTTGAGTAAATCAATTTGTGACCCATATTTGAGTTAAGTATTAATTTCGGTAAATTTAGACCAATAACAAAGAATGCATACAAAATGTCTTATTCCATGAACTGTTACATAAATTGTGTATTATTAAGAGCTCTAGATTGTTCTGTTATAAGGTTTTGTCTCCCTATTACATTTTACCATCTTGAATGAACAGGTCTCTGACGGTGTTCCAGACAACGAAGGTATATGAGAGATATATTTTTAAATATGTCATGTTCTCTTATTGGACACAACTATCAAAAAGATGAAGAAAAGTTTGACAAGGTACCCATAAGAAAGCAGCTGAAGGGCTCAACCTTTTAATATGTTTAGGATACTTCCTCTCCCAAAGAAAAACCTTTGTGCCTTTACTACTCTTTAAGTAGATATACTGGATATATTTCACTCCAGTTCGACAGAAGACAATTAAACATGACGCTTAGCTGAGCAATAATTATAATTATAATTTGCTATAAACATAGTCAATAATTACAAATCACGTACTGCGCGCTTATATATTGCATGCAGAGCCATCTGTGGACGGCAAGGAGAGGTCGGTAAAAAGGATTGATTTCTATTAAATTCTTTGTTCACCAAGAGATTTCTGGTACTGTACAACCGAAATAACTAAATTGGTTTGTCCTGTATAATATATACTTACGAGGGTAGGTTAATGCATAACACTCACACAACTTTCTTAACCAAGTCTTCTACAAAGTCTTACTTTTGTACTTGCTACAAGTTTATGTAAGCGTTTATACAAACTGTTTTAATTAGATATTTCGTTTAATATTCAAGAGTAATATAGGAGTCTGAAGTGTTAGTTAACAAGCGACTTGCTATATCCCGTCTTTCAAGTTTGTTGTTATTGCCATGAATTACGAGTAACAGAAGAACGACGCTTAGGTTTTTAAAGAGTAGAACATTGAAAGACAAAGTTTCGAATTCGATAATGAGATCAAATAATTGATATAACATAATCTACATAGATTACTACGATATTGCTTATACGTCGTGACCTAGCAGCTAACAAGTATTATAGAGGTCATTGAGAATAATTAGGATTTTAAGTCTCGACCAGAAAATCCAAGAGATATATTTTGGAATTAAGTAGATATATCAGACATATCTTATTTTGGTAATATCGTTAGAAATTCTTTACAGAAAATAAAAAGGTACCCTCACCACTTTGTTAGTGTAGAGGATAGTTTCCCCAGGTTGGTAAGATTGCATTCTTGGAAAATAGTTGGTTATGTAACGACTGTTTTTTGTTTATTCGAAATATTGGTTGCGAGTCATGCAGTCACATACAATTTGTTTATAGTTCCGTTTTAGTCCGCTAGAAAGCGTTGTAGATCACAGGAAAATAAAACTTAAATAAATGTTAGGTCCTTATTAATTTCTAACAAATAACAACTAATACGAAGGAAATTTTGTGTTTTAGCAGTTTTACTTGTGTATGTAGTAAGAGCTTATCTTCTACGGTTTACAAGTGACGACTGTGATCCAAATGTAGAACATTTCTGAGGACATTCCTAGAAAACTTAAATACGAATACGTTTCATACGATTTCAAACATTGCACTGTAATCAATAAGGTCATTTTTATAGACAATTATGATTTAAAAAATTTTAACACTAGCTTAAGTAAAAGATCTGTCTTTAACATTTGTCTTACATTCCTGGATAGCTGAATGTAATTCTGCTTTAATCAATGCTATTTTCAGTCTTAAACCTTTACAAAACCATTTCTCTAAATGCTTTTCTTTCTATACACTGTGTTCAAAAACATAGTTTCAATCAATTCTCGATATCGAATTTAAGGGTGGAATGTAATACTGACTTTACTTAATGTATGTAGCAGGGAGAGTTCAAGAAAGGAATGGCACTTGATGTGTGGCTTAAGGCTTAAGGCTTTTTATTTGTAACTTATTTGCCTGGTGCCGGTTCATTGGACCCGGCTTACAGGCTCTAAATTTACATGGGTTTATAATTCTGGGTTTGGTTTTTTATTGTCTTTGAGGCGACCTATTCTGAGGCCTCCCAGAACCAGTTTTATCTCGTTATTTGTTTTTATATTCACATATTTACACTGCGCTTATCTTGCGCGCGTGCGCGAACACACACACATGCACGCACGCACACACACATACACACACACACACACACACACACACACACACACACACACACACACACACCCCTGGGCATACCACGTACGTCCCAATATCACACGCACAACACTGTACAGACTTGGCTATGTACAATATTTACAATGTTCTCAGTTAGGCTGTGAGGCTGCGGGTAGCTGACTCCTGGGCTGCCGATGATGGCGGCCTCTGCCGGGTAGCGTGGCCTGAGCCAGGAAGGGTTGGGCACGCATAATTTTGCAGTCGTGTTGCTTTTTATTTTTGATTTTCTGCAATATGCTTTGATTCTGGCGTGTTTTCGGTGCTTAGGTTCGCCTTTCCCAATATTGTGTATGGTGGGGTTTTGATGGTGTCTGATGCGCACCCAGATGGAAGAGGCACGTTTTTTGATGTCCTCGTTGATGTAAGGGACGTGGGTTTCTTGGTGAATGGTGGCAGTTGTTGTTCGGATAGGAGGAGACAGGCTTTTGCGTAGGGATAGGTTTTGTACGGTTTGGAGATACTTTAGGTTGGTTTTGGAGGCTTTCGCCCAGACCACGCAGGTGTACAGGACTTGATGTATGGACTGAATGAGTGGAATGAGTAATGAGTGGAATGAGGACTTTCCTTCTCAGATGTAACTATTTATCAATTCGATGTTCTTTGTTTACACTCAAGCCTGCTGTAATTTTTACTGAATGTAACATAAGTAAAACCTAACTGTATGTAAACAAAATAATTAAAATTGATTATTCTGTTTTGTAAATAGTTTCAAATTCTCTATCCTCCTGTAACATATTACATGTGGTGACATTTTTGGACAGCAATGAGCGGTCGGTAAGATATTTGGTTTTTTAACGACTGTTTTTTATTTATTCGAAATATTAGTTGTTAGTCATGCAGTCATATACAATTTGTGTGTTTATAGTTCCAGTAGGTATAGTCCACCAGAAAGCGTTGTAGATCACATAAAATTAAAACTTAGGTAAATAAATGTTATGTCCTTAGTGATTTAGGACACGCAGTCTCTTTCTCCATCCGATTGTAATTAACTTGCCACAAAAACAAGAACTCATATCCTCAAGTTAGATGTAGGTGCAGAATTTCCAAATCAGTTGATATCCTTTATCTGGAACACTTTACGGGAATTAAAAACTCAAATATTTAAACATAAATGGTAAATGCTAAACATTGGAAGAGAGATTTTTCAGGTTTATATTACAGATGAAATATAAAAAATACTTGTAAATGAGGCTCTCACATTTATTACTAGAGATTTCAAGAACAAAATTTGTTGATATGCCAATATAAATATCGTAATGTGATCTAAACATTAAGCGATATTTTACAAAATATAAAAAGCTAAAGTTTATTGTAGTAAATTGTATTTGGATCTGGTATTGTGTCATCCCCTGAGGTACTCGACTTATAGAACTGATGGTGTATTATGCATTAGCCTTTCTTAGTGAACGTTATTGGAGGTTAATTATATTTAATCAGTACCTCTTGGTGGATTATATTTAAAAATACGTTATTTTTCCTTTACAGAAACGTAGAATGCAATGTGGCAAAGCACCAAGTCTCCGATTAGCTGCCTGATAGTCTTGAAGGACAAACATTCGAAAGTCACTGCAGTTTTGTTGTTGTTGAGGTACTTATGATCTACAGTTTGTATATTGCTACAGTATTTTACTGACGTTTAATCATATTATGCAAATACTCTGTATGCTTCTGCTACTTCAGATAAACCTTCAATGTGGATAACACTTTTCTAAGTCTAAACTAACCCAATCTGAACTAGACGTGTGTTTGTTTTGAAGTATTCTTCTTCACAGGCTTATTAACTTTAGTTTTCTATATATCTATCCTTGCGTATCGATGTTTTAAAACTATCGGTAGATGATACTAAGTTCAAGTACTTATAGGTTATTATTCATTAGCCACATCTTGTAAGTTAGAGAATACTAATAGCAGTAGTCAGAAGTACATATGAGAAAGTTCCAAGCTACTTGGTAATATGGTAAAATATTCATGAGAAGTTGAAAAAAGGCGTAATTAACTGTACTAGTACCTCAAAATACTAGCACCTAGAACACAGAAAAAGGAGATAAAAGAGCAACAAAATACCAATGATATATATAAAAAAATTTTAAAGGATACGTGTGAGGGCTTAGAATAAATCATAAAATGGCTATATTGAATATATGGTAGAGAAATACTCTAACTTAAGTCTAGGTCAAGGGGAGGTATTGAATGAGCATTTTTTTTTGCCAACCATAGAAGCGCAACCAACGTCATATACGTTTCAGTGCTATGACTCAGCTGACATTTCTGAGAAGAAAAGGTATTTATGGATATTTGTTGCTATAACTGGATACAAGTACCAAAACTCTGATTATAAGATCATATAGCGAAATTGGCAATGTACCCATAAACGAGCAGGTTTCAGATTTTTATTTTCTGTTTCATGGCATGGTGCCGGTACAAAGGGGTCCAGCTTACAGGCTAAAATTTCCATTGAGGTTATATTTCGGAAACTAAATGCTTGTTGTCTACGTGGGTGTATATAAAACCCATACGGTGACCTTTCTTAGCCCATCGAGAACAGTTTTATAAGTTAGTGTCTTTCAGTGTCCTTTTTTATTGTTATGTACAATATTTACACGCCCTTATTTTGCACTTTTATTTACACACACACACACACACACACACACACACACACACACACTCTCTCTCTCTCTCTCTCTCTCTCTCTCTCTCTCTCTCTCTCTCTCTCTCTCTCTTCACTATTTACACTGCTCCGTGCGGCAGTGTGCTGCTATTTCCTGGGCTGCTTTGGCGGCGTCCTCTGCATATGGGGAAAGTTCTGGGCCGGAAGGACTTGGGCGCACATTGTGGTGTAACGGTGGCACTAGAATAGTTTTATGCGCGCATGCTTACTGTGTATTGGTTCACCTTTCCCAATGTGGTTAATTTTTGGATTGCTATGTTGCCGTATGCGCGCCCAGATGGAAGAGGCTCGTTTTATTGCGTCCTCGGGTATGTCGGGGATATGGGTTTCTTGATGAAGGCTGGCAGTAATCGTGCGGATAGGGACAGATAGGATTTTACGTAAGGAGAAGTTTTGTAAGGTTTGGAGGTATTTTAGGGTAATTTTAGAGGTGGGTTTTTTTTCGAGTGGAGGAAAAATGCACTTACCCTGGGATTGGAGTGTGGGACTCCTCTGGGAAGTCGAACCGTCAGCCCTACCCACTAAAAAACCTCCACCGGTGAGTATTTAGGAGTGGTCCTGAGGCAGTACCGGTTTAAGCACCTGCGGATTCAAGGAAGGGATATATTGGCCAGGCCGAGGCCTGGTCCAAGGTGAGTAATGGAGCAGGACGTAAGCATGTCCAAGGCCCTGCTTACGCCCTTGCTTATTAGGAGTGTGGTGTAACTAGATTCTGGGTAATATGTCAGGGAGTAGTGAGCGGTCTTGTTTGGAAGTGAATGAGGAATTAAGGTTGTTGACGAGTGTGTGGTCTCTGCGGCGGTTGGTGTCGGCCTCTGGTGTTGGGTCCGTCGAACATCGTCTGGAGGACTACCACTTCCTCCTTGATGAGTTTTCGGAGCATGAGAGAGAGTGTGTGTGTGTGCGTGTGTGTGTGTGTGTGTGTGTGTGTGTGTGTGTGTTTGTGTCGCGATGTCTGATTGAAAATTCAGGCTTCTCGTTGTGTCCTCTTGTAATTCTGCAAGTTCTGTGCTGATATTCATGTGTGCTGAAGCTTGATGCGCAGATGAAGTCATAAGCTGGTGGAGTAAGTGATGCCTTCCTACTGGGATGCAGGGGGCAGTGACCTGCATTGTGTAGTGATTGTGTCCTCCACAAGGGGCACAATAGCTACGGCAGTGGCAGAGGTCATGCTATGTGCAGACCGAGTTGTGCGGTGCTGGCTAGCTCCAATCTGACCAGCGGTTTCGGGCCCCAGGCTGATGTGATGCGGTGTACCCTTGTTGCTGAAGCCCACTGATGCTGCACTGCAGCAGGCACGAAGCGTGCTTGTAGGTCCCGGGGCACTCCCTTCACCACTATGCTGGTACGATATGTGGGTGGTGACGGCTGACAGCTAACTGCCGATGTGAGCTGTCCTGCTCTCGGCTGAGGGGCAAGGTCATGTACCTAATGTGGTGCGCTCGCTGCTGTGTTTGGATGGTGGTTGCTTGGCGACGGCTGGCTGGCGGTCGCTATTGACTGGCTTGCTTCCAGCTTTGAAGCAGAGCCAGGTTCTGATAGAGACTGTTGCGAGCTAGGCTCCTCTCCGGTGATTCCCTGCTTAGCGGCAGCAGTAGTCTTCTTGACTCGACCCTCTGTGTTGCGTCGATGTTGACTGCTAGGACTCTCTAGGAGTTGACTCGGCGCCTGGCGGACATCCAGAGGGCTAGGGGAAACGGACCTCAGTGTAGAGCTACTTGCCCAGAACTTCGTCACCGGTAGTGGCGAGAGGCGGGAGACGGGGCCCGAGAGCTGGCAGGCGATTGCTGCGCTGGTTGGCTGGTCTTCTTGCCTTTAGCTGCGTTTTTCTTTCCCATTCTGCGAGGTTGGCGTTGTCTCCTCAAGGTTATGTTTATTCCTCAGAGTCTCGAAGAGGACCGGTGCCGGCACAAAGGGGCCCGGCTTACAGGCCTGAATTTTCATTGAGGTTATATTTTGCGAATTAAATATTTATTGTCTACGAGGGTATACATAAAACCCATACGGTGACCTTTCATAGCCCACCGAGAAGAGTTTTACTATGTTAAAGAATTACAGTGTTCTTTTTTTGCTATGTACAGAATTTACAAGCGCTTATTTTGTTCTTTTATTCACACACACACAAACACACACACTTCACTATTTATACTGCTCCGTGCGGCAGAGTGGCAGAGATACCCTTTGATATATACCTAAACTAGATTACTTCAGTTATAATTATTTGTCAGTTCTAATTATCTTTGCATACACTCAAGCCGCTTCTAGTCCCTACTAAATTGAAACATAAATAAATTATGAACTGCATACAAACAACATAATTACAATGTATTATTAAACTTTGTAAATCATTACAAATCCTCTATGCTCCTGTAACATATTACATGTGGATCCATCTGTGGACAACAATGAGCGGTCGGTAGGGGTTGGACCTTTGAATGTTTGGTAATTTAGAACATCTCTTGTGGTGGACAATCAACATAATTAAAAGTATGTATCTCATTTATAAAAGTTTCAGAAGCACGTTATTGTGCTACGCTCATACTGCTTTCGCATACCAAACTTATTTTTCTATTTGCCTCAAGTTTAAGATAATAGTTTAAGTTAAATTACACTTGTGGTTGTTATACAAGAGGAATACAGGAGATTGAAGTAATAGTTAACAGTGGATTGTTACGTCCTGCCTTTTCAGATCATTGTTATTACCATGAAGATAGAAGTAATGCGTCTTAACGTTTCAAAGGTTCAAAGACATTAGAGAATTGCAATCAAAAATAAATCTCTCTGAAATAATAAACATAATAAGTAGCATTAGTTAACCATTTTAAAGGGATCCATATGTTTCGCTAATAAGATTTGTCCATACTCATGTAATGATTTACCAGATACAGAGAATTACACAGAAGTAGCAGAAAAAGATATTCAGATACATTGAATGTAACTTACAAATTGGACTTTGTAATACATATGTAACTGTGGATATAGCTCCGTAAGTTGTAAATGATTGGTATCGAGTTTACACATTTTGAGTGCTTACATCCCTGGTATGCAAATGAAGTGTAATGCGGTATGCTGCTACCAATGCATCACACAGGAAATCGAATGTAAGAAGAGTAAAAAATGGCTGACAGTTTTTACCTCAGGAGACGTTTTACACATGTATAACGACAATGACTTCCACAATGACAATGATGCTGCTGGGCGGTTAATATGTGGTGTAGTGGCCCCTTATGGCTATATGGGCCTCGCAGCGCAATGGCATGACCCTCAACGAGAAGCGCAGAGGCATCTGGCCCGATCTCTGCTCCACGGACGGGTGTAAACAAGCGAAATTCGAGCTACGTGACGCAGTAACATATTACGCCTAGCATGGATTTCGCCATACACTCTGTCAAAACTAGATTTTGCACAAGCCAAAAGAAGATTGTGTTTGTAACACTGTGACCGACAGCACGCTTAAAACTGCGAAGTAATGAAAGCTTCGACTATAAAATTCGCTTTCCTTTGTTAATTTTCTTTGCACATTGCGCGCTTATTAGTATCAGATTACTTGTGTTGGTTTTTCGAATTTGATGCAAGTATCACTTTCAAGACGAACAATGGCAATGCCCCTATGAAAAATGAAGTTCAAAGGCTCACAGATATTCTATTTTCAGAAAACTTCCCCTCTCAAGGACAAATTTATGTTCGGTTGCTATTGTCTAAGTATATGCACCAGATACTTTTGATTCCTACTCAGCAAAAGCCAATTAGTTATAAGATATAACTTATCAAAATAATTATAATTTACCATAAGAGGTTGTGGCTATGTAGAAATCTGACACTGAACGATAATATAACGCTTACAGAGCCATCTATCGACAGAGAGGGGAGTTAGGTCAAATGATTCAGTATTCAATACTTTGTCAACCAGAACTGCACAACCGACGTAAACTAAAATGACGTGGTGTTCTATATCATATATACTTACAAGGTTAGGTTAATGAATTACACTCACACAGCCTACGTAGCCCAGTCCTCTACAAAGCCATAATGTTGTACTTGCTACAAGTTTATGTAAACGTTTGTACAAACACTTTAATTATATATTTCGTTGTATAACCAAGAGTGATATGGGCGACTGAAATGTTAGTTAACAATCGGCTTGCTATATCCCGTCTTTAGTTTGTTACTATTCCCATGAATGACAAGTAACTGGTGAACGAAGCTTAGGTTTTTAAAACTAGAAAAATGTCTGCAAATTTGATAATCCGATGAAATAATTTACATACGTTAGGGTTTTATCATAATCTCGTTTATTTAATTCCAACATTTTGTCTGTAAGTCGTGATATATCAGCTAACAAATATTATAGAGGATATTCAGAACGATTAAGGCGTCCTAGTTCGTCTCCAGAAAATCAAAGCGGTATATTATTGAATCAAGTAGATATATCAGACATATGGTATTTTAATAATATCGTTATAAACTCTTTACGGAAAATAAAATTGTACTTTCACTACTTAGTTAATGTAGAGGATAGTTTCCGCAGGTTGGTATGATTGCATTCGTTGAAGATATTTGGTTATGTAACGACTGTATTTTTATTTATTCGAAATATTGTTTGTGAGTCATGCAGTCACATACAATTTGTGTGTTTATAGTTCCGGTATATGCCACTAGAGAGCGTTGTAGATCATAGGAAATTAAAACCTAGGTAAATAAATGTTATGCCTTGGTGATTTCAGACACGCAGTCTGTCTCTCTGCCCGATTGGATTAACTCGCCTCAGAAACAAGAAATCATATGCTAAAATTAGATGTTGATACAGAATTTACCAGACAGTGGACATCCTTTACCCTGAGTTCTATATGGGAATGTTGTATTTAAATCTCTTAAAGTATTTTTGTCAACATAAATTGTTAATGTAACACATTGGTAGAAAGATTTTTCGGGTTTTGAATTTCAATCTTAAATATGAAATACTTGTAAATGAAGATCTCAAAGATCTTACTACAAAATTAGAACTTAAATTGATGATATGTCAATATAAATATCGCAAAGTTATCAAGGTGTTAAGAGATATTTTACAAAATATAAGAACCTCAAGTTTATTGTAGTAAAGCATATGTAGAACTAGGATTTTGTCATGTTGTAAGGTATTCGGCTTTCGTAGCTGATGGTTTATTTTGTATTAGGCCTGCTTTGTGAACGGTATTTGAGGTTAAATACATATGAATACATACCTCTCCATTTATTATAAAAAATAAACATTATTTTCCTGCACAGAACCGTGAAATGCAATTTAGCAAAGCACAAAAACTCATTTTATCTGTCTGATAGACCTAAAGGACAAACATTTTCGTGTCACTGTAGTCTTTGTTGTTGAAGTACTTATGATCTATAGTCTGTGAATTGTTACAGTATTATATTGAGGTTTATTTATATTTTGTAAATATTCTAACTCTTATATCTGATAACATCTCGAGTAGGCTTAACAAATTTTTAAGTCTAACCTAACCTCAACTAACCGTATCTTAGTTTTGAAGTAGTCTTTTTCACAGTTTAATTTAACTTTAGTTTTCTATGTATTTATCCTTGCTCATAACAGGTTTAAAACAATCGCTAAATGATATTTTAACTACTGATGTTGAAGTGTTTATAGGCTAGTGTTCATTAGACACATCTTGTAAGTTAGAGAATACTAAGAGCAGTATTCGAAAATACATAAGAGAAAGCTGCAAGCTAATTTGTAATATGATAAAAATCGGAAGAAAGGCATATACAACTGTATTACTGACTCAAAATGCACTGGAATCATAACACACAACAAACAGATAAAAGAATAGTAAAATAATGATATGTGAGAATTTGGAGAGGATGCACCCAAAGGTTTAGAATAGATTATAAAACTAAATTCAACAGAACGTAGAGAAATACTCTAAGTTAGGTCTACGTCAAGCAGGAGGTATTGTTAGGTTAGGTTTGGTTACTAAACGTTAAGTGATAAGGGAATAGAATTCATTTGTACCAAAACAAAACAACGTATCTAGAACGGTCATTGAAACATTACCGAATAGTACAAGTCGAAGAGAGTCATTGTAAATAGTGCTAAATGCAGGAACACAGCAGCTAAATACAACAAAAATCAGCTAAATGGACACTATTTAGCAATATGTTGTGACAATCTTCTTATCTAATTCTATGATTTTGTCTTACTGCTTTCTTATACACTGACCATGCAAAGAGTATGACATACCCACAAGGTCTAAATGATTTGTCCATTGCATAAGTATATATATTTAAACATTCATCACTGTGCCTCTTAGTACACATGACTATAAAAATACATATTACAGGAGATGAAGAACAGAAAAACGACAAGACGGAAGTTAAGAAAATTAAAATAATTATATTACTAAAATCACTTGTAACAAATTAAAATGCCGAATACGTGTTGGAACAGATCGTGAGAGTGTAATTCCGAAACTACTTAAAGTATATGTTGGGATGAGCATGCTTTGCCAACTTTAGTATCTACATCAGTAACAAATTCCATATATATTTAAATAGTATGACTCAGCTGACATTTCTGTGAAGAAAAGTTATTTATAAATATTTGTTGTTATAACTGGATGGAAGTACCAAAGTTATGTATAGTTCACGGAAGACTATAGAGAACTTAATAATGCCATGCCATGTGCCATGTGGTGCTGACTGGCTGTATACAGCCAGAAGTTTTTGCTGCGTGCCCACCCGTTAAGGGTTTTACCGCAGGTAAGGCAGATTTCGGGATATTGTAGGGTAAAATGTAGGTTTTTAGAATGGTGTTCTTTTTTTGTCGTTACAAGTATGTACCTGGGGGGGTTGCAGGACAGGAAGCAACACCTTGCACCCTGGTGTTTTATTTTATTTTTGCCTTGGGAATAATTTTGATGCCAAGCAGCTTGGAAGGATTATGTGGAGCTCAGCTTTAGCTGCTGTTCGGATTAGCTCCTAGGTTACCTCGGATTCCCGCAGGCCATGCGGTTTAACCGGTGCTGTCTAGAGCGACGTCTACTGGGGTCATAATCTCCCAGGGATCTGACAAGGACGCTTCTGTGGTTGGTTAAACTTGCGTACAATTTTGTGCCCGGCGCCTAATTTCATCCTCCACGTATGGAAGACTCGAGGCCTTGTGAAGTAACCTGGTAGGAAAATAAAGTTTCACAGAATATATAGACCTGAGTCCTCTATTCTGTGCACGTTGGAGATATGCTAGCACGCTGTCTGCGGCCATGCCCCAGATCTCGCAGGCGTAAAGCATAACCGGGATTACCAGCGCTCGGAAGAGGTATATCTTTATGCCAACTGGCATCGAGGTTGACCCCAGCATTTGATACAGGAAACAATTGCTCCTTGCACCTTCGCCGCTCGGTCCCAGATGTTTTGGCGAAAAGTTAGATCCCTGTCTAAGTTAACACCTAGGTACTGGACAGAGTTAGTCACTCTATCCTTCGACCTCGGTAGCTGAAGTTGGGGCAGTCTGCGGGGGTGTGGCACTTTGTAAAAACTATGGCGTGGCTTCTGTCCGAATTAACGGACATCCGCCAACGCCTACAACACTGCTGTGTGATACGGAGGTGTCTTTGTAAGGGGTTGAAGGCTCTGAAGATGTGTTTGTCTTTGCAGAACAGAAGCACGTCGTCAGCATATTGTGCCATTTCGACTCGTGGCTCTGTTGGGAAATCTGCCATAAAGACGTTTAATAGGGTGGGGGATAGTACAGGGCCTTCGGGGACTCCGCCTCTCACTGGTCTGAGTGTAGATGTTTTCCCCGCGATTGTGACTTGGAATGTGCGGTGTCACAAGAAGCTGTGTATTATGTTGACTATTTGTGTTGGGAGCTCCAGGTGGATCAATTTGTAAAGGAGCCCGGCGTGCCATGTCGTGGAGAAGGCCTTCTCGACATCCAAAGAAACCGCAGCAATGAAGGTACCTTTCTGGATACCCAGGGCAGCAGTCTCCACCACTCGCAGCAAATGTTGGATTGTCGAATGCCCAGGACGAAAACCAAACTGATGGGCGGGAATGGCTTGATGTATCCCAATATTGGAGACAAGCGGGGGGGGGGGGGGGAATCAACCTCTCGAGAACTTTAGAAAAAGAATACAAAAAATATATAAATATACTTAAATTTCTTATTGATACTACTTCTAAAATTATATCTTTAGAATAAAATCCTGCTAAAAATGGTAATCCACATAAAGCAAAATTCGATACTATAAAACACGCGGAAGTTAAAGTAATAAATAATGAGAGGGTGGAAAGGAGGCTAATGGATCGGTAGCTAGATGGGTGAACTGGATCTTTCCCAGGTTTCAATATGCAAATCACACGGGCCTCTCTCCACTCTCCTGAAAAGTACCCAAGGGTGAGGCACATGTTAAAAATGCTAGTTAGGAACAGAACCGCGTTGAGTGGAAGATGGCGGAGTATTAGGGGGGTCAGCCCGTCCGGCCCCGCCGCCTTTTTTGATTTGAGATGCTGGAGTACGCCTTGTATTTCGCTGGGACGAATGGTTGCTGAGACGAACCGCGTCCTCAGGAGGGCAGCGTAGGAAACGACGCACCTCCCGACAAACACGTTCGGAAAAGTTATTGTCCTGGAGCTCATCTTTTGGACATAAGGCATGTTTAAGATAGTCAGCGAATGCGTCGGCTTTGGCTTGGGAATCGTAAGACAGGCTTTGGGTGCCATGGATGGGGGAGGTGTATTGGCCTCTGTGACTTCTGAGGGCTCTGGATATTCTCCACACGTCGCCATCCTCGACGCGCAATCTGGCAATTTTGTCCTCCCACGCTTGCACCTTGTGCTCGCGCAGTCGGGCACTGACCTCTCGACGCAAGCGTCTTAGAAGCGCTCGATTATGTGGCGTGCGGTGCCGCTGATATAGTCCCGTGCAGCCCAGGTTCTTCAGATAAGAGGGATGATGTCCAAAGGAAGTACATCAGGGTGGAGAGGAGCCGAGGAGTCAGATTGTGGGTAGTCCACTTCACGATGGAAGTAAAGGATGAGATTGCATTCTCCAGGGTGGGTATGTTTGTGATTCTGGCACTTGGCGGGATGGAAGTGCGGAGACAATTCCTGTCGGCTTCCCAATCGACCTCTCGCGTTTGAAGAGAGATGTCATGACTGGCAACCCTGGTGTTGATCTCTGTCAACACCGGATTATGGTCTGAGTGTAGTGCATTTAAGGATATTAGGGTGAGATGATATGGTAGATGCTTTGTGATGGCGAAGTTCTATGACTGAAGGCAGTCCTCCTCCTCGCGGGTAATGAGTTGGTTGCCAGGGACCCTGCACTTGAAGTAGAGGGTCTGTGTCTATCAGGCGTGTGATTTCAATGTCTCGTGCATCCGCCCGACGACCGCAATGCCGACGTTGATGTTTAGCATTGAAGTCGCCGGCTATGATGGCACTAGGACGTAGGGCTAGAATGGAGAGGTAGTCATTTGGAACAAACTGTCGTCGTGGTGGATGGGACATGGAGACTACCAAGACCTCCAATCCGCCAAGGTCCATACTGATGGCCTTGGCCTCTAGGGTTTGCAGAGGTGGGAGCTGGATGGGCTAGTGGACCACATTCTGCCTTACCAGGATCGGAGTTCCGCCTCCTGGGCGTTCCTGTCGATCCTTGCGATGGCAGATGGACCCCGGAAGCGGAATCGGGAGTCTGGACGGAGATGCGTTTCGCTGACTAGGATGATGCCCAGGGCATGAGTTCGAGCAAAGTGAAGCAGCTCGCTCCCCAGACCGGCTAGGCCGCACACATTCCAAAATGCGAATCGAAATGAGGTACGGGACCTAGTTCGATAAGCCATCACGGAGTTGCTGCGCACCTGCTGTCAGGAGGGCCATTGCCTCCATTGCTACCAGCATCTTGCCAGCCGGGTCTGAAGAGGTGAAGAACTTCACGACGAGCTCGCAGATCTTCTGTCCATGTGTCAGCAGCAACTACTGCAGCCACTTGAACACGCCTGAGAGGTCAAGTGTAGCTTTGAGGGTAGTAGTTTGGAGTGTATTCGGCTGGGAGACTTGGTTGGATAGCGAGGGGGTACGTGAGCGAATGGGAGCAGGTCTTCCTCCCGCCCTCTCATCCCTTAGCTGTCTAGGAGGCATGGATTTGCTCTGCTTCTCCTGTTCAGCAAGATTTCGGGGCTCGCGAGAAAGCCTCCCGCCATTCCTGCTCGAGCTGGCGTCGGTGTTTTTAGGGGTTGGGTCACGCTTTTGTTTGCGTGGCTGTGTGGGGGGATCGTGTGCCTCCCGCGATATCTATGGTCCATCAGAGGCCCCTTGCGCAACTTTAGCGTAGGACGGTCTCTCATGATCCTGCTGTTCCTGCCGGTGGATGAGCCGGCCGCTGGTGGTCGTTGTAGGGAGCGTCTTTGCTCCACCCTGGTTGTAGATGGCTGCTGCTGTCTTGAAGAAGGGTTTCTTCGATTAGCAGCTATGACTGCCTTACGCGCAGGACAGCCACCGTAGCAAGCCACATGCTTCGCTCGCTCGTGCTGGCTGGCTGTATACAGCCAGAAGGTTTTTGCTGCGTGCCCATCCATTAAGGGTTTTACCGCAGGTAGGATTTTTATTGAATGATGTAGGATGAAGGTGATGTAGGTTTTTTGATTGGGAGTTAATTTTGAGGTTACCAAAGTACCTTCGGGTTGAAGGGGAGGGCGCAGTACAGCACCCAATTTTTTGTTTTAAATTTTTAGATTTTAGTTGGGGAGAAATTTAGATGCCAAACAGCTTGGAAGAATTATGAGGAACTCAGCTTAGGCTGCTTATAGGGTTAGCTCCTGGGTTATCTAGGGTGCCGCATGCCATACGGGGGACCCGATGCAGTCTAGATCGGCGTCTAATGGGGTCATAATTTCCCAATGATCTGACGAGGGCGCTTCTATGTGATGGAAAAGCCACATGCTTAAATAAAACCTTTAAAGATATACTTAGTTTGGCAGACTTGATTTCTCACAGTCAATTACCTTTTCGTATCATATTTTCTCAGTATAAACTGCAGGTGCTCTTTATTCTCACTCAATGAAGTAACAGTCAAGCCTAAAATAAATATGAACAACTTAATTAAAGCTTATTATGAAACATCATAACTGAGGACAAATCTCTTCCTCTCCGATAACATATTACATGTAGTGCCATCTGTGGACAGTAGGGTGCAATTGGTGAAAAATTCTTTTCTTCACAAAATCATTTGTGTTGGAAATTAAGATAACCAAAAGAACGTCTCCGATACAATAAATGTTTACAAGAATAGGTCAGTGTATTACTTACACTAATTTTTCGTCCCACATTTCTACAGATACCTATTCTTGCATTTGCTTCAGGTTTAAGATAAAGTTTTACAGTAATATTTTTATATATTCCGTTGAATCTACATGAGAGATACAGGCGACTGAAGTGATAGTTAAATACTTAAGAAGCGGGTAGCTATGTCCTCCTTTACATGTTTCATGTTATTGCTATTAGATTACATGTAACACAAGAATGGATCATTGAACTGTTAAGATGTTAAGTCAGCAGGACATTGAAAATATCTCGGAAATGGTTAATGTCATATAACAATTGCAGAAATTTATGCATTTTAACAATATCTGTTTCTTTCTGTAGTCAGATTTTGTTTTTATTACTTAGAATTTATAGGAAATAATACATAAGCCATTCAGTGAAACCGTTGCTATAGATTTCGAGAATACAATTTGTTGGTTATGCAAATGTAGTAAACAAATGGTATTTTGAGGCTCTGTTATATATTCTACAAAATATAAATAAACTGCCTCGTAATGAATATATCTTATAGATCATATACTTACATACTTGGAAGATACTCGACATTGCAGCTATCAGTTTGCATGTATTCAGAAAGTCGATTTAGGCAACACTTGAGCACGTGACTGACACTCTCTATAATGTTAGTGTCAAAAAACCGACGAGATATTAATTCTGGGGAATGTACGTTATGACCTTAACGATCTAAGAGACACAGTATACAAACAATGAGACCAAAATATACGTAATCAAATATCCAAGTCAGACATTTTTCAAAGACGCATGACAAAAGTTTTTCGAAAGAATGCTTTATTTTGAAGTATTTTCATGATTTTTGTTATTAAAAATCTTCATTAACTTTTATTAATGTAATGCCGAAGTAATCAAATTTAGGCTATGTGTAAGCAGCATAGTTACACTTTGTTATATAATCAGGTAAATGTCTCTAAGTCTCTTCAAGGGTAACAGAATGGATAGAGAACCGTCTGTTGGGAACAAAGTACGGTTAATAAAAATATTCCATTTTGCATTGTTTGTGGACCCAAACAAGTCCATTGTATGAGTAATTAATGGAGCCAGAAGACATCCCATGTAGTTATTGTCACAAATGTATGTTACTTTATTACAATCTTGCTGACCACTCAGTCTATTCCTTCACAAACCCTTATTCTATATTTTTTTCAAGTTTAAGTTAACTGCTTACAAGATAGTTTAAAGTACATGTAAAAGAGGTATACAGGAGACTAAATTGGTAATTGAATATTTAATAAGCGGGTGGTTCGTCCATATTCCATGTTATTCCCACGGATTACAAGTAATACAACTATGGAGGTAAGGATTTTAAGGATGTGAAGTCATTATTAAATGGAAATCAAAGGTAAAGAGTATCTCGTAAATCGTTATTATAATTGTTATAATATTATTTATTTTAGGTATATATCTCCATTCTTTGTGCTGTAACACTTTGTTTATGTATTAGCTCTACTAGTTATATTAAATGATTCGGAGGTCCACCTCAATGAACGGAACTTCACAGTCGTTTGTGAGATAATTCTACAATATATTTCTCTATTCATTCAAATACATTTAGCATATTGTATTTTTGTCAAATTATTAGATGTATTTCACACAAAAAGGTCAACTTCGTTGAGTAAAAAATATTTTCTTGAGGTGGGATAACTACATACTTTTACAGCACTGGTTGTATATAACGGCTATCTTTTATATACTCAGGAACTCGCTTACGACCTCACGCAGGCGACCCATTTCTTTATAGTTTTGCTATGAATAAAACCAGAAAATTTACTAAAGGACGTTGTAGATCTTGTAAAACTAACTCTAAATGTTTCCATGACTGCTGCAAGTACGCCTGCCTGTTTGTCTATAAATAGAAAACATTAAAGTTGCAAATAAATATTGAAGTGGGTAATGTAAGAGAAAATGCTCTCTCTGTGGGCGAGGAGTCCTCGGTTTGAAAGGCTTTGTTGACGTTGTTATTACAATTCTTGCAACAATTTAATTAATATAATGTTAGAATGGTGAAACATTCACAGAATTAGAATCAAACAGTACATATAAATGTATAAGTAAATGAATGTAATCTAATCAGGAGAATATATCAGCTGTTTTAACTAACATTTTCCTTGTGTTGTTTACTTAGAGCAAATGAGGGAGTTAAGTGTAAATAAACGTTTTGAGATACCAATAAGGAACAAAGTCTGTGTGTGTTGGTGAAGAAAGTAATTCTAAAGCAAAGTGGTTAAATTTTATATTTCAGTTTGGCATCTTATAAGTATATGACACGGACTACTTTGTACACAATCACTCCAAACTACCGTTTAATGGTAAAGGTTCAAATAAATTTAATTGTTTATAAATGGTTGGAATATTTCTAATAAAGTAGTATATATTTTATATAGTTTAATGACAGAAGGTATATCCCGGAGTGTTGCTAGAAGCTCTCTTTGTTGTGAACATGTTTTCTGTTACTGGTAAATCGTAAGAGATATAAATATGGAATAATTAAACCTCACAGTTGGATCAGGATTTTGTAGAATAGTAAATTACATTGTAAATATGTAACATAACACTTTAAAAATATCGTCAGCTCTCCATGGTTTCACAATAGTTCTGTTCGGCCTCGTCTTCCTATAGTTCTATTACCAGATGTTTATATTTCTATGACTAATGGAATACGGCTGTTACATATGGCTTTTCCATTTATTTGTATATTTTCTATTAACGAATATATATTTAAATCCTTCCTTAATTCTTCATTTCTAATATTATCTTGTCTTTAAATCGTTTCACTGCTCGGAGATACTTCATTCTCTCGCATTTTAGGCTCCATTCTTTTGTCTCCTGGTCTTACAGTTGAACGTTAACGGTTGTAAAGTTTCCGGGTTTTTCTTTGCGAGGTTCGAGCTATTATTGAAAGCTTATGTTCAAATTTGCTCATTTTATTACTTGTCTCTTCATTATTCGTTTTAAAGGTTACATTACGTATCACATAATTAAATTTGCTTACCTATTGCAAGACCTTATTGTTTAAGACTGTCTTCCATTTCTTGCTTCGTTTTCCAATAAATGCCATGATCTTTTACCTTTCTGCTGTAATATTTAAACCATAATTCCGGATCAGTTCCTCTAACCTGTGCACATTCTTTGTAGATTATCCTCTCTGCCTTGTATTATCAAGTAATATGCATAGAATGGCATACTTAATGCACTATTGCATTTATATTTATTCTAACAATATGGCTCATATAAGTGTTAAACAATTAACATAAACGATATTCTTGTTTTAAGCCATCGTTAATTACATTTTGTGATAAACGTTCATTTCCAGAACTGTTATTGTTTCCTGGACTATTTTTGACACACACTTGGGTCCAAAAGTTACGTGTAATTCAATGGTTTATTCCCAAACCGTCAGAATTGTATAAAAGTTAAACATAAAGAAGTATATTGTTACCAATGCGGCACACATGATCTAGATTGCAATAAGAGTGAGAAATAGTAGACAGTGTTGACCTCAGGACACAGCTTTGCAGAAGCACAAAATCTGACGATCACTTCCACAATGACAATGATGGTTCTCAGTAGCTAAAATAGGGTGCGGTGACCGGTCATGGGTACACAGGCCTCAGAGCACCATGACATGATCTTTATAAGGTGGTTTAAGAGCTCTGTAGCCACCAGTGACCTAATAACAATAGACAAAGTCAAAGCTCGTTACCTGAAAATGATTCTAGGCATTGGGAACCTAGCACACTGAAGACTGAGAGATGTATTAACCATTGACGACATCAAAATGTAGTTTTGGCTAGCGAATACCAAGCCATATGAGATTTACTTCAAACTCTCATCGAGAAGTACAAAGCCATCTGGCCCGATCTCTGCTCTACGGACGTGTGGGAAGAAGCAACCTACGACCTACGTCATCTGGTAACGCGTTACACCACGTGTGGGTTTTACCATAGACTCTACCAAAAAAACGTTTTTCAAAGCGAAACGAAGATTGTGTTTGTAACATTGTAACAGACATCACGCTCAAAACTGCAAAATAAGGAAAACCTCGATTATAAATCTAGCTTTGTAATAGTTACTCATTTGATATCTCTTTGTACATGGTGCGCTTTTCAATATGATATTTCAAATGATTTTGGATTTAACATGAAAATATAAAACGTTTAAGATTGAAATTTGCAATTCATCTATGAAGAACGATGTTGAAATGCTCAAGGATACACGAAGTTTAGGATACTTCCCTTCCCAAAAATAAATATTTGTTCCGTTGCTACTGCTTAAATATATGTATTATATACTTTTCCCTCCTGATCCGGAAGAATTAACTAATTATAAGCAACACCTCTTCAACAGAATTATAATCTGGTATAAGACATTGTATTTAATTAGTAATCTCATACTGCAAGATAATATATAGCTTACAGAGCCATCTATGGACGGCAAGGAGAGGCCCGTCAAAGCATTCATTATTCCATTCCTTGTCAACCAAAACATCTGCTGCACTGTACAACCCAGATAACTTTAATGACGTGGTGTCCTATATAATATATATTTACGAGGTTATGTTAATGTATTACACTCACACGACTTTCTGAACTCATTCTTCTATTAATCCTTACATTTGTACTTGCTACAAATTTCTGTAAACGTTTATACAAACAGTTTAATTACATATTTCGTTGTATATACAAGAGGGGCATAGTAGACCGAACTGTTAGTTAACAAGCGACTCGCTATATGACGTATTATACACATATTATTATATGTCGTATTATGTACATATGGTATTTTGATAATATTGTTAGAAACTCTTTACAGAAAACAAGAAGGTACTCTCACTACTTAGTTAATGTAGAGGATTGTCTCCGCAGGTTGGTATGATTGCATTCTTGGAAGATAGTTGGTTATGTAACGACTGTTTTTTATTTATTCGAAATATTGGTTGTGAGACAGGCGGTCACATACAACTTGTGTGTTTATAGTTCCCATATAGTCCACTAGACAGTGTTATAGATAACAGGAAAATAAACTCAGGTAAATAAATGTTACGTCCTCAGTGATTTAAAACACATCGTCACCCTGATACAGCACCACGCTAGGATAAAGGAAGCCGTGGAAGACGAGATACGTGACGACTGTGTACATGCCGTAACTGTACACATACCCAAAGATTGTATTAAATAAATAAAAAATATATACATATATATAAATAATAAAAAAGAAAAAAACCTACTGCTAAAAAAAACGAAACTACACAAAAAATTTAATTAAAAAAATTAATACATACATATGATATTAAGTAAATAATGTAAAAATATGACATATACTAACAGTGTTACAATTAGCAAGTAACGACAAATTGTAAACTCATGCATGCGTAACCTAACCAAGCAAAATAAATAAAAAAAGAGCCATCCCCCTGAACTCCAGATAAAGACAACGCTGAAGAGGGTACACCCCTGAAGCAGCCATAGGGCGAAATAAGCCAGGGTGAAATAAACCAATGGGCGAAATAAGCCCTAAAATCCCCCTGTGCTAGAAGTAGTAGAAGATTTAAAACACTCAGTCTGTCTTTCTGTCCGATTGTAATTAACTCGCCTTATTAGATTAGATTGATTTGCGTTCAGTAGGTTCCCTTGTAGTCAGAAAAGGCTGTGAACATTGAACATGTTCAGAGGTATAAGGTTTAATAGAATATATATGTACAAAATTTAACATAAGACACATATTTCAGTATACAGGCAGTGTGAACAAAAATATGGAAAACAAAGCAGCGATAATTGTATATGATACAAAATGAAACACCTTCTAAACCAGCTTTCACTTGGCTTATGCCAGTACGCCTCAAGCTTTTTGCAGTGGATACCATTCTTGTTATTTATTAAATACATATATATTAAAAATAAACTTTCAACTTGCATCAAATATTTATTAATAATGATTTGTCATTGGAACAGTTAGATACTACTTACAGAGTTACAGAAGCATTATCAAATGTTGGCTACAAAGTTTCCAGACCTCAAGGTATCTTTTAGCCCAAATACTTATTAGGAGAAGTGTATTAGAAATGCCTGTATTAACTTTTACTAATGTATCACTGTAACGTAATTGTTAATATTGAATATTGTAGTAATGACGTTGTGGCGAGAGCTCGTACTACGTATTAACACCAGCAGAACGAGAGGGCAGCACTGCAGCAACTAGCATCGACGATCACCGCCATAGTAACAGATACAGAGATACAAAACAGCAAACCTATGTAATATGTACATCTTAAATGTTGTTATCAATAAATATTTATTGTTTGAAGCAGTTATTTAAGTTGGGTAATGCAAATAAGAGAACTCCAGCAACCAAGTGAGCATTTTCAGCAACAATTACAACAGTAAGCGCTCGCTTCATCAGAGCCAGTACAATCACAGGTCAATGTAACAGTGACCCGCTCTGGTTCGTCCTAGCAGAAGTCCAGGTCAGTGTAGCTGGCATTACACAAGATGACACAAAATATGCATATATAGTTTCGAATTTGGACAGTCGAATTGCCGCAGAGTTAGAGGATATCATCATCAATCCTCCAGTTCAAGATTCGTATTTACATTTAAAAACTCAACTCGTCCGTCGACTATCACTGTCCGAGGGACAGCGAGTGCGGCAACTCCTCATGGAAGAACTTCCGGACAGAAAACCTTCTAGGTCCCTCCGGCAACTCCGTACATTAATCGGAGCTGTTCAGTTCCAGGGAACCTCCTGAGACAGTTATGGATCCAGCGACTTCCTACGTAAGTACAGGCTATTCCACAAACACAAAGGGAAATCCCGTTGGACAAAGTCGTCGCCTTGGCAGACAAAACACTGGAAGTGGCATCACCAACCCATGCTTTATATCCGGGAAGTCAAAACATTGTAATAAGCGAGCTGTCCAAACCTTTGGAATAATTAATTCAACACATCGGCTCGGTCTCGATTACGTTAGCGAGGTCGTCAACATCACTCACACAACAGGCGGACAACAGCTACTGCTAACGACAACGCTTTAGGTTTTTAAATTGTCACTCTTTGAATCTTATACATATATGAAATATTTGTTAATACACTGAGTATCTATAGGTTTGACTTTACTATTCGTACTACACAAATTTATTTATTGGTAACATAAACTTCACTGATCATTAAACAATTTTAAATTTCAATAAGATTGCGATTTCCTAAAGTTTTGTTCACATCGTCAGTTACACAACCTCGTTGTCAACGTTACGGTCACCAGAGGTCACTACATTACTGCCAGTATTACCAAACTCTGAAAATGAAATAAAGTTAAAGATAGAATTGATTGTCGGTATTAAAATTAGGAGATTCTGTATAGGAAGTTCTAATAGGGTCTGATGTGTTGATCCTGTGACTTGGTGGATTAGTAGAATTAAAAAACCAAGTTGCAGAATTTCACAATGTTATTTCCGTAGAAACACAACTTTGGTCTAGCCTTACAGTAGCAGAAGTACGTAGCATACACAAATACAATGCTCAAGGTCGTTGACCACAAACAAGGGTTCACTTTCAAAACACTGCTACAGGCACAAGATGCCATTGGGATTACACTCTGACTCTCACTCACGATCGCGGCTCCAATCGTCATTCCATACTTCTGTGGAATGTACTCTATCAATCAAGTTGTCGCTAGAATTCTCCAGTTATCTAATTTTATTTGTTCCGACAAGCCTTTTATCTCCGCGCTTTCCTTATTCTCTTTCGGCAAGCTCTTCAGCTTCGTGCTGCACTATCTGTCCCTTATCTCTCCGTACCGCACACTTTGCAACTTACAAATTAGACTTTTTAATACATATACAGGGTGTTACAAAAAGGTACGGCCAAACTTTCAGGAAACATTCCTCACACACAAAGAAAGAAAATATGTTATGTGGAATGTGACCGGAACGCTAAATTTCCATGTTAGAGCTCATTTTAGTATTTCTCTTAAAATGTAAATTGAAATTATTCGTGCAGACACATGTCAAAATACCCATTGTGGTTCATGCACGATGGAGCTCCTGCACATTTCCGTCGAAGTGTTCGTACGCTTCTCAACAACAGATTCGGTGACCAATAGATTGGTAGTGGCGGACCAATTCCATGGCCTCCACGCTCTGCTGACCTCAATCCTCTTGACTTTCATTTATGGGGGCATTTGAAAGCTCTTGTCTACACAACCCAGGTACCAAATGTAGAGACTCTTCGTGCTCGTATTGTGGACGGCTGTGATACAATACACCATTCTCCAGGGCTGCATCAGCGACTCAGGGATTCCATGCGACGGAGGATGGATGCATATAACCTCCCTAACGGAGGACATTTTGAACGTTTCCTGTAATAAAGTGTTTGAAGTCACGCTGGTACGTTCTGTTGTCGTGTGTTTCCATTCCATGATTAATGTGATTTGAAAAGGAGTAATAAAATGAGCTCTAACATGGAAATTAAACGTTTCCGGACACATGTCGGCATAACATATTTTCTTTCTTTGTGTGTGAGGAATGTTTCCTGAATGTTTGGCCGTACCTTTTTGTAACATCCTGTATAACTTTGGATATTTCTCCGTAATTTGTAACTGTTTGGTATCGTGTTTACACATTTTGAGTGCTTACATACCTGGTATGTAAACTATGGGACACTTTTGGGTAGCTTAATGCTATATTACGCAATTTAAGGGAAGTCTTCGCCTTATTGACTGATCAGAGCGCTTTTACAACTACTTTGGGAACGTTCAGAAGTATTCGGTATTCCTGTCAGGACATTTAGAATAACTATGCGGGTGTATCAAGTATTTGTAGAGCAATCCCTCCCACTTTGAGAGATATGTTCAGTAATCTAGATATCGCGGAAGCTATTGTTCAAATATTTCGGAGTTCATTGAAGATACTTTGGACTATTACTGTTGTTCTAATTTATTTTCATGGTAGCATAAGATCGTGTCCCGAATTGATGGTAAAAATGTCTTGAGAATAAGGTACAGTCATTTTTATGGGTGTGCAGCTACCCTTATCCTACCGCTGTCTCTCTTACACTTTTACCACATGACGTCACATTTATGTCATATGTCGCCAATCCCTATGTTAGTGAGTCACATTTATGATATAAGAAGTCACAAGGTGTCGCAAGATATGATAAAATAACACAACTTGTCACGTCATATGTACAGCTAGTAATTGGTAAAGGATTTTGGTGCAAATTTTATATCTACTTTCCCTTTTCTATAAAAGGAATTTTTTGTATAATATAAACTCGTTTCATCATAATTAATCATTTCTATAAAATATACAAATATCGAAATATTTTCTATAAAATACTTGGGTGGAAGGCAATACCTATTTTCTCTAGTTAAAGTATGTGCTAGAAAAAGTAGTAAAATGGCATAACATTGACATAACGTGTAAATGTAAACTAACATTAAAATATATCAGTAAATAATTTATAGGGAATTATTATGTACAGATATATCAAATGTCACATACGAACGATTAAATCTAACTGAAGCTAAAAATAAAAACAGAGATATAGCCTTTCTGGTTCCCTGCTATTTCCGTTAAACTACGAGTAACACAAGAATGGAATTTACCTCATTAAAGACGTAAAATTTTAGAAAATCTAAACCAAGGGTGACGAACATTTCGAAAAGCGCTAATGACCGATATTATTTGACATATATTCCGAATTTTTGTGTAATATGACTGTTAGCTTCAAAGTTATACAGAAGTCATTTAGAATGAAGAGGACTTCATAGGCCGTTTTCAGAAAATTTCTAGATACATGATTTGTCTAGCAGCTGTATTAAGCATGCAGTATTTTGATCAATTATATCGAGCTTTTTTTACCCGTTTACCTGTAATTCAGATACATACAACTTTGTATTGTTGATATAGAAGAAATGACAACTAATATGCAGAAAAACAATAAAAAAGCAAGGAATGCATTTCCATTTTTGGACTAAAAGAATTTACTCCTTAGAAGTCAGTCCTGGAGCAAATCGTGTGAGTGAGAAGTTTAAAATGACGTCACATGAACTTCTTTACTATTGTCACCCAATTAGCGGAAGGTATGACGGCACAGCTGTGAGGAAAACCAGAGGGAGCTGAGCCACGCCACCCATTAGTCTCTGTCACTAACTGAGGGGTGATTTGCGGTAGTGTCGCCGGTCCTTCGATGTTTCTCTCCCCTTCTCCGGTGGTCTGGAACGTTCGGTGATTAGAGACTTCTAGAAAAACACTGACATTCTTATAAAAAGGGTTTCAGAGAGACAGTCAGTTAGTTAGTGTTTGACGTGCTAGTGAAGTAGCGCCGTGTACGTGCATCGGAACGATAACGGACGAACTGGTGAATCGTAATTGTGTGCATTACGTAATTTTGTGTAATTGGCAAGTGTTTAACTGTAAGTCGGTGGAAATAAAGAACATTTTCGAGTGGTGTAATTGGACTTTTTATTTCACGAACCCACAAAGTCACACTGGTGTCAGGAAGCGGGAAGATAACATCACCGAACATTACAACCATGGACGCGGCATTGGAAAAAATTTTGGAAAAGATGATGGAAATGAAGGCCGAAATAACAGCGAAGACGGAAGAAATAAAGACCGAATTGACCACAGAAATGAGGGCAGCGAACCACAGTCTGGCCACGGAAATGAAGGAGGCGAACGAGGTCCTCGCCGCCAAATTTGACGAACAGTTGGCCGGCGTGGGGGATGACGTCACGAAGCTGGGCAAGCGGATGGGCCAAGTAGACGACCGCCTTAATCATTTAGAGGAAAAGGCCGACAATAACGCCAAGACCCTGAACGCCGTGGTGGAAGACGTCGAAGACCTTGCGAACCGCATTAACAACCTGGAAGGGAAGGCTGACAGCAGCGTCAAGTCCCTGAACGCAATGGTGGAGGACGTCGTCGGCAGGAGGTTGAAGGATTTGAAGCCCGACGCGCCGGGACGCGACACAACATCTGCGCGCGTCAAACCTCCCAAGTATGACGGCGCGTCAACGTTTGAAGTCTTCCGCCGCCAGTTCGACACAGTGGCTAGGCACAACAGGTGGTCACCGGAGGAGGAGGCTACACAGTTAATAGCCAGCCTCCAGGGACGGGCCGCGGAAGTGCTAAACGCGGTGCAGACGATGGCGGCGCCCAAGGACATCTGGGAGGCCCTGGAGAATCGCTTCGGGAACCACCGCTTAGCCGCAGCATACCGAAGCCAGCTAAAGGCAAGGTCGCAGCAGCCGGGGGAGACGCTGCAGGAGTTCGCCATAGCCATCGAGCAGCTGGCTAGCAAGGCCTTGGTTGACCTGCCACTGGAGTTCGTATCCCGGGAAGCCGCCTACAATTTTGTCGACGGGGTACGGGACACAGAGATTCGTCAGCGCCTAATGCTCGGCGAATATAAAACCATCCACGAGGCGCTGACAGCGGCATTAAGGATGGAGGCGGCCAAAATAACATCCCTCCCGACGTCGAGAACGAGGAGCGTCCGCTATGCCGGAGACAGAAGACCAGCTGAGGGACGCCGGCGAACACCTAGTGGCCTGTGTTGGGGGTGTGGACAGCCCGGACACCTGCAGAGAGACTGCCCACACCAGGAAGAGCAGCCGGAAAACGAGTAAGGGCCGTCGTGGAGAGGGGCACGTCGGCGCCATCACCACCATCCCCTCGAGAGACACTGCGCGCCATCAGCCGGCGTATGGATGACAGCCTCATCGCGGACGGTTGGATAAGAGGAAAGCCGTGCCGCGTGCTGGTCGACACCGGGGCGGCCGTGACTATCATCAGACCTGACGTGGCGAAGGGTTTGCCGACAAGAAAGCCAAGCCGGCCATACCAGCTTGTCACAGCATCGGGCGACACCTTGCCTGTGGAGAAGGAGGCCCTGCTGGAGCTGAACTTGGGACGGAGTGCCGTGCGTCTGTGGGTGTTCGTCGCGAAGGTGGCTGAGGAGGTGATCCTGGGACTGGATGCCCTCAGGAGCCATCAGGCGACGGTCGACGTCGGCAAGAAGGTCCTGCGGCTTAACGGAGAAGAGGTTATACTCCGTCAACCCGAAGAGCGCCTTGGAATGTGCAGGGTCGTCTTGGACGAAGACGTGGTTGTTCCCGCGAGGAGCGAGGTGGTGGTGACGGCGCGACTGGTGGGCCAGAGAACCAGGAACATGATGCTGGACCAGAAGACGCCTCTAAACGGACTGTGTGTAGCCAGGGCATTGCTGCCGTGCCGAGAGGAGGTGCCCGTGAGACTGCTAAATCCTACGAACGCCGATCACGACGTCCAGGCCGGGACGGAGTTGGGAATGTGCGAGCCCGTGGTGAGCGTAGCAGCTATCGACGAGACACAGGAGCCGGCGCCGAAGCAACACCTGGGGCCCCGGCTAGAAGGCTTGGTAGAGAGGGCGGCCGACCACCTGACCACAGAACAGCTGGAGAAGGTTCGACAACTGCTAAGGCGGTACCAGCGCGTCTTCAGCCAAGGTGATAGTGACGACGGCCGCACGGACAAAGTGCTTCACCGCATCGACACCGGGGACGCCCGTCCTATTCGACAACCACATAGGCGCGTTCCGCTGGCGAAGCAAGGGGCGGTACGAGACATGCTGGAGGACATGAGATCCAGGGGAGTGATTGAAGAGTCTGACAGCCCTTGGTGTTCCCCTGTAGTCTTGGTGACAAAGAAGAACGGCGAGCTGCGCTTCTGCGTAGATTACAGAAAGTTGAACGCCGTCACCCGGAAGGACTGTTTTCCCTTACCCCGGATTGACGACACCCTGGACACGCTAGCTGGTGCACAGTGGTTCTCGACCCTCGACCTGAAGTCGGGCTACTGGCAGGTAGCTCTAGACCCGAGAGACAAGGAGAAGACTGCATTCTCGACGGGCCAAGGGCTCTGGCAGTTCACGGTTATGCCCTTTGGCCTCTGCAACGCACCAGCTACCTTCCAACGCCTCATGGAGTCAGTGATGAGAGGGCTGACTTACGATGCCTGCCTGCTATACCTGGACGACATCATCATCGTCGGGAAGACTTTTGAAGATCACCTCGAGAATCTGAGTAAGGTGCTACAGAGACTGCAGGCGACCAACTTGAAGCTGAACGCGAAGAAGTGCCAGCTCTTCCGCAAGGAAGTTAACTACTTGGGCCACATAGTCTCAGCAACCGGAGTGGCCACAGACCCGGAGAAGACAAAGGCTGTGAGAGATTGGCCTCGCCCAAAGGACAAGAAAGAATTGCGCAGTTTCCTGGGGCTGTGCAGTTATTACAGGCGCTTCATAAAGGGGTTCTCCAACATCGCAAAACCCCTCACCCGCCTGACAGAGGAACACCGGCCTTATGTGTGGACGGAGGACGCAGAAAACGCTTTCCAGCACCTAAAGGAGACCCTGTGCAGTGCTCCAATTTTGGGTTTCCCACAACCGGGTGGTGCCTTCATTGTGGACACCGACGCCAGCGACCATTGCATTGGAGGTGTCCTATCGCAGATCCAGGAAGGCCATGAGCGGGTGATAGCCTATTACAGCAAGACGCTAACCAAGGCAGAGAAGAACTACTGCGTCACCCGACGGGAGTTACTGGCGGTAGTAAAGACATTGGAGCACTTCCACAAGTACCTGTACCGTCAGCCATTCCACCTGAGGACTGACCATTCCGCCCTAACCTGGCTATTGAGCTTTAAGAACCTGGAAGGCCAGACAGCACGTTGGGTCCAGAGGCTGCAGGAGTACGACTTCACCTCGGAACATCGTAGAGGGAAGAGCCACGGTAACGCAGACGCCATGTCCCGAAGACCCTGTCCAGAAGAGTGCGGCCAGTGCACAAGAGTGGAAGAGAAGGAGCGTGCCGCAGTAGTCCGAGTAGTTGTGGCAGTGCCTGCTGAAGGCTGGGATAGCGCAGGCCTGAGGAGGGAGCAGCTGGCGGACGCAGACTTGGGGCCACTCTTGAGGGAGGTGGAGGCAGGGATGAGACCAACCTGGGAGGACATCGCACCGAGGAGCGCCACATACAAGTCGTACTGGGCCCAATGGGACTCGTTGAAGACCAAAGAGGGCGTGCTGTTCCGGGTATGGGAATCACCCGATGGGAAGACGCAGAGAGAGCAGTTGGTACTTCCCCGGAGTAAGGTCCCGGAAGTCCTGGAGGAAGTGCACGCCGGTACTTCGGGAGGACACCTGGGAGCGAACCGAACGATTGACAAACTACGGCAGCGCTACTACTGGCTGAGACTCCGAGCAGATGCTGAGAGATGGTGCCGTCAGTGTCACGTGTGCGCGGCGTGTCGTGGCCCTCAGACTAGGAGCCGGGGTCGCATGCAGCAGTACAACGTCGGAGCGCCATTCGAACGGATCGCCGTTGATATTGCTGGACCGTTCCCAGTTTCCGACCGAGGCAACAAGTACCTAATGGTGGTCGTGGACTACTTCACCAAGTGGCCGGAGGTGTATGCCATCCCAAACCAAGAGGCAAAGACAGTCACAGACTGCCTCGTGGAGCAAGTATTCTGTCGATTTGGGGTGCCGTTAGAGCTACACAGTGACCAGGGTACCAACTTTGAGTCCAACCTAATGAAGGAGGCACTACAAAGGCTTGGGGTGAACAAGACTCGCACTACGCCTCTACATCCCCAACCGGATGGCATGGTCGAAAGGTACATCAAGACCTTAGAGGAACACCGGAGGAAAGTCGTGGCCAGCCATCAGCGAGACTGGGATGTCAAGGTGCCACTGTTCTTGCTGGCCTATCGCTCGTCTACACACGACACAACTGGGATGACGCCAGCCAGCTTAATGTTCGGTCGAGAGTTACGCCTCCCTTGTGACCTGGCTTTCGGAAGCCCTCCGGAGGTGAAGCAGCCGGTGACCGAGTATGTGGAGAACCTGGTGGACCGCCTCCACGACATGCACGAGATGGCTCGCCAGAACATCCAGAAGGCGAGCGACCGCATGAAGACCAGATATGATAGGCAAGCCAATAGCCAAGGGTTCCAGCAAGGTGACCTGGTCTGGTTGTACCGTCCTACCCGGACCAAGGGACGCTGCCCGAAGCTCCAGCAGCCATGGCAAGGACCGTACCGGGTGGTGAAGAGGATTAACGACGTGGTATACCGCATCCAGAAGGTTCCCCGAGGAAAGATGTTGGTGGTACACCTGGATCGACTAGCCCGCTATGATGGTGCTGTTCGGGACGACCAGCTTTGAGGAGGGAGCAGTGTCACCCAATTAGCGGAAGGTATGACGGCACAGCTGTGAGGAAAACCAGAGGGAGCTGAGCCACGCCTCCCATTAGTCTCTGTCACTAACTGAGGGGTGATTTGCGGTAGTGTCGCCGGTCCTTCGATGTTTCTCTCCCCTTCTCCGGTGGTCTGGAACGTTCGGTGATTAGAGACTTCTAGAAAAACACTGACATTCTTATAAAAAGGGTTTCAGAGAGACAGTCAGTTAGTTAGTGTTTGACGTGCTAGTGAAGTAGCGCCGTGTACGTGCATCGGAACGATAACGGACGAACTGGTGAATCGTAATTGTGTGCATTACGTAATTTTGTGTAATTGGCAAGTGTTTAACTGTAAGTCGGTGGAAATAAAGAACATTTTCGAGTGGTGTAATTGGACTTTTTATTTCACGAACCCACAAAGTCACACTATTTAAGCTATTGTAATATTCTATCTCCTTAATTCTAATAAGATTATTGCTACATTTGTTGTGTACGCAGTCTTTAAGTGACAGTTAACTGTCGCTATGTGATGAACGTTGAAATCCTGTTCTCCTTACATTACTTAGGGAGAAAATGTAAAGAATGTTTTAACATTAGAGAAATATGTCAGTTTTGGAAAATTCAAATAATTGCTAAGCGATCTATAGGAAATTGTTGGGTCCCCAGAGAAGGTATTTATATAAATTTTATGGTTTAAGAAACTAACTTTTAGATAAAGATTTTGTTTACTACTTTTACAAAACTCTTTCCAACTGAAGAAATTTGTGAGAGCAACTGTAGTAAATTTGCAATCGTTATTTGTTATATTTATGAGGAAAGTTACTTAAATATTACATTTCATTACAAATTGAGACCCCATAGAAACAAAATTGGGAAAACGTGAAATCTTGACATTCAGTTTTTGAATAGGCTGCAGTATGTGGTAGAGAAACATTGACATATACATTAGCGGACATTGAACATTGTTGAAAGCACGGATTGAAACCCAAATAATTACAAAATCTTCTGAAACACTGTCTACTACAAGTTTCTTTTTCAAAATTCAGCACACTGCCTTAGACACTTAAATGGTGCACTATTATGGCTTTTGTGAGATGAGGAAAGAACCTTCCCAGACATGACGTTAAATATACTTGGAGGTGCGTACCAAAACTCTTGTTATGTGTTTCCATGAATTAATTGGCAATGCACCTATGAAACAAAAAGGCGAACTGTTTAAAGATATTATTAGTTTAGGAGACATGTTCTCTCAAACGCAGTTGAATTTTCGTATGATACTTTGTCAGTATATACTACAGGTACTGTTTGTTATCATTCGATAAAAGCCAGTCAAATATAAGGTATATAAAACAAAAGAGGTTACAAATAATTAAAAAGTTGAGTAGTTGTGCATAAATTATTCCCACGCAATAACATATTACATGTAGCGCCATCTGTGGAGAGCTAAGTGCGGCAGTGGAAACGTCTATGTCTTCTAACAAAGATAAACTCTCTTGTGTAAAATTGGGGTAACTGGAAGATCTTCTTCGATATAATACATATTTACATTTACATTAAATTGCTCATGCTGATTGCTCCTCCCACTCGTCTACAAATACCTATTATTCTGTTTGCTTCAAATTAACGATTACATTAATATATTTTTGCACAGTTCGTTCAACATAAAAGAGGATACTTCGGACTGAAAATTTACTTAAATTATTAAAATGCGGTCACTTTATCCTATCTTTCCTGTTCCATGCTATTACCATGAAAGTATGAGTAACACAAGAATGGAGCTTGCAACTTTCGAGATGCAAAAGTAGCACAACTTTGAAGAATATCTGGGAAATCGTTAATGGTGTACAACAGCTGAAACAAGTTATGTGATTTAACGTCTGCATTCGTTGAGTAGATATACTTTGTATCTGATAATTCAGCATTTGTAGGAAACGATACAAAAGTAGTTCGAATGAGAAGTACCTCACAGACGATTGATACAAAAGTCTACAACACAATTTGTTGGTCATATGAATATAATCACCGTATATATCAAGAGATATTTTATAAAATACATAATGATCAAATGTATTGTAGAAAAATTTATTGTAGAGGTTGGATTCTAACATCATTGGAAGGTACTCTACTTCTACCTATAGCTGATGGTTTATTGTGTATTAGCCTTGCTTTGTAAACGTTATTGGAGGTCAAGTACATATGAATTAGCACCTTCCCGTTCATTATTTTTAATAACGTTATTTTTAGCACAGTAACGTGAAATGCAATGTGGCAAGGCATAATACTTCGATCACCTAACTGATAGCCCTAAAGAACAAACATTAGAAGCTAATTGTAGTCTTTATTGTTGAGGTACCTATGATCTACAGTTTGTACCTATGATCTACAGTTTGTATATTGTTACAGTATTATATAGCCATTTAATGATATTTTGTAAATACTCTGTATACTTCTGCGACTGTGATTACATCTCCAGTATGGCTAAAACTGCTTCTAGGTCTAACCTAACCTAATCTAAACTTACTTTAGCTTTATATATCCTTGTTTATCAAATTTTTAAAGATATCAGTGGAGGAAACTCTAACTAATAATGTTGTTCTTATAGGTTAGTGTTCCTTAGACACATCTTGTAAGATGGTGAATAGTAAGAGCAGCAGTCAAAAGTGCATATCAGAAAGTTGCAAGGAACTTTATAATATGACAAAAGATCTATAAAAGGTTGGAATAAATAAATAATGTACTAGTGCCTCAAAATGTCTTGTAATCAGAAGACAGAAAAAGGAGATAAAAGAGCAACAGTATAATTATGATATATCAGGCGTCTTAAAGGGATAAATGTGAGGGATTAAAATAGATGATAAAATGGCTAAATTGAACAGATAGTCGAGAAATACTCTAACCTAGGTCTACGTAGAGAAGGAGGTACTGTTAGGTTAGGCTACTAAACTTTGAGTGATAAGGGTATAGAATACATTTGTACTAAAACAAAACAACGTATCGAAAACGGTCATTGAAACATTAGCAAATAGTACAAGTCAAAGAGATTCATTGTGAATAAAGCGAAATGCAGGAAATTATCAGCTAAATACAACAAAATTAGCTAATGGGGCGCTGTTTAGCGATAAGTTGGCACAATCTTCTTATATAATTCTATGATTTTGTCTTACTGCTTTCTTATACACTGACCATGCAAAGAGAATGAAACGACAATTTTATGACATAGCGACAAGCTCTTAAATGTTTGACAATCACTTATGTTAGGTATACCCTGATACATCCTTCTTACCTGCAATATAATATACATATATATTTATTTATTTATTTAACAATTCCCCACTCTACCACACTACACATAACTGTAAAGTTAAAGAATACATAAAATGAATAACAATTACTAAACAAAACAAAGCTTAGGCAAATTGTTGCAAATGGTTTTAATGATGAACGTGAAGTAAATGGATTATTAATCTGCTAGCAATAATCTTATTAATAACAATCTCTGTTAAGAGATTAATATGCCCAAGGCCTATTCGAACAGATACCGAGAGTGTATTTCGTATACTACTTTAAAGTATATGTTGTATCAGCAAGTTTTTGTCAACTCTAGTAAAAACTATTCTATCTCCTTCGTGTTAAATAGATAAACATTACCTGTTGCTGACCTTTCGTGTTGACAAGGTTACAAGAGGATGTAGTAACATTCAGATGACAGTCAAATGTTTTAAGCGTTAGTTACGTAATGGATATGAAATTGTGTTTCCTTGAACGACTAAAGTAAAACACTTCACATTTGAGACATGTATTAGTTTTGCTCAATTCAAATAATAAGCAAACACTTCGAATTAGTTTACATCACTAATACATGTATTTGATATTGTATTTTAACATGTATGTGCGATAGGATTTTGTTTCTCTTACACTTTACTAGTGATGCAAAAACCCTTCAGAATAAACAGGATTTTTGAGAATTTTTAGAAATTGTAAGATGCCTGTTAACTTATTTTACATTAATTTATCTAATCAAATCAGTTGAGCCGTAATTAGGAAAAGTACGATTTATCAAATTGTAGAGACTAGTTTGTTATAGGATATCTCAAACATTTTGGTCGTATCAAAGATAGGTAATGCACGGGAATATCTGGTTTGATGTTTAACTGACAATAATTTTTAGGTTATGCTGTTTAGAATGTAGCTTCTTCTAAAAACAGTTTTTCTATTTTGAGGATTCCAAAACTTCTGCTTCTACTGAAATCTTGGTATCGAGGTTTTGGTTCATATGTAGTACTTGCTCTGCTTAATATGTGTGACAGGAAAGTAATTCAGTAGACAGGATTGGTCATTGACAGCAGACAAAGTGAGAAGTATTTGTGAGAAGGAATGGTGTTTATAAATATTTCCCCTTATATCTAGATAAAGGTACCAACAAGCTGATAACAAGCAAATGTTTTATCATGTAACTGCCAATTCACCCATGAAACAAAAGGACGAAAGTTCTAATGACATATTTATATTAGGATACTTGCTCTCACACACATTTGCCTTTCCGTACGATATTTTGTCAGTATACATTATAGGTATTGTTTATTCCCACTGAACAGAAACCAATCAGTTCTAAGGTATTTATAAAGAATAAAAGTACAAATATTTGTAAACCGCATAATTGAGTTTAAATCTAGTCCCCTGCGATAGCATGATACATGTAGAGCCATCTGTGGACAGCAAAATGTGATCGTGAAATATCTTTGTTCTCTGCCCTAGGTAATGTCTTCTGTGGAAAATTAAGATAACTAAAAGAAAGTCACCGATATAATACATGTTTACAAGAATAGGCTAATGTATTACTCACACATTTTCTTCTTTCAGTCTTCTACATATATATTCTTCTACTTGCTCCAAAGTTAGGATAAACTTGCACAATATTTTTATCACATTTCGTTGAATATACATGAGGGATACAGGAGACTGAAGTGATAGTTAATTAAAAGCAAACGCAATACTTTTTAATACATGTAATAAATTATAATTTAATCAAGAGAATATATCAGCTCATTAACTAACATTTATTCCATTTTGTACTTCCAATAAGTGAAGAAATATTATAGAATTCAGTATAAATGCACGTTTTGAGATGCCTAGAATGAAAAGCTGTGTTTGTGAAGAGCATAATTCTAAAACAAGTTGGATAATTTGAAGAAAATTACAAAGAACTAGCCTATTCATAGTAAATGTTACCAACATTTTATCTTTTTCACTAACGCGTGTAATAATTTAATATAAATAGTGAATTCTCATTACGGATGATAAGTACATGGTGAAATATCTAGTTGTGTCTCTAGAAGACTGTTGTGAACATATTATCTATTACTAGTGAACTGTAAGAGATATAAATGAAGATTAGTAAAACCTGACAATTTGCATAACGACTTTGTAGCATTACCATTTCCAAGATAATCACTGTAATCAGGTTTGAAAATTTAAATAATTATGGTTTATTGAAGTCATAAACCATTTATTTTTATATCTCCTGGCGTCAAAGAGAACAAATATCAAAGTCATTACATACCACACAGCTCTCACTATTGCCGACGCCTATTCTTTTGTATTTACAATGAAACATGTGATAATATCATTTTTACAAATGTTTACTTGGATTAACTGAAGTAGATAAAAAAATATACTTTTGTAAGAAGAGTTTGTACGAGAGTGGGTAGTGTTATTAGAGATGTTTCGGTTTTTTTCTAGTTGGCTCAAATAACATATGCTCTAGTTGTTTGTATGTTGTGGGAATGTCCTTTGAAGCTCGTTGTGTTCTGGATGACATAAACCATAACAGATAGACGGAATGTTACAAGAAATGTACATCTTGTTGAAGTACAAACATTATGTCTAAATTATTTTTGTGGACACAATCATTCTGTAGATATTCCTTTTATTGGCTCGAAGTTTGAAATATGTAGCTTTTCATATTGAGAAAGGGTTTATTGTTTAATACCCTGTAACCGCAGTATGAGGCAGCGATTAGGAGGCGGCGAATTAATCGAAGTCAAATAATTCAAAAGGAAGATAAATTAATTGAAATGCTTTGCTAAAGTAATATAACTATCTTGTTATAATAATATGAAATTAGAATGATTAAAATAGCAGTTGACTTAAAGAATAAGAAAGGAACAATATAATTTAATATAACATATATACTAGCCTCCGGGCAATAAAGAGAAAATATTCTTGTAAACATCTGTACACATCGCAGAGACAGGAAAGAGGAGCCGTTACCTTCTTTGTGTTTGTAAGATTTCAATGTCTGAAGACTATTGTATTCTTTCGTCTAGGAGTGTTTCGGATTAACGGACATTCAAAATGCAGTTGAGCATGAACGCTAAAGAGATTTACTTCGCTGATTTGGTAACGATACATACCGTTAGGAACAACTCAGGGTAGGCGTTCCACAACTCAGGGTGGGCGGAACATCAGTGAGTCATATGAGTTTTGAAAACCAATGCGAAAATTCGGAATAAAATGAAAAACCAATTTTAATGTAACATTTGAGAAGGGTGAGCTAGTTTAGTTACGTGATAAAGTTATAGAGGGGGTTAGAATAAGGTTCGAACCAAAGGTGAAGTAAGAAAAACCTTACTTACAAGTTGATACTACGACAGGAAGAACGTGTAGAAAAACTTTACTTACAAGTTGATACTACGACAGGAAGAACGTGTAGAAAAACTTTACTTACAAGTTGATACTACGACAGGAAGAACGTGTAGAAAAACTTTACTTATAAGTTGATACTACGACAGGAAGAACGTGTAGAAAAAACTTTACTTAGAAGTTGATACTGCGACAGGAAGAACGTGTAGAAAAAAACTTTACTTATTAGTTGATGCTACCACAGGAATAACGTGTAGTAAAACTTTACTTACAAGTTGATACTATGACAGCAAGAACGTGTCGAAAAACCTTACTTACAATTTGATAAAACGACAGGAAGGACGTGTAGAAAAACATTACTTACAAGCTGATACTACGACAGGAAGAACGTGTAGAAAAACTTTACATACAAGTTGATACTACGACAGGAAGAACGTGTAGAAGAACTTTACGTACCGGTTGATACTACGACAGGAAGAACGTCTAGAAAAAACGTTACTTACAAGTTGATACTACGACAGGAAGGACGTGTAGAAAAAATTTACTTACAAGTTTATACTACGACAGGAAAAGCGTGTAGAAAAACTTTACTTAAAAGTTGATACTAAGACTGGAAGAACGTGTAGAAAAACCTTACTTACAAGTTGATACTACGAGAGGAAGGACGTGTAGAAAAACATTACTTACAAGTTGATACTACGACAGGAAGGACGTGTAGAAAAACATTACTTACAAGTTGATACTACGACAGGAAGAACGTGTAGAAAAAACTTTACTTACAAGTTGATGCTACGACAGGAAGAACGTGTAGAAAAGCCTTACCTACAAGTTGATACTACGACGGGAAAAACGTGTTCATTGGCATTAAGAAGAGAAGCGAAGATTTCAAAGTCTTTTTTTAATATATTTATTAGATCGGTCAGCAATAATATATGCTTTGCAGATCTGAGAGAACAGATACAAAATAATTATGGAGTAATAACATTGTAGAGGTAGGGCAATGTGCCTCCTCTGAACTAAAACAACTGTGTTATTTCACTAATATAAATGTGGTACTGAACTAACAAAATGGTATACATACTTCCATAGTGAGAACTGACATAGTAGAACAGAATAACAGAAAAGGTAAATTGGAACAGTAGATTATTCAGAAGTGGAAGTGTCATCACTGTAAAGCTGGTCCCGTGGTAGTCGTCGCTTCAGTTGCGTTGGCTGGCGACTTCGAACGCCGATGTTATACGTCACAGCTCCTGGGACGTGGCGTAGATTGTAGAAGAAGCGTCGAGCAGTCTCTCGGATGAAATGGTGGGGAGAAAGAAGTCCCTGCTCGTGATGCAGCTGGTGGTTGCGGACAAACCAAGGAGCATTGGGGGCAATTCGCAAGAATCGACTCTGGATTACCTATAAATGCCTTAGGTGACACCTACTGGCAGCCCCCCAGACCTGGCAGGCATAAGTAATAAGAGGCCGAACCAGAGATTTCTATAGAAGCAGTGAAGATTCTAAAGCAAGAGAAGTATGTTTGTGAAATAATGGAGACAGTTGTGAAAGACCAGCGGATGCTAGGGTAATAGTGCGGTCAATACGAGGCTTCCACGTAAGCCGAGTGTCCAGTAACACTCCAAGGTACTTGACTGGTGTAGCTGAAGGGAGCCACGCCACATGATCAGTCAGAAGGCGTATGGGCAGAGGGGGATTATAGCGGCGTAAAGTAAAAATCTTGGCTTCAGTTTTCTGGGTATTAAGGGAGATGCACCAACTTTGACACCATTGAACGAGGTGATCAAGGAGGAACTGTAAGGTTCGTACATCAGAATGTGGATCGGATGAGAGCAAAATAAAACAGTGTAGTCAGCATATAGGGCAATTGAGGTTGGAGCCATGTCTGGAATATCAGAGGTGTAAATACTAAACAGCGTTGGTGCCAGTATTGAACCTTATGGAACGCTTGCTGTAATACGACGCTCAGTTGAAAGATTGCCTCCAATGCGCACCGCAAAAGTGCTAACAGTGAGAAAACTGATAATAATTTGGATTAAGTAGTCCGGGAGACCATTGCGATAGTTTAAGTGGCAAGCCAGAATGCCATTGCTTATCAAATGCCTGTGCTACATCTAGGTAAATAGCTAGGGTATGTTGACGATGCTTGAATCCAGTGACAATGGGTTGAGTTAACTTCAATAGCTGATGAGCAGTAGAGTGTTTTGGGCGAAACCCGAACTGAAAAGAAGGAATAATAAGATTATTGTTGAGGTACTGCACGAGTCGGCGATGGATGACCTTTTCAAAGAATTTAGACCGTGTGGGCAGAAGACTGATAGGACCATAGCTTCCTGGCAGATGTTTAGGCCTATGAGGTTTGTGTAACACAATGATATGAGCAGATTTCCACGTGGAATTTAAGTAACCTGTTTGGAGACAGAAATTCAGAACAGAAGATAAGTAGGCAAGCGCTTTCCTTGTGAGGTTTTTCAAAACTATGTTGGGCAGGAGATCGTGTCCAGTCGAATTCTTGTTAGGAAGACGGCGAATCAGATGGAGTAATTCCCGAGGACTAGTAAAAGAAACTCGGTGTCGAACTGTAGCTCGTTGGCGTTGGCGTTGGGCACAGAGTTCACTTTCTGCAGCTGCAGAACAGTGTGATGTGATAGGAAGAACAGACGTTTGTTCGTAATGTGCAGCCAGCATGTCACACTTAGCTGTGAGGTCCGTAACAAGATTTGTCCCATTAGAGAGTGCAGGAATCACAGTTCGTTCGCCAAGAATCCGTCTGGTGGCATCCCACAGGGTGTGGTGCCGTGGGGAAATAGTCGACAGATGATGTTGGTAGGTTTGTAGACGATGCCGCTCCAGCTGAACCTTCGTAAGACGTATCAAATTGTTAAGTCTCCTTCGTAACCAGGGTTGGCGTTCTCGCTGCCATCGTCGAGGAATAGCATTTTTCTCCTGAATAAGACGAAGAATGGATATTGGCAAAGAACGTGGAGAGTTGTGCTATGTAGAGCGTGACGTAGAAAGCCGTACACAGTGGCACACAGTAGTGGTGAAGTGCTCTAATGCAGTATCAATGTCCTTAGTAGTCGTCAGAGAATAAGAAAAAGTCAAGGTAGCATCTAGCCGAGATTGAAAAGCTTCCCAGTTAACAGTACAATTGATGATTCTAGGAACTGGGGACAAAGAGGCAGGTGAGAGTTGAAAAGTAGTCACAACAGGGCAGTGGTCAGAATCAAGCTCGGCTAAAGCAGACACGTGTGTTGGAAGAGAAAGATTTCTATGAAGAATAATATCTAGTATGTCAGGTGTGTGCAGAGGATTATTAGGGTAATAAGTAGGGCCCGATGGAGCTGAGACAGGAAGCCCCTGAATATCTAACATATTAAAGAGAAGGTGACCATTGAGATTCTTAGACCTCCAGCCCCAGGAAGAATGTTTGCAATTAAGGTCTCCTAAAAGGAGAGTGCTACAATTCGGAGGGAATAAAAACGAAAGATATCGCGTATTTAACCTATGATTGGGAGGTTTATAAGCACTCATAACAATAAGATCAGTAGCATCCGTACCAGAGAGTTTGAGACATACTTCTTCAAGTGAAGGAACAGCTGGTAGAAATATGGCACTGTGACTAAGAGTGCGTTTTATCACAATGGCAACACCTCCGGAAGCTGCTTCAGCTACACGATCTTGGCGATAGATTTTATAGCCAGGAACTGAGAAGGTCTCGTTCGGAATAAAATTCGTTTCGGTGACGTAAGCAATATCTATGTTATGCATGGTAAGAATAGCGACGAAAGATGAGCGTTTTTCATGGAGACCATTGGCATTTCAGTTAAGGAGGGCTAGCTTTTTCAGACTGATCAGATTACGCGTTGCCATTGGGAAATGTGGAAAGAAGAAGAGAACTAAGTAGCTGCGTTAGTTGTGGTAGTATGGGGCTGAGCAAAGCGCGAAAATAGGAGAATATCTGTAAGACCAGACCAGACCAGAGAGAGAGAGAGAGAGAGAGAGAGAGAGAGAGAGAGAGAGAGAGAGAGAGAGAGAGAGAGAGAGAGAGAGAGAGAGAGAGAGAGAGAGAGAGAGAGAGAGAGAGAGAGAGAGAGAGAGAGAGAGAGAGAGAGAGAGAGAGAGAGAGAGAGAGAGAGAGAGAGAGAGAGAGAGAGAGAGAGAGAGAGAGAGAGAATTCAGAGATGGCGTCGAAGCAGAATCCATCGGCTGAGCAGCAGAGGGACCATTCGGAGGAGAAAGAGAAGAAGACGTTACCTGAGAATAGATCCGCTGCTGCGCACCAGGAGCTGTCGTTTGGTGAAAGACTGATGTATGCTGATGCTGAGGTTGCTGCTGTGGACGTCGCTCTGGTGTAGGCACTGTACGTGACGACGGTGTCGGTGCTGGTGAGAAGCTTGTTTGCTGAGGTCATCGAGAGAAGCGCTCCTTCAGCGCCACATAGTGAGGACAACCGCGATAATTGGCCGGATGTTCTCGTTCACAGTTAACACATTTGGCTGGTGTGGTGGAAGGTTTCTTGAATTCAGAATAATGGTGTTCACCTAAACATCTCACACATCGAGGACCCAGATTGCAGTAGTTCTTGGTGTGTCCAAAGTTTTGGAAGCGTGTACACTGCGGTATATTAGTTTTGCGGTGGCGATGTTCGACCTTCACGACACTATATAACAGTCGAGTAAGATTTAGAATGTTTTTTCCTTCATCGTTATTTGCTAATTCGACTGCACACAAGGGTATGGGCTCTCTGTATGTATGTATGTATGTATTTATGGACTGCAATTGGGTACTACCCGGTGGCAGAGTTAAGATTACAGATCAAATTACAATTACTAGATTTACAATAATAACACAGTAAACAATAAAAACATGAAACTATTTTAACTTTAGTCACTTAAAACATATCTAATTACTTCTCTATTTACATATTATATACCATTATAATTCAAAAGTTAAACTATAAACCATCTATATTTTTTCTAAATTTCTTCAGCGACCGGGGACGGCCCTGAAAGACTGCTACAGGCAATTCATTCCATTCTTCAATGGTTCTATTAACAAAAGGAAATTTTCCTACGTCGGTTCTGTATCTCCTACCCTTAATTTTATACCTATGATCGTTTCGTCCATAGTAATCCGGATTATCTAACCTTACACTAACGTCCACCCATGCCTTTACACAAGCATTAGCTTTGAATAATGCTACCAATCTATGTTTTTTACGCCTAATTCTTAATTCCTTCCATTTAGTCTCATCTCCTTTTATCGGCCCAAAATACTTGCCTCTTTTTATGAATTTTATTGCCCTCTTCTGTATTTTTTCTAATGGATCGATTTGGTTAGCTCTATACGGGTCTCAGCATGCTACTCCATATTCCATAACCGGTCGCAATAAGGCCTTGTAGGCAATTTCCCTGGACCTAGCGCTCCCCCTTTTCAATATTCTCATTACGAAATGTAATGCCTTCCACGCATTCCTAGATGTGGAATTTACTTGTTCGTCCCATCCAGCATTACTTGCCAGGTACACTCCCAAGTATTTGCAGCTGTCCACCTGTGGAATTTGCACCCCTCCCATGTGATAGTTAACAATAATTTTGCCCTTAGTTCTACTAAAAACAACGGACTTACTTTTCTTGGCATTAATTGACATTTTGTTAGCCGCAGCCCAATTACACATTTCATTTAAATCATCCTGAAGAGCGGTTTCATGCACTGTATTCCGAATTTTATTATCAATGATACAATCGTCTGCAAACAACCTTATCTGGCAGTTAATATTAACAGCAATGTCATTAACAAAAATGAGAAACAGTAAAGGCCCTAGTACTGAGCTTTGCGGCACACCCGAACTTACAGTTCCAAGATCGGACAGCTCTTTACCTGCTTTAACTTTTTGCGTTCTCCCTTTCAAAAAATGTTTAACCCATAATACTACGCATTTATCAATTCCTGTATTAGCTAGCTTACAAATAAGCAAACTATGTGGCACTACATCAAAAGCTTTAGAAAAGTCAATTACCACTGCATCATTTCTTCCCCCTGTATCTACCTCATCTGCCAAATCTTGAAATAATGAAGTAATTTGACTTTCGCACGAATACCCAGGTCTAAATCCATGTTGCGCTTCATTAAACCACTTTTTATTTTCTAACTCCTCTCGTATATATTCTGCAATTAAATGCTCCATTAATTTACATACTACTGAAGTTAGACTAACTGGCCGAAAATTATTTATTTCTGTTTTATTACCCCCTTTATAAATCGGAACTATAACAGCTGTTTTCCAGTCTTCCGGTAAGGCACAGTTGTTAATTGACATGTTGAACAAGAGCATTAGTAAGGGAATCATGGCTTCACCCCCAAGCTTTAATATTTCAGTAGGTATATTATCTGGTCCCCTTGATTTTCGGTTTTGCAGCATCTTAATTCTTTTGCGTAATTTGGGCGCCATTATTTGAAAAATCGTTTCTCCACTCTCCCCAATTTCCTGTACGGAACTATCGTCGGATTTAAGAAAAACCGATACAAAATGCGAATTTAATAGATTAGCTTTGTCCCTATCACTTAATACATCTATCCCATTAACGTTAAAATCTGGTATGCTCTCTTTATTTCCCCTGCGTCTTTTTACATAATTGTAAAATGATCTCCAACAATTATTTGTCCCGCTAAAAACGTAATCTAAGAATCGTTCCTGCGCTTGCAACTTTTCGTCCTGTAATTCTTTAGCTAATTCTTTAAATTTGTTAAGATGCCATTCTGATATCTTCCTTTTATTATAAGCGTACCTAGTCTTTCTTTTAAGTTTCCTAATACATTTTGTATAAAATTCTGGATCCGCTTTATGTTTAATAACTTTAAAAGGTACGTGTTCTCTAATTGTTTCCAGGATAAGTGTTTTGAAATTAACCCATGGTTCATTTACACTAGTGGCAGATTTTACAAATATCCCATATTTTTCCCGGAGAACTGTTTGGATAGCCTCCCCGTTCGCCCTATGGAAATCCCAACTAATTACTTGGTCTGTTTCAAACCGGTTTGTCTGCCCTTTGCAGTTTAGGTCTGATTGCACACATTGATGGTCACTTATACCTGACAAGACATCGCATGCAGAAAACAATGACTTAGGTTTGCATAAAAATACGTCCAGTAATGCTGATTGTCGAGTAACAGTTTTCACTACTTGAAATAACCCCTGCTCCCAAACCAGAAAGTTAACGATCTTTTGAGCTTCACCTCCAATAAACTGTCCGTCCCAGTTTACATTTGGCAGATTTAGATCCCCTGCTAATATAACATTTTTTCCCCTTCGGAAGATATTTTCTCCACTAGTTTATGAAGTGTAGCATAATCAGTTTCTCCAGGGGGTCTATAGCAAGCTATTATTGTTAAATTATTCCCTTTGTTTGCTTGATCAATAATTTCGATTGCCATAATCTAAGCCTCTTCTTCTACCCATAATGCTTTGCTGTTTAGCTCTGATTTAGCGCAAATAAGGATTCCCCCTCCGCTTCCATCCCTGTCCCTCCTAAACACCCTGTAATCTGTTCTGAATACTTCTGAATCATTAATGTCAATATTCAATCATGATTCCGTACCTATAATGACACTTGGATTGCATATTTCTACTAAATTCCAAAACTCAACAATTCTATTCATAATACTACGGCAATGTACCTGTAGCAGCCTTAAGGAATCAGCCCCTGCCTGAAAGTCTACGTTTTCCTGAAGTTGGTGTCATTGCTGCCCTTGCTGCTCGTTGCCGTCAGACCACTTCGTCACCCTCGCGAACAAAGCTGCCAGCTTTGACGATCCTCTTCGGTTCAAGTGTACTCCATCCCGTCCATAGTCCCAGTCTTCAATCCACGAATTCGGGTCAAGAAACTGAGCACCCAGTCGCTCCGCTACCCATGAAAAAGCTTCATTCACCTGCATCACCTTTCTCCAGCTGGAGTCGCGTCGTCTTAGTACTCCACTGACGACTATTTTTGCTGAAGGAAACAGCTGTTTTGTCCTTTTAACTAAGTCGTACATGTCACCCAACACATAATTAACACTTCTCCGCAAGTCATTGCTCCCGACATGTAATACGATTGTCCGATAGTTGCCTTCCATCTCCTCTTGCTTTCTCTCGATTTCCCTCAGCAGACCGTCAACTCTTATGCCAGGATAGCAAACTACCTCCGCCGTTGGATTTCCAGCATGTCTCACAATAGAGTCACAGACTATTAGGCACGATTTCTCCTCTTCTTTTACTCTTTCTTCCCCCTGCTCCCTCAGTTGACGGTTTTCAGCTTCGAGCCACCGAATGATATCTTCCGCCTGTTGTAGCTTAATGCGTAGTTCCCGTGCTTCTTCTTAAAGCTGCTCTAGTTTCCTCTGATTTGCAGTGACGGTCTTGGTTCCCCTGCATTCCTTACATTCCCAGGTTTCCTCGATGTTCATGTCCATCTTCACTTTCTGGCAGCCAAAGTGGAACCACTTCGAGCATTTACTGCACATAAGTCCGGTCATCAGAACTTTAATACAGCTCCCACATCGTTCGTCCGCTACAGGTCCTGGATTAATCTCAATTCCCCCTATCACTAATAAAGTTACTAACACAAAAATTACAAAATAACTCTGTGAAGTTTCCGTAGTACCTTCACGATGACTACTTGCTCCCCGTGAGCGCAGACCCGACCACATTCCGATCCTCGCCCGGTAAACCACCAAGTCAACACCCATTGTCTCAACTCGTTTCTACCTGCCTCTCTACCTGGCACGTCCGATCTCCTCTAGCTCCAGACACCAAGTAAACGTGCCAAGTAAACGTGTGACCCGTTTAACAGGATATTGCAGTGCACAAAGCTCATCATTCACTGCTTGATCGGTGAGAGAGCAAGGAAGATTGCGGATGATTATAGAAAATAACTTATCAGCCGGATTTCGGTAGGTATAATATTCTTGATTAATGGAGGTGAAGTAAGATGTAAGACATCGGAAGTCAGAAGAAGTAGTGGCATAAATGTTAAGAATAGAGCCCCTAAGCTCAGTGCGAAAATCGGATTGTACACATTTTTTTCACTTCTTGCAATAGTAGCAGGTAATTTTGAAAGTTACGTAGGCATATAAGTGGATGTAGGGATCGTATACGCATAACGTGGCATGTTAGGCGATGACGAATGTGGAGCAGTACAGAGCCGTTTGGTATGACTCGCTGACAGAGCGGTTGAATGGCGCACATTGGATGCCCCATTAGACTGCTCCATTGGACAGAGTATGTCATGTTGTCATCATCATGATGTATAACAGAATTATTAATTGTGTGTGATACCTGAGTTGTAGATAGCTGGGAGTGTTGAAGAATAGATTTATTTACTGTAGTATCGGTAGAGGAACCAGAATTGTTCATTAATACTGGTGGAGATGCGGACGTAGGCTGTTGTGGTGATAGTATAGAATGGCATTGATGACCAGTAGGCATCGTTGAATTACAATTAGCTTGTGAAGTAGAATCATTTTGATATGCAGTTAGCATAGCTGATCGAACAAGTTGGCCGGTAATTTCCGACTGTTGAGCCATTGTAGAATAAGTGTTACGTAGTGGTAAATAATCCACTACAAACACGAAGCACAATCACAATCACTATATATGTATATGAACTCTAAATATGCTGAAATAAAGTAACACGAACTTAGCACTCGTAAACACACGCAGAGGGTGGAAGGATCACAACCGTCCCGCTCGGCGACTACTGTGCGACTCATTTAAAAGTCTGAAAAGTGGTCTCCGATTCAAGTCGATAAACAAACAGTGATTCAAGAATTAAATTAATAATTCTACAACAAACCAAGTATTATTAATACGACTGAGTAGCCAACAACAGCCACAAAAACCCATTTTCTACAACCATTCACCTGAGGACAAGAGAACGTATAGCTCCAATTAAGCTCCAATTAGAACCCAGCTAATTTAACTATGGTATGCGTGTTTTCCGCAACCCCGTTATACAATGCGATTACGTAGTGAGTAAGTCCTAAAAGATATTTGTAATTTACGTCATTCACCGTTAAGTTACATCAGACGCTACCGGGACGCACTTTAAGGATTTGTCTGAATGTTTCCATATTACCGTCATATATGCAAATATAATCAATAGATGTATTTGAAAGAAATTCTGTCAATAGTACCAGACTTAAGAAAACCTAAAATGAGTATCAGGAGAAAAAATTACAACATACAATTAGAGGTAATTTCTACAAGTTGTTACAGTGAAGAACACAAAGATTAATAGACAGTTGCAGTAAAACGATGTTGAAAAATAAGTAATCAGATCGTAAAACTGGAACTGGAATTATTTACGTTTTACGTCCGTGACACTTGTAGAGCTAATTGGTACAAACATCTATAGCACTATCATCTATCTCGAGATAAACATCAACATATTGATAATTGTCTTATAGACGAAAGGGGAATATGTTAATATAGAAGTCTTTACGAGATAGTGAAATGTTTTATGAGCAGGTCGCATTGTGACTCGTATTTGATTTGGGTATCAATTTTAGCAAATTTATACAGATAACAAGGAATGCTTATGAAATGTTTAATTCCATAAAAGTTACATAAATTGTGGTTATAAAGATTTTTAAGTTTTTGTGTTGTAATAATTTGCCTCCCTATTACAATTTAGCAATAAAGCAAATATGTTCTTGGATGAAGAAGTCTCTGAGGATATTCCAGAAAACTTAAAACATTTAATTTATGATGAAGGTATCTTGAATATATGTGACTAATCGAAATTGGTAGAGCCTTTTCAGCGAGAATAAGAGTTTAAGTGTAAAGTGTCAGCTGTGGGCTGTCTTTGTATCACATCATTAGAATATGCCCAATGTAGATACCTTCTTAGATTTTCGTTTTGGTCTAAGCTGCTGGCCCTTTCTAGTATGCCTTTCCGTTTTATTCACAGGTGGCTGAAGGTTGCTTGATATGAAATAATGATATAAGGTTTTAGTTGGAAGTTAAAATTTGCTGTATTTAATATAAGGCAGTAGAGAAAATGACAAATAGTTACTACGTATATATAACAGCAATGAGAAAGGTGTAAGTGTAACCTAAAATTCAAAGCATTTCAGAAATGTGCTAAATGGTCATTTATTCGGGTCAGATTTTCCAAATATTATTTTTATAGTTGACCACTAGTGTTAGTAGAATAACAGAGCGTGATATAGAATGTGTTGAAAGGTTGGAGCAAATACTTTCCCTCCCAAAGACAAATTCTTTTTCCGTTACTATTTTCTAAGTAGATACACCAGATACGTTTTATTCATACTCAACAAAAACGATTCTTTAACTTATGAAAATAATTATAATTTTCTATAAAACATAGCGAATAATTACACAGCTTGAACTGTGCCCGCATCGGTAGCGTAGATGGTAACGTCTGTGCCTCATGTTCAAGAGGTCCCGAGTTCGAATCTGGGTTAGGGTGAGTTACTTGGATAAGGGTTATTTCAGGGTTTTCCCTTATGCGGATACACGAATGTTGGGCAACTCTAAACTCCATGGACCTGGACTCATTTTAGCAGCAATTGACTCATTCCATTCATCGTCCGATATGACTTAACTTTCGAGGACGGAAATAAACAGAAGAAAAACTTTTACTGCGCGATAATAGGTCGCATACAGAGCCATTACTGAACAACGAGGAGAAGTATGTAAAAATAGTGATTAGTATTGAATACTTTGTCAACCGAATAAATATGTTGCTCTGTACAACCAAGATAATAAAAATGGCGTGTCCCATATTATTGTCGAGACTGGCGGCAACGCGCATAAAGAGACAGGGCGGCGCGGAGAGATAAGGGACAGATAATGGCGTGCGGAGACGAAAGGTGTGCCGAAACAAGTAGTGAGTGAGTGGTGTTTAAGGGCCCGTCGACAACAAGGTCATTTGGGCCCCGAAACAAGTAAAGTTAGATAAATGGAAAATTTTGGTGACATCTTGATTGATATAGAACATTCTATAGCAGTCTGTAATCATGAATGGTCGTGTATAAAACGATGTCGTGGCTAGTTTATCGGACAATCATAACCAGAGTTGTAACTGGAATTTGTGTGTTTTGAAAGTGAACTTTTTGTTGTGGTCAACCACCTTGGTAGAATGTAATTGTGTATGTGACGTAATTCTGCTACTGTAAGGATTGACCAAAGTGTATTTCTACGGAAACGATGAACATTCTGAATTTCTGCAAATTGGACTTTTCATTCTACGAACCCACAAAGTCACAATGTATGTAATTTTCTTCTTCACGACAATGCTCTGGCCTATCGTTCAGTCATTGTAGTGGGAAAACAGTGCGAGTTGATGTTCGAATTGCTTGAACATCCACCCTATTCGCCAGATCTAGCATTCAGCGACTACCACTTGCTTCAAAACTTCAAAAATTTCTTGGAGGATGAAGATTTCCCAACAATGAGGAGGTCATTGATGCTGTAAAGTTATTTTGAGGAACATTATAAATCACACTAAAGAGATAGTTTAATTAGATCAGGACACCGATATGACATAAGTGTTAGGCTTCTTAGAAATTATGTTGAGATATATGGAAACAAATTAAAAGAGATCTTTTTTTTTTTGTATTTTGAGGGCATAGACTTATCAGACGACCCCCGTAAATATAATTATAAAATAATTTAATACCTCTTGTAGGAAACCACACCATTCAGGTTTTGTATCTGGTTTTTATTTTTATTTTGAGGATCCTAGAACTCCCTTACTTGTGTACGCGCCGTTGGGAATTTGAGCCGCTTTCCTGACTGTTACCGTGCCAGGACTAGGTCCTTTGCTGATAGAAGAGTTCGGATAAGAGAGAGATTGTGGTTAAGCGGTGCGATTGTTTTAGTTGGTATTTAGTTTAGATGTAGGTATAGTTTGATATGAAGAAAGAGAATGCTTAGGAAGAATGTTTTAAGTTTTAGTTGCCGAGGAGAAGTCTGGGTCTTTTGTAGCTTTCGCCAGGTTCTAGGTCATCCTCTCCGAGACCTCGAATGAGAGTATTGAAGCTGGGGGGGGGGGGGGCGGGTGAGAGCGATTCCAATGAAATAGAGGTAACAAGTTCTTGGATAAAATGCAGGTAACATAACATGTAAATTTGAATAAAACTGAAAATAAACTACTAAATAATTGACAGGAAATTGTTACCTCTGACACATATCTAAATAATATGACTCGGGTGACATTTCTGAGAAGTAAATGTGTTTTGTTTGTTTTTATAATTACATGCGCGTCACCAACTTTGATTCTAGTAATATGTCATTAAGAATAACCCATAAAAAAGAAGTCCACGATCTATTGATATATCTAGTTTTGTATTGAGTTCCTAACTGGTACACAATTACCTCTCCGTACGATATTTTCACAGTATACACTGCAGGTACTGTTTACTCTCAATTAATAAAGAACAATCTCATCTAATATAAATTCAAAAACAAAAATTTATAAATAATTATAAATTATTCTAAATGAGTGCAAATCTTCTTCACCTCTATAACATATTACACGTGGCGCCATCTGTTACCAAAAACGTGCGGAAGGAAAATAAATCTTTTTTAACCAAGATAATCTCTCTTGGAGAGTTAAGATAACTAAAAAAATGTTTCATATATAATACATGTTTCCAAAAGTAGGCTAAAGCTGGAGAGTTGAAGTGGTATTAGAAGTAAACAAGATATTACTTTAAGGACAATTGATGTGTAGATAGTAGAAGTTGTATAATGTTAACAGACTGGACTGAACACTTAAATGTATTACTTGTATATTTTATGTGTAAGAAACCTTGTACAAATAAATAGAAGTAACTATCATCTATATGTATTCAAACCTCGATGTTGGGAGTACGTTAGCACGCAGACAAAGAACTTCTATCACTACAATGTTGTTATAGCTAAAAACTGACAAGGAAGTGCCAGGCAGGAATGAATGTGTCTAATGAAAATTAAGCTTTACAAAATAAATGAACATCTTCTCTATTACTGGTAAACTGAAAGAGATACAAATGTAGATCATTTAAGTGATACATTTTATAAAACGAATTTGTAGGCAGACCGTTTCCGAGATAATCTCTGTTATCTTATCGGTTTGAATATTTACAATACGGTACGTTAGTCATTGTAGCTGAAGATTTAAAAGCGACCGGACGGAGACCGGGAGATCCGTGGTCCGAATCCCGGCCACGGCATTTTCCTTTGAAGCTCGTTGTGTTCTGGATGAGATAAACCATAACAGATAGACGAAATGTTACAAGAAATGTACACCTTGTTAAAGTACAAACATTATGTCTAAATTTTTTTGTGGACACAATAATTCTGTAGATATTCCTTTTATTGGTTCCAAGTTTGAGATATGTAGCTTCTCACTTTGAGAAGGGGCTTATTGTTTTATACCCCGTCATGCAAAGTCGTCACGTAGTGATCACGTCTTAAAGGATTTGTCGGTCGGTTTCCATGTTCCTGACCTACATGTAAATAATATTATCAGTGTCATTATTTGGAAAGAGTTCTGTCAATGCACGTTAATATTAATTTTCACAAATGCTAAAATGACTATCAAGGGATAAAAGTGCAAAATAAGTCAAGGTAATTTGCGGAAATATTTATATCAAGGAACTCGGTGTGGATGAATTAATGAAGAGTTGCAGCAAATCGTGTAAGTGGAATTGGTAAACTTTATTAAAATGTGTTACTTTGTACAGGTCTTGGTACAAACATCTATTGCTCTATCATGTTTATCGAGATAAACATTAACATATTGATAATTGCCTCGTACACGAAAGGAGAATATGTTAGTGTAGAAGTCTTTACGAGATAGTCAAATGTTTCCTGAGCAGGTTGCTATGTGACTCACATTTAAGTGGAGTATCAATTTTGGGAAATATGGACAAGTACAAAAGAATGCCTTAAAAATGTTTTATTCCATGAAGTGTTACGTAAGATGTGTGTTGGAACACTTTGCCTACCTAAAAAGATATACCGGTTAAACAAATATCATCTTCAGTGAACAGTTCCTCGAGGATATTCCAAAAACTTCATGTTGATTTACTCGTTAAGAAAATATCTGAAGCATACTTTGTTTTACTCGAAACTGATGTAGTCATTTCAGAGAGAATAAGTTTTCCAAAGTGTAAAGTGTACTCAGTTATGGAAAGTATTTGCATGATATAAAGGGCTAGAGAAAAATATGATACATATTCACTACGTGTGTGTATCAGCTGTGAGAAACGTGTAATTACACTACAATACTCAAAGGACTGAGACACGCCCTAAATGTCCATCTAAATAAGTTGTATTGTGTAATGGGATACAGCTATCAAACAAAGGACCTGAAATCGACAATCTACTCATAAAAGGCTTAGGGATTAAGGCTTTTTATTTGTAACTTATTTGCCTGGTGCCGGTACATTGGACCCGGCCTACTGGCTCTAAATTTACATGGGTTTATATTTCTGGGTATGGTTTTTTTTTTTTTGTCTTTCGGGTTCTTCTAAAACCCATACGGCGACCTGATCTGAGGCCGCCGAGAACCAGTTTTATCTCGTTATTTGTCTCTGTCTTTCTCTTTATTGTTTTTATATTTACATACTTACATTGCGCTTATCTTGCACGCGCGCGCGCGCACACACACACACACACACACACACACACACACACACACACACACCGCACACCTAGTCTTACCACGTACGTCCCAATATCACACGTACTACACTGTACAGAGTTGGCTATGTACAATATTTACAATGTTCGCAGTTAGGCTGTGCGGCAGCGGGTAGCTGACACCTGGGCTGCCGATGATGGCGGCCTTTGCCGGGGAGCGTGGCCTGAGCCAGGAAGGGTTGGGCGCGCATAATTCTGCAGTGGTGTTGTTTTTTTAGTTTTGTTTTTCTTCAGTATGCTTTGATTCTGGCGAGTTTTCGGTGCTTGGGTTCGCCTTTCCCAATATTGTGTATGGTGGGGTTTTGATGGTGTCGGATGCGCGCCCAGATGAAAGAGGCACGTTTGTTGATAGCCTCGTTGATGTAAGGGACGTGGGTTTCTTGGTGAATGGTGGCAGTTGTTGTTCGGATAGGAGAACAGGATTTTGCGTAGGGATAGGTTGTGTAGAAATTGGAGATACTTTAGGGCGGTGTTGGAGACGTTAGCCCAGACCACGCAAGCGTATAGGACCACGAATAATATAAAGGATATATAGGATGATCTTCGAGCGCAGCTTTAGCTGTTTGCTCCTAAATATGGGGGGCGCAAATCTCTAATCACTGCCGCCCTTTGTTGGCGCTATCTCTTGGTTGGGTTGTCCAATGCATCGTGCGTGTCAACGTCACGCCGAGGTACTTGAGCTGCTGACGACAGTGCAATATTTGACCATAGAACGTTAGGTCCATTGCCAAAGGGCACCGCTTTGTAAACTGTATAAGCTGACATTTGTTCGCATTAATTTTGATTTTCTAGTCATGAAGCCATGAAAGGAAGCGGTCAATGTGCCGCTGCATCTCTAAAACACCTAAACGTGGATTTTTATGATGATTGTATATTGCGGTGTCGTCAGCATACATTGCAACTTTCCCTCGGGCGTCCACGGGGAAGTCGTTGTTGAAGAGTATATACAGGAAAGGTGACATAATAGCCCCTTGTGTTACGCCAGCCTGCATCACTATCTCCTTTGTGGAGCAGCGACCCACTTGGTCGTAGAAGCGCCTGTTTCTAAAGAAATTGTGCAGCAATGCAGTGAATTTTGGAGACTGGGAAAATCACGGTGCAGCTTGTAAATCAGGCAGTTCTGCCAGCACCGATCAAATGCGGCTTCTACGTCCAAAAATAGCGCCAACGTTGAAGCCCCATTATTAAATTGCTCGGTGACGTCATCTACCAGTCTTAACAGTTGAAGGTCTGTTGAGTGCTCCTTTCTAAAGCCAAATTGTGAATTTGAAATGTCAAGAGCCGCAATTTGTTTTTGGAGTCGAAATAGAATTATTTCCTCGAGCAATTTACCAACAGTGGAAAGGAGACTAATGGGGCGGTAATTTTGAGGCGTCCCGGTGCTTTTTCCATGCATAGGGGGCATTATTACCTTGGCTAGTTTCCAAGTGTCCGGGAAATAATTTTGCTGCAAACAGACGTTGAAGATTTTTGTAAGATGCATCAGTGCTTTTCTCAGGAGATGTTTGAGTTCCTCATTAGTCACCCTGACCGTGCCGGTTGCTTTCCCATTAGGTAGCTAACTAATGATCTTGTACACTTCCTGTGGCGTGGTGAGGGACAGGTGTTGCTCATGCCTCTGTGCTACCCAGTTTTGTACCCAAGTCTGGACATCCCGTTCTAACTCGGGGTTCGTCGCTGGGTTTTCTGTAAATCTTGTTGCCAGACAGTCTGCAAGGACCTCGGCTTTCTCCTCAGAGTAGAAGTGCAGGCCGAGGTGAGTGTGTAGCGCCTCAGTGCCCGAGTTAGCGCTCGAGGACACTTTAAATGCCTTTAATAATTTCCATAAAGAATTGTCCGAATGTATGGTATTTAACATTTTCTGCTCCCACTGCTCAATTTTGTTTAATTTAATTTGTTGCCGAATTACGTTGCGTAGCCATTTTGCTAGCACTTTGTACTCAGGCTGGCGGGTATGCCGCCAAAGTCTCGTCAAGCGTCGCCTCCTGCCAATGGGCTGCTCCACCTCAGGGTACGTGCAAAAACTAGGTGGGCTTGTTTTGTAGCTGGTGGAATTTCTTTTGGCCGTGTGCAGCGAGGCGGTGTTGTTTTCAATGGCGACGTCGATGTCCGCCTCGCTGTAGTATGACAGCCTAGGCTGAGCCATCCCTTGCATTTCAAGGATAAACTTGCTCCAGTCTGTTTCTGCGCGGCTCAGAGGCCGGTCAGACCGGCCGTGATGGCGCCACTGATATGAAAATGCACTGGAAAATTGTCGGAGTCTAGGCTGTGATACACAATGGAGTTGATTGGTAATGTCGCATTTTTTGTAATGACGAAGTCCAAAATTTCAGGATCGAAGTGCCCCGACTTGTGCCAAAAGGTGGTTTCGGGGGGGGGGGAGGTACACATCGAGATCGTCATTTTCAGTTATAAGGTCTACTAGGAGATTTCCAGCCGCGTTTGCTCGATGTGAATACCACCAGGGGTGTTGGGCGTTCAAGTCTCCTGCCATTATAACGTGCTCCTCCAAAGTGAGGATTTCCTCAAGTTCGCGTCTACAGTCGGGGGAGTTTAGGGGCCGATAGAAGGCCACCAGCACAACCGTTTTGTTATTTAATCATGTTTTAAGAGCCGTGCACTCTAACGCTGCCAATGCTGGCAGCGTAACAGGAGCATGAGAACTTTGTTTTTTTATTAAAATAGTTGTTCCCGCTCCCTGTCTGCCTATTCTATCAATCCGAAATATTTGGTAACTCCTGAGCTTGAAAGTGTGCACTTGCTTTAATTTTGTTTCACAAATGAATTCGACGACAATTTTGTTACGCCGCAGGTAGCTTTCAAGTTCATGCTGCTGCCTGCAGATGCCGTCGACATTCCACAGGAGTCCGCGAGTTAGAGATGTGCCTCCCCTTAGTTGAGCCATTTACTCGAAGATGTCCGACAGAAGCCATATGAGGATTTCTAGTTTCTCCCAGGTGCTGGTGCAGCTCTTAAACCTTGCGATATAAGACTGTACCTTCGGAGCAAGTTTCTGTAAGTTGAACTCTTTAAACAGAGTAAAGAGCTTTTTAAGGCCTCCTAGGTCACCAGATGGCACCTGGGAGTGGGGATCTGTTGAGGGTTGGCAGGCAGAAGGCGGCACTGGTTTTCCTTAGCATGTCATGGCGCCTGCAAATGAGACGCCATCTCTGACCAGGGCCGGGTTGGCAATGGTCCGTGGACCTGGTTGTGCACTTGGGGGTGCCCTGGCTATGGCTGCCAGTTGGCGGCGGTGGCGTTCGTTGCGGAACGTCTCGCAACTCCTGTAGCTGGCAGGATGCGTCTCCCCACAGTTCGCACAGCGGGGTACAACGTCCTGCGCTGCCTTTTTTAGGCAGTCAGCTAAGCGGTGGAGACCACCGCAGAGGACTCATCGGGAAGTCATGTGACACATCTTAAATTTGTGCCCCAACTGCAGGCATTTGAAGCATTGTGTAATGTTGTTATTTGTCTTCAGGACCTCCACAGTGATACGTATATGGCATACCTCTCTTTCTTGCAGAAGTCGCTGGTTTTGAGTGGTCCGGTCAAGTGTAACATGGAAGTTTGGAGGAGACCTGCCACGTGATTTCAGTTGACGAACTAGGACGCCGGTGTAGCGCTTCACCTCTAGGTCCTCGCGGATAAGGTCCTCTTCAAGGTCCACGGGAAGACGCTTCAGGATGTATCGGAGAGTTTGATCACTCCTCGAGGTGAAGCTGAATTTCTCCACTCCGGTGGCCTTCAGCTTTGTCATATTGGGAACGGCGTCTACTTTCCGGTTGAGGAATTGCTTGAGGCAGTTGCGAGTATTCTGAAGCGTGTATGCGCCAGCTGGGAGGGAGCCCCGAAGTATCTGCAGGACTTTAGTCGCCTGCCTGCGGTCAGGAATGACGATGCGTGGTGGTTTCTCTGAGGTTTGTTTTGTGTCTGTAGCCGCGGCTGCGTCTGATGTGGAGGCCAATGTAGGAATGAGGATGGGTGTAGGAGTGGGGGTTGTTATTTTCGGTTTTGCTGCAGTAGTGTTTGGCCCTGTTGGCCGTTGGTGCTTGGGTGCCTTTGGTTAGGTGGTCAGAAGGGCAGGGAAGGAAGTGGATCGTTCCATATTTTCATCCTCCTCGGATGAGGACAACGCCTCGTACCTGTTTCTGGAAGCGACCTGGAGGGGCAGATGTTGCGTTTTGTTTTTCTTGCGCTCGGCATCCGAGTCGCTATTGCGGTGGTGGGGTCGCTTTCTGGGCGATGCTGCCTGCCAGCCTTCTCCCTGCTGCACCAGGTGTCGCTTTTTGATTGCGTGTTGCTGGTAGCAGCGTGCTAGGTCACTAGCTATTTTTCCATAGTACCGGGACTCTGGGGCCATGTTTTCCAATATTTCCTCGAGGTAAGATATTTCTTTTTGGATGTCTTTTACCTCCTTTTCCAGTTGGGCGTACTTTCGCGTAACTGCCTCGTCCTCCATGGCGCTGTGCTCCATCGGGGCTGGGGTAGTGGCTGCTGTGACGTTGGTCAATGTTGGGCCCGAAGGCGGGTCGCTGTTGGAGTGCTCCATTGGTGGGGCTGGAAAGGCAGCCGGCCGACCGCCTCGGGCATCAGTCCGCTACCAGCTGGTGGTAGTGCTACTGCAATTGTCACTGCGGACGCCGCCATCTAGTGGCGGGAGTCAATGTGTGTCAGCCGCAGTTGTTGCTGAGGGCGTCGTTGTTTGGGGACGCCTCTTGTTGCGGGCAACAACGGCACGTAGCTGTGCGTCCCACGCTGTTTTGTAGCGGATTTATGCTTAATACGCGTCAATATGTTCTTTATTGCACCAAACAATGTTCACTCACAAACTAGTCTTTAATGCACGTCACTATGTACTATAAACGCTGTTCACTCACAAACTGGGCTCAACGCGAACACCACTGTTTAGTACTTCCATTTGCACTGTTTCACTTTGCACATGGTCACTTGTAGCACACGAATAGTTCGCCATTTTTATAATCGCTGCATAGGCTTATGCTTAAGGGATTTTATTTGTTACTTATTTGCCTGGTGCTGGTGCCTGGCAAAATGCACAATGATAAATTCACGTTAGCAGAATTCCTGTCTCAAATATATATATATATATATATATTTGTATATCTAATATTGTGTTAATATGCATTACCCTAGCTGCATATTTCCATGAAGTGTACAATAATCCAATACCAAAATACCTGTAAACAGCGTAAAACAAACATATTACAAAACATTGTACAAAAAATACAATCTTCTTCTAGCGTATTGTATATTAAGGGTAGTGGCATCTATGGAGAACAATGCACATCGTTGAAAAAATTGTATCTTCTAATGAGCACGAATGTAATTAAAAGAACGTTTACAGTAATATATATCTTCATCTCGGTAAATTAACGTATCATAATCGCCCTACTTTATCAACCCACTCTACTATAGAGGAGTGTTTGTTCTATCTACTACAAGTTTAAGATAAACATAAATGCAGTTTCATTAAATATTTTTGTATATACTTGAGAACAAGTCTGAAGTAATGTTAAATGTTTACAACGTAGGAGGTTGTGCTTTTCCTTTGAAATGTTATGTAAACACAAGAATGGAGGTTACCATTATCAAGATATATAAGTGTTCAACAATTGGAGACCAAAGGAACGAATATATCGAAAATCGTCAGTGATATGAGGACCAAATTCGTAATTAATCTTCTGTTTGGATGAGCTCTGCGTTTGTTTGATATTTGTCAGGGCCTGTAGTTGTTCAGTGACAACTTTATGTCCCTCCACAGAATATTCCCTATATCGATCCCAGACTTAGACGTGATCCTGCATCTGTAGTTATTTGTCCTGTATTTAGGTCACTGAACCCTTGTACTCTGGAAACGTAAGTTGACCCTTGGTGAGAGGGAAATACTCGCCATTGTAACATTGATTTGACGATATTCTCGGGACAGTAAATAAACATCAGTGGCGGATTGTCCTTCTGCATCTGTTTGTTCACCTTTCGAGTTTGTTTCACGTTCCGTTTCCATTTAATTGTCAGAAATTTCAAACTGGTCCTTCTTTGCTTATCCGAATAACACTTGAATTAATTATGAACTACTTCTGAACATTAACTTACCATCAAATTCTGGGCGCAGTAATTTGAAGGACCATTCTTCACAGCATAAATGGAAGGCAGAAGCCAACCCTGACCACATCAGATCTTGCAGCTGAACATAAAACGCAAGTGCTGAGGAAAGGAAAAAAAATCAGAAATTCTCACATCATCTCTACACAAAACGGCTGTTTTAACAGCAAGAAATATCCAAACAGCAAGTAGAAACTTTTTTTTTCATTTGAATAACCAGAAAGTGAAACTTACCAGTACGAGTAATATAACTGAACCAGCTTCTAGTGAAAGTGCAATGCGTCCTGGGTTTGAACTTGCATATAGAGATCCCCTTACTGAATATTGGATGGTTTAGCCAAGTTACTGGACATTTTCGTTTATTTGTATGCGCATCATAAAATTGTCTTTCAACTACAGTAATGTAAGTAGTTCTCTGATCATTGGTCTGTGGGAGTTGATTTCGGAGAGAAAAAAGTATGCAAATGGTTCGATTCTTTTAAACGTAGTAGCTTCACATTTTATCTTTGTGCTTCAGGTACCACATAAATGTGTTCTGGGCTCGTAAGTTCTGAAAGGAATCTCTACAACATATATACACATATAAGGTAGTATACTAAATACAGATTACACAGGACACAGGTGAAATTACACAAAATTTTAATTTATCATGTTAAAATAAGCTACATTTTTAAAAGAAAATTACTAAATGACACTGCTATTATATGATCAGAAATTGCTTTGCGGTATTTAAAAGAAGAGATCAGAATTGTCTGTCAAGGGTAAAGTGAAAACAACAACAACAACAACAACAACAACAAAGAAGCTGGTGATCTCCTTGGTGGTTCCGGAAGTAGTGTACGTAGTGTTAGAACGGTACAGCAATTATCAAGAACCCTATGTACACTGGAAAGCTCCCATAAATGCAAATGGCGCGAGGAGATGTACGCCGGTATAACAAAAAGTGCTATACGCAGTAAGGTTCTGATTGTTTTTTTTTTTTCAGAAATGAAGAAACTCATAGATTAAATAAGTTAATGTGTAACCCAAATTTATTGATTTATTGCTGCTCTGTATACTGTATACTGCTCTGTATACTGTTAGTGGTGCAAAACTTGTGAGAGTGCATGTAGCGTCTAACACGTGGCGAGTTGTGTCAGCTCCGCCTGATGGTTTACAGCAGGATTGAACTAGCCTGAGATCGAGTATACTTAATCCTAAATTATCATGTTTTCATATGTGTGTGTGCGTGCGTGTGTGTGTTTTGTATTGTTTCTTAGACAATTGAGTGTTCAACAAATGAAAGTGATTTGTTAGCGACTAAATTAAATTAACAAATACATTTTAGATGACTGTTTATTACTGCCCATAAATTCCAAAAAGTCAGCTTTCGTTCTGAGACTGGCCATAATTTCAGCTAACAATTGAAGTATTTGTCAAAATATTGTTCTGCTTTTTATTTAGGTTATCATTTCTTGTGGTATTAAGTTATTTACTTAATCACCGTTTTATTATGTAGTAATTCCATGCTCTCTAATATAATTAGACGTTTGCGTCACAGGGATGGTACAATTGCCCCACACTAGGGGCAAAAGTCCTAATATAAGATGATTTCATTACAGTTAATTGTCATATATTAAACAATTCCGTACGTAACCGTTATTTTGCCATCCTGGAGTATAAGCATGTAGCATACAACAGAACAAAAACCAGAAGTATCAATCACTTATATAGGGAGAGTAAGGGTCGTTTATCCGAAAACTGCAGACTCCTAACACTTTCACTCTGCTTCTCAGATTTAAAGCAAAGGGATCCCTTTCCAAAAGTATGAGAAAAAAGGTGGAGATGACATTCAAAATTTATCAATTCTGTATTCCAGTTGTTTAAAATTGGGAGTTTGGTAAATCGTTTATAGCTCTTTAGACTGGAGCTACCTACGTAGCAATTGGTCATCTCATACCTTTAAGGTTAAAATTAATGTAATACAGTATTATATAAATAAGTGCTAATGTTAAGGTTATATTCATTGGATACTTTCGAACGGTCGTAGTTCCCGAGTGGCTACGATGAGATCTGCAAAGGCCCACTGACAGCTGACCCGCATGGCTGCAGCGTGCTCAGAATAGAGGACTCCGATACATCTATTCTATATGTCGCTCCTCTGATGAGATTACCTCACGAAGCCTCTCTTCTCCAGTACGTGTAGGAAGAAATTAGGCGTTAAGATGCAAAATTCTACGCCTAATTACCAAATAACAGAAGTGTTCGCTTCCCACTTATGGTTCTTGTTATATTTCGACTTAGGTAATTGTCAGAAATTTCACACTGGTCCTGTTTTCTTGTCCGAATAATCTTTGAATTAATTACGAACTACTCCTGAACTTAAACTTTATATCTACTTCTGGGCATGCGAAAGTTTCTATTCATTATAAAGGTAATAGTTATGTTTGTGCTCCACAAACCACTTAGATATTTACTGAGCTCGTGAGTTCTGAAAGGAATACTTACAACAGGTGTACACATATAAAATAGATCTATGTAGAGATTAGTCCGAAGACAGGTGAAAATATGCACTACATTAACATACTATGAAAAACTAAACTGCATTTTATTTAACCATAACTACATGACACTAATATTATATGATGGCGTAGTGTTTTACGGTGCTTATAGAAATGAACCAGGAATGTTCTGTAAAACAAAAGGAGAAACAAACTGGTGCTCTCCTTGGTAATTCCGCAAGTAATGTACATAGTGTTAGAATGGAACAGCAAGCTTCCGAAACTCTAAGTACACCGGATAAATCACGTGAATGCAAACAGCGCGTTGAGAGATACGCCAATTTTACAAAAAGTGCAATATGCAGTAAAGTTCATGATATAACCCTACTCCTAGAATTAATCAGTTAAAGTATAACCCAACTCTATTTATTGTCTAGAAGTTGGCACTGCGATTTAAACTGCTAGAGTTGCAAAACTTATGTGAGTTCATAGAGCGACTAATCTCTGTTTCATATAACCTTGCCCCGCTGAAATGTATCACTCCGCGTTCAACTACCTTCCCCCTTACCTAATTGACTAATGCTTTCGCGCCATAGGCCATAGGCGGTGCCTTCCCGTCACATTTTAACCTGCAGTAAACGTCATAATAATTACCGGTAAGATAAATAAAAATCATACAAATAAGGATATGAAGGCATGCAAAAATACAAGTTTATAATGAAACTGAGCAAGTTGAAACTGAATGACTGAGCAATGAAGCTAAAAGAGTTTATAATGAAAGGCCTTTGGCCTTTTCCACTGGGAATTCCAGCACACATACCTTTCAAAAATGTTTGTGTTTCAGTCTTAAAAGGCGTGTCACGCCATTCCTTACTTTTCGTGTGTTCTTCGTATATATTTTGCCATTTGTATCTAGGTACAGTCTGGTTGTCCTTAAATAACGTCTTTTCCACACAGAAATATCGCTTCTGTCTTTTAGCAAACTTTTCTTGCCTGTTTTTTCATTCACAAACCCCAGCTGTATAAGCAATCTGCTGAAATTTGGTAAATCTGCAGCCTCATTTACAACAGACGAAATATTACTTATGTTAGGGAGTTCGTTTCTAAAGAAAAAACTATGCACATGACGACACACAACACTTTTCACGTTATTTCTCCGAGTACGTACTTTTGTTTATTCCTGCTTTTGCCTGGAGTGGTAAGTTTTCCTGTTTTCTCAATTTCACATCGCGACGTTCCTGCGGATCTAACACTCACACCTGTAACTTCAGAGCACAGCTGTTCGACTTCTCTCACTGACAAAGACGGATTCTTCTCTGTGAGTGCATTAAACACATGCAACACAATTCGTTTTTTGCCTGTAAAGAATTATCCTTGCGATACTTCAGCGAAAAACTGGCGGTAGATTCTGCCATTATACATATAATAAGTACACGCGCAATAAACGATCAATAAAATAATATAGCTCTCGCACTGGGCACAACTCATCGTCGAATGGCGATATATGACTAATCAAGTTCAAAACAAGGTCAGTGATAAAAGTCCTATAAACAAATGTCACCACTACCGCTAAATCACGTGCTATCGCGCCCTGTGCTTGAGAGCAAAGGAACCTCCTCTTTATTTCGTTTAAAAATTAACATGCATTTCAGATAAATCAACTCTGTTGCGTAATATATTTAATTCAAATAGTTGCGATAAATATAAATTTGACAATTCTCTTCCAACATATAAAGATATATCACCATGCTAAATAACGAACGAATTTTTTACCGCACGACAGTCATTACCACAACAGCAGCCAATGAGAGATGATTAGGTCACGTGACCGTTAAGAGATACGGGGCAAGACTATGTGAAACAAGGATTAGCACTTAGCGAGTTGAGTCAGCTCCGCCTTATTGTTCACAGCAGGATTGAAGTAGCCTGAGATAGAGTATACATTATCTGAAGAGTTCATGTTTTCCTGTGTATGTGTGTGAGTGTGAGCGTGTGAGCGAGTGTGCGTGTGTGTGTGTGTGTGTGTGTGTGTGTGTGTGTGTGTGTGTGTGTATGTGTGTGTGTGTGTGTGTGTTATATTGTATTGTTTATATAGCGACAAAGTGTTCAACAAATATATCTGATGTGCTTAAAGACACAAATGAATTAAGCAAATAAATTTAATATGACGGTTTATTACAGCCCATTAATTCCATAAAGTCAGTTTTCGCTAGCTTATTGTTTTAGAGCGGCCGCTATTTTTGTTAACTATTTTAGTATTTCACAAACTAATGTAATATTTCTTATTCAGGTTATAATTTCTCAATGTACTAAACTATTTTCTTAATCAGCGTTTTATTATGTTTTAATAACATGCTGTCTAATATAATGGGACCTTTGCCTCACATGGACAGGACCTTTGCCCCATGCTAGGGGAAAATTCTGAATGTAATACAATTTAGCTACTGTTAATTGTCACCCATTAAACAACGCAGAAGGTAAATGTTACTTTGCCATCCTAGAGAACAAACATGTAGCATACCATTTAGCAAAAACCAGAAGTGCATATCACTTGTAGGTAGAGTAATGGACGTTCGTCCGAAAACTGCAGACCCCTAAGGTTTGTTACGCTGTCAGTCAGATTATAAGCCAAGGAAGCCCTTTCCAAAAGTATGAGACAAACACTGAAGATGGAATTCGGATTTCATCAACTCTGTGTTCCAGTTATTTGAAGTAGAGGGTGTGGTAAATCATTGCTTGTTCTTTAGATTGGGATTACCTACGTAGTATATACAAATTATATACAGTATTATATAAACAAGTGTTAATGGTAAGCTTATATTCTTGTATACTTCCAAGCGTCGTAGTTCCACAGATGCTACGATGAGATCTGCGACATGCCCTCTGACTGCTGACCCGAATGGCTTAAGCGTGCCACTTACTATACATCCATTCGATACGTCGCTCCTTTGGTGAGATTACCTCACGAAGCCTCTCTTCACGTTCAAGGGGTCCTGAGTTGTAATCTCGGTTAGGGTGAGTTACCTGGATAAGGTTTTAATGGGTTTTCCACTATCCTGATAGACAAGTGTCGGATAATTAAGCTCCATGGACCGCGGTCTCATTTGAGCATCATTTCACCAATTTCATTCATCTTCCGGTATGGCTTAACGTTGGAGGACGTACATTACAAAAAAAGTCTTTCTTCTCCGGTACGTGTAGAACGAAATTAGGCTTTATGCTGCAAAGTTCTACGCCTAATTACCAAATAATTAAAGTGCTATGTTTGGATCTCTAGGACATATTAACCCTACTAGACGCAGTTTTAGGCTACTTAGTGTACCCTGCATGGCCTACGGGCACCCGAGGTAATACTGGAGTAAATTCGAAGAGCAGCAAAACCTAAATTCCATATAAGGCACCATGATTGTATTTTAAATGATACCACAACAAATTTTAGGCCTTAAAAAGACCAGTCTATGAAAAAAAGTTTGTTTTTTGCAGATGTACAAAATTTAGGGAGACGTGAAAGCTGCCATAACCCTCATCAATCAGAAATAGCGATATCATCCTGCAACCTCCCGAAAGAAAATTTCTGCCTGCGGTACAAAACAGAAGCTTGTTGTTTACGCAGCATAAGGCTTAGTGCTGAGAACAGGCTGGTAGCACCATTGACGTGGCCTGAACTTCAGTATGAGCATTACCATCGTAATTAGTGGAATCCTTCAACTCCATGTTGTGATTTTGTAATTTCTAGAAGTAAACACAAATACAGTTCAATGCACACAACTAGCTTGTTACACAGTTTCAGATTACTTATCCACCAATAAAGTGTATTACAATAATAGCAGGTTTAGAACATTAACACATGGAGGCAATTTCAACCAATAATATGCATGTTGAACAATTTACTAAATATTATTTATCTTATTCTGGCTAGCTATGAAGCCCAGAAAATTGTAAATTTACATCGAGATACAATATCTAAACATAAATTTATGAATTATTTTACTGGGACAAATGCGAGCCTGTTTGAGAGTTTACTGTTGAATAAGCATGATTCCATGGAGATCAGCTTGCTAAAGCAATGATATGAATACGTAGTTTAAATCCTGTCCTTGACATTGAAGTTTTCACACTTATTTTATCTTTATAATGTAAGCCTAGATCCAGAATTAGCTATCAGTGCATATTTAAGTTTATTACAGTAGTATCTTGCAGGGATGCTATGAGAAATCTAACTATTATATTAACTGTTTACTTCATTTCCTAGTTATCAAGACCACTTGATGGCTACCTGAAGTAAAATATAGTAATACTGATTATATGCCGTCGTTTGTTTTTTAATTTTATGATAGCGTTTTTATGTTCATGTTAGTTCTGCGAGCGCAGTTGAAGGCGGTAGAAGTGACAGTTCAATTGTAAACCATTCAAGCAATCAACAGCAGCAGCAGTGGTGTCGTTGAAGTTATACCCCACTCCGAAGGGCAAGGGCCTTCGACTTATAGCCATCCCGGGACATTGTCCCTAACTGGCATGAAGGTAGTTGATAAACAGATGGTGGTTAGGCAGTGGATTTTATTTATATTAGAAGGCTTAATGTAAAGTTAGGTATAGAATTTGGGAAAGAATAATTTGGAACTTGGAGTTGCAATGATGAGATGAAGTTAAGTGCCTAAAAGAGTTCTGGGATGATGGCTCAGGGTCAATATCATATTTACCGAGGTTACGGATTAGATGGTTAAAACTGACTGGAATGCTGGCGTATAACTTTTGGGAAAGGTCAAGGATGTAGCAGTCAATTTAGGAAAGGATAAATCAGAGTCAATATTTGCGTTTGGTATGTACCAGTCAGCACCTGTTGCTGTGCGGAGATATCTGTTCAGTAGTACTTGGAGTTTGTTAAGGTGGGTTTTAGCTGCAACTCCCCATATTTGGCAGACATATATCAAGGCGGGTCTTAGTACCTGCTTATAAATGAGTAACTTGTTTCTCAGTGCTAGGGGAGACTTCCTGTTGTAAAGGGGATAGAGCATGGACATTCGTCTGGAGACTTGGATGGTCACCGATGTAATGTGGGCTTTCCAAGTGACTCGCATGTCGAGTTATACCCCTAGATTTTGGGCTTCCGAACTCCAGTGTACTGCGGCTCCTGCTAGACTCAGCTCAGGAATATCTTGCAGTTGGCGACGACTGAAAGTAACAGTCTGCGACTTTTTAGCATTAACCTGTAGCCTCCAAGTGAGGAACCACGTAGAGAGTAAATCAGCCTATAGTTGAACGCGATGAACTGCCGTCAGTTGTCTAAGGGATGCCGTGGAGATGGCTGTGTCATCCGCAAATAAAAATAAGTTAAGCTGCTTACGGTAGGTATGGTATTTATGTAGGTTAGGAAGAGCAGGGAGCCAAGGTGCAGCCCTGTGCAACCCCTGCAAGGACGGAATTTGGCTGGGTGTCCTACCATCTCTAGCAACAGTAAAGGTGCCATTTGCTAGGTAGTTATGGATTAAATGTATCAGGTAAGGGGGAAAGGCATATTGGATTAAGCAGAAAAGAAGACCTTCATGTCAGACAGAATTGAATACTTTGGAGATGTCGAGAAATAGGAGTACAATGTAATGTCTGTTTTTGAAGCCACGGATTACAAGTTGATGTGAGGTGGAATGTCGTCGGCGAAAACCAAATTCTTCTGATCTGAGGATATTTAACTCATCCATGATATCCTGTAGGCGAAGTTGAAGCACCTTCTCAAATAGTTTACTAATGGCAGGAAGGAGACTGATTGGGCGATGATTTGTGATGTTTTTGGAATCTTTACCTGGTTTTGGTAGGGTTATTATGCGGGCATGCTTCCAAGTAGCAGGATAGTGGAAGAGAAGAAGCAAACTGTTGAAGAAATGAACAAGTAATTCAATCCATTTTTCGGAAGGGCTTTGAAGGCGGCGTAGGGTATTTTATCTCAGCCAGCCAGGATGAACTAAAGCAATAATTTGTCCAACCTCCTGGTGTGTTTTAAGGAGTACGTCGTGGGTATCATAAGGAGAGTGTAGAAAGCGGTTCAGAACCTCTTCTATTTCTGCTACCTGCTCAGCATCTGGGGATTCAGGTGGATGAAAGTTGGAATCCAGGTGTTGGACATGTAATTCCACATTTTCTCTAGATGACTGGGCTATTCTTCTCCCATCAGTCAGTGGTGGTTCACGCCGTGGCTCAGTGGTTAGACCACTTGGCTCTCACCAAGGCAGCCCGGTTTCGATCTCAGGTGACCGCAGAGGGAGATTTGTGGTGGAAAACACGGCGTTGGGGCGGGTTTTCTCCGGGACCTCCGGTTTCCCCCGCCATCTCATTCCACCGGTGCCCCATCTTCATCTCATGTCTCATCAGTGTCACCGCCTGCGGTGCTGTATGTAGTAAAAGCGGGCGTTAAACACTACACTGAAGAGGGGATGCGCAGCAAGGCCTTAGACATCCTTCAGAGAGCGACATCTGCAGCATCAAGGGTGCTGGGACGTCTTTCCCATTCATCATTGCTGAAGTCAGATATTTGCATCGTCAACAGTGCTTGGAGTATATTCCACTCGTGGTTATCCTGTGGGTGGCGTGTATTCTGGTACCTACACCTTGCTCTGTTTTTGGCGGATATTAGCTGTCGTATTGGTTGGTGGAAGGGGTTTCTGGGGCTCGAAGAACTGGTGTTGCTTCTCTCATGGCAGCTACTATGGTGGTGGTGATGCTGTTAGCAAGCTTATCAGCCAATTCTGGAGTATTACATGGTTCTGTTATGGCTGGCTTGCTAGTCATGATGTTATTGAATTTATGCCAATTGGTACACCTTGGCTGACTTGATGGAGTTAGAGGCTTAGGCTTGACTTTAGGCTGAAAGAGAAGTAGTAGAGTGTAATGGTCGGAAGAGAGTTCGGGGGGAGAGAATATTTTCAGATGTCGGCGGACATAATGCATAAGAGCTATGTCTAACCAGTTTGGTGGACGCTGATCTCCATGAGTGATAGTAGGAGATGAACAAGCAAGCATAGCCAGGTATTTTCGCTCTAAATAGCGTTACAGGAGGCGACTACGTTGGTTTGTTATGGTGAAATTCCATAGAGAACTCTTAGCATTAAAGTCTCCCAATGCTAATATTGAGGCGCCAATAAAATTGAAGTTCAAATCCCGATAGCAACTTTTGTGCAATTCCTTTTCCTAGGTATCTCTTGCACCTGATGCATCAAGAAATAACTTTTCGTGTGGTTTTTCTTCCATTTATGATACAAAATCGTTCCGTTATTGTGGAAAGTAGGACTTGTACTCCAGCATGCGATGATACAATACGTTCCTCCATGATCATCATATGAGCTAACTTATGATCAGAGGTCAACAGGTTTGGTGTGAGGAACTCGTTTTCATCCCTTCTCTGTATTATTCTAGTTTGGACTCAAAGTAATCCATTTAAATCTTCAAAGACATTTAGAGACTTTAACTCGCATTCTCTGCCATCAAAGCTCTCTTGCTCAACAACCTTCAAAAGTGTTATTTCAGCTTTTTGAAGTTCTTCAACATCAAGTTCCTTTGCATCAATTTTCTCTCCCTCAACTGTAGTATTGAGTATGGATCTTGGAATCCATGCAGTCATTCTTATAACTTTAGTGTAGTTTGAAAAATATCTAAGGTACCATTTCTCTTCTGTTCTTGCAGAAACTAAGACCATCGAAATCCCCTTCTTGCGCTCTCGATTAATTTCTTCTTCATTGACTTCAACATTCTCTTTAGGTCATTCAGATTTTTGGAGCTTCAGTCATGATGGTCCCTCCCACCATTTCGATGACAGAGGTGTAGTCGCTGAACATCCTCTGGAGGGTAGGTCACCTGGGTTATTTAATCCTGGTATATGGTACCAGCATTTAGGATCAGATATCTCCTTAATCTCTTTCACTATATTTTGAACAAATGTCCCCCAAATATCTTTTTCTTTGATCCAATGCAGCACAGTCATGGAATCAGACCAATAAAGGGACCGTATATTCCCAACTCCGAAGTGTTCCTTTACTGAATGAGCAAGGTTTGCTCCTATAGTGCAAGCAAGGATTTCCAGTCGTGGAATGGCTGTTTTCTGGGGAGGTGCTACTTGGGACTTTGCTTGAAGAAGTGTTACGTGTGTTTTCTGACACACTCCTGAACGAAAAAGTACTACCGCTGCATAAGCTAAACGACTAGCATCACAGAATACGTGAAAGCTCAAAGAGTGCTGGGTATTACTTGGAACAATGTGCCTAGGAATCTTTATTTCGTGTAAGACTTCCACCTTTTCTTGCCAACTTTAAAACTTCCTTTTCACGCCCTCTTCCATTTCTTCATCCCAGCTTATTCTTTTTTTTTCAACTTTCTTGTAACATCACTTTAGATAGAAGAGAAACAGGACAAGTAAAACTTATAGGATCGGAAATCCTCTGTGCAGCAGCTAAGATATTTCTCCTGGTGACTTTTTTGCCATTTGTAATGTAGTTACTTTTCGCACATGATATTTCATCTTGTATTTTATCCCAGCACAGTAATAATACTGATGTCATATCAGGCAAGTTACTTTCTAATGAACTTTGTCCTGTACATTCTCAATTTCGTAGTTCAAACTGTGCCTTGTCCAACAATGACGTGGCTTCTTCTATGAATGTGTGCAATTCTTTCTCAGTAGTGACGGATGTGATGCAATTATCCACATAAAAAGAGTGCCTCAAAATCTCTGCGGTTTCTTGATGTTCTTTACTTTGTTGTAAATGAAGATCTAGTAACCCTTCGAGCAGAAATGGAGTACAATTCAAGCCAAACAATACTCTATAATGCCGCAAAATGTTCAGCGAACTTCTTGCCTCGTCTTTCCGCCACAAGAAACGCAAAGAATCCTGGTCTTCTTCTCTAAGAGATATTTGTAGAAATGGCTCTCTGATGTCCGAGATGACTCCTATATTATTCTTCCTAGGCATTAAAAGCAATGCTGGAATTTGTAACAATAAGTTAAGCTCCTTTTCCAAACATTCATTCCACGAAGGGGAGTCTTTTAATTTTGATGATCTATCGAATACTGGTCTTATATTCGTGGTTCAGTTTTCCTTAAAGATTCCTCGATGTGGCAAGTAATAACAAAATTGGTCCTCTTTTTCCTCTAAAATTTCTTCAATTACACTTTGGTTTTACCATTCCTTGAAAACCTTTTAATATTCTTTATATTTGTTCTGTTTCATCAGTCGGTTGGTAATGGATACTAATCTTCTTTCAGCAATCTCCTTATTACTTTGTAAAAACTATCGACTTTCCAGCATTGGTAATGCCGCTTCATAACTGTCATTCTGAGTAACCTTTACTGTATGTAAGACGTAGCGACGTGCGGATTTCTTCAACTCTTCTCTGGATTTCAGCTCTGATAAATCAGATATACCTATAGCTTCTAAGTTCCATAGCTCAGGTGTGGAAGCAGATTGGATGAACAGATAAGTAGTTTCTCTTCCTAACGAGTCATTCTTCTTCACTTCCATTCTTCCTCTCACCGTTCATCCAAACTCCGTCTTCAGTAGCGGGCGTCCAATGAACATAAAACTAAAATAAATAGATAAACAATTAAATAAGAGAAAAATAATTTATATTCTAGGGTAACGGGAAAAGCGATTGATATTTCCATTGATCTAGTTGACAAAGTAATTTAGCTTACATTAAATAGCCTGCGAAAAGGGTAAGGCCTTGGTGAGATGTTAAAATGCATGCTGAATGTTTAGCTATAAGTAAAATAACTAATCCGTATGTGACTGTGTACAATGACCCACATGTTAAGAAAATGTAAATAGTAATGTAATAAGCTTGGTATTCACTAAGGATAACAAACACGTAAAATAAAAAATAAAAGTAATTAGGCAGAACGAAGATCAAATGCTGGTAGTTAAGGAGTGAGAGAATGACTTCAATACTAAAGGACCCAACAGAAAGGCAGTGAACTATGTATTTACAATAAGACAGGCGACCTAAGGAAGAACTATGTCCGGTACTGTAGACGGTAAAGTGCCAAACCGGTATTGATTTTCAGATACCTGAACAAGGGATGAACAGGTAGTTAGATATCGAGATTTAACTGTATTGGAACACCACAGTGAAACGAAAAATTATTAAATTTTAGATGAGTCGTATTTTTTACACATCTGCTTCACTTTCGTACCTATTTTGAGGACATGTTTCGCAAATCATCGTTTGCATCTACGGCTCTTATGCGACTGAAGCTAGATCCAGCGGTGTGGGTAATTCTGGGGTTGTTGCTGCCATCTGCTGATTTAGTGATGAACTTAAATGTGGGATTCTCTTCTGGTGGGATTTCAAAGTTCATTAGTCGGTCTTTATGCTTTTCTATGTATATCCTCTCCCATATGAAGAGTTCACTATGTTTTTGTACGTATTTTAGTAATTCTGTGCTATCTTCAATTTCATGATTTTCAGACCAGAAATGAGTTGCTATTGCGGACTTATCAATATTTTTGTATCTTAAGTGCCTGAAGTGATCTTTCTTTCTAGTGCCTATGTTTCTTTTTGTCCTCCCTATGTAAATTTTTTCACAGTCTTTACACTTAATCTTGTAAATGCCTGACTTTTCCTCTGGTTTTATCTTATGAGTATTATTACTGTGAAGTAGGTTTTTAATGTTGTAATTGTTTTTTGGTGCCAATGTTATATTGTATTTCTTGAATATTTTTTGGAACTTTTTTGTAGCCCAGGGGCGGTAAGTAAATTTAGAAAATCTAATTTCTTGTTTTATTGGTGTGAGAGCTGGGATCTGTTTTAATCTCTTTTGAAGTTTGAATAATTTTAGTTTTTTATCTACAAGGTCTAGATCTAGAAGGTTTTTTATCTACACATATAACTAAAGCCTTCCCTCATATGTTTAAAGCATGGTACAGATACGTAGACGACATCTTTGCAATAGTGCCCTACAAACTAATAGATGATGCTTTGAAACTACTCAACCTGCAAGAACCCAGCATGTAATTCACAGTGGAAACTGAAGAGGACTGTACTCTACCTTTTTTAGACCTTAAAATCAAAAAAGCAATGAAAAACTAGAATTTGGCATCCATAGAAAAGCAACACACACAGATAATTACATCAAAGCAAATACTTTCAACCCAATTCCACACAAACATGCAACTATCAACAGTCTCACACACAGATTAGTAAATCTATCTCTCAGCCAGCAAGATTATCAAAACGAATACCATCAAATCTTTAAAACTGCAATTAAAAATGGATATGGAAAAAACCTTGTAGATAAAAAACTAAAATTATTCATACTTCAAAAGTGATTAAAACAGATCACAGCTCTCACACCAATAAAACAAGAAATTAGATTTGCTAAATTTACTTACCACACCTGGGCCACAAAAAAGTTCCAAAAAATATTCAAGAAATACAATATAACATTGGTACCAAAAAATAATTACTACATTAAAAACCTACTTCACAGTAATAATACTGATAAGATAAAACCAGAGGAAAAGTCAGGCATTTACAAGATTAAGTGTAAAGACTGTGAAAAAATTTACATAGGGAGGACAAAAGGAAACATAGGCACTAGAAAGAAAGAACACTTCAGGCACTTAAGATACAAAAATATTGATAAGTCCGCAATAGCAGCTCATTTCTGGTCTGAAAATCATGAAATTGAAGATAGCACAGAATTACTAAAATACGTACAAAAACATAGTGAACTCGTCATATGGGAAAGGATATACATAGAAAAACATAAAAACCAACTAATGAACTTTGAAATCCCGCCAGAAGAGAATCCCACATTTAAGTTCATCACTAAATCAGCAGATGGCAGCAACAACCCCAGAATTACCCACCCCGCTGGATCTAGCTTCAGTCGCATAAGAGCCGTAGATGCAAACGATGATTTGCGAAACATGTCCTCAAAATAGGTACGAAAGTGAAGCAGATGTGTAAAAAATACGACTCATCTAAAATTTAATAGGTAGTTAGATGATTATATGGAACTGAAACGTAAAAGTGGGTGACATAAAATGACATAAAAAGCACCTGACTTTGGAGAAACTAAAACAAAGTAGTGATATTTTTACTTTGCGAACCCTAAAGGAAAAATCTTAACTTCAATGTTTGCACAGTTTGAAACAGTAAATTTTTGTCTCATAGATTCAATATTAAATTAAACATGTTTAATAATTGTATATATATTTGATAACTGTAAAAGATATGTTTTGGCATGTTCTTACAAACCAAAATATATATTTATATGTAAAGGGTTGTATGGGGAAGCTGGCAGATATGTTATAAGCCTTGCACTCTCGGGCGAGAGCTCAGAAAGGGCGGATGTGGGACAACACATGGTATGACAGCTATTGAGATGTACCGTTAAGAGAGGCCAATACACTGCTTGTTTTTCCTTGTGACTCCGTCTTTCAGTATATGAGGGGGTAAGTTAATTTAAGTGCAGAGGGGGTATATGGACCATTCAGGCCCATTCCATTCTGTTAATTTCATCTGGTGTGTCCACGGGCTTATGTAGTTCTTTCACTATGCGCCACGTCGATTTAAGTTCAACAACAATGTTAATGTAGGCTGTCACCCCTGGCGTGAATGCAGACGTCTATAAGTGTTCGGGTTCCACATAAGTGTTAATAAACGATTTCATCAAAGTTCTGAAAATATCGGATATTTGTTGTTGTCTCGACCCTTCATCCTGAGAGACCAAAGGGTCCATGCAGGAGAGGAAGTTTACATTATTCGGAGGCAAGCGCTAAGCCGACAGCGGACCAGCGACGGCGGAGACAGTGGAAGGAGTCTCAACGTCGGGTCCAAATACTTACTGTGTAAAACGGTGAGACAGTACAACCGCAACCCTTAGGCGTACTGTATTGATCTATTTGCAGTGTCAATAGAAGCGACAATTCGCAATACACAAAAGGAATAAACACAGAATGAGTAAAACAACATAAGGATTAACTGTTTCCTTCAAACACTTTGTTGCAGATTAACTATAAATGGCACTTGAATTAAATTAATGATGACATCCGGGAGCAGTGGAACTTGTGCGACTTCAGACCAAATTTCAAACCTTATGATTCGCAACTGACTTTTATAAACGTAAGGTACCTCTAAAGAGCTTTTGGTTATAGTTTTGGAGTCTTCTCAATAAACGTCAAACTGCGATAAACTCATGTCTCTTATGACATCACAAATAGGTACTTTCAAATGACTAACTGCTTTATAGGGGATACAAAGTTCAATTATAAATTATCCCAATGACATTTAATTACACAAAACACATTTGCGAATTGCACAATGATAAATTTACTTTCGCAGACTTCCTTGCCAAACACATATATTAGTACAACCAATATTGTCTTAATGTACACTACTCTAGTTGTATATTTCCACGAAGTATGCAACGATCCAAGATCAAAATACCCTGAAGTGTGAAACTAAAATAAGTTATAAAATATAAAAGAAACGGACAAACTTCTTCCAGCGTATTGTATGTTACAGATGGTGCCATCTATGAAGAGCAATGCAGATTTGTGAAAATACTGAATCTACCAGCGGGGAGAAATGTAATTAAAGAGCGTTTACTGTATCATATGTCTTCATCTCGTTAACTTAATGCATTATAGCCACACTACTTTCTCAACCCAGTCTACTACAGCGGACTGCTTTTCTATCTACTAGAAGTTTAAGATAAACTTGAAGGTAGTTTCATTAAGTATTTTGTTTTATATAGTTGAGTAAAAGTCTGAAGTGATAGTTAAATGTTTAAACAGTAGAACTTTGTCGTTTTCCTTTCAATTCCATATAAACACAAGAGTTCAGTTTTGCATTATCCAAAAATATAATCATTTAAAATTTGGAGCCAAAAGGAACGAGTATGTCGGAAACCGTCGACGATATGAAGACTTAATTTGTGATATATCATTTGTCTCAATGAGCTCAGCATTTGTGTAGTATATGTCAGGGCCTGTAGTGGTACAGTGGCAGCTTTATGTCCTTCCACAGAATGCTCCCTGCGTCGATCCCAGACATAAACGTGTTAGTTTATCTTCAGCTATTTTTCCAGTGTACGCATCACTGAACTCCTATACTTCAGAAACATCAGAGGGAACTACTTACCATTCTAACATTTATTTTACGAAATTTGAGGTGGGACTTAAAGATCAGTGGTGGATGGTCCATCTGCATCTGTTTGTACACCTTCCACATTTGGTACCTTTTATATTTTCAAAAATTGCAAAGTGGTCCTATTTTCGTGTCCGAATTATCTTTGAATTACTTACGGACTATTCCTGATCACAAACTGGTCATCAGCTTCTGGGTACAATAATTTAATGGAACATTCTTCACAGAATAATGGGAACGCAGAAGACAGCACCAACCACTCCCCGTCAGATCTTGCACCAGGCCCTAAAACACAACTGCAGAGGATAGGAAAGTCCGGAAGCTAAAACCCTCAACTCTCACATCATCTGCATACAGACGGCTCTTAAAACATCAAGAAAAATCCCAACAGCTTGTGGAAAACGTTATTTCCGTTTAAATAGCCAGAAAGTGATACCTACCAGTACAAGTAATATAACTGAACCAGCTTGTAGGAAAACTGCAACGTGTCTTGGGTGTGAACTTGCATATGATGATCCCCTTACTCTAGATTGGATACAGTATCATAAATCTAAAGAGTGGTGGCATGCAAATTGTACAGCGTACGAGGGAAGAGGATTAATTTGTGATATGTGTTGCTTTTTAACCTTCAGTGCAAAAGTTCTCCAGAAATTCAGTGGAATATAATCTGTCTCAACCTAGTTTGATCCTGTTGTAAACATCTGCGAGGAAAGAGAGACGGAGGCCAGATATTTAGAAAGAAAGGGGTTAAGCTGTTGATTGGTTTAGGGAAGCTAATGGGCATTTTCTTTTATTTTCGAGCAATAAAGCGCTCCTTTAAATACAATACTGTAAATAGTTTTCTGATCACTGCCCTGAGTGCGATAATTTCGCTGAGAGAAGAGTATGCAAAAGTTTCGAGTCATTATAAAAGAGATCTATGTACAGATCAGACCGAAGACAGCTGAAATTATAAACTATGTTATTTTTCTATGAATAATTAAACTGCATTTTATTTACAATTACTAAATGACACTACTATTATATGATGGCGTAGTGTTTCTCGGTGCTTAAAGGAATGAAACAGGAATGTTCTGTAAAGAAAGAGAAACAGACTGTTGCTCTCCTTGGTGATTCGGAAAATAGTGTACATAGTGTTAGAATGGAACAGCAAGCATTGGGATCTCTAAGGACACCGGAAAATTGCGTAAATACATGCAGCGCGTTGAGAGATACGACGATTTTACAAAAAGTGCTATACGCAATAAAGTTCATGAGTATTCTTTCGGATATGAACCAACTCATAGATTTAATAAGTTAAAGTGTAACCCAACTCTATTTATTGTCTAGAAGTTAGCGCTGCAATAAATACTGCTAGCATTGCAAAACTTATATGAGTGCATGTAACATCTAACACTTGGCGAGGTGAGTCAGCTCCGCCTTGTTGTTTATAGCAGTTTACAGCACAAATGAATTAAATAAAGTTAGGATGAACGTTTATTACTGTCCATTAATTCCATAAAGTCAGTTTTCGCTAGATTTTTTTCTTTGTTTTGAGAGAGGGATAGAGAGAGAGAGAGAGAGAGAGAGAGAGAGAGAGAGAGAGAGAGAGAGAGAGAGAGAGAGAGAGAGTGTGTGTGTATGTGTGTGTGTGTGTGTGTGTGTGTGTGTGGCCACTATTTTTGTTAACTGGTTTAGTATTTCACAAACTTTCGCTATAGCTTTATTCAGGTTATAGTTTCTCAATGTACTAAACTATTTTCTTAATCACCGTTTCGTTATGTTGTAATTGCATACTCTCTAATATAATGGGACTTTTGCCCCACACACATAGGATTTTTCCCCATGCTAGGGGAAAGGTCCGAATGTAATACAATTTCACTACAGTTAATTGTCAATTACTAAATAACGCAGAAGGTAAATGTTATTCTGCTATCTTGGAGAATAAACTTGTAGCATACCATTGAGCAAAAACCAAACGTGTCTATCACTTGTAGGGAGAGTAATGGACGTTTATCCGCAAACTGCAGACCCTTAACGCTTGTTACGCTGTCAGTCAGATTTTAAGCCAAGGAACCTCTTTCCAAATGTATGAGACAAACACTGAAGATGAAGTTCAGAATTCGTCAATCCTGTATTTCAGTTATTTAAAGTAGTAGGTTTGGTAAATCATTGCTGTTTATTTAGACTGGGATTACCTATGTAGTAAATATAAAGTATATACAGTATTATATAAACAAGTGTTAATGTAAGCTTATATTCATTGTATAGTACCGAACGTCGTAGTTCCACAGATGCTACGATGAGATCTGCGACATGACCGCTGACAGCTGACCCGCATGGCTTCAGCGTGCCACTTACTATCCATCTATACATCTATTCGATACGTCGCGCCTTTGCTGAGATTTGCTCACGAAGCCTCTCTTCACGTTTTAGAGGCCCCGAATTAAATCTCGGTTACGCTTAGATACCTGGATAATTTTTAATGGGTTTTCCGATATCCTGATAGACGATACTCGGATAACTAAGCTCCAAGGTCCGCTGTCTCATTTGAGCATCATTTCACCAATTTCCTTCATCTTCCGATATGGCTTAACGTTGGAGGACGTACATTACAAGAAAAGCCTCTCTTCTCCGGTATGTGTAGAACCAGATTAGGATATAGGGTGCAAAATTATACGCTTAATTACCATATTAAAGTGCCATGTTTGGGTCTCTAGGACATAACAATCCCACTTGACGTCGTTTTAGGCTACTTATTAACCCTGCATGGCTTGCGGGCACCCGAGGTAGCACTGGAGTAAATTCGAAGAGCAGCAAAACCTAAATTCTATATAAGGTACCTAGGTGATGTTTGTCTTATAAATTAAGCCACACCAAATTTTAAGCCTTAAAAAGAGCAGTCTATGAAAAAAATTGGTTTTTACATTCTGTAAAAAATTAGAGGAGCGTCAAAGCTATATCATAACCCTCATCCATCAGAAATAGCCATATCATCCTGCTAGTGTCCGATAGTAAATTTCTGCCTGCGGTAAAACCCAAAAACTTGGTGAGAACGCAGCAAAGCGCTTAGGGCTGATAACAGGCTGTCAGCAACATGGACGTGGTCTCATATTCAGTATGAGCATTATCATCATAATTATTGGAATACTTCTACCCCCATTGTGATTTTGTAATTTCTAGAAGTAAACACAAATACAGTGCAATGCATTCAATCAGCTTATTACACAGTTTCAGATCACTTATCAACCAATAAAGTGTATTACAATACTAGCACGTTTAGAACATTATCACACTTGTGGCAATTTTAAACAATAATATGCATGTCGAACAATTGACTAATATATCTTACTCTGTTTAACTATGAAGCCCATAAAATTGTAAATTTCCACCGAGGTACAACATATAAAGATAAATTTAAGAATTAGCTTATTGGGACAAATGTGAGTCTGTTTCGGAGTTTACTGTTGAATCAGCATAATGCCATGGAGATCAGATTGCTACATCAATGATATGAATACGTAGTTTAAATGCTGTCTATGATACTGGAGATTCTACCCTTATTTTATCTTTGAAATGTAAACCTAGATCCAGAATTAGCATTCAGTACATATTTAAGGTTGTTACAGTAATATCTTGCAGGGACCCTATAAAAACTCAAACTATTATTTTGACTGTTTGCTTCATGTGCTAGTTATCATGATCGTTATGATTTCTAACTAAAGTGAAATGTAATATTGATGATTGTATACTGTTGTGGACCAGGATTGTAAGGGGGGTGAAAGACTTACAAACCTAATCTGCAATTGGGGGTGTAGCTACTGAAAGGGTAGAGCGAAAGGAACATCTAAGTCAAAATGAGCTCTGTAACTATATTTCAAAGATACCTAGTATTTCTACAGGGAGCTCCCAGGATCTGGAAGAGATCAAGGGCGCTTTGGTAACATTCAAATACATAATAAGATAATGCAACTTTACCTTTAGCGATGTGTTCTTTGTATGGCTTGAACCTTGTGTGACTGTCAAAAGATGTACGATCTGGTACGCCCTGCTGGCGATCTACTCGTGGTAGCACTTTGAAATAAACTCTTGTTGATTCTTACAGAGACCATCAGCAAGTCCCCGCTCAAATCGCTGTGAAGTCTCTCTCCCGGGAGCTAACTCAACCAAGCTTAAATAGCGGTCCTACCAAAAAGTCAACTCAGCGATTCCCACGCTAACTGTTAATTTGCACCATATTAGGCAATCATTATAGAACATGTTTAAACCTGTTACTGACCGACTAAGTATTATTTCCCTTGATCAGCAGGATGCGTGATTCATTGTTTAAAACATGGAGAACAAGTTGAGGCCTGTTACAGATCACCTGTGAATTATTTCCCTAAGCCAGCAGGATGTATGATTGACCATCCAAAGTACATGTACAAAGTACATGTTTTGCCAGTCAGTAGAATTTACACTTAATCATACAGATTCTACATACAGCTGTGCTCAGACTCAAGCCATTGAAAATAAACGTTACAAAATAATGGTTACAGAAATTTCCAAATCTTGCTCAGCCTATACACGCAACAATACCATGCTTTGTTTCTTAATTGTATGATAGTGCTTTTATGTTCTTGATAGTGCTGTGAGCGCATTTGAAGACGGTAGAAGTGACAGTTCAATTGCAATTAGTTTAAGCAATCAACAGTTCTCAACACTGAAGCTAGTCATTCATCTGGTTCTTCGCATCTAGCCACGCCTAGTATTGATAATTATAGACAATATGCTCAGTTACTAAATTAATTGTGTGTCCCGGTGTTTCATGAATCAGATGACGTAACTCCGAGGCAATTTCTTTAAGATTTGGACCAGTATTTGCAGATAAGTTTTATACCAGAACAACTGAAAATTATTAATGTATGCAAGGCGCTTAGGAACAGATTCTCTTCTGGCCGGAAAAGAAAGAAGAAAAAGGAAAAGAAAGAATAATTTGCGAGTCATTACTAGTCGAAAGACCAAGGTAGGACCCGCCTGCGGTGCCATATGTAGTAAAAGCGGGTGTTAAACACTACACACACACACACACATAAGTTAGGGCATTCCTTTCGAATTTTACGTGGATGGCTCATGCCAAGTTTTTGGTGGAATACTGGATCAAAGGTCTACGCCAGAAAAATGTCATGTAATTAGTACTGCATCGCGAGGATTAAGCAAGGTTGACAGAAATTCTTCTGTAAAAGAGATTGAAATCTATGCAACGAATTTCGCAATCGAAGGATTAAGGATAAATGTAAAACTATTTTCGGACCATCTTAGTTTCATTTTCCTTCCAAATTGCAAATATACAAGTTGTAAGATGTGTAGATACGTGCATGAAATAATGTAGTGTCATGTAGAAATCTTTCACATCCCTAGCAAATTGAACACGGTTACCGCCATGATGTCCCGGTTAACATGCAATATTCATATAAGTGATTGTATGCGTGGACCGCAAATGGAGGTGACGCTTTTGAAAGTTGAGATACCCATGGATAGGGATTTGAAGAAATGCTATAGAATATAGATGACTGACATAGACAAGAAGGAAAGTTAGCGAAATTGTTAGAAAGCTCGCCTGAAGTAGATGAAGAGGTAGGAGGCGGCCTAGGAGAGAAAGACGGCATATTATATACGAAGCATGGGGCAATGATGGATATGTGGAAAGCATACGTACCCCAAAGTATAGAAAAAGAGACTACCCCAGCGTTTCACAGAGATTTGTGTCATTCCGGAACAGACCGGACCACATCCACTATTTTGGCTAATCTTTACGTGCCTAAGCTAATACAAAGTTCCCGAGAATGGTCAGTGCCTGCGGTATCCGTCAGACAGCAAAACCGCTCCAGGTTAGCTACGATTTGGAAACCAATGCAATATTTAGGGACAAGCCACGGTGAATAGTGTCAGTAGATTGTCAAGAAGTGCTCCCTCGGCGCACATTCGAGAACACATATATAATTGTTTTTACGGTTGTATTTTCTAAGAATGTGGAAACTTTTCCAGTGAAGAAAATCAAAGGTTCCTAAACAAAATATTCTAATACTACATACCGTAATTGGGAAACATGGACGCACCAATATCAGGTAATGCAGCAATATTCATCGGAAAGGAATTCACCAATGTAATGAAGGAAAAGGGTATAAAACTATAACACAGTGTTCGATATCAGTCCAATGGTAACCCAACAGAAATAACCACACGGTGTGGTATTATTTTCTAGAATTCTATCCGGAAAACGTCATACGGGCCGGGTGTTGTGTGCCCAAAAATGTAGAAAACTTTAAATGAGTCTGTGAATGGGGTTACTAAGGTTAACCCTATGGGGCCTATGCAGGGAAAAAGCATCAACGCTATGGAGAATAATATTCATGAGTCAGTAAAGTAGAAGCCCCCAAAGATTTGTCTAAAGCCAAAATGTTAAGCATAGCCGGCGATGGAATGTGGGAAACCAATGAACCAAGAAAAGTCCAAACATACGGCAAAAGAGAAAAAAAGGATAAAGAAGTCGGAGATAAAAACATACTATCTGGTTTTGGTACGCAATAAACAGTTATCTAGCGCCAAAAATAAGTTTAATATTCGTATGGCTACGTTATTCAAGGTAACGTACAAGGTCGTAGAAAGTTTCGGGATGGTCAAGTTTTTGGTTTTAGATGTCCAGAACTATAAGATAGGGGGGAAGTTTCATAAAGAGCTTTTACGTCCGTATTTGTGTGAATAGGTAATCAGCAATAGCGGGTGTCCAATAAACATAAAACTAAAATATAAATAGATAAACAAGTGAATAAAGGAAAAATAATAAATATGCTACGGTAACGGCAGAAAGTGATTCATGTTTCCCTTTATCTAGTTGACAAAGTGATTTAGGTTAACTTAAAAAGCCTGCGAAAAGGGTAAAGCCTTGGTGAGATGTTAAAATGCATGCTGAATGTTTAGCTATAAGTAAAAGAACTAATATGTATGTGATTGTGTGCAACGAACCACATGTTAAGATTATGTAAATATTAATGTTATAAGCTTGATTTTTATTAAGGATAAGATATAGGTTACTATAAAATAAAAAATGAACATAACTAGGTTTAAGAAAGATCAAATGCTAGCAGTTAAGGAGTGAGAGAATGAATTGAATACTAAAGGACCCAACAGAAAGGCAGTAACATATGTGATAACAATGAAACGATTATTTTTGGCGAGTATATAGTTCCACTTTAACGGGACAGTTTGAACCAAATAATGTTTTGCTCAGGGTAAAGCGATGAGGTTTCTCACAGGGTAGGCGTGGATGTGTGTGAGAAGGATATTTTTAATGACACTGGAATGCACGTTTCAAACTGGTTTAATGACTGCTTCGTTTATCCGGACATCAAACTTGAAGTTGCCAACCAAGGATTACCAATATCACTGTTTAAAGTTACTGAAGGCGGAATGCTTATTATTCTATAATACTTAATTGGTTACGTATAAACCGACAAATATCTTCTTTCATCACTTCTGGTCTGTCCTCGACCAAGACAGAAGAAGTGGATTTGCCCTAATCGGCCTCACGACATGGACTGAATGAATGACCACAAATGCGCGTGGTTGTAACTTTCACTTTCTGGAAGACCTCTTTATTCAACTAAAGATTCCCTTTGTGATTATTTTGGCATTGTCATTATTAAGGGTCAGAAGAATAGCCCATTCAACAAATTCAAGTGCTACCTTTAGAAATCTGCTCAGGACACTGTTTCGTACATTTATTTTGTTATAACAACTCAACCAACTGCACCTGTTCGTGACGTAAGAAACATAAAATTCTCCTTTGAAATCCATCATGATTCTTTACTTGTTGCAACCTTTAATTTCGGAATCAACAATAAGGCAGGTGACCTAAGAATGAAATCTGTCTGGTACTGTGGACGGTAAAAGTGCGAAACCGTTATTGATTTTCAGCTACCTGAACAAGGGATGAACAGGTAGTTAGATGATTATATGAAAGTGAAACTTAAAAGTGGGTAACATGAAATGGCATAAAAAGCGTCTGACTTTGGGGAAACTAAAAAGAATGTAGTGAAATTTTCACTGTGCCAATTCTAAAGGAAAAATCTTAACTTCATTCATTCCAGTTCGAAACTGGAAATTTTGGTCTTAGAGATTAAATTAAATAGGTTTAATAGTTTTTCATTTAAATTTGAGAATTTTTAAATTTAATTTTGGCATGCTTGTATACCCGTATATGTATATATCCCTATGTAAAAATTGTACGAGGAATTTGGGCACTGTCGGGCGAGAGTCCAGAAAGGCCGGATATAGGGACAAAACATGGTATGTCAGCTATTGAGATGTAGCGTTAAGACAGGTCAAAACACTGCTAGTTTTCCCTTGTGTTGCCGTGTTTCGGTATATAAGGGGGTAGAAGGACCATTCAGGTCTATTCCATTGCATTCCATTCCATTCTGTTAATTTCGTCGGGGGTGTCCAAGGGGTTATTTAATTAATTCAGCATACGCCGCATCGATATAAGTTCAACTATAGCAGTGTTACTGTAGGCTGTCACCGCCGGTGAGGGTGCAAATATATTTAAGTGTCCCGGTTCCACATAAGTGTTAAAAAACGATTAAACCAAAGTTAAAAAAATATAGGATGTTTGTGTTGTCTCGACCCTACATCCTCAGAAACCAAATACACCATGTAGGCGACGAAGGTTACTTCAGCCGGAGGCAATGGTAACTCAGACAGCGGAGACAGACGGCAGAGACAGAGGGAGTCCCGACCTCGAATCCTAATACGTGCTGCGTGAGGCGGTGAGAAAGTACTGCCGCTACTCTTTGGCATATTCTATTGATCTATCTTCAGTGTCAATAGAAGCGACTTTAAAAATTTACAACACACAAAAAGAATAGACACCGTATAAGTAAAACATCATAGGGGTTAAGTATTTTCTACAGAAACCTTGTTCAACATTTAATGTAGAAAGTCATATGGACTAAATTTATTATAATTTCTGGGAGCAGTGAAACTTCTATGATTCCAGACCAAATCTCAAGCCGTATGATTAGTAAATGACTTTTGTAAACCTGACGTTCTTCTCTCAAACTTTTGGAAATGGATATTAAGTCTCCTCACTAAACTTCCAAAGCCGTTAAAGTCATTATATCTCGAGTGACGTCACAACTTAGTACTTTCAAATGATTTGTTGATTTAAAGTGGATACAAGTTCCAACAAAATTCTGTACTGAGGAGTACTGCATCTGGAATTGAATGCACAAGTCAAGTTGCGAAAAGCACAATGATAATTCCACCTTAGCAGGCTTCTTTTCTCAAACACAAATATTTGTACATCCAATATTGTGTTAATGTACATTATCCCAGTTGTTTATTTTGATGAAGTGTACAATAAGACAAGACAAAACTACCTCTAAAGAGGAAAGCTAAAATACGTTATAAAGCATAGAAAAAATACAATCTACTTCTAGCCTATTGTATATTGAAGGTGGTGCCATCTATGGAGAGCAATGCACAGTGGTGAAAAGATTGTACCTCCTAGCGGGCAGAATTGTAATGAAAAAGAGCATTTACAGTATCATATATCTTCATGTCGGTAAATTAACGTATCATAGTCACACTACTTTCTCAACCCACTCTACTACAGCGGACAGTTTTTACAAGTTTAAGATATACATAAAGGTAGTTTCATAAAGTATTTTTTGTATATAGATGAGAACAAGTCTGAAGTGATAGTTAAATGTTTAAAAAGTAGGACGTTGTGCTTGCCCTTTCAAATGTCATGGAAACACAAGAATACAGCGTAGCATTTTCAAGATATATAAGCATTTTAAAATTGCAGACAAAAGCAACGAATATCTTGGAAATTGTCAGCGACATGAAGACCAAATTCATGGTAAATCACTTTTTTCAATGAGCTCTGCATATGTGTAGTATATGTCAGTGCCTTTAGTGGTACAATGGCAACTTTATGTCCCTCCACAGAATGTTGCCTGTGTCAATCCCAGACATGGACGTCATACTTCCATCTCCAGTAATTTTTCCTGTGTTCAGCTCACTGGATTCCTGTATTTCAAAAACGAAAGTTGACCCTTGGTCAGAGGAAACTTCTCATTATTATAACATCTTTTACGACATTCGGGGCGGGACACAAACGTCATTGGTGGATGGTCCTTCTGCATCTGTTTGTTCACTGACCACATTTGGTTCTTGTTACGTTTCCACTTAATTGTCAGAAATTTAAAATTGGTCCTTCTTTGCCTCTCCGAATAAACCTAGAACTAATTATCAACTATTCCTGAACATAAACTTACGATCAACCTCTGGGCATAGTAATTTGATAGAACATTCTTCACAGCATAATGGGAACGCAGAAGCCAACACCGACCACTCCCCGTCTGATCTTGCACCTGAGATTAAAACGCAAGTGCAGAGGAAAGCAAAAATTCAGCAATTCTCACATCATCACCATGCAAGACAACTCTTTTAACAGCGAGGAATATCCAAAGAGCAAGTGGAAGGCTGATATCCATTTATATTGCCTGAAAGTGAAACCTGCCAGTACGAGTAATATAACTAAACCAGCTTCTAGTAAAAGTATAATGCGTCCTGGGTTTGAACTTGTATATAGAACTGCCCTTACTGAAGATTGGACGAAGTATCAGAGCTGCAGAGGATAATAGCATGAAAACTGTACACCATATTGTCGCGAGTGCATTGCTGATTTGAGGCCTCGCGGGCAGCGAGATCAAAGAGACGGGCAGTGCGATGTGGAGATAAAAGCTTGCCAAAACGGTGGGGGTAAAGAGACGGACTTCTAGACAGTAGGTTTTTCTGTAGCGCCGTCTTGATTGAGAACATGCCGGATAGTGAGTAATCTATAAAAATGTAGCCACCACCCGCCACAGTCAGTCAGTCAGTCGGTAAGAGGACACTTGCGCGTGAACAGCTGTGATAGTGAACTTTCTTTGTGGTCGATGACCTTGCAAGTTGTATTATGTATGTGACGTCATTTTGGACTGCTGGTGTACAAGGTGTGTCTCTACGGAAATAGAAAGCAATTTTTGGTGTTTGTAACCTGAACTTTTAATTTTACGAACCCATAAGGTCACAATTTGAAGGAGAACGCTTTGTTGTATCCTTAAATGACAAACGGTTTCCAGCCGTTCAGTAGACTATATAATCTATCTCAACCTAATTCGATCCTGTTGTAAACATCTGTGAGGGAAGTGAGAACGAGACGGGATTTTGGAATAGAAAATGGTTAAGCTGTTAATCGGTTTAGCAAATTTAATGGGCATCTTTTTTTTTTGCACTCCTACCATAAACCCCTCCTTTAAGTACAGTACTGTAATTAGTGTTCTGATCACTGCTCTGTGCAAGCTAATTTCGGAGAGAGAAAGGTATACAAATGATACAAATGTTTCGATTCTTATAAACGTAATAGCCCAGCATTTTATCCTTGTGCTTCAGATATCACAAAAATATGTTCTTGACTCGTTAGTTCTAAAAGGAGTATTTACAACAGATATGCACTTATAAAGTAGTATAATATGTGCATGTTACACAGTAGATAAGTGAAATTATACAAAAAATTAATATTTTATGTTAAATTAGGCTGTAGCTTTATTTAACAATTACTAAGGGATACTGCTACTAAATTATCAGACACTCTTTTGCGGTAATTAAAGGAAAAGATCGGAATCGTGTGAAAAAAGGAACATTGTTATTCCCTTGGAGGTTCCACCAGTAGTGAACATAGTGTTTGAATGGAACAGCAAGCATCGGGAGCACTTACGAGCTCTAAGAAAATCGCCCAAATGCGAATACTGCGAAGAGAAATACGACGATAAAACAATAAGTGCTATACGCAGTAAAGTTCATGATTAGCTATTTCATATATCAACCAACTCGTAGATTTTATAAGTTAAAGTGTAACCCAACTCTTTTCATTTATTTTATGGAAGTTAACGCTGCTATATATATTGATGGTGTTTCGAAACTTATGGGAGTGCATGTAGCGTCTAACACGTGGCGAGTTAAGTCAGCACCGCTTTAGTACAAAATTGAATCGAGAATATATTGACACATTGCTTCACTCACACTGTTTATTCACAGGACATGTTTCAAGAGCTCTTGCTCCTATCCTCAGCTGATACTCGATTCTTATTGTTTCTTCTCCGCCTTATTGTTTACAGCAGGATTGAACTACCCTGAGATAGAGTATACATGATTTCCTGTCTGTGTGTGTGTGTGTGTGTGTGTGTGTGTGTGTGTGTGTGTGTGTGTGTGTGTGTGTGTTTGTGTGCGTGTGTGCGTGTGTGTTGTTTCTATAGCGTTCAAGTGTTCAGCAAATTTAACTGATTTGTTTAAAGACCAGAGTGAATAAACAAATAAATTTTCGATGACAGATTATTACTGCCCACTAGTTCCAAAAAGTCAGATTTCGTTAGCTTACTTTTCTTCTAAGACTCGCCATTATTTCTGTTAAGAGTTTTAGTACTTGTAACAATACTGTTCTATTTTGTATTCAGGTTGTCATTTCTCAATGTATAAAAATATTTTTTCTCCATCGTTGGATTATGTTGTAATTGGATGCCCTAAATGAACAGGAGTTTTGCTGCATGCTAGGTATAAACCTCTGAATGTAACACCAATTCATTACACTTAATTACCAACTAATAAACAATGTAGTACGTACACGTTGTTTTGCCATCCTGGATAATAAATATGTAGCATAACACAGAGCCAAATCCGAAAGTATCCATCACTTATATGGAGAGAGTATTAGACTTTTATCCCATAAACTACTGAGCCTTAATCCCTGTTACGCTCTCAGTGAGATTTAAGGCCAAAGAAGCCCTTTCCAAAAGAATGAGAAAAAAATAGAAATGAAATATATAATTTATCAATTCTGTAATCTAGTTATATACAATTACAGGGTTTGGTAAATCATTGCTCTCTCTTTGGACTGGAGCTACCTGCGTAGTAATTGGTCATCTCATATCTACATGTTTTAAATTACCTTAATACAGTATTATATAAACAAGTGCTAACGTAAGGTTATGTTCATTGGATACATCCGGGAAGTTGTAGTTCCACAGAGTTTACGAAGCGATCTGGGCCATGCCCACTGACAGCCTATCCGCATGGCTTTGCGTGCTCAGAATTGCGGACCCCTATATATCTACTCTATAAGTCCCTTCTTTGCCGAGATTACCTCACGAAGCCTCTCTTCTCCAATACGTGTAGCACGAAATTAGGCGTTAGGCTGCAAAATTCTATGTCAAATTACCGAATAATAGAGGTGCTCTGGTTCAGTCTCAAGGAGATAACAACCCTACTAGGCGAAGTTTCAGGCTACGTAGGGTACCCTGCATGGCTTTCGGGCTCCCGAGGTAACATTGAAGTTAATTCGAAGAGCAAAAAAACTAAATTCTATCTTAGGTACCTAAGAGATGTTCGCCTTATAAACTATCCACAACAAATGTTAAGCCTTATGAAAACGAAGAAGTGAAACAAAAAGCTTGGTTTTTCATTCTGTACAAAATTGAAGGAGGCGCCAACGCTATGTCGCAACCCTCATCCCTTAGAATAGCCATATCATAATCCAACTGCCCTGAAGTAAATTTCTGTCTGCGGTAAAACCCAAAAATTTGGTGGTAACGCAGCAAAGGGCTTAGGGCTGAGAACAGGTTGTCAGCACCATGGACGTGATCTGATCTTCAGTATGAACGTTGTCATAATTACTGGAGTAATTGAACTCCAACTTAAGATTGTGTAATTTCTAGAAGTAAACACAGATGCAATGCATACAACAAGCTTCTTACACAATTTCAGATTATTTATCAACCAATAAAGTTTATTACCATAATCGCAGGTATAGAACATTAAAACTCGTGACAATTTTAACCAATAATATGCATGTTGAACAATTTAATAGCCTTCATTTATCTTATTCTGGTTAACTATGAAGCCCGTAAAACTATAAATTACCTCTGAGGTGCAGTTTAAGAATTAGCTTACTGAGACAAATGTGAGCCTGTTTGACAGTTTACTGTTAATGAGCTTGATGTCATTGAGATCAGCTTGTTACAACAATGATGTGAGTACGTAGTTTAAATTCTTTCTATGACAGAAAAGTTTATACGCTAATTTTATCTTTGTTATGTAAGCCTAGATACAGCATTAACATCCAGTACATATTGAACTTTATTACAGGAATATCTTGTAGGATCACAATGGAAAATAAACTATTATTTTGATTGTTCACTTATGTGCAAATTATCTTCATCGTTATGATAGGTACTTTAGGTAAAATATAATAATGTTGACTGTATGCCATGTTCTGTTTTTAATTGTATCAATACAGACTATTAAGTGCTTCATTCTGCGAAAATTTAACCCTTGTGGTTGATATTAGTCAAGAGTAAAAATATGCTGTTACATAGGTATTCATAGAAATAAGCATGATAACTGTAAACACACTTTTTTCCTATTTATGTTAATATATGTATGCAAATTTGGTTTGTTTCTGTAAATAGAACCACTTTAACTCTTGAAAGCAATTTGACGACTCTTGTATAATCATTTTTGTACTCTGTAACTCTATATTTGCTAGGATAAATAGTCTATGAGGAGAAAAACCTCCATTATTTTATGAGTAATCTGTAGGATGCCTATTTTGTTGTCCTATTTCTTAATAACGTAATTCTAATTTGTCAAGTGGTTTGCGGAACTAAAGAAAATATAGAAAGGATACTGTATTTAACAAAAAGATGTATCGTATACAAACATTGCTTTATGTGAATTAACTGTGAAGGTAATTGATACAGAAACATACTGAACCATAAACACTCACACAGGTAAGCAGACTAAGTAAAATTCTGTCGTGCATGGTTAATAAAGTTATAAGTGAGAAGCAAATATCATTAAATATTATAAATTAAGTATTTCGAAAAATACGTGCCTAACCAACGTGAACATTTATATTGAATGTGCTTGAAATCATTTCTGACAACATTCTTTGTGTTATATAGAACTCGTTTTCGGGTTTGTTTACAACTATCAGACAATATAACGTTTGTCAGTGGATTTTGTACAAAAATGCATCTGCACACTCTTTGAAGCTTAATAAAATATATCTCTAAGACACGAATGTAACATAGAATGATTATTTAGAATCAGATCAAATAAACACAGTGTCATGATTGGAACTGAAAGCGTGGTTTATACAACTCACTGTACTGTTTTTATAAGTGTTCTAAACTACTAAATTTTGTTTCCATCTACTTCTCGTTTATCATGACGGTGTTCTCCTGCTACATCAATACATTAAAATATGTTGTTGAAGATTGCTTACCTATCTGTAGAAGTTTAGTTTTTACAATCGTGAGGTATATAAACTAAACAACTAATGAATGATAATGCCCCTTGAGCTCCTTATCGATTGGTTTGCAGTTTAGGGTCTTGCAAATGCACCACGGACATTTAAATAAAAAGAAGGTTTTAGAGCTCTTTATATACAAACGTCTTTCCAGCTTGAAGTTGACTGACACGATTCTGATTTCACATACCATAAGTTAAACATATTCTCATAATAAAATGGAATATAGAGGATGTTTCAAGAATAAACAGAATAATTTCAAGTATGCATTCTCATGTGTAGAAAACGAAAATTGTGTATTGCAAACTTGTGTCCAGAAATGCTTCGTTTGCGAGCTATGGTGTTCACAAAACTAAAATTCAGCGGAACGTTTTCTTTCTGAAGGTTGTTGTTATTACTGTTGCTGCAGTTCTAATCTCTGTTTCATATAACTTTGCCCTGCTGACATGTGCAACTACCTTCCCTTTCAACCTAATTATTAATGCTTTCGCGCTGTAGGCCATAGGCGGTACCTTCCCGTCACATTTAAACCTGCAGTAAACATCATAATAATTGCCAGGAAGATAGATAAAATTATACAAATAAGAATATGAAGGCATGCAAAAATACAAGTTCATAATGAAACTGAGCAAGTTGAAACTGAATGAATGAGCAATGAAACTGAAACAAGATTATAATGAAAAGCCTTCGGCCTTTTGCACTGAAATTTTTTAAAAGTAGCACACATACCTTGAAAAAATGCTTGCCTTTCTGTCTTAAAAGTCATGTCACGTCATACTTGTGTGTCCTTCATTCAGCCTAGTCTCGTCAAGGTAGTATATTTTGCGACTTGTATCCCGGTACATCTAATTGTCCTTAAATAACGTCTTTGCCACACAGCAATATCGCCCCTGGAGTGGTAAGTTTTCCTCAATTGCATGCCGCGATGTTCCTAAGCATCTAACACACTTTTAAGTTCAGAGAACAGCTGTTCGACTTCTCTCACTGACAAAGACGGATTCTTCTCTCTGATTGTATTAAACTCATGCAACACAATTCTTTTTTCGCCGCTTTGTAAAGGGTTTCAGCGAAAAAATGGCGGTAGACTCTGCCATTATACATATAATAAGTACACACGCAATAAACGATCAATAAAATAATTTAGCTCTCGCACTCGGCTCAACACATCTTCGAATGGCGATATATGACTAATCCAGTTCATAAAAAGGACAGTGATAAAAGACATATAAACAAATGTGTCATCACTACCGCTAAATCACGCGCTATCGTGCCATGTGAAAGACTGGGTTCTGAGCAACGGAACCTCTTCTTTACTTCGTTTAAGAATTAACATGCATATCAGATAAATCAACTCTGTTGCGTAAAATTACTAATTGAAACGGTCACGAAAATATAAATTTGACAACGTATAAAGATACATTACCATGTTAAATAACGAACTAATTTTTACCGCACAACAGTCTATACTACAATGGCAGGCAATGAGAATTGATAAGGTCACGTGACCGTTTACAGATACGGAGCAAGCTTAATGTGATTCAAGGATTAGATCTTAGTCGTCCCCTCCCTAAACCAAATTCGCACATAGCGCGATGGAGACGTACAAATGTCTTCCGATAAGGTCATTGTCGCTGTGGGTACCTTTCCTGGTACAAACGAGTCAGCCTAGCATTGCCCTCCGCCTTATCGTAAGGTACGTACATGAAGTGCACTTCTGGCAGCTCCTGATTTGAGTACATGGCGTACATTCGAACGCCTAACACAACACTGAATGTAACCTTAGCCTGTCAGAGTGTCAGTTAATATCTCCTTCCACTGAAAAGTCCCGCGGAAAGTAAAATTTCCAGTGAAGTTTCATTGTCTACATATGGGAAATAAGTACCTGAAAATATACACCTGCGGATATGAATTTCTGTAAATAGCCGCTAAAGCAGCTTTAATTTTGAGTGATTTTTACATATTTGGTAAACTGTAAGATATAGACAAGTTCTTATAAAATATACCGGTCTCGTTAAACGACGAAACTTATATTAAAAATGTTTATGAGTTTAAAATTTGCGAGATACTTCTTAGTATTTGCTTCAATTTCTAAATATTTATTGTTTTCCCCTATTGGAAGCTGCTAAAACAAAGAGAACGGAATGTGAAAGTCGTCATATGTTGACTGGCACTAAAATGTTTTTACCAAACTATGTTTCGTCCTATTTCCTGTGTCAGCAGAGACTAGTTTAAAAATTCCCAATACAAAAAATCAACATGGAATAAATATACCAACAAAAATGGTTAACTAGTTTCCGCAAACACTGGTAGTAATTGTTGAAGAATACGTTTAGAAAGTCGTGTGAACTGAAGTCATGATTATGAGTACATATGGAAGCAGTGAAGCTTGTGTGATTCCAGACCAAATCCCAAATCAAATGATTAGCAACTGACCTTTATAAACGTGAAGTACTTCTATCAAACCTTTGGAAATAGTTATGTAGCCCTATCACTAAATGAAGCCTTATCGCCTTATCGCTATGATAAAGTCATATGTCTCGTGTGGAATCACAAATTAGTACTTTGAAATGATTCGTTCATTTAAACTTGATACAGGTTCCAAAAATAATCAGTTTCCCTGATTGTCAAAACAATGGCAAGGAAAACACAAAACCAGAGGTCCAGAGGTAGTCCTAGTCGGGCGGGGCTTTCCCCGTCCGGGTGTCATATGCCGCAGTACCTAGCCGCTTTGCGGCTTAACCTGCGAAATGAACTAGTAGATCCATGTTCTGCTGGGGTGTTTGAATTTGTTTACTGTTTGAAATTTTGGAGAGGTTTGGAATGGGTTGCCCCTCTTTGTCGTGGGCAGCTGTACTTAATCGTTCTCCCTTTTTTGGGAGACACGAATTAGTTTTTTGCCCCGTTTTGGATACAGGTTGTGTAGCGCTTGTCCTTTGGCGTAGAAGTTGTTCCCAGAGACATCTGGGGTTTTCCTTGGGTTACCCAAGGGGTCCCAGGACGTCTCTCGGGGAAAACACAAAACAGCGAGAGAGGCACTGTATTAAATAAACCTTAGCTGACTTCCTCTCTCTAACATAGGCATTTGTACATCCAATACTGTGTAAATATAGAAAAATCCTGTTGTACATTTCCAAGAAAAATACAAACAGTTAAGGCCAAAACGATACCTAAACAGAGAAACTAAAACATGTTATAAAACATAGAAAAGGAAAAAGTTTTCGTCCAGCGCATTTACTATTACACGTAGTGCCATCTATGGAGAGCAATGCAAATTCGGTGAAAAGATTGCAGTTCCTAGAGGGCTGGAATAATTGCAAAAGTACATTTATTGTACAATATTACTCTGTATTGGTAAATTAACGTATCATAATCACATCACTTTCTCAACCCACTCTACTACAACGGAGTCCACCTCCATCCACTCCAAGTTTAACATAAACATAATAGTAGTTTCATTAAATATTGTTTGTGTATACCTGAGTATAGCTCGGAAGTGATAAATGTTTAAAAATCATGACATTGTGCTTGTGCTTTACAATTTCATCTAAACACAAGAATGGAGCTTAACATTATCAAGACATAAAGATCTAATTTGTAGTAAATCATTTGTTTCAATGAGCTCTGCATTTGTGTAGTATATGTCAGTGATTGTGGTGGTACAATGGCAAACTTATGTCCGTCCACAGAATGTTCCCTGCGTCGATCACAGACAGAGACGTGATACTTTATCTCCAGGTATTCTTCCAGTGTTCGCTTCACTGGACTCCTGTACTAAATAAACGTTAATTGATCCCCGGTCAGAGGGAACGACTTACCATTCTAACATTGATTTTATGACATTCGAGGAGGGACATAAATATCAGTGGTGGATGGTCCTAGTGCATCTGCTTGTTCATCTTCCACATTTAGGAAATTGCAAACTGGTCCTTTTTGCCTATCCGATTTCTTTTCTTTTTCTTTTTCTTTTTTTGTAATTTACGTTCTCCAACGTTAAGTCATATCGGACGATAAATGAAATTTGTGAAATAATGCTCAAGGGAGTACGACAGCTTAGAGCTACCTGACATTCGTCCTTAAGGATAAGGGAAATCCTCGGAAAAAGAAAACTTATCCAGGGAAATCACCATGACTGAGATTCAAACTCGGGACCCACTGAACGTGAAGCAGACACGCTATCATCTCCGCTATCGAGGCGGATATTTTGAATTAATTATGAACTATTCGTGAGTATAAATCTACCAGCAACTTCTAGGCACAGTCATTTGTTGGAACGCTCCTCACAGCATAATGGGAACGCAGAAGCCCACACCGATCACTCCAAGTCCGATCTTGCACCAGGATCTAAAACGCAAGTGCAGAGGAAAGGAAAGTGTAAGTAGTTTGCTGATCACTGCTCTGTGCGAGCTAACTTCGCTGAGAGAACAGTATGCCAATGTTTTGATTCTTATAAAAGTATTAGCCCCACATTTTATATTTGTGCTTCTCAAATTGTTTTTCATTATATATAATGTACATTTTAGACAGAAGACCAGTGAAATTATACACAATATTATCTTATTATGTTAAATTAAGTTGCATTTTGTTTAAATGTTACTAAAGGATACTGCTATTATATGATCACGCATTGTTTTGCGGCGCTTAAAGGGAGAAACCTGGAATCATCTGAAAAAAAAAATGAGAAAGAAACTGGTGACCTCCTTGTTGATTCCGCAAGTAGTGTACATTTTTTGGAATGGAACAGCAAACATCCGAACTCTAAGTACACCGGAAAAATCGCGTAAATGCAAACAGCGCGTTGAAAAATACGACGATTTTGAGTAAAATTCTATACTCAGTTAAGTTCATGATCATTTTTCAGACATGATCCAACACATAGATTTAATAAGTTAATGTCTAACCCAACACTTTTTATTTATTGTCTATAACTTAGCCGGTACGCACAGTTCATTTAATAATTGACCATATTGACTACAATTATCAGTACTAGGCGTGGCTGGATTCGAAGAAACATATGAATGGCGAGGTTCAATGTTGAGAACTGCAGTTACAGGTGCATCACTCGTTTGCTTAAACTATTTACAATTGAACTGTCACTTCTACTGTTTTCAACTGCGCTCGCAGCACTATCATGAACATAAAAGCACTATCCTATAAGTAAAAAACAAAACACTGTATACCATCATCATGATTCTATTTTACTTGAGGTACCGATCAAGATAAATAGTTCATGAAGTAAACAGTTAAAGTAATAGTTTGATTTTTCATCACATCCTTACAAGATATTACAGTACTAACTAAACCTAAATATGTACTGAATGGTAATGCTGGACATAGGCTTACATTACAAAGATAAAATAAACCTTGAAATTTCGATGCCATAGCTAGCATTTAAACTGCGATTTCATATTATTACTGTACCAAGCTGATCTCCATAGCACCATGCTGATTTAACAATAAACTCTCAAATATAACCACATTAGTCCCAGTAAACTAATTCTTAAATTTATCTTAAGATATTGTACCTCAGTGGATTTTTACAATTTTGTGGGCCTCAGTATTAACTAGAATAAGATAAAAGAAAGCTAGTCAATTGTTCAACATGCGTATTATTGTTAAAATTGCCTCAAGTGTGTTAATGTTGTAACCTGCTATTATTTTAATAAACTTATTTGTTAATATTTTATCTGAAAATGTGTAACAAGCTGGTTGAACACATTGCATTTTATTTCTATTTACTTCTATAAAATACACAATCACAAGGTACAGTTTTTATATAGCAATCATTATGACGATAATGTTCATATTGAAAACAAGCCCACGTACATGTTGCTGACAGCATGTTCTCAGCCCTAAGCCTTTTGCTGCGTGTCAACCAAGATTTTAAATTTTGCCGCACGCAGAAATTTACTTTTGGGCAGTTGCAGGATGATATGGCTCTTTCTGATGGATGAGGGTCATGAGGTAGCTTAGAGGCATCCCTAAATTTTTGAAAGAATGCTAAAATAGGTCTTATTTCACAACCCAGTGTTTATAAGGCTTAAAAATTGTGGGATACTTTTATTAGACAGCATCACTTAGATACCTTATATAGAGTTTAGGTTTTGTTGCTCTTCGAATTAACTCCAGTGTTACCTCGGGTACCCGCAAGCCATGCAGGGTAAGTGGCCTAAATGGCGTCTAGTAGGGATTTTATCTCCTAGAGACCGAACCAGGGCACTTCAATTATTCAGTAATTAGGCGTAGAACTTTGCAACGTAACGCCTAAATTCGTTTTACACATACTGGAGAAGGGAGGCCTTTTTTTCTGTAATATAAGTCCTCCGAAGTTAAGTCATATAGGACAATGAATGAAACTGGTGAAATGATGCTAAAATGAGTCCGGAGGCCATGGTTACCAGGCATTAGCCTATCAGGATAAGGGAAGACCCCGGGAAAAAGCTTATCCAGGGAACCCACCCTAACCGAGATTCGAACTCGGGAGTTCTTGAACGTTAAGAGAGGCTTTGTGAGGTAATCTCGCATAGGAGCGACGTATAGAATATATGTATCGGAGTCCTCTATTATGAGCACGCCAAAGCCATGCGCGTCAGCTGTCAGTGAACATGTCACAGATCTTACCGTAGCATCTGTGGAACTACGCCTCTCGGAAGTATCCAATTAAAATATTTTTACATTAGCACTTGTTTATATAGTACAATACTGTATTACATTGATTTAAAACACATATCTATGAGATGTCCAATTACTATGTAGGTAGCTCCATTCCAAACAAGTAGCAATGATATACCAAATATTTTAAATAACCAGAATACAGAATTGATGAATTTTCAATTACATCTCCATGTTTTGTCTCATACCTTTGGAAAAAAATTCCTTGGCTTTATATCTGAATGTCAGCGTAACAGGTTTTAAGGGTCAGTATTTTTCGGATAAACATCTATTACTCTCCCTACTAGTGATAGGCACTTCTGGTTTTTGCTCTATGGTAGGCTACACATTTATTCTCTAGGACAACGAAATAACGTTTACGTACTACATCGTTTAATACGTGACAATTAACTGTAATGAAATTGTGTTACTTTTGGAGTTTTTCCCTAAGCTTGGGGTAAAGGTCCTGTTCATATGGCGCAAAAGTTCCAACGTATTAGATAGCGTCGTATTAGAACAATAAAACGGTGGTTAAGAAAATATTTTAATACATTGAGAAATGATAACCTCCATAAGAAATAGAACAGTATTTTGTGAGATTCTCAAATTGTTAGCAAAAATAATGGCCCGTCTTAGAAAAAAAAACTAGCGAAAACTGACTCTTTGGAATTTATGGGCAGTAGTAATATACTGTCATCTAAAATGTATTTGTCTAATTTATTTGTGTCTTTAAAGAAATCAGATACATTTGATGAACACTTCGTCGCTATAGAAAAAAGCAGCACACACACACACACACACACACACACACACACACACACACACACACACACACACACACACACACACACACACACACACACATACACACACATGCGTAAACGCACACACACATACATAAGAAAACATGAACATTTCAGATTATGTATACTCTATCTCTGGCAAGTTCAATCCCGCTGTAACCAGTAAGGCGGACCTGAATCAACTGGCCACGTGTTAGACAACACATGCACTCACATAAGTTTTGCAACACTAACAGAATATATAGCAGCTCTAACTTCTACACAATAAATAGAGCTGGATTACACATTAACTTATTAAATCTATGAGTAGGTTCATTTCTTAAATAAAATAATCCTGAACTTTACTGCGTATGGCACTTTTCGTAATATCGTCATATATCTGTCCACGCGCTGTTTGCATTTACGCAATTTTCACTGTGTCTTAGAGTTCCGGATGCTTGCTGATCCATTCCAAGTCTATGTATACTACTTGCGGAATCACCAAGGAGATCATCAGCTTCTTTCTCAATTGTTTTATAGATGATTCCGGGTGTCTTTCTTTAGCAGCGTGAAACAAACGGCAATCATTCGCCTCTCGCCACCTTTTAAAGATTTACCCCGATTTTGTTTAATTTCGGGTGAAGCGCCGGTCTGCTCCAGGATGAAAAGCTTACTGATTTTTATTGCATATACATAAGTGTTCTTGGACTTGCGAGGTACGCGAGATGTACTCTCTGACCATGACTGTTATGCTGGAGGGGTATGAAGAGTAAAGGAGCTTGAATTGTTTATCTGCTCTGGTAGCTGATATGTTTACCAGGAAATGAGCGAATAAGTGTGCATATGAGTCACCCATGTTTCCAGTTCTAATTTTTGTTGCAGAAACAAGTATTATGTATAGGTGAGCCATGTAATCACACTTGTGTACTTTAAACGAGCCTTCCATCCTTGTCATACCCGGAAGTCAAGCATACGCCCCGAGGAGACAGCATAAGTGATTACGTTGCACATTCCTCTAGCTTGCCTTCTTGTCCTGGGCAATCAGTACAGCAAATACAATGTTAAATATCAAAAGCAACTACACACTCTAAACAATAACATCTTAATCAGCATTAAACTCGGTACAGACTTCGTTGTGAGAGAGCTGCCTGGTTTACGAATGCAAAATTTGTCATAATGGCAATGTTCTTTAGTAATTGTTAAATAAAATGAGCATTAATATTACATAATAAGTTACTAGTGTGTATAGCCTCACCTGTCTTTTGTCTAATTTGTGTGTAGTATACAGAACATATCTTTGTGGTATGTGAAGCAAAAAGATTAAATGCTGGGCTATTCCGTTTATAAAAATCGAAACATTAGCATACTTTCCTCTCTCCGAAATTAGCCCGAGCAATGCAGTGATCAGAAAACTACTCACAATACTGTACTAAAGGAGGGGTTTGTCTTACGCATGCAAATAAAAGAAAACGCCCATTAACTTTGCTGAACCAATCAACAGCTTAATCACTTTCTGTCCCAATATCTCTGTCTCTGTCTCCCTTACCACCCAGATGTTTTCATCAGGAATAAACTAGGTTGAGATAGATTATGTAGTCCAGTGTTTCTCAAACTCCTCTGCCTCAAGAAACCCCTTATCATCTAACAACTTGTTCGCGGACCCCCATGGTTTGGCAACTCAATTTATTTGAACGAGTCGACTTTGATTGAATTTTATAATTGGAATTGTAATAATTACTCTATGTGCAATTTAAGATGTTTACTTGTATATTTAATTTTAAATTTAGTTAATGGTAATTTAAAAGCTAAAGTAAATAAACTAAACCTAAGTATTAAACGTATTTCAATATATATAGTACTCATTTGAATTAATTTTGTTCACTTTGATGTAAAGTTTATACAAGTTTGCCTAACTAGGATTTTATTTGGGCATACACCAGTAAACTTTTGAAATACCAGACTCTTTAGATTACCCAGGATTAATAACATCAGGCATAAGTTATATAAATGAATTTATTTACCATATAAAGATACTATTTTATACATATTGTGACTTTGTGGGTTCGTGAAATAAAAAGTCCAATTTCACCACTCAAAAATGTTCTTTATTTCCACCGACTTACAGTTAAACTCTTGCCAATTACATAAAATTACGTAATGCACACAGTTACGATTCACCAGTTCGTCCGTTACAATTTCACTTGTACTCGCGGTTACATAAACTCCGATGCACATACCCGTTACGTACAGTCTTCCGTTGCACAATCTACTCGTTCATTAACACGTCACTGACTAACTCTTACACCAAGAACTGCGACTGTCTCCTCACTCACACTCACTAACCTACTAACTGACTCACTGACTGACTAGCCGCAGCCCTTTTTATAGGCATCTCGCCGTCTTCTCGACGTTTCCAGATGATGAACGATCCCGTAATTTCTAGAACCAGGTGGACAGAAACAGATGGCACACTGATGTTTTTCCTCCCAGCCACTGCCTGTCACCACTACAAGACAAACGAGGCGGAGGTGTGGCTAACACGAACCTCCCCTGTCTTCCGCTCCCAGCTGCTTCCACAGGGCGTTCCAGCGCTCGCGTCACACTGCTCCCTCCTCAAAGCTGTTCGCCCCGAACAGCACCATCGTAGCGTGCGAGGCGGTCCAAGTGTACCACCAGCATCTGCCCGGAGTCTGAGCCAGAAGTAGCGCTGCCGTAGTTTGTGAATCATACGGTTCGCTCCCAGGTGTCCTCCTGAAGTACCGGCGTACACTTCCTCCAAGACTTCCGGGACCTTACTCCGGGGGAGTACCAAATGTTCTCTCTGCGCCTTCCCATCGGGTGACTTCCATACCCGGAACAGCACGCCCTCTCTGGTCTTCAACGAGTTCCATTGGGCACAGTACGACTTGTAGGTGGCGCTCCTCGGTGCGATGTCCTCCCAGGTTGGTCTCGTCCCTGCGTCCACTTCCCTCAAGAGTGGCCCCAGGTCTGCGTCCGCCAGCTGCTCCCTCCTCATGCCTGCGCTATCCCAGCCTTCAGCAGGTACTGCCACAACTACTCGGACTGCTGCGGCACGCTCCTTCTCTTCCACTCTTGTGCGCTCATGGCCGTCCTGGATCTGCGATAGGACACCTCCAATGCAATGTTCGCTGGCGTCGGTGTCCACCATGAAGGCGCCACCTGGTTGTGGGAGACCCAAAATTGGAGCACTGCACAGGGTTTCCTTCAGGTGCTGGAAAGCGTCTTCGGCGTCCTCCGTCCACACGTAAGGTCGGTGTTCCTCTGTCAGGCGGGTGCGAGGTTTTGCGATGTTGTCGGTCTTTTCCTCTAAATCATTAAGGCTGTCGTCTACCTGACCCATCCGCTTGCCCAGATTCGTGACGTCATCCCTCACGCCGGCCAACCGTTCCTCAAACTTGGCGGCGAGGACCTCGTTCACCTCCCCCATCTCCGTTGTCAGTTCGGCCATCTTTGCGGTCATTATCGTGGCCAAGTAGTTGCTTGCCGTTTCCATCTTCGCTGTTAATTCGGCCTTCATTTCTTCCATCTTCCCGGTGATGTTGTCGTTGGCCGTCTTCATTTGTTTCAACTCGGCGGTGATGTTGTCGTTTGCCGCTTCTGCTTTTGCAGCGAGGTTTTCATTTGACGTCTTCATTTCTGTCAGTTCCACCTTCATTTCCATCATCTTCTCCAAAATTTTCTCCAATGCCGCGTCCATGGTTGTAATGTTCGGTGATGTTATCTTCCCGCTTCCTGACACCAGTGTGACTTTGTGGGTTCGTGAAATGAAAAGTCCAATTTCACCACTCAAAAATGTTCTTCATTTCCACCGACTTACAGTTAAACTCTTGCCAATTACATAAAATTACGTAATGCACACAGTTACGATTCACCAGTTCGTCCGTTACAATTTCACTTGTACTCGCGGTTACATAAACTCCGATGCACATACCCGTTACGTACAGTCTTCCGTTGCACAATCTACTCGTTCATTAACACGTCACTGACTAACTCTTACACCAAGAACTGCGACTGTCTCCTCACTCACACTCACTAACCAACTAACTGACTCACTGACTGACTAGCCGCAGCCCTTTTTATAGGCATCTCGCCGTCTTCTCGACGTTTCCAGATGATGAACGATCCCGTAATTTCTAGAACCAGGTGGACAGAAACAGACGGCACACTGATGTTTTTCCTCCCAGCCACTGCCTGTCACCACTACAAGACAAACGAGGGGAGGTGTGGCTAACACGAACCTCCCCTGTCTTCCGCTCCCAGCTGCTTCCACAGGGTTTTCCAGCGCTCGCGTCAAAATATAAAAAGTTATTCATAATGTTGTGAATCCACCATTTGACCATTCCATCAAAGTTAGTTTTGGCTTACTACAAAATCAGTTTGTGTGGTAAACGCTTGCAACATTGTTCATTGGAATCTATTAATGTGTCCAATGCAACTGTTTTAATTGAATAAGTTCAGTTATGTTGGGCTTAATGTTGGTGATTTTTACTCTTAAGTCAGTTTCTACATTTGCAAGTCCGCTTCTCTTCAATGGCTTGATGTTGCACAGCACTGAAAATATTTGGTCGCACAGATAGGTGGTTAGAATGGGCACAATATGCTTAAGTGCATTGGTAGCAAGTTAAAAATTTCACTTTGCGCCAGAAATGGAAATTTTGCAAGTTCATTTTCCTGGTATACAACCTTCCATCCGTTGCTCTTAAATAAATATTTGTTGAACCTCTTCTTTTTCCGAAAGGCTATAAATGCTGCTGCCTATGTGTTTTTTTCTGGAAAGGATACTTTATCCACTCATTCTGATCATCTGCCGCTGCTGGAATCTACTTCCTCAAAGTTTTTGATGGGCCTTTCAGGTGTTCTACTATGGCTTCTTCAATATTTTTAGGCAAATATTCTTCTGATAATGTCAGAAATTGTTCCGAAATAGGAAAGGAGCCAAATTATTTCTTTTCTACACGACCTTCTCACACTTGAAGTATTCCTATCATTGCTTCAAATTTTTCATTAACAGTTAAAACAGCTGGTTTTGGTTCCTGCAATTTTCGGTCTAGTTCATTTAAGTGTGAGAAGATACTAACTAGTACTGCCACTTTGAACATCCATTCATAGTCAAATACTCGTTCGCGAAGGGAAATTTTCATTATGCTATCTTCAGAAAATAGTCTCACTCCATCACGTAATTAAAAAACGCGAAATAATATATCCATAAGAAAGCTAGCGAATTTCTGTGTTCAACAACAGTAATTTATGTTCGCTTCCCATTTCTTCACATTGTTTGTTAATTATCCGTGAGAAAAGAGGACGCACTTTAATGTAGTTCACAATTTTTAACAACGCTTCTAATTATTAATTTTTAGATGAGTCGTATTTTTTACACATCTCTCGCATAAGAGCCGTAGATGCAAACGATGATTTGCGAAACATGTCCTCAAAATAGGTACGAAAGTGAAGCAGATGTGTAACAAATACGACTCATCTAAAAATTAATAATTTTTCGCTTCACTGTGGTGTTCCAATACAGTTAAATCTCGAACGCTTCTAATGTTTCCTTCAAATCTGATCCATTTCTCTTACAGACAACGCATCTCTATGTATCGAGCAGTGAGTCCCCTTAATCTCAGGGTTGACAGCTTTCAATCCAGTGTTGTGTCCAGACATCGCTTTGGCTCCGTTGGAGCACAATGTTTGTTGCCTGCACAAACATTCCACTTAATAACTTGCTCGGAAATCAATCCATAAGTGTCTTAAACATAATCTTAGCAGTGTTCTGCAAGACTTTCCTACAAAACAATAGGTCTTCAACAAGCTCTTTCTCGTCTTGCTACTTCATAGTAAGCTAGTGCAACCTTTTCACTACTGGTTCCGGTAGAACTTTTTTTTTTCTATTCTGGATTTACTCACTTCCATTTTTATATTTTTTATTTTAAAATAATCAAGACTCTTACCGATGCAATCCAGATGTTTCGTCTCTAAATGCCTTCTCGGCATAGCAGGCTTCATTGCGCCATTGGACAGTACATTATAACACAATACATATTGAGGTTTTGGTTCATCTTCAGTTCCAGCATGAACAAATCTGAAACATAAATATTCCTCGCTGTATTTTCGCCGTTTTACTTTTCGCAGTTTACCAGAGCAGCAACGAGTTAAACTAGTAAGCTCACTACTACAACTTGCCTCTTGATCGCCAGTTATTGTTGGCTTACGTTTAATTGATCCAAAGAATCATGTTGAACGACGCGAATAAATTCTCACGATTCACATTTACAAACTCTCAAGACAATCATACACCACTAACACTAACTTCAGCGCAGCGAGAATAACTGGTTTGTTGTACAGACGCGTGGAAATGTTTTTTCCGATGCGTGCAAAACTGACTTACGGAAGGGAGGCGAATTTCTCATCATTTAGTTGCGCCAGGACAGTTCATTTCCACAATTTTGGATAATCTTTAGGTTCCTAAGTTAAGACAAAAGTTCCGGAGGCTAGCCACCGCCTGCGACACCTGTAAGAGGGCAAAACCGCACCAGGTTAGCTACGATTTTGAAACCAATGCAATTTTGAGACACAGGCGCCGGTCTTTAGTAACAATAGATTGGCATGGAGAGCTCTCTCACCACAATCGGGAACCGATACATCATTGTTGTTGCGGATGTATTTTCTAAGTGTGTGATCATTTTTCGAGTGAAAAAATTCCACAGTGTCATATACCAAAACAAAATATTCAAATACTCCATACCGCAATTCCGAAAACTGCACAAAGTGTTGGCAAATAATGCAAAAATATTCACGTAGAAGGAAAATTCACCAGTTCAATGAAATAATACGGCATAAAATTAAAGCCTGTTCTGGATATCGACCTAATGGTAACCCAACAGAAAGAACCACTCGGGGTGTGACATGATTTCCTAGAATTCTATTGGGTAAACCTCATACGGGCTGGGTGGAGATCTGTCTGAAAATAGAGAACATTTTAGGTGAGTTGGTGAATCAGGTTACTAGGTTTAAACCCATAGAGCTTATGGAGGGAGAAGGCGTCAACACTATGGTCAGTAATATTTTAGAGACAAGTAGAATTAGAAGGCGTCAAACAGTTTTCTGAAGCCAAAATGTTGAGATAGTCACCCTTAGAATACGGGCAAATGCTGACTTAAGAAAAGCCAAGCATAAGGCGAATAAAAAGGATAAATAAATGATATGGTTTTGGTAGGGAATAAACTCTTATCTAGCGCCGTAGATAACTTTAACCTACATGTGGCTATGTTATTCATGGGACCGTACAAGGGCGTAGAAAGTTTCGGGACGGACATATTTCTGCTTTCAGATCTCCAGAATGGTAAGATGGTGGGAAAGTTCTGTATTTGCGTGAATAGGTAAGAATCAATAGCAAGCGTCCGACTAAAATAACTAGATAAACATATATAAAAGTGATAAATATTCTAGGGTAACGAGGAAAGTGATAGATATTTCCATTTATCTACCTGACAAAGTAACCTACACTAAATTAGAAGGCCTTGTTAAAGGGTAAATACTTGCTGAGGTGCTAAGAAACCATACCAAAGGATAACTATAAGTAAAGAACCTATGTATATGTATGTGATATGGTGCAATGAACCACTTGTTAAAGAAATGTAAATAGTAATGTTATAAGCTTGGTTATTATTAAGGATAAGATATAGATTACTATAAAAAATAACACTAGGGAACACGTTTTTGTACCCGAAACAAAATAGGCTAATTCTTATGCAAAATGACTCGCTGATTCCAAAAGTGCCTCTGAAAATGCTGTATCACGTAATGTTTTTGAGATATTCTTATTCTTTTATATAAAATTACAGAAATGAGGTATGATATCAACTCATATTGACTTTATTTAAAATAATAGCCATTGACTCTTCTAAATACAGCTTAAATGCAGTGTTGCTTCATAATGGCAATTTACTACCTTCAATACCTTTATTTCATGCCATAGGAATGAAGGAGACATACGATTCCATGTCCATAATTTTAGATGCTATTAGTTATCAAAACCATGGCTGGGAAATTTGTAGTGACCTCAAGGTAGTTGCTTTGCTAACGGGACTGCAGGGAGGTTTCACAAAATATTGCTGTTCTTTTGTGCTCATGGGACAGTAGGACAACTGACAAGCATTTTATTGTGAAAGAACGGGGGAAAAGGGAAGACTATACCCCTGGAGCAAGCAATGTTAATTATGTACCTCTAGTAGACCCAAACAAAGTTCTTCTCCCCCCACTCCACATAAAGCTCGGGTTAATGAAGAATTTTGTTAAAGATTTGGACAAAAGTGGATGTGCATTTGAGTATTTAAGAAGTATCTTTCCCAAAATAAGTGAATCTAAATTGAAGGAAGGTATATTTGTCGATGCTCAAATAAGACTACTTCTTAAAGACAGTGTTTTTTAATCAAAGCTTAAACGTATTGAACTGGCAGCATGGAAATCATTTAAGTCAGTGTTGGAAGGCTTCCTGGGCAATAACAAAGAAAAAAATTATGAAAATTTAGTTTCAGAACTATTAAGGAGCTACAAAGAAATGGGTTGCATATGTTACTTAAAATCCACTTCTTTGCACTCTCACCTTGATAGTTTCCCTACAAACCTAGGAGCTGTAAGTGATGAGCAAGGTGAGCGTTTTCACCAGGACATTTCTGAGATGGAAGGTTGTTACTAGGGTCGCTGGGATTCAGCCATGTTGGGAGACTATTGTTGATTCCTCAAACGGGAGAGTCAATACAAAAAGAATCAACAGTGAAACACTTCTGAGATAATTCAGGTATTGGTTGTCATCATTATCTTGTGTTTATTTATTTTAATAATACTTAATAATTATTATTTTCAGTGTTATTTGGCAATAAAATACCTATTATTTTCAATTAATCAAATATGAGTTATCACATCACATTTCTGTAAGTTTTCATAAAAAATGATGAATACCTAAAAAACGTTAAGTGATACAGCATTTTGAGGGGCATTTTTGGAATCAGCAGATCAGTTTACATAACAATTTGCCTATTTTGTTTCGAGTATATAAAATTATTTTTTTTTTTTGTTCCCCAGTGTAATTAGGCATAATGAAGATTAAATCTTAGTAGTTAAGGAGTCAGAAAATAAATCGAATGTTATAGGACACAACAGAAGGGCAGTGAAATGTGTGATTACAATAAGGCAACTGACCTAAGAGGGAAATCTGTCTGGTACTGTAGATGGCAAAGTGCAAAAACAGATTTTATTTTCAGCTATCTGAACAAGGTATGAACAGGTAATTAAGTGATTTTGGGAAGGTGAAATTCAAAAGTGAGTGACATGAAATGTCATAACTGGAACCTGGCTTGGAGGAACCAACACATGAAGTGACATCTTCACTGTGCCAACTCTAGATGAAAAATCCGAACTTCATTGTTTGGCGCAGTTTGAAACAGGAAATTTTGAACTTATAGATTAATTATTCAACTAAATATGTTTAATAACTGTATATATATTTGTGACCTCTAAAAGGTATATATCTATGTAAAATATTGAAGGGTGAATTTGGGTAGATATATGTGACACACCTTGCACATTCGGGCGACAGCCCTGAAAGTACAGATGTAGGACCATACATGGTATGTCAGCTATTGAGATGTTCCGTTAAGACAGGTCAATACACTGATAGGTTTTCCTTGTGACGCCGTGTTTCAGTATATAATGGGGTGGATGGTACATTCAGAACCAGTCCAATCCATTCCGGTCTGTTAATTTCGTCTGCTGTGTCGAGGGGCCTGTTTATTATTTTCACCATGCACCGCGTCGATTTAAGTTCAACTACAGCAGTGTTATTGTACGCTGTCACCGACAGTGAGAGTGGAAATATCTGAAAATGCCCTGGTTCCACAGAACTGTTAATAAACAATGAAATCAAAGTTCAGAATGTATTGCATGTTTGTTGCTGCCTCTACCCTACACCCTGAGAAAAGAAAGAGCCCATGCAGGAGATGAAGCTTTCCTCAGCCTGAGGCCAGAGCAACGCAGACAGCGAATCAGTGACGGCGGTGGTAGAGGAAGGAGTCCAGACGTGGATTCCAGAGTCGTGCTGCATGAAGCGGTGAGAAAGTACTGCCGCAGCCCTTAGGCGTACTACATTTATCTATTTGCAGTCTCAATAGAAGTGACATTAAAAATACACAGTACTCAGAAGGAACAGACAGAATAATTAGAATAACATAGGGGTTAACTATTTTCTCCAAACATTTTGTTGAGGATTATGTGTAATAAGTCATATGAAATATATTAATGATTACAATATCTGGGAGAAGTGAAACTTGTGTGATTCCAGAACAAACCTCAAGCCATATTATTAGCAACAGACTTTCATAAACGTCACGTACTTCTCTCAAACTTTTAGGAAATGGTTATGGAACCACCTCACTAAACGTCAAACTACGTTAAACTTATATATCTCGTGTTATGTTACAAATTAGTACCTTCAAATGATATAAATTGCAACAAAACTCTCTTAACAGAAATTTTGGAAATTATATTTAATGCATAAGAGAAGGTTTCAGAAATGCACAATGATAAATACACGTTAGCAGAATTTCTGTCTCAAATATAAATATTTGTATATATAATATTGTGTTAGTACACACTACTCTAGCTGCATATTTCCATGAAGTGTACAGTAAGCCAAGACCAAAATACCCGTAAACAGTGAAAACAAGATATATCACAAAACATAGAAAAAAGTACAATCTTCTTCCAGCGTATTGTATATTACGGGTAGTGACATCTATGGAGAATAATGCACAGTCGCTCAAAAATTTGTTTCTCCTAGCGGGCACGAAAGTAATTAAAAGAACGTTTAGAGTAATATATCTCCAAGTCGGTAAATTAACGTATCATAGTCAGACTACTTTCTCAACCCACTCTACTATAGCGGACTGTTTTTCTATCTACTACAAGTTTAAGATAAACATAAATGTAGTTTCATTAAATATTTTTGTATATACTTGAGAACAAGTATGAAGTGATGCTAAATGTTTACAAAGTAGGAGGCTGTGCTTTTCATTTGAAAAACACAAGAATGGAGCTTAGTATTATCAAGATATATAAGTGTTCAACAATTAGAGTCCAAAGCAACGAATATCTCGAAATTCGACAGCGAAATGAAGATCAAATTCGCAATAAATCATTTGTTTGGATGAGATCTGCGTTTGTTTGATATATGTCAGGGCCTGTAGTGGTTCAGTGGCAACTTTATGTCCCTCCACAGAATGTTCCCTACGTCGATCCCAGACATAGACGTCATACATTATCTCAAGTTATTTGTCATGTATTCACTTCACTGGACCCGTGTACTCTGGAAACGTAAGTTGACCTTTGGTCACAGGGAAATACTCACCATTCTAACATTGATTTTACGATATTCTCGGGGTAGGACATAAACATCAGTGGCGTCTGGTACTTCTGCAACTGTTTGTTTACCTCCCGAATTTGTTTCTTGTTACGTTTCCATTTAATTGTCAGAAATTTCAAACTGGTCCTTCTTTGCCTATCCGAAATATACTTGAAATAATTATGAACTACTCCTGAACATAAACTTACCATAAAATTCTGGGCGCAATAATTTGAAAGAATATTCTTCACAGCATAATGGGAACGCAGAAGCTAACAGCGACCACATCAGATATTACACCTGACGCTAAAATGCAAGTGCTGAGGAAAGCAAAAAAATCAGTAATTCTCACGTCATCTCTAAACAAGACGGCTGTTGTAACAGCAAGCAATATCCAAACAGCAAGTTGAAACCTTTTCTTTTTTTCATTTAAATAACGAGTAAGTGAAACCTTCCAGGACGAGTAACAACTGAACCAGCTTCTAGTGAAAGTGCAAAGCGTCCTGGGTTTGAACTTGCATATAGAGATCCCTTTACTGAAGATTGGTTGAAGTATCATACCTGCAAAGAGTGGTGACACGAAAACTATACTGTATGAAGGAGGACGCTTTGTTTTATTGATCAATGACAAAATCGTTCAAGCCATTCAGTGGGCTATAATCTATCTGAAACTATTTTAATCCTATTGTAAATATCTGTGAGGGAGGAGAGACAGAGACGGGTTATTGGGACATAAAACAGATAAGCTGTTGATTGGTTTACCGAAGTTACTGGACATTTTCGTTTATTGGTATGCGCACCATAAAATTCCTTTCAACTACAGTAATGTAAGTAGTTCTCTGATCATTGCTCTGTGGTAGCTGATTTCGGAGAGAAAAAAGTATGCAAATAATTTGATTCTTTTAAACGTAATAGCTTCACATTTTATCTTTGTGCTTCAGGTACCACATAAATGTGTTCTAAGCTCGTGAGGTCTGAAAGAAATCTCTAAGACATATATAAACGTTTAAGGTCGTATACTATGTACAGATTACACAGGACTCAGGAGACAGGTGAAATTATAAAAATTATTAATTTATTATGTCAAATTAAGCTGCATTTTATTTATCAATTACTAAATTACACTGCTATTATATGATCAGGAATTGTATTGCGATACTTAAAGGAAGAGACCAGAATTGTCTGTCAAGGCTAAAAAGAAAAAGAAAAAGAAAAAGAAAACAATGGGAAAGAAACTGGTGATTTTCTCGGTGGTTCTGCAAGTAGTGTACGGAGTGTTAGAATGGAACAGAAATTATCAAGAACTCTATGTACACCGGAAAAGTCCCATAAATGCAAATTGCGCGAAGAGAAATACGCCGATATAACAAACGGTGCTGTACACAGTAAGGTTCATGATTATTTTTTTTCAGATATGAAGCAACTCATAGATTGAATAAAGTTAATGTTTAACACAAATTTATTCATGTATTGTGTAGAAGCTAGCGCTGCTCTGTATACTGCTAGAGGTGCAAAACTCGTGGGAATGCATGTAGCGTCTAACACGAGGCGAGTTGAGTCAGTGCCGCCTTATTGTTTATAGCAGGATTGAACTAGACTAAGATAGAGTATACTAATCTGAAAATTTCAAGTTTTCTTTTGTGTGTGTGTGTGGGGGGGGGGGGGGCTTGGTATTGTTTCTTTAGCGTTTAAGTGTTAAGCAAATGAAACTGTCAGAATACTGGGGCCATAAGTAGAACTAATACGAAAAACACATATATAATAGATAAACTACACATAACACTGACCAACAGGCCTACCCGGCCTCAGCTACATGTATATAAGTAAAGTAAAGCATAAATTACACTTGGTGGTGCCCAGGTTTCATGGTCACCACCAAGAAGCAACATAGACGCGCTCGCATGCATCGCATGCCAGCTTAATAGATACCACATACTAACCGGGGTGCTATGCGGGACCCGACTAAGCATGTTAATAAGTGCACGCAAAATAATATAAGTCACGTAACTAACACGTGGTGGGGTTTTTTAGTGAGTATACCTGGCCCCCTCAGGGCACAGGGACCCTCACACTGTCGGCCATCGCACGTGGGCCGTCGCCTGTAACTGGGTTTTTCCCCTCCACGGTAAAAAAAAAAAAAAAAAAAAAAAAAAAAAACTGATTTCTTGAGGACTAAGGTAAATTAACAAATAAACTTTAGATGACAGTTTATTACTGCCCATTAATTCCAAAAGTAATTTTCGTTAGCTTACTTTTATTCTAAGACTGGCCATTATTTCTACTACTAATTGAAGTATTTGTCAAAATAATGCTCTACTTTGTATTTAGGTTGTCACTTCTCATTGTATTAAATTATTTTCTTAATCGCAGTTTTATTAGGTAGTGATTCCATGCTCTGTAATATAATGGCACGTTTGCGCCACAGACACGGTACATTTGCCCCAGGCTAGGGGCAAAATCCGTATATAAGATGATTTATTTACAGTTAAGTGTCGCCTATTAAGCAATGCAGTACGTAAACGTTATTTTGCCATGCTGGAGAATAAACATGTAGCATATCGCAGAACTAAAACCAGAAGTATATATCACTTGTACAGGATGAGTAATAGACGTTTATTCGAAAAGTGCAGATTCCTAACACTTTCACTCTTCCACTCATGTTTAAAGGCAAGGGATCTCTTTCCGAATGTATGAGACAAATGGTGGAGATTACATTCAAAAGTTACCAATTCTGTATTCCCGTTATTTAAAGTAGGGGGCTTGGTTAATCGTCTCTAGCTTTTTACACTGGAGCTACCTACGTAGCAATTGGTCATCTCATATCTATAAGGTTAAAGTTAATGTAATACAGTATTATATAAACAAGTGCTAATATTAAGGTTATATTCATTGGATACTTTCCAGCGGTCGTATTACCAGAGAGGCTACGATGAGATCTGCAAATGCCCACTGACAGCTGACCCGCATGGCTGCAGCGTATTCATTTTTTTTTATTTTGTAACTTACGTCCTCCAACGCTAAGTCTTATCGGACGATGAATGAGAATGGATGAAATGATGCTCAAATGAGTCCGGGGTCCATGGAGCTTAGACTTACCCGACATTCGTCTTACAGCGTAAGGGAAAACCCCGGAAAAACCTTATCCATATAACTCACCGTGACCGAGCTGCGATCCCGGGACCTCTTGAACGTGAGGCAGACATGTTACCACCACGCTACCAAGGCGGGCTGCAGCGTGCTCAGAATAGAGGGCTCCGATACATCTACTCTATATGTCGCTCATTTGCCGAGAGGACCTCAGGAATCCTGTCTTTTCTAGCACGTGTAGGACGAAATTAGGCGTTACTGCGCCAAATTACGAAATAACAGAAGTGCCGTGGTTCGGTCTTTGGGAGATAACAACCCTACTAAACGCCACTTTAGGCTACTTAGGATACCCTGCATGGTCTGCGGGCACCCGAGGTAACATTGAAGTTAATTCGAAGAGCAGAAAAGCCTTCAAATCTATATAAGGTATCCACAAGAACTGTTTGTCTCATTGGTTATACCACAAGAAATTTTAAGCCTTATAAACACCAGGTTGTTAAAAAGGTTTGTTTTTTGCATTTTGTAAAAAATTTGGAATAACATCAAAGCTATCTCATAGGCCTCATTCATCAGAAATAGCCATATCATTCTGCAACTGCCCGAAAGTAAATTTGTGCCTGCGGTAAAAACCAAAACTTTGTTGTTCACGCAGCAAGAGGCCTAGGGCTGATAACAGACTGTCAGCAACATTGACGTAGGCTGATCTTCAGTATGAGCATTATCATCATAATTACTGGATGATCTTTACTCACCTAAGCTAAGAAAAAAGATCGGGATTTCAGTAACGGTTTGCGATACTTCTCAGAGAGCAAAATTGCTCTACGTTAGCTACGATTTTGAAACCAATGTAAATTTGAGGTACAGGCCCCGGTAATTAAGAAGATTGTGAATTGGTGATTAGGAAGATTAGGAGTAGATAGTGATGGAGAGCTCTCTCAGCGCACATTCGTGAACAGATACATAAATGTTTCGCGGATGTGGTTTCTAAGCGTGTTAAAATTTTTCCAGTGAAGAAAATCAACACTGCCATAAGCGAAAACAGAATATTCAAATACCACATGCCGCAATTGGAAAGAATGAATGCATTGTTGTCAGGCAATGCAACAATTTTAACCAATGACATGAAAGAAAACGGCATAAAATTAAAGTACTGTTCTCGAAATACACCTAATAGTAACCCAATAGAAAGAACCACTCCGGATGTGGCATTATTTCTTAGAATTCTATCGCGTAAACGTCATACGGTCTGGGTGGAGAGATGTGCCCGAAAATAGAGAACATTTTAAATAAGTCGGTGAATCAGGATACTAGGTTTAAACCTATAGAGCTTCTGGAGGAAAAAGACCTCAACATTATCGACAGTAATATTCCAGAGGCAGTACAAGTAGAAGCCGGCAAAGCTTTTTCTCAAGCCAAAATGTCAATGATAGCGGGTCATAGAATTCGGGCAAAGAATGAATTAAGAAAGTTCAAGCATACGGCAAAAAAGTGGGAGATACAGATAAACGATCTGGTTTTAGTAGGGTATAGACAGTTATCTATTGCCATAAATGAATTTAATCATCGTATAGCTATTTTATTCAAGTTACCATACAAGATCGTAGAAAGGTCCGGGACAGACACATTTTTGCTTTCACATGTCCAGAACTATGAGATGGTGGGGAAGTTCCATAAGCAGCTTTTACGTCCGTATGTGTGTAATCAGGCAATCAGCAATAGCGGGCATCCAATGAACAGAAAAGTAAAATAAATAGATAAAGAGGTGAATAAAAGGAATATAATAAATATTCTAGGGTAATGGCAGAAAGTGACTCATATTTCCATTTTTATAGGTGACAAAGTAATTTAGATGCAATTAAAAACCCTGTGTACAGGGTAAAGCCTTGGTGAGGTGTTAAAATGCCTGCTGAATGCTTAACTATAAGTAAAGAAACTAATATATATATGTCACTGTTTGTAACGAACCACATGTTAAGAAAATATAAATAGTAATGTTATAAGCTTGGTTTTTACTAAGGATAAGATATAGGTTACTGTAAAATAAAAAATAATTAGGCATAAGAAAGATCAAATGCTAGCAGTTAATGAGTGAGGGAATGAATTGAATACTAAAGGACCCAACAGAAAGGCAGTGAAATATGTAATTACAAAAAGACAAGGGACCTAAGAATGAAATCTGTCTGGTACTGCAAAGGGTAAAGTGCGAAACCGATAATGATTTTCAGCTACCTGAACAAGGGATGAACAGGTAGTTAGTTGATAATGTCAAAGTGAAACTTAAAAGTGGGTAACATGAAATGGCATATAAAGCGCATGACTTTGGAGAAACTAAAGCAATGTAGTGAAATTTTCACTGTGCCAACTCTAAAGGAAAAATCTTAACTTCATTGTTTGGCGCAGTTCGAAACAGAAATTTTGGTCTTAGAGATTAGTTATTAAATTAAAAGGTAAACTGTAATCACTGTTCAGAATATACGGAATGTTGTTGTTGTCTCGACCCTACATCCTCAGAAAACAAAAGAGTCCATGTAGGCGACGAAGATTACATTAGCCGGAGACAAGGGAAACGCAGAGAGCGGGCTACCGACGGCAGAGACAAAGGAAGAAGTCCGGACGTCGAATCGAAATATGTGATACGGAAGGTAGTGATAAAGTACTGCCGAAGCTCCTTGGCATAGTGTAATGATCTATTTGAGTGACAATAGAAATGATTTTAAAAATACTCAATACACAAAAAGGATAGAAACAGAATAAGTAAAACAACATAGAGCTTAAGCATTTTCTCCAAACACTTTGTTGAAGATTAAGTGTAGAAAGTCATATGAACTATATTTATGATGACAACATCTGCGAGCGGTGCAACTTGAGTGATTCCAGACCAAATCTGAAGCCACAGATTAATACCAGATGCTCAATTCCGTGGTCAAGTTTGAAGCCATATAGGGCGCTCTTTCCTGAACTTTTAGACTCCGGCGACCTTGGGAACTAAGGCCGGTAATGTAGTAAGCTTCTATTGCGACCGAGCTATGGTGCATTCGCTTCCCCTGCACTTCCCCACCCGTGTTCAGCGACTTACAGAATCCAACTCCGTCTTCTTTCGAAGTCACATCTCGCCACACATGAATAGTTCACACGCATATCAACTATCTCATATTAGCATAATACGCGTCAAATACCCTTAGGAAATATGCGTAAACTATTCATCAGTTTGTTCAGGCGTGACTTCGAAAGAAGTTGTCCAATGAAATTTTGAAGAAAATATCAAGAATCCACTTGAACTTTTCCTGTTAAATATGAATAATTGACTTACACGAAGCATTATATCTTTAATATTCATGTTGCAAACTGATAATTTTGTCTTTAAAAAACAATTAAAAATTTAAAAACGAGAGAGTGAGATCAATTAAGATGCTGTTGAGATTATACAAGACATCTGTTTTCCCCTTCCCTCAAGCTTCTTAGTGTAATACTTAAAATAAAGATAACTTAACACTAAAATAACGATTCTGTAGATACTGGAAAACAGGAAAGGATACCATAATGTTATGAGTATTGCAATTTCTTTGTACACAGAATGTTGAAAAATTCCCTGGAATAAAAGTGAGTAAAAAAACCATAAAGAAATATCTATATGAATTTGAAATGAGGATTTCAACAACTATGTACAAAAATAGTACCATCTCTTTAAAATGAAAACAAAGCAGTTCTGTAAATGGTTACATTTAGTAAGAATATGAAAACCTCAATAGTACGTACATTATTCTCAGCACAAGTATACTAAATTATATTCAGAGAAAAACCTGAAATTTGTGATCGATTCATGTAAGATTAATAATGTCAAATTAGTTCAGGAGTCGTTATTAGCAACTGGTCACATAAGTTTCATAAATGGCACTATTTTATATACTTCTAATCACTTTCGTTGAATTATCATTCACAAGTGGAGAATAAATTATGGAAAATAATAATTACAATAAAGCTGTATCATTCATTTAAAATTGTCCTAAGCTTAACTCTGTCTTCACAACACAAGAATATTACAGCGTTGAATTTTTAAATGCTTCAATGAAATGCATATGCACACTAATGAATGTTGAAGAAGAAAATGTGCAGTTTTAAAAATAAATTTAATGCACAGTGCATCGTCCAATAAGAGATTATTTGATATAGTTATCTGACTGGGAAGTATAGTTTGCTTAATGTACAGAGAAATTGTTTGGATAAATGGCTTGCTTTAACTTTGTTAAAACTTTAAACAATATACCTTCTGACTAAGATGACAAATGGAGCCTTCTACATAGTGTAAACCTCTCAGTCCATGACATACAACTGAATGAGCGTCAAATAAATAACTCAATGAAAGATTACACTCTGAACTATTAATGCTGTTTGTAGTTTTCGTTAAGAAGTGAAGGTGATAGAACTGTGTGTTTGAGTAGTTAACAGAAAATAATTTAGTACTGTAATTTAATTGCTCACACATCTAATCATTATTTCTTTTGATAGTCCATTATTCCCTTATGTGTTCACTACAAAGAAACAAGAAGTGCATTATATAGCAAAATAATGTGCAGTTTTATCTACTTTTCAAAAGTGTTATGTGGCTTCGCATCACTGCTTGTAAGGGATGGCTCATATATTAGGTTAAGCATCCTTTTTCCATGCCAAAGATTGAGATTTTCATTCCAACTTAGAACAATGAGAGGATGCCTAACAGCGTAGTTTGATGTCACATGTAGCACTTCTATGGGTCACGCTAGTAACATTGTATCACCCTTAAAATATTTAGCATTACAGAACTTGTGTACCAATATTACTCATAAATGATGGCAAGTGCATGTTCAGAACAGATGTACCACAGAATAATACTTCAATGCTGTGCAAATATTACTTTTACTTGTTATTTTTCTGAACCCATTTGTCTAAATTGTGCTGCGATGTATGAGGTACTCAACACTATGTGCCTTTAACGGTAACCCTATATTGCAGAAGACCAACTGTTAGGCCTCGACACTATATATATATCTGTGTGTGTGTTAACAAGAAAGAGAGTTAATAACCAATTATTAATTGTAAAACTTTAGGAAATTGAGATCAAGCCACACTGTGTTTAGGTTCAAACTACAGCTGACATTGTGCATGTTTTAAGAAAAACTGGAATACTAGAAATAAAAGTAAAAGTGGAATATAATGATGATGACACAATGACATTTCAATCATTTCTTGCAATGCACAATTACACCTAAAAACTTGTAAAGCTTTTTCAAAACAATTCTAATCCCACCAGATCTCTTATAAGGTGGTTATTCAGGTGCATAATTTGGAGTAGTGTGTCCAATAATATTACATAGTGACTACTTCATTAAACAATGTGGCACAAATTAGGTATATGGAATCTCAGATCATACTTTTAATTGCTGTTAAAAGCTGTGACATTCTTTATCAATGATGTAGATATACACTGATGAGTAGTGTTAAGAGAACTTAATTCTGCAAAATACTTATCATTGCAATTATAAGAAAAAGTTTATAAAATTCGTATCAAGCATCTCGCCCGAATATTTTAATTTAAGCCACCGTAAACACAGATGATGCACATTATCAACAATGAAGTTCTACAGAAATCAAAGAGAATTGAGTTCTGTACACATCCACAGCCACAGTTTTGGTATATCCGAAAATTCACAGCTATTTTTTCAGTAATTTAAACTGGATATTACTTACCTTACATGGACTTATATATGACACAAATAATTTAAATTTAAAACTACTAATACAAAAACTAATACACCAATCAACTCTCAAAAATAACTTCACTTTTCCATGTTGGCCACAGTATACCTCAAAGTTTTTGTTAAATTGTCCACTGATATGAAATGAAATTCAAACGTCAAGAATTATTTTATATACCACATTAAACTGCTGTATACGCGGATAGAAAGCTTTGTACTACATTACTATTGTTCCTGAAGATCAGTGCAGATCACCAAAACAAGAAACATACACAATATTCACTCTCGATTTCTGCCATCGTATTCCTGGTAGCTTGAGATGATGAGCCCTGAAAGACAAAAAAAAAAAAAAACAGAAAACGTTATTATTGCAATAATAAAGTAACAAGGTTAATGAAACTAATGCTTTTGTATGTAAAACACCTTTTTCCATAATAAAGTGCTACATTACTCTAAAGGATTTTAACTATACATGATATATGTATTTAGGCAAAATTTGGGTTATATCATATAAATTTTCGCTATTAGGTACATGCTCAATGCTACTTAAAACTTTGTGAAAATCCATCCTCTTTGTTCCTGCTGCCGATACGTCCTCGCAGGCCTTTCAAATTTTTACAGTTTCACAAATCAATGAAAAATTTAATCAGAACTTAATTTGGCTGGGCTGCCATGCCGTTAAAGCTTCAAAATTGCGTTCAAATATTTACAGGTTAGCCAACGTAGTGTGTTATTCATATCGTACATTGAGCTCAAATAAGGTGCAAAATAGTCCAATAATATTACGGAAATTACTTTATAAGTTGTAAAATAATACAATAGCTACTAATTTTTGAATTGAACAGAAGTTATTTTATATATTAGTTGGTATGGAACATGGCAGCCAAAATAATTATATCGGCGGCATTGCATATAATACGCATCCGGTTGTTAGAGTACATGCAGTGCTCGAAATGTACCTTTAGACCCCGGGTGTTTCGCGAACCTCAATGCGGCCCCTGTACTTCTATCCCAGTTTTCACCCCCTGTCTCAAGCCATATGATTAGCAACTGACTTTTATAAACGTGACATACTTCTCCCAATCTTTTGGAGATGGATATGGAGGCTCCTCACTAAACGTCCAAAGGCGTTAAGGTAATTGTGTCGTGTGACATCACAAGTTAGTATTTTCAGATGATTTGTTGACTTAAAGCGGATACAAGTTCCAACAAAGTACTCCATTTGATATTAAATGTACAATACAAAGTTGCGAACAGCACAATGATAAGTCCACCTTAGCAGACTTCCTTTCTCAAACACAAGTATCTGTACATCCAATATTGTGTTACTGTATATTATACCAGCTGTTTATTTCGACGAAGCGTACAAAAACACAAGACTAAACTATCTCTAAACAGAGAAACTAAAATGTTATAAAGCATAGAAAAAAAGTACAATCTTCTTCTAGGGTATTGTATATTACAGGTGGTGCCATCTATGGAGAGCAATGCACAGTGGCGAAAAGATTGTATCTCCCAGCGGGTAGATTTAATGAAAAGAACTTTTAAAGTATCATATATCTTCATGTCGGTAAATTAACGTATTATAGTCACACACCTTCTCAACCCACTCTACTACAGCGGACGGTTTTTCTACTACAAGTTTAGGATAAACATAAGGTAGTTTCATAAAATATATATATATATATATATATATATATATATATATATATATATTGTATATAGGTGAGACAAGTCTGAAGTGATAGTTAAATGTTTAATAAGTAGGACGTTGTGCATGTCCTTTCAAATGTCATGTAAACACAGAAATACAGCTTAGCATTATCAAGATATATAAGCGTTTAAAAGTTGGAGTCAAAAGCAACGAATATCTTGAAAAGCGTCAGCGACATGAAGACCAAACTCGTGGTGAATCATTTGTTTCAAGGAGCTCTGCATTTGTGTAGTATGTCAGTGCCTGTAGTGGTAAAGTGACAACTTTGTATCCCTCCACAGAATGTTCCCTGCGTCGACTACAGACATGGACGTCATACTTTATCTCCAGTTATTTTTCCTGTGTTCAGCTCACTGGATTCCTGTATTCCAGAAATGTAAGTTGACCCTCGGTCAGAGGGAAATACTCACCATTCTAAAATTGATTTTACGACATTCGGGGAGGGACAGAAACAGCATTGGTGCATCTGTTTGTTCACCTTCCACATTTGGTTCTTGTTACGTTTCCACTCAATTGTCAGAAATTTAAAATAGGTCCATCTTTGTATATCCGAATAATCCTTGAATTAATTATCAAGTATTCATATACATAAACTTACCATCAACTTCTGGGCACTGTAATTTGATAGAACATTCTTCACAGCATAATGGGAACGCAGAAGCCAACACCGACCACTCCCCGTCTGATCTTGCACCTCAGCCTAAAACGCAAGTACAGAGGAAAGCAAAAACTCAGCAATTCTCGGCCACGCCGTGGCTCAGTGGTTAGATCGCTTGGCTCTCACCAAGGCGGCCCGGGTTCGATCCCAGGCGACCACAGAGTGAGATTTGTGGTGGACAACACGGCGTTGGGGCGGGTTTTCTCCAGGACCTCCGGTTTCCCCCGCCATCTCATTCCACCGGTACTCCATCTTCATCTCATGTATCATCAGTGTCACCGCCTGCGGTGCCGTATGTAGTAAAAGCGGGCGTTAAACACTACACATTTCATTTCATTTCAGCAATTCTCACATCATCTCCATACAAGACAACTCTTCTAACAACAAGGAATATCCAAACACCAAGTGCAAGCCTGCTATCCATTTATATTGCCTGAAAATGAAACCTGGGAGTACGGGTAATATATCTAAACAGCTTCTAGTGAATGTGTAATGCGTCCTGGGTTTGAACTTGCATATAGAATTGCTCTTACTGAAAATTGGATGAAGTATCAAAGCTGCAGAAGGTGGTAGCATGAAAACTGTACAGCATATTGTCGCGCGCGCATTGTTGATTTGAGGTGGCGCTGGCAGTGAGGTCAAAGAGACAAGCAGTGCACTGCGGAGATAAATGCTTGCCGAAATGGTGGGGGGAAGGAGACGGCCTTCTAGAGAGTACGTCTTTTCTATAGCACCGTTGTAGCGCCGTAGGATGTTGTGCACGATCTTTGAAATATTATGTAGACACAAGAATGGAGCTTAGCATTATCAAGATATATAAGCATTTAATATTTGGAGTCAAAAGCAACAAATATCTCGGAAAGCGTCAACGATATGAAGACGAAATTTGTGGTAAATTATTTGTTTCAATATACACTCTGTATTTGTGTACTGTATGCCAATGCCTGTAGTGGTGCCGTGGCAGTGTTTCCTCGGTATGAACTTGCATATGAAGATCTCCCTACTGGAGATTTGATAGAGTATCATACCTGTATAGAGCGGTGGCACGAAATATGAGGGAGTAGGCTTTGTTTGTGATATGTGTTTTTGTTTATCCTTCAATGACTAAAGGTTTTCAGCAATTCAGTTTGATCCTGTTGTAAACATCTGTGAGGGAAGAGAGACCGAGACGAGATATTGGGAGACAAAAGGGTAAAGGTGTTGATTGGTTTAACTAAGATAATGGGCATTTTCTTTTAATGGCATTCCTAACATATACCCCTCTTTTAAGTAGAGTACTGTCAGAAGTTTTCTGATCACTGCCCTGTACGAGCTAACTTTGCTGAGAGAAAAGTACGCAAATGTTTCGGTTCTTATGAACGTAATTGCGCGACCTTTTATCTTTGTGATTCACATGCCACATAGATGCTTTCTGGACACGTGAGTTCTGAAAGGAATATTTACAACAGATATCTACATATGAAATAATGTACTATATACAGATTAGACAGAAGACAGATGAAATTATACACAATATTAACTAATTATGCTAAATTAAGCTGTATTTTTTTTTAACAGCTACTAAAGGACGCTGCTATTATATTATATGCTATTTTATGTTCACTCATTGTATCGCGGTGATTAAGAAAGGAATCTGGTATCCTGTGTAAAGAGAAAAAAGATCGGGAAGAAACTGCTGATCTCCATGGTGATTATGCAAGTAGTGTACATAGAGTTAGAATGGAACAGCATGCATCCAAACTCTACGAACCACGGGCAAATCGCGTAAATGCAAACAGCGCGTGGAACATTACGACGATTTTGAGAAAAATGCTATACGCAGTAAAGTTCATGATTATATTTTTAGACATGAACATGAGTTAATGTGTAACCAAAGTCTGTTTATTTATTCTGTAAAAGTTAGCGCTGCTGTATATACCGCTAGTGTAGCAAATCTTATGTGAGTGCATGTAGCGTCTAACACGTGGCGAGTTAAGTCAACTACGCCTTGTTTAAACCGGGATTAAACTAGTCCAAGGTAGAGCATACATTTACTGAAACGTTCATGTATCGCGAGCGCGCGCGCGCGCGTGTGTGTGTGTGTGTGTCTTTTATTGTTTCTATAGCGACGAATGTTCAGCAAATATAACTGCTCAGAATGTCAGTACGGAAAGAGGTAATTTTACTTTGTCCAATCATTGTTGCAAATATAGTCAAGAAATAGATGAATATATAGAACTCATTCAACAAATTCATACACATTACTGGAATTAAAAAGTCTATAATACTTTAGATGCAAATGCCAAATCAGAATGGTGGTATGGGGCTTTAAGCACGAAAGCGGAGAAAAACTGGAAGAAATGATATCGCAGTTAAAGCTACATATTTTTAATAAGGCCAACGATCCGCCAACTTTTGAAAACCGCGCAGGAGCGGCGTCAGATTTTGACATAACCCTAGGAAATATCGGAATTACACCAAAAATTTTAAATTGGAAAGTCGGGCATGGTTACACATCTAGCGACCGTGGACTAATTTTGTTTAGTTACGTCTCTAAATCATTAAAATATAATGAAAGATATTCTATACCAAGTTTTAATTTCAAAGCAGCGAACTGGAACGAATTCAATCAAATACTTCAAAGTAAGCATTTGGGACGCAGCGGAATTGAAGAAAATATAAAAGCTAACAATTCAGAAAAAATTATACAATCAGCCACGTTAAAAACAATACCTAAATGGAGAGTTAAAAATTTAGAGATAATGTTTGGACTGATAAACTACAGAGCTTACGAAGGAAAGCTCGTAAATGTAGCAGAATATATCTAAAGGCTATACTTATACAAGAAAGAGAGAGAAATTTGGAAATACATAGGACAGTTAAAGAACAATTTAAATAAGAATATTCGAAACTAGAAGTAGATCCTGGAAAAATGTTGTAGAAACCTATACGTTACATAACATATGGGGGGCGCCTTATAAAATAGTAATGGAAAGAATTAGAAAACCGGAAATATTGAATACAATAAGGAGAGTTGATGGAAAATTAACACAAAATTGGGGAGAAACCACGGAATAGTTACTACAAAAAGTGTTACCCGATGATAGTCAGGAGACAGGTAATGAGGAAAATACTGAAATAAGACGGAATTTGGGAGAACCATACTTGAACAATAATATTATTTACCCCTTTGATAAAACAGAAATTAAACAAATAATTAAGGATTTGAAGAAGAAGAAGAAGAAGAAGAAGAAGAAGAAGAAGAAGAAGAAGAAGAAGAAGAAGAAGAAGAAGAAGAAGAAGAAGAAGAAGAAGAAGAAGAAGAAGAAGAAGAAGAAGAAGAAGAAGAAGAAGAAGAAGAAGAAGAAGAAGAAGAAGAAGAAGAAGAAGAAGAAGAAGAAGAAGAAGAAGAAGAAGAAGAAGAAGAAGAAGAAGAAGAAGAAGAAGAAGAAGAAGAAGAAGAAGAAGAAGAAGAAGAAGAAGAAGAAGAAGAAGAAGAAGAAGAAGAAGAAGAAGAAGAAGAAGAAGAAGAAGAAGAAGAAGAAGAAGAAGAAGAAGAAGAAGAAGAAGAAGAAGAAGAAGAAGAAGAAGAAGAAGAAGAAGAAGAAGAAGAAGAAGAAGAAGAAGAAGAAGAAGAAGAAGAAGAAGAAGAAGAAGAAGAAGAAGAAGAAGAAGAAGAAGAAGAAGAAGAAGAAGAAGAAGAAGAAGAAGAAGAAGAAGAAGAAGAAGAAGAAGAAGAAGAAGAAGAAGAAGAAGAAGAAGAAGAAGAAGAAGAAGAAGAAGAAGAAGAAGAAGAAGAAGAAGAAGAAGAAGAAAGCAGCAGGACCGGATAATATTCAAAATTTAATAATAATATACACAACAGAATCGTTAACTCCTATCCTTTGGAATTTATTTATTAACCGTTTATGGCAAGGAAAATTCCCCAATAATTGGAAACAAGCTAAATTAACCATATCGAAGAAAAGTACGGATAAAGACTATGGATTGCAAATAATATAGACCCGCATGTCTTTTAAATGCGATTGGAAAGCTTTCTGAGACATTTATAAATAAACGTATAATGGAATATCGCACACTAATAGGGCTTAACGAGGATTAATATGGTTTCAGGAAAGGTAAATCTACGGAAGACACAATAAATTCTGTGATTAATACTACCCTCATATCAAAACAAAAAATGTTATGGCAATATTTGTGGATATCTCTGCAGCTTTTGATAACGTATGGTGGCCATATCTCTTCACCAGGCTCAGACAACTTAATTATCCAAGGTCGCTATACAATATTCTAGAGGATTGTTGTAAAAATAAAAAAGTATAACTTGTTGGCGTACATAACTGTTACAAAAAGCATTAAGAAGGGATACCCCAGGGTTCGATCCTCGGACCAACGTTCCTGGATATTATTTTAGAAGCATTATTGGAATAAATTAAGAGTAATAATACCTGCCTTAAAGTAGTAGCGTAAGCAGCTGATATTGCATTCTAGGTGGAAGCAAGAAAAATACCGGGAGAAAAATGAAATAATTTATTAAAGGAACCTTTTAATCGGTGTAGAAAATGAAAAATGAAGATCACATGAGCTAAATCAGGATATATGATCTTAAGAGGCACATTTAAGCGAAATCCAATCATAAAATTTAACAATGAACCCATAAAACGATTCAAAGAAATGAAATATTTAGGAATATTTCTCAATGAGAAATTAAGTTTTAAATGTCATACAGCTTGTGTTAGAGTAAACGCAGAAAAAAATAATGTTAAAACTTGCTAGGTTAGCTCAATTTGATTTCAAAATTCCATTAAATGCAATAACCGGGACACATACTCGTATCTTTGGTTCAATAATAACCTACGCAGCAGCGACTTGGGCGCAAAGAGCTAAAATCATCGTAATACGCAATCTATTATAAAGTTCTTAGAGGAAAATATTGTTAAAGTTTACTGGAGGCGTTAATACAACACCAACTATGGCACCATTAGTGATTTCAGGCATTTGGCCTATGCATTATACTCTGCATTATCGAGGAGCATGTTTTTTTACAGGACATGGCCCTTACGGCATATATTGGAACAAAATTAATAAATCACCCACCGATGCATGTGATATATGTAGCTTACAAGACGCACCAGAACATGTTTCTTTTGAATGCTCTAAATATGCGCATTTAATTGAGGAAGAAAGAAGATCATTACAGGGTTATGGGATTAATGATATTATTCGAGGCCAAGATTTATTTTGCTATCTACAATCAATGGCCAATACAATTAGTAAACAAGCATTTGAAATAAAAATTCCACAAAGAGTTATTTTTCCGATACAAGAGGAAATTTTCGTAAGAAGATCTGAAAGATTACGAAATATAGGCGATAATATAATTAATCATAATATGAATCCAAATGTAATAGAAGAGGATTATTTAAGAAGGAGGAAATGAAAGTGATGAAGAAATAAATATTAATTGAAAAGAATATTATAATATATTAATAGGATGATAAGATTGGGCTGAAAGTAGGATAATTAGGCGAAAGAGATCATCAGGGGAGCCACATAATTTATCTAAAAAGGTGGAGCTTCGAAACGACGGCAGACCAGAAATAGTTGATGTCCCAAGGCATGTGACCATGGAGGAGATGGCTGCGAATATACCAACACCAGCGGCGAGGAAGAACTGGCGGTGCCGATTTGGAGGCTTCAGTATGGCAGCATCATAGCGATAGCGTTATGGTCCATCTTATCAATGTAATATGCTTTAAATTGGAAGTGATAGTGAAATTGAGTGATAAAGTGTAGGGTGGATATTTAATGTGTGTTTTATTTTTATAAATAGATTGATAAAGTTAATAGTGAAAGTAAATAAAGTGCTATAATGTAGATAAAAGTTTATTAAAATATTCTTTATTAATAAATTTGATAGCGATAAGGAATAAAGTGTTAAAATGTAATGAAAAGTTTCTTAAAATATTCTTTATTAATCAAAATGAGAGTCATAGTGACTAAAGTGGTAAAATGTAGGGAAAAGTTTTAAAAAATATTTTGTGTATTTATTTCTTTAGATAATAATGTTTCAATTTCTTTGAATGAGAAGTTGCATGAAGTTAATTAACTTTTTTTTTAAATTTAACTATCATTTAAGAGATATCATTATACCTTTCCATTATTTTGAAAAATAAATACATTTTTTTTTTTTTTTTTTGTATTTTGAAGTTATAAAGGTTTATATTTATGTTTAGGAGATTTAAATAGTAACTAATAAGTGTAAATATTTCAAATATTATCTGATTTTAATATTAAAACGGTTTCTTATATAAAAAGTGATAACGTTATATAATTTTTATTATTAAATTAAATAATAAACATTGATAAATTGTTAAATTTACATAATTTAAAATTCGAAAGTAAATTAAACTTTTAAATTTGCTTTTTTACAATGTTTTATATTAAAATTTATAAGTTTTAATTGGAACTGGAAATTAATGTTATGTATTAAAAAGTTTTTGGTTTTAAATTTTAATTTTGATATGAATTTTATAAATAATATTTTAGGAAGTTAAAGTAAAGTTGTATATATACTAAGTTATAAAGGTTTCAGTTAATGATTTCCAATAATAATTTTGAAATTTTATATAATTCTGTTAATAAATTTTTTGATTTTTAAATTATAATGAATTGTAAGAATATTTTACTAATTTTTGAAAATTAGATGAATTAAAAATTGTTCATTTTTAAACTTTATGGATGGTAATTAATCAGTCTGTAATTGATATTTTATGTGGTTAAGATTGTTTTGTTTGGTTAAATAGTAGTGCTGGATACCAGTACTAATGTATAATGCGGAATTTTGAAATATAGTTAAGTTAATAACTGGAATACCAGTTATGTTTTACTCGAAACCAGTAATATTACATTCTTCTTTCACATATTTTTAAGTATGATCAAATTTTTTTTGTAAAAAAATTTAAATTAAGTTTATAGAATTTTGAAAGGTATGGACCAGGAAAAAAGTTTTTATTATATTTTTGAAATTTAATTAATTTATGTGTGTTTATTTTTAGAAATGTGGTGTGAAATTTTACGTTTGATGAGAGTATATTTTAAAATATTAGTAATCTTTATATTTTATTACTATTATTTTCTTTTTATTTATAACCTGTAAATTGTGTACGATTTGTATATATTTTCTTTTTTGTTTTACTTGTATATGTTTTTGATGGTTTAATTATTTACCCTGGATTAAGAAATTAGCTGCCGGGCTACAGTAAGCAGACTTTTATTTCATTTTTATTTTTGATCAAAAGAACATTTATTATATATCGCAATGTCGGTAAATTATGGTATCATAGCCACACTGCTTTCTCAACCAACTTTAATATAGCGGACTGCTTTTATATCCCCTCCAAGTTTTACATAAACATAAAAATAGTTTCATTAAATATTTTGTTTCATTTACTGGAGTATAAGTCTGAAGTGATAGACAAATGTTTAAAAAGTAGGTCGTTGTGCTTATCCTTTCAATTTCATGTAAACACAAGAATGTAGCTTAGCATTATCAAGATATATAATCATTAAAATTTTACAGTGAAGGCAAAGAATATATCGGAAATCGTCAACGACAAAAAGGCGTAATTTGTGATAAATCACTTGTCTCAACGAACTCTGCATTTGTGTAGTAAATGTCAGTGCCTGTAGTGGTACCGTGGCAGCTTTATGTCCTTCCAGAAAATGTTCCCTGTCTCGATCACAGACATAAAAGTGTTACTTTATCCCCAGGTATTTCTTCAGTGCTCACTTCGCTGGATTCCTGTACCCCATCAACGAAAGTTGACCCTCGGTCAGAGGGAACTACTTACCATTCTAATATTAATTTTATGACATTCGAGGAGGGACATAAATGTCTGTGGTGGATGGTCCTTCTGCATCTGTTTGTTCACCTTCCACATTTGGTTCTTGTTATGTTTCGACTTAGGTAACTGTCAGAATTTTCAAACTGGTCCTATTTCGCCTATCCGAATGATATTAATTAATTATGAACAATTCCTGAATATAAACTCACCATCAAATTCTAGGCAGAGTAATTTGAAGGAACACTCTTCACCGAAAAATGGGAACCCAGATGCCAGCACCGACCACTCCCCGTCCTTTCTTGCACCTGACCCTAAACCGCAAGTGCAGAGGAAAGCAAAATATTGGCAATTCTCACATCATCTCCATACAACATGACTCCTAAAACAGCAAGGAAAATCCCAACAGCAACTTAACAACCAGCAGGTAATATAAACTTTGTCAGAGGGTTATTTACATAAAATTTATGTGCACTCATTTAGAAGCTTAATAATACCCATCTCTAAGACATGAAAGATACATGTAATGATTATGTGTAACACACACAGATTCCAACCTCTAGGAATATGGACATCTTCTCATTTCGGTATTATCGGCAATGAAACTGCAGATTACGTTGTCAAAGACAAAACAAAACTTCAGTCTGGACAAATACCATTCCCACTAAATACACTAAAGAATGTAGTACAAAGTAAACTAACTGAAATGTGGAAGAAGCAGTCCAAAGAAAAGACAACAGGGAAAACATGGGAAAGCATTCAAGACGTCTGGACCGTATACAATATCAAACCAGGGAAATAAGCAGTGGCCAAATTTAGGTTTAAAACCTGGCGCGATTGCTTGACTGAGCACTTAAATAGGATGGGTATACTACCAACAAGTGAATGCCCCATCTGCAGAGCTGCGTCATGAAATTCTCCCAACTTCTGATGTGCCCAGGCTTAAACAAAGGTCTCCAGAAACAGAGTGATATGTGCAATCTATAATGGATAGCCAGAGACATTTTAAAATCGACGGTGTAAGTTTTCTGTGTATTTGTTTGTTTCTTATTTGCCTATTGTTTTATTTGTTCCTCCATGTTTACATGTTATATAATATTCTTATTTGTTATTAATTCCTGCTAAATGAGTTATCAGATGTAATAAACCACGTTCCAAATAAAGCCATGCGTAACAATATCTCTAGAAATATTTTGTATATCCTCACACAATGTCATAATCGTATGCAAATAGCGGGAGTCGTATTCACAGCGTTCCACGGCAACGACCCGCGGAAAGTAAAATTTCGAGTGAAGTTTGATTGTCTAAATATGGGGAATAAATATCTGAAATTATACACGTATTTTTAAAACAATCTGTATATGAATTAGCTGTAAATAGCCACTAAAATAGCTTTTATTTTGGATGATCTTTACATAATTGGTAACGGTAAGAGACAGACAAATTGTTATAAAGTATACAGTATTCGTTAAACAACAAAACATATTTGTTGGAGTTAAACTTTTTCGAGATACTCCTTGGTGTTTGTTTGAATTTTGAAATGTTTATTGTTTTCCCGTACAGAAAGTTGCTCAAACAAAGGTAATGGAATGTGAAAGGGGTCATATAGCGACTGGCTCTAAAATGTTTTAACCAAACTCTTGCTTTATTTTCCTACCTTCAATGCCAGCAAAGATGAGTTTAAAAATTCACAATACAAAAAGGTAAACATAGAATAAAAAAGCAACAAATTGGTCAACTAGTTTCTGTAATTGTGGTAATAATTGTAGAAGGTCATGTGAACTAAATTCATGATTATGAGTACATATGGAACCAGTGAAAATTAAGTGATTCCAGACCAAATTTCAAAACATATGATTTGCAACTGACCTTTAAAAACAATACCTTCTTCTGTCAAACCTTTGGAAATAGTAATGAAGCCTGCTCACTGAATGTCATATGTCTCATGTGACATCACAAATTAGTATTTTCAAGTTATGTGTTCATTTAAAGTGGATACATGTTCCAAAAAAATTCAGTTATACCGATAAAAGGTATTGGTATGAAATACACAAAACAAAGTTCGGAAAAAGCACAATGATAAATGCAACTTAGCAAACTTCCTTTCTCAAACACAAATAGTTGTACAACCAGCATTGGTTTAATATGCACTACTCCAGTTTTACAAATCATAGAAGTATACAAATAGCCAAGGCCAAAACACCTCTAAACAAGAAAACTAAAATATATTATAAAACATAGAAAAAAGGTACAATCTTCTTCCAGCGTATTAAATAACACTGGTGGTGCCATCTATGGAGAGCAATGCACAGTCGGTGAAAACATTGCATCTCCTAGCGGCCTGGAATGTTATAAATATGTTTACTGTGTAATTTAACATTATGTTGGTAAACTACCGTATCATAGTCGCACTACATTCTTAACCCACTCTACTTCAGAGGACTGTTTTATATCCACTCCAAGCTTAACATAAACATAATAGTTTCATTAAATATTTTGTTGTATATACTTGAGAGCAAGTCTAAAGTAACAGTTAAATGTTTAAAAGGTAGAACGTTATGTTGTCCTCTCAATTATTTCAGGTAAACACAAGACTTGAGCTTAGCATTATCAAGATATGTAAGCATTTAAACTTTGGACTCAAAAGCAATGAATATCTCGGAAATAGTCAACGGCTTAGAGACCTAATTAGTGGTAAATCATTTGTTTCAATGAGGTTTGCATTTTTGTGGTATATGTGAGTGCCTTTAGTGGTGGAGTGGCAACTCTATGTCCGTCCACAGTCCTTCCCTGCTTCGAACCCAAAGACATGATACTTTATCTCCGGGTATTACTCTAGTGTTCTCTTCACTGTACTCCTGTACACCAGAAACCTAAGTTAATCCTTGATCAGAGGGAGTTACTTACCATTCGAACATTGATTTTATGGCATTCGAGGAGGGACATATAAGTCAGTGGTGGATGGTCCTGCATCTGTTAATTCACCTTCTACATTTGGTTCTTGTTATGTTTCGAGTGAGGTAAATGTAAGAAGTTGCAAACTGGCCCTGTTTTTCCCTTCCGAATAATAGTTGAATTAATTATCAAGTCTTGCTGAACTTAAATTACCATCAACTTCTGAGAACAGCCATCACAGCATAATGGGAACGCAGAAGCCAACACAGACCTCTCCCCGTCCGATCTTGCACCTGACCCTAAAACGCAAATGCAGAGGAAAGGATAGTCCGAAAGCTAAGATCAGTAATTCTCACATCATCTCCATACAAGACAGCTCGCAAAACACCAAGAAACATCCCAACAGCAAGAAAGAATCTTTCTTTCCGTTTAAATAACCAGAAAGTAAAACCTGCCAATACAAGTAATATAACTGACCTAGCTTCTAGTAAAACTGCGAAATGTCCTGGGTGTGAATTTGTAAATGAAGATCCCTTACTTAAGATTGGATAATAATGTGTCATACCTGTACAGGGTGGTGGCATGAAGTGTGAGGAAGGATGCTTTGTTTGTGATATGTGTTAGTGTTTATCGTTCAATGACAAATGTTTCCAGCAATTCAGTGGACCATAATCTATCTCAACCTAGTTTGAAACTGTTGTAAACATCTGTGAGTGAAGAGAAACATAGGCGAGATATTGTGACAGAAAACGGTGAAGCTGTTGATTGGTTTAGCGAAGTTAATGGAAATTTTCTTTTATTTGCATGCGTACGATAAACCCATCCTTTAAGCATAGTACCGTAAGTAGTTTTCTGAACACTGCTCTGTGTGAGCTAATTTTGTTGAGAGAAAAGTAAGCAAAATGTTCGATTCTTATAAATTTAGTGGACATACAATTTATCTTTATGCTTCAAAACCACATATCCCGAACTCAAAAAACACCGGGAAAATCGCATAAGCGAAATGGAAAAAATACGTCATTTTGAGAAAAATGCTATAGGCACTATAGTTCATGATTATTTTTTCAGACATAAAGCTACTCATAGATTTAATAAGTTAATGTGTAACCCAACTCTATTTATTTATTGTCTGGAACTTAGCACTGCTGTATATACTGCTAGTGGTGCAGAACTTATGTGCGTGCATGTAGCTGTAATACGTGGCCAGTTGTTAGCCCCGCCTTGTTGTTTACACCAGGATTAAATCAGACTTAGAGTATGCATTATCTGAAACGTTCATGTTCTCTCTCTCTCTCTCTCTCTCTCTCTCTCTCTCTCTCTCTCTCTCTCTCTCTCTCTCTCTCTCTCTCTCTCTCTCTCTCTCTCTCTCTCTCGTGTGTGTGTGTGTTTTGTATTGTTTCTATAGCGACGAAGTGTTCAGCAAATATAACTGATTTGTTTAAAGACCAAAGTGAAATAGACAAACACATTTTTGGATGAGAGTTTATTACTGCCCTTTAATTCCACAAAAATCAGTTTTCGTGACCAATTTTTTTCCTAAGACTAGCCACTATTTCTGCTAACAATTTTAGTATTTGTCAAAAACTTGTTCTATTTTGTATTCAGGTTTTGATATCTCAATGTTTTAAAATATTTTCTTCACCGCCGTTTTATTATGTTGTAACTGCATGCTCTCTAAAACAATGAGACTTTTGCCCCAATTGAACAGGACCCCGTGGTAGGGGTAAAAGTCCGAATGTAACACAATTTCATTATAGTTCATTACCACCTATTAAACTATAATATGTGTGCGTGTGCGTGTGTGTGGGTTATTTCCATAGCGATGAAATGTTCAGCAAATATAAATGATTTATTTGAAGACTAAAGTAAAATAAACAAACAAATTTTTATGACAGTTTATTAGTGTCCATTAATTTCAAAAAATCAGTTTTCGTTAGTTAATTTTCTCTTTAAACTGACAATTATTTCTGTTGAAAATTTAAGTATTTATCAAAATATTGTTCTGTTTTGTATTCAGGTTGTCATTCCTCAATGTATTAAAATATTTTATTAATCACCGTTTGATTATGTTGTAATTGGATGTCCTCTAGTTTCATGGGACCTTTGCCCCACATGAGCAGGTCTTTTGCCGCATGTTAGGGGTAAATCTCCGAATGTAACAGAATTTCATCACAGTTAGTTACCACCTATTATGCAATGCATTACATAAACGTTGTTTTGCCATCCTGGAGAATAAATGTGTAGCATACCACAGAGCAAAAACCAGAAGTATCTATCACTTATATGGGGAGAGTTTTATACGTTTATCCCAAAAAGCTGCTGATCATTAAACCTTGTTACGCTGTTGAGATTTAAGGCCAAGGAAGCTCTTTCCAAAAGAATGAGGCAAAATAAATTGAGATGAAATTTAAAGCTTATCAATTTTGTAATCCAGTTATTTGAAGTAGAGGGTGTAGTAAATCATTGTTATCTCTTTGGACTAGACCTACCTACGTAGTAATTGGTCATCTCATATCTACATATTTTAAATTAATGTAATACAGTATTACAAATAAGTGTTAATGTAAGCTTAACTTCATTGGATACTTCGGGACGTCTTAGTTCCACGTCCTCTAGGAGATTACGACTCTACTAGACGCCGTTTTAGGCTACTTAGGGTACCCTTTTTGGCCTGCGGGCACTCGAGGTGGCACTGGAGTTAACTAAAAGAGCACTAAATTCTATAAGATGCACCTAGGAGATGCTTGGCTTATAAATTATCCCACATCTAATTTTAAGCCTTAATAACATCAGTTTGAGGAAATCAGATTGGTTTTTGCATTCTGTACATCATTTGGAGTAGGGTCAAAGCTACCTCATTACCCGCATCCCTCAGAAACAGACATAGCATCCTGCAATTGCCCGAAACTAAATTTCTGCCTGCTGTAAAACCCAAAAATCTCGTTGGGAACGCAGCAAATGGCTTAGAGCTGAGAACAGGCTGTGAGCACCATGAACGTGGGTTGATCTTTAGTATGAAAATTATCGTCATGATTATTAGATTACTGGAACTCCACCTTCTGATTGTGCAATAATACCTGATTTAGAACATTAACATTCTTGTGACAATTTTAACCAATAACATGCATGTTGAACAATTGACTACTTTGGTATATCTTAGTCTGGTTAACTATAAAGCACACAAAGTTGAAAACTTTACTGAGGTACAATATCTTAAAATATATGTAAGGATTAGCTTATTGGGACAAATGTGAGCCGGTTTGGGAGCTTCCTGTTGAATCAGCACGATATCATGCAGATCTGCTTGCTACAGCAATGATATGAATACGTAGTTTAATTGCTGTCTATGAGATTGAAGTGTTAACTCTTATTTTATCTTCGTGATGTAAGCCGAGATCCAGCATTACTGTTCATACATATTTAAATTTATTACAGGATTACCTTGTAGGAATGCTATGAATAATTCAATCATTGTTTTGACTGTTTACTTCATATGCTAATTATCTTATCATTATGAAGGGTACCCGAAGTAAAATTTAATAATGATGATTGTATGCCATGCTTCGTTTTTTTTAATGCTATCAATATAGACTATGAAATGCTTCAATCTGTGGAAATTTCACTTTTATATTCGATATTAGTCAACAATAGGACTATATTGCTGCATAGGTAATCATAGAAATAATCATTATAACTCCAAAGCACTTTTTTCCCATTTATGTTAATGTATGTATGCAAATTTGGTTTTTTTCTGTAAATAAAGTTACTTTAACCCTTGAAGGAAATTTGACGACTCTTGTATAATAATTGTTGTACTCTATAATTCTATATTTGCTAGGAAAAGTGGTTATGATGAGAATAGTCTCCATTATCCATGAGTAATCTGTAGCACGTCTGCTTTGTTGTCCTTTTTCTTAATAAAGAAATTGAAATATGTCAAGTGGTTAGCAGAACTAAAGAAACTGTAGAAAGAATATTGTATTTATCAAAAAGATGTACAATATACAAACATTCCTTTATGTGAATTAACTGTGAAGGTAATTGATTCAGAAACATAGTGAACAATAAACAGTCACACAGGTAAGCAAACTAAGTAAAATTCTGCCGTGCATGGTTAATAAAGTTAAAGGTGAAAAGCAAATATCAATAAATATTCAACATTAAATATTGCAAAAAAAATACATACTTAACAAACGTGAACATTTATATTGAATGTACTTGAAATCATTTCTGACAACATTGTTTGCGTTGCATACAATTTGTTTTTGGGTTTGGTTACAACTAACAGGTGATATAAATTTTGTCAATGGATCATGTACATAAAATGCATGTGCACTCTCTTTGAAACTTAATAAAACCTATCTCTAAGACACGAATGTAACAGAATGGTTATGTAGAATCAGATCAGATAAATAAACACAGCGCCACGACTGGAACTCAAATCGATAATGCCATAGCATGATTTTAATACTCATTACTAATTGTTTTCATAAGTGTTCTTTACAACTCAATTTTTTTTCATCTACTTCTAGTTTATCATGACGGTCTTCTCCTGCTGCATCAATACATTAAAATATGTTGTTGAAGATTTCTTAACTATCTGTAGAAGTTTATTTTTTATAATCGTGAGAAATATAAACTAAATACCTAATGAATAATAATGCCCCTTAAGCTCCTAATCGATTGTTCTGCAGTTCAGGGTCTTGCAAAATGCACCACGGAAACTTAAAAAAAAAAAAAAAAAAAAAAAAAAAAAAAAAAAAAAAAAAAAAAAAAAAAAATAGAGCTCTTTATGTACGAACGTCTTTCCAGATTAAAGTTGACTGACACGATTCTGAATTCACGTACCATAAGTTAAACATATTGTCATAATAAAATGGAATATACAGGATACTTCATAAATAAACAGCATAATTTCAAGTATGCATTCTTCATGTGTAGAAAATACAAATAGTGTATTGCAACTTGTGACCGGAAATGCTTCGTTTGCGAGGTATGGTGTCTATAAAACTGAAATTCAGCGGAACGTTTTCTTTCCGTAGGTTGTTGCTATTACTGTTGCTGCCGTTGTAGATCTTAGTCGTACCCTCCCTAAACCAAATTCGCTCAGACCGCGATGGAGACGTACAAATATATTCCGATATGGTCATTGTCGCTGTAAGTACCTTTCCTGGTACGAACGACGAGTCAGCGCAACATTGCCCTCCGCCTTATCGTAGGGTACGTACATGAAGTGCATGTCTGGCTGCTTCAGTTTTGAGTACATGGCGTACATTCGAACGCCAAACACAACACTGAATGTATTCTTCGCCTGTCAGTGTGTCCAGCTAATATCTCCTTCCACGTCAAAGTCCCGCGGTAAGTAAAATTTCCAGTGAAGTTTTATTGTCTACATAGTTTTTTAATTTACGTCCACCCCAACGTTAAGTTATATCGGACGGTGAATGAATTTGGTAAATTTATGCTCAAATGAGTCCAGGGTCTATGGAGCTTAGAGTTACCCGACATTCGTATTTAATGATAAACGAAAACCCCGGAATACCCTTATCTAGGTAACTCACCCTGACCGAGATTCGAACTCGGGACCTCTTGAACGTGAGGCAGACATGCGGCCATCTACGCTACCGAGGCGGGCTATTGTCTACATATGGGGAATAGGTACCTGAAATTATACACCTATTTTTAAAATAAACTGCGGATATGAACTTGCTGTAACTGGCCACTAAAGTAGCTTTAAGTTGAATGATCTTTACATAATTGTTAAACTGTAGGATATAGACAAGTTCTTATAAAGTATACCGGTCTCGTTAAACGACGAAGCTTATATCAAACAATTTTGATGAGATAAAAATTTGCGAGATACCTCTTAGTATATGCTCCAATTTTTAAATATTTATTGTTTTCCCGTATAGGAAGCCGCTCAAACAAAGAGAAGGAAATGTGAAAGTCGTCATGTAGCGTCTGGCTCTAAAATGTTTTGACCAAACTATAGTTTTGTGCTATCTCCAGTGTCAGCGGAGACTAGTTTAAAAATTCACCATACAAAAATAATAAACATAGAATAAATAAACCAACACTAGTAGCATTTGTTGACGAATATGTGTAGAAAGTCATGTGAACTTAATTCTTGATTATGAGTACATATGGGAGCAGTGAGGCTTGTGAGATTCCAGACCAAATGATTAGCAACTGACCTTTACAAACGTGACGCACTTTTCTATCAAACCTTTGGAAATAGTTATGGAGCCCTATCGCTAAATGTCGAGCTATGTTAAAGTCATATGTCTCGCATTACATCACAAATTAGTAGTTTGAAATGATGTGTTCATTTAAACTGGATACAAGTTCCAACAAAACTCAGTTGTCTGTAGAACGTCAATTACATTGACATTAAATACACGAAACACGTTTGCCAGAGGCCCTATGATGAATGCGCGTTAACTGACTTCCTCTCTCAAACATAAGCTTTTGTACATCCAATATTGTGTTAATATCCACAACTCCAGTTGTACATTTCCAAGAAAAATACAATCAGACAGGGCCAAAAACATTCTTTTAAAGCGAAAATAAAATATGTTATAAAACATAGAAAAAAGAACAATTTTCGTCCAGCGCATTCACTATTACACGTGGTGCCATCTATGGAGAGCAATGCAAAGTGTGTGAAAAGATTGTATTTCTTAGTAGGCTGGAATGATAGCAAAAGTACATTTACTCTATAGCTCCATATCGGTAAATTAACGCATCATAGTCTCATTACTTTCTCATCCCACTCTAATATAGCGGGCTCTTCTTGCATTCACTCCAAGTTTAACATATACATAAAAGTTGTTTCGTTAAATATTTTGTTGTATATACCTGAGTATAGCTCTGAAGTAATAAATGTTTAAAAATCAGGACGTGGTGCTTGTGCTTTCAAATATCATGTAAACATAAGAATGGAGCTACATTTTATCAGGATATATAAGCATTTAAAAGGCTATGTCGTATTGCACGATGAATGAAATTGGTGAAATGATGCTAAAAAGAGTCCTGGAGATTAGAGCTACCTGACACTCGTCTTAAAGGATAAGGGAAATCATCGGAAAAAACGTTATCCAGGTAACACACCATGACCGAGATTCGAACTCGGGACCTACTGAACGTGAGGTAGATACGCTAACATCTCCGCTATAGAGGCGGATATTTTGAATTAATTATGAAATATTCATGAATATAAACTTACCAACAACTTCTAGGGACAGTAACTTGATGGAATACTCCTCACAGCATAATGAGAACGCAGAAGCCCACACCATTCACTCCACGTCCGATCTTGCACCAGGACCTAAAACGCAAGTGCAGAGGAAAGGTTGTTAAATAAAATGCAGCTTAATTTAACATAAATTAATATTTTTTATAATTTCACCCATCTCCTTTGTATTCTGTACATAGTGTACTCCCCATAGAGGAGGGGATCCGTCCCTCTCAGCTGCCGTGTTGTGGGGGCTGCGTACCCTAGAACTCGTGGTACCTCTGACGTTACTAGAGGAACCTCGTGCCGAACATTCGAGTCCCTCCCTGATTGGGAGTTGTTCGGATTGGGTTGGACTCGAGGGGGAAGTGTTTCACGATACCAGTGGGTGATCGGGTACGTCTCCGGAAGGGGTTGAGGTAAGCCATTAATATTCCCGCGTACTAGCCAGCTTAGCTAGTAGAAGAGGGGCTAGATCACCAGGCGGTCCCACCGAGGTCATATCGGTAGCCTTCCGATTTTGGAGTTGGCGCGCGTAAGTGGCGTATCCACTTCCATCCCGTCTTCAGTCCATAGGACCAGATGGGGGGAGGCTTGTTAGTCTCTAGCTCTTGCCGTATGGAGAGCCCCACGGTAGCACTACAGGCGCTGACATTTATTTCACAAATGTACAGCTCATTGAAACAAATGATTTATTACGAATTTAGTCCTTCTGTCGCTGAAGATTTTCGAGATATTCGTTGCTTTTGACTCCAATTTTTAAACGCTTATGTATCTTGATAATGCTATGCTGCATTCCTGTATTTACATAACATTGAAAGCACAAGCACAATTTTATGTTTATCTTAAAATGTAGTAGATAGAAGAATAGTGCGATGTAGTAAAGTGAGTTGAGAAAGTAGTGTGAATATGATATGCTAATTTACCGACATGAAGATATATGATACTGGTAATGTTCTTTTAATTACATTCCTGCCTGCTAGGAGATAGTTTTTCACCACTGTGCATTGCTTTCCATAGATGGCACCACTTGTAAAATATAATAAGCTGGAAGAACATTGTCTTTTTTTTCTAAGCTTCGTAATATATTTCAGAATTGCTGTTTAGAGGTATTTTGATCTTGAATATTTGTATACTTTGTGGAAATATGCAGCTGCAGTGGTGTATATTAACACAACATTGGATGTACAAACAGTTATGTTTGAGAAAGGAGGTCTGCTAAAGTGGACTAGTTATTGTGCTTCTGGCAATATTGTCTTGTGTGGACTCTGCTTCGAGACGTCGTGGACTGCACATCGCCTTCGAGAATTGGAGTTGCCAGCGTCCAGAACTTCGGAGTCAGCGAATTGCCAACATCGGGAGGGACCTTTGGGAAGCTCCCGGCAATTTCGCAGACCAGCAGCAGCAGCAGACCGGCAGAAGAGTCGAGTCGTCCAGGTTTTCCTGGACGGAGTGTATGCTGTCCAGCACCTAGCCGCTTCTAGCGTCTTTATCTGGGCAGTGTAGAAGAATTTTTAATGTCACAGGCGATTGTTTTGGGCAGTGGATATGTCTAGCCTTGGTGAGCGCCGTCGCCCCGTGGAGGGGTGATGCGCCAATGCTGGCTGCGCACTTCCGCCTGCTGGGAGGCTTCTGAGCACAGTCCGCTAAACAGGCTAGAGGGAAAGGATCTGTGTTATTGTATAGGGTATTTCCTAGCCCATTACTGGGCATAGGAAGTTGGAGTCAGGGGAGTGTGGCCCTGTTTAGTGCTAGGTACCCAAGGCATCTTTGGGTAGCCGATAGCTTGGTCTCCGGCGAGGAACCCTATGGTCGTAACGGCCTAGGGTATTTACCAGTATGTTGGGGTGGGAGTCCAGTTTATCGTAGATGGTGCGGGATCTCTCCCGCACCACGTCGACGATATACGGGACTCCAGAGTGAGTATGTAGGATGTGGGACGGAAATCTCCGCCCGGTATCGTAGATCATGCGCAATGCCCTGTTCTGGACGTACTGGAGTCTGCGAATATTTGTTGGAGCTGCTGATCCCCAGACTTCGCAGCCGTACAGAATCAGGGGCGGTATGATCGCCCGATACAGGCGTAGTTTGAGGTGAGTAGGCATGGTGGACTTGAAAATGGAGTATAGCTGAGTTAATGCTGCATGCCCTTGTCCGGCTTTGACCCGGATATGAGGTGCGTAGGTGAGTCCGCGATCCAGGTGGACGCCAAGGTATTTGGCAGTGGGAACCCAAGGGATTTGCCTCTGCCTCAACCTCAGCGACCAGTCTGGTCGCCTAGTTCGGACCTTAGCCAGGAGAAGTGCAGAGCTCTTCTCGGGGCTAATGGCCATTCTCCACATCTCACTCCAACGGCCAATGGCTCGGAGTTGGCGCTGCAGCGGAGGATGACAATATCGTAAGTTTTTGTTACGTGCCATTATGAGGACGTCGTCAGCATATTGGCACGTAACAGTCTGTGGTTCCAGGGGTAAGTCAGACATGTAGGCCGCAAAGAGTATCGGGGACAGTACACTGCCCTCCGGGACTCCCGCGGCTATTGGTCTGATAGATGACATCCTTCCTTCCACTCTTACCCTGAAAGTGCGGTTTCTGAGGAAACTGCTAATCAGGGCAAGATAGGGAGGAGGTAGGTTGGCCTCCCTGAGTTTGTACAGTAGGCCTTGGTGCCAGGTTGTGGCAAAGGCTTTCTCTACGTCTAACAGCACCGCGACTGTCTTGAGGTTTTCCTGGAAACCCAGGGCTGTCCTCTCGGCCAGGCGCAGTAGCTGTAGGGTCGTGGAGTGTCCATGACGAAAACCAAACTGGTGATCGGGTAGGAGCTGCCTTTCCTCGAAGAGAGGGGTCAGGCGGGATAGGAGCAACCGCTCAAATAATTTTGAGACGGTTGGGAGAAGACTTATGGATCGGTAGCTAGACGGAAAGACCGGATCCTTGCCGGGCTTCAGAATGCACACCACTCTCGCCTCTTTCCAGCAGGCTGGGAAGTGGCGGAGGTGGAGGCACGCATTGAAGATCCGCGTCAAATGGATAACGGCCCTCTTGGGAAGGTGCTGGAGCATGAGTGCGCTGACACCGTCATGTCCAGGGGATTTGTTAGGTTTCATTTTTCGGATTTCAGTAGTCACCGCCTTTGGGGTGACTATTGGGATATGGATCGCCTCATGGCGCCGCTGTGGCTCCTCATAGAGGTCTTCCACAGCAGCCTCCACGAGGTCAGTGAAGTCTTCGTCCTGGGGGTCCTCCCTCGGCTCAAATTGACTTTCCAAATGATCCGCGAAAGCTGTGAACTTGTCTTGGGGCTCGTAAGCGAGTCTCCCTCGAGTGCCATGCAGCGGATGCTGGTACAGAGTTTTGTCCCTCCTGAGGGACTTGATGATCTTCCAGGGGTGCTTTTCCTGGAGGTCGACGTTTCGGAATGTGTTCTCCCAGGCCACCTTACGGTGGGCACGGAGCAGCCGCCTTGCCAGGGATTTGAACCGCTGGTAAACTGCTCCTATCCTGGGATGACGGAAACGCTGCCATAGCTTCCGAACAGCTGCCTTGGCTTTTAGCAGCTGCCGGATCTCGTTTGTGATGGACAGAGGATTATGTGTGTTGGTGGGTATACGGTGAGTGTGTGTACTCACCGCTAGGCGTATCTGCTGGGAAAAACTCATCGCCGCAGCCTCCAGCGCCTCGACGTCGTCGATGCGTGGACGAGGGTCGATGGTTTGGTTAAGTTTGAGGATGGCTGCATCCCAGTCTACCTCTAGCTCCCAGTCTGAGTTTAACAGAGCTGGCATGGTGACATCGGAATCGACCGTGACTGGGTCATGGTCTGAGTCCAATTCATTCACCGCCGAGAGGTCCAGATGAAATGGAAAGTTCTTGGTGATCATGATGTCGATGACATCCGGCCTGCCACGAGCCGGATGGAAAGTTGGACCTCTCGGCCCGTGCGCGGCGAGATTTGGGTCTCCGCTTATGAGGCGGTAGAGCCCTCGTCCCCTCTGGTTGCTTGTGCGGCTGTGCCAGAGCCCATGTTTCGCGTTGAGGTCTCCTGCAATGCAAACCACTGGGTGTAGGTTGAGAAGGGTAGTGTAGTCAGGTTCAAAGAACTGGTTGCCAGGTGGATCATATGCCGCTACCAGCAGGGTGTCCTGTCCGCCGACTGAGAGCCGGATGGCGCAGGCCTCCACGTGCTGCAGGGCAGGGAGAGGAACAGGTGTGTGCGTGATGATGTTTTTCACGAGTATAGCTGTACCGCCACCCCGCCGACCGTTTCGATCAGTGCGGTGGGTGACGTAACTTGGCAGCGAGAAGTCTGTACCAGCCTTCAGGTGCGTCTCGCAGATCATGAGGATGTCAATCCCGTAGGACTGTACAAACTCCAACATTCCAGGACGCTTGTCCCGTACACCGTTTGCGTTCCAAAACGCAGCTCGTAATGGCCTCCTGACTAGTCGGGGGGCCATTACTCATCGGCGCACGGGAAAAGCTCCCCGAGTGTTTGGAGGAGGATAGTGTGTTTTTCGAGGAAGTCAAGCCTCGGGTCTTCCATTTTCTCCTTGCAGTCCCTAAGGATGGGGAGAACTCTCAGAATGAGGTCGCCGAACCACAGGGAAAGCTCCCTGAATTCGCCGACATCCCTCGCAGAGATGGTCCCCCCGAAAGATGCAAGCGCCGCTGCAGGTGCCCTCGCTGGTGCATGCGCCCTGTTTGGAGCAGGTTCTGCTGCTGATTCCGGCGCTGTGGCCGGGCCGGTTGACTCAGCTGGAGCCACCTCCCTGTTGGGAGGGGCTGCGGCCTGTGTGGCAGGCTTGGCTGTCTGGCGCGCCTTGCGGCCCTTTCTCGGACGCTGTGGACGTGGTGCCTCCTGTGGAGGTTTAGGTGTAGTGGGCTGGGGAGCCGCTTGCTCTGCCACCTGCAGAGTGCGCTCTGCCCTTCCGAGAGCCGCCGCGAATGAGACCCCGGGACGGACAGTTGCCAATCCCGCATTGCCTCCGCGGCGGTTCTCTATGATCCTTAGCCGCGTCGCACAGCCCTTGTAGGTGCTAACATGGTCCTGGCGGCAATTTGCACATCTTTTCTCCTCAGGCGCTTTTTCGCAGTCCTTCAGGAGGTGGGGACCCGCACACCGCCGACATGCAAGCTTACGCTCGCAGGCCATGCTGGAGTGATGGAACCCCATGCACCTGTAGCACTGCACAGGCCCACCCTGTCCGTGAAAGCGTTCAACCTTCACTACAGTGTGGAACAGCACCCGAACAGCGTCGATGGGCTGAACCGCCTCCCCAGGAACCTTGTCCACTACTACCAGGAAGAGAGGCATTGGTACACGCACAGAGCCTTCCTCTGTGTGTACGATCTTCCTCAGCTGGGCGACAGCTGAGGCCTTTATGCCGTGCTCCTGCTCCAGAGCGAGTTTTACCTCCTCTGGCGGGCACTCGGAATCTAGTCCCCGCAGAACCCGTCTTTCGACGTTGGGCTTCTGGGGGGAGTAATAATAGAACTGTATCTCACAGTCTCTTAATACTTGCTTTGCAGCCTCAAAATCCTCGGGACTGCTGGTGGATATGAAGACCTTGCGAGGCTTCCTCTTGGCCTCGAAGGGATGCTTCAGCGTGGCTGCCAGCTTTCCCATAACAGCCACGTGATTTTTAAAGCTATCCGCTACGATAGGCGGAAGCTTGGACCCCCTCTTGTTTAGGGGTTGGGGCGCCTGTACAGGTTGGCCCTGTGGCTTAGGGCCAGAGTTACTCCGCCGTCGCCCTTGGACGACGGTGAAACCCCCCTGGTCGGCGGTGTCATCCTCTGACTCTGAGTCGGGCAGAGGGGGAAAATCGTTTGTGGGGACTGATGCCTCTTGGACCGTAGTAAGGCCCTGAGGAGGTGCTGAAGCTTTCCTCTTTGAAGACCTTGTCTTCGTGGCTGTAGCTGCCACGGGATCGGGTGCAGAAGAGGTTGAGGGTTGTTGCCCATCGTCCGGCGTTAGTCGGGTCGCCGTAGTTGCCCTCCGGCAGTCCGCAGAGGACCGGACCCCCCTGAGGGAGGCGCCTGAACGAGTCATTGACTCAGGGTTTTGGACCATTGGCCCGAAACCCCTTGGCTACGGTCTTGCGGACCCTGCTGTCACGTAGTCTGTCAAGTCTTTTAGTCGGAAAAATAGAAAACAGTAGGAGAGGAGTAAGAAAAAGTCTGCTGTATTGCTGGCTGCTGGAAATCGTATCTTGGCTGTCTTGGCTGAGAAGAGGGCCATGCGGCGCTGCCGCGCCAGCAGAAGAAGGCTGTTGCTGCTTCACACTCTACGCTGCGCAGAGAGGAGAAGGCGAGCCGGGCTGCTGCTTCCTTTATGGGCACAGTTCTGAGCACGCGTTTTACATCCACGTGCTCGTGCCCTGAAGAACTGTCGCAAACCCTAGAACGCTGCTCCTGTCGACGAAAGAAGTGTCTCGAAGAAACTCGGTGCACGCGTAGCAGGGTAGCAAAGCTGTCCAAATACACCCGTCGATAAATCTGGCTCACAGATAGAACGTCCACCAAAAGAATCGCGAATGCGAATGGCAATTTCGCTAAATCTGCAGGAGAAGGCAGCAGCGTGCGAGCGACAAGAACAACCTCCAAGAAAACAGCCGGCCAGCTCCACATCAGCCAGGCGAGGTACACGGCCTAAGCCAACGTCTTAAAATACGGTTTTATAAGGCGCCTTCGGGTTCGGCCCTCTATACCTCACGCTTTTTAGCAAGTCTGTGCTGACTGGTACGTATATAGCCTAGGTTAGCTGCGCACTGCACTTCGGTGCAGGGCAAAAATGCACGATCAAAAGGGTCCAACCCCACCATCCCATGCATCCAACCATCCGGTAATGGATGCAATACCTAGCACCAGCACTGGTGTAACCCACCCTGCAGTCAGGGCCCCAACCCAGACTGTAGGAAGCAAACGGCCTCGCCGAAAGCTCGAAAAGAGCGTAAATGGCAAGGCCAAAAGACTCGCTGTCGCCAAGCAGCAATCCGACAAGGGCACTTCCCGCGTTACATCGCAACGGATAGGCCAAAACTCCGAGAGCGAGCTCTCAGATTCCTGCTCCGATTCTGAAACAGAATTCTTCAATGCCAATTCATCCTCCAGAATGGACGTCGGCGAGGAGGAGCTCAGTTCGTCAAACGTCTCTACGGATGTTGACGAGGCTGAGTTTCAAAGAGTATCCAACCGGCGTAGGGAAAGACGGGCCGCTCGTTTGGAGACAACTGGAGGGCCCAGTCAATCTGGACCAGCCAGGAGGCACATTCCGCCTATAATCGTGGACGACTTCCGGGGTATGGTGGGCTTCCTGAAGGAAGTCATGCCTACCCTTTCGTTGTCGTGCAGGGTTACTAGGCGGAAGAGCCGCTTTGTCTTACAGGCCAGCAACGCCGAAGACTACCAACTACTCTTCAGGGCACTGGACAAGAAGTCTATTCCCTACTTCACCTTCGGCCTAGACAAGAGCCGTGACATCAAGAGGGTCATCAGAGGCCTACCAGTGGACACACCGGTGGGTGATATTGTGGACGCCCTCAGCCGTCAGGGCATCCAGCCCCGTTTGGTCAGGCAGCTGACCAAACCAGCTCCGCAGGGTCAACCTGGCCCAGTCCCCATCCCCCTATTCCTGGTGATAGTGGAACGTGCCAACGATCCGGAGGGGAAGCTAGATGGTGTCACAACCATCTGCTACCTCCGAGTGAGGATAGAGGCAGTCAGGAGCTCTGGCGGTCCCCCCAATGTCACCGGTGTCTGGGATTTAACCATTCCAGTCACTTATGCAAGAGGACTCCCCACTGCTTGAGGTGCAGTGGACCTCATGAGAAAGAAGTTTGTCCCGGGTCACCCACCGATGAGCCTACATGTGCCAACTGCAAGGGCAAGCATGTGGCTTGCTACGGCGGATGTCCTGCCCGTAAGGCAGTCATAGCTGCCAATCGAAGAAACCCTTCAAGACAGCAGCAGCCAGCTACAACCAGGGTGGAGCAAAGACCGCTCCCAACAACGACCACCAGCGTCCGGCCCAACCACCGGCAGGAACAACAGGAAAATGAGAGGCCGTCCTACGCTAAAGCAGCACAAGGGGCCTCTGATGGACCGAAGATGTCACGGGAGGCACACAATACTCCCACACAGCCACGCAAACAAAAGCGTACCCCAGCCCCTAAAAACGCTGACACCAACCAGAGTAGGAATGGTGGGAGGCTTTCTCGAGAGCCCCGAAATCCTACTGATCAGGAGAAGCATGGCAAACCCATGCCTCCTAGACAGTTAAGGGATGAGAGGGCGGGAGGAAGACCTGCTCCCATTCGCACACGCACACCCTCGCCACCCAACCAAGTCGCCCAGCCAGCTACACTTCAAACCACTCCTCTTACAGCTACACTCGACCTCTCGGATGTGTTCACGTGGCTGCAGCAGTTGCTGCTGACGCATGGACAGAAGATCTGCGAGCTCGTCATGAAGTTCTTCACCTCTTCCGACCCGGCTGTCAAGATGCTGGTAGCAATGGAGGCGATGGCCCTCCTGACAGCAGGTACGCAGCAACTCCGTGATGACGTATCGAACTAGGTCTCGAACCTCATTTCGATTCGCATTTAAGAATGCGTGCGGCCTAGCCGGTCAGGGGAGCGAGCTGCTTCACTTTGCTCGAGCTCATGCCCTGGACGTCATCCTAGTTAGCGAAACGCATATCCGTCCAGACTCCCGGTTCCGCCTTCCGGGTTACATCTGCCATCGTACGGATCGACAGGGACGCCCGGGTGGCAGAACTGCGATCCTGGTACGGCAGAATGTGGTCCATCAGCCCATGCAGCTCCCAACTCTGCAAACCCTGGAGGCCACGGCCATCAGTATGGACCTTGGCGGATTAGAGGTCATGGTAATCTCCGTGTACCATCCACCACGACGACAGTTTGTCCCAAATGACTACCTCTCCATCCTAGCCCCACGTCCCAGTGCCATCATGGCCGGCGACTTCAATGCTAAACATCAACGTTGGCATAGCGGTCGTCCGGCCGATGCAAGAGGCATTGAAATCATTCGCCTGATAGATGCAGACCCGCTACTTCAAGTGCAGGGTCCCTGGCAACCCACTCACTACCCGCGAGGAGGAGGACTGCCTTCAGTCATAGACTTCGCCATCACAAAGCATCTACCATTTGATATCACCCTAACATCCTTAAACGCATTACATTCAGACCATAATCCGGTGCTGACAGAGATCAACACCAGGTTGCCAGTCATGACATCTCGCTTCAGACGCGAGAAGTCGATTGGGAAGGCGTCAGGAATTGTCTTCGCACTTCCATCCCGCCAAATCCAAGGATCACTAACATACCCACCCTGGAGAATGCAATCTCATCCTTCACTTCCATCGTGAAGCGGACTACCCACAATCTGACAGTCCACTCTTCCGCTCCTCTCCACCCTGATGTCCTTCCTTTGGACATCATCCTTCTCATCAGAAGACCCTGGGCTGCACGGAGACTATACCAGCGTCACCGCACGCCACATAATGGAGCGCTTCTAAGACGCTTGCGTCGTGAGGTCAGTGCCCGACTGCGCGAGCACAAGGTGCAAGCGTGGGAGGACAAAATGGCCAGATTGCGCGTCGAGGATGGCGACATGTGGAGGATAGCCAGAGCCCTCAGAAATCACAGAGGCCAATACAACTCCCCCATCCATGGCACCCAAGGTCTGGCTTACGATCCCCAAGCCAAAGCCGATGCTTTCGCTGACTACCTTGAACGTACCTTATGTCCAAGAGATGACCCCAGGACGACAACTTCTCCGAACGCGTTCGCCTGGAGGTGCGTCGTTTCCTACGTCGCCCTCCTGAGGACGCGGTTCGTCTCCCTACCATTCGTCCCAGTGAAGTCCAGGGCGCACTTCAGCGTCTCAAAGCAAAAAAGGCGGCGGGGTCGGACGGGCTGACCCCCCTAATGCTCCGCCATCTCCCCTTCAAAGCGGTTCTATTCCTCACTAGGATTTTCAACATGTGCCTCACCCTTGGGTACTTTCCACGAGAGTGGAGAGAGGCCCGGGTGATTTGCATATTGAAACCTGGGAAAGATCCGGTTCACCCTTCCAGCTACCGATCCATCAGCCTCCTTTCAACCCTCTCGAAAGTTCTCGAGAGGTTGATTCTCATCCGCTTGTCCCCAATACTGGGAGACCTTCAAGCCATTCCCGCACATCAGTTTGGTTTTCGTCCTGGGCACTCGACAATCCAACAGTTGCTGCGGATGGTGGAGACCGCTGCCCTGGGATTCCAGGAAGGCGCCTTCACTACTGCAGTTTCTTTGGATGTCGAGAAGGCCTTCTCCACGACATGGCACGCCGGGCTCCTCTACAAATTGATCCACCTGGGGCTACCAACACAATTACTCAACATTATACACAGCTTCTTGCGACACCGCACATTCAAAGTCACAGTCGCGGGGAAAACATCTACACTCAGACAAGTGAGAGGCGGAGTCCCCGAAGGCTCTGTACTATCCCCCACCCTATTCAAAGTCTTTATGGCAGACTTCCCAACAGAGCCACGAGTCGAAATGGCACAATACGCTGACGACGTGCTTCTGTTCTGCAAAGACAAACACATCCTCAGAGCCTTCAACCCCCTACAAAGACATCTCGTCTCACACAGCAGTGGTGCAGGCGTTGGCGGATGTCCGTTAATCCGGACAAAAGCCACGCCATACTTTTCACAAAGCGCCACACCCCCGTAGACTGCCCCAATTTCAGCTACCGAGGTCGAAGGTTAGAGTGGACTAACTCTGTCCAGTACCTAGGTGTTAACTTGGACAAGGGTCTAACCTTTCGCCAACACATCAAGGACCGAGCGGCTAAGGTACAGGGAGCAATTGCTTCACTGTATCCAATGCCGGGGTCAACCTCGATGCCAGTTGGCATGAAGTTATACCTTTTCCGAGCGCTGGTAATCCCGGTTATGCTGTATGCCTGTGAGATCTGGGGCATGGCCGCAGACAGCGTGCTAGCATGGCTCCAACGTGCACAGAATAGAGGACTCAGGTCTATATATTCTGTGGGTCCTTGTTTTCCTACCAGGTTGCTACACGAGGCCTCGAGTCTCCCATACGTGGAGGATGAAATCAGGCGCCGGGCATCAAAATTGTACGCAAGTTTACCATCTCATAGAAGCGCCCTTGTCAGATCCCTGGGAGATTATGACCCCACTAGACGTCGCTCTAGTCAGCACCAGTTACCCCGCATGGCTTGCGGGCATCCGAGATAACCAAGGAGCTAATCCGAACAGCAGCTAAAGCTGAGCTCCACATAATCCTTCCAAGCTGCTTGGCATCAAGATTATAAACCCAAAATTTAAATAAATAAAACACCAGGGTGCAAGGTGTTGCATCCTGTCCTTCAACCCCCAGGTACATACTTGTAATCTCAGAAAAATTCATCATCCTAAAAATCAACATTTCACCCTACAATATCCCGATATTTACCTTACCTGCGGTAAAACCCTTAAAAGCGGGTGGGCACGCAGCAAAAACCTTCTGGCTTTATACAGACAGCCAGCACCACATGGCATGGCATGGCATGTCTTGTGTATTTAATGTCAATTTTAAGAGTTGTCGGAACAGATTTTTGTTGGACATTGTATCCACTTTAACTCTAGCACACGAGACATAGGTGCTTAACATCTTTGGACTTTTATTGAGGAGTCGCCATAACCATTTCCAAAAGTTTGAGAGAAGTATGTGACGTTTATAACAGCTACTTGCTAATCATACGGCATGAGATTTTGTTGGAAACACAAGTTTCACTGCTCCCAGATGTGGTCATCATAAATTTAGTTGCTATGACTTTCTACACATAAACTTCAAAAAAGTGTTTGGAGAAAATAGTTAACCCCTAAATTGTTTTACATATTCTGTGTCTAATCTTTCTGTGTATTGTGAATTTTTAAAGTCACTTCCGTTGACACAAAAATAAAGTTCACAATAGATAAATACAGTACGCCTAAGTGTTGCGACAGCACTTTCTCACCTGATCACGCATTGCGTATCTGGAATCCACGTCGGGACTATTTCTCTGTGTCGTTGCAGGTCCGCTGTGTAACCCTTGCCTACGGCTGATGTAAACTTCGTCTCTCCATGGTCTCTTTGGTTTATCAGGGTTTAGGGTCGAGACAACAACAAATATCCGATATATTCTGAGCTTTGTTTTAATCGTTTATTAAAACTTCTATGGAACCGGGCACTAACAGATACTGCCACTCTTACTCGACGCGGTGCATTGTCAAAGAATTAAATAAGCCCGTGGACACACTAAACAAAATTAACAGAATAGAATGTAAATGTAATGCGCCTGAAGGTTTTATCTACCCCCTCATATACTGAAACATGGCGTCACAAGGAAAATCTAACAGTGTATTGACCTGTCTTAACGCTACATATTAATAGTTGACATACCACGTATTACTACTATATCCGGCCTTTCTGGGCTATCGCGCGAGAGTGCAAGGTTTGTCACATATATCTGCCCATGTTCAACTTTCAATATACTACATAGAAATATACAGCTTCAGTATCACAAATATTCCAAAATACATCTTTTAAAGTTCTCATATATACAATTATTTAACAAATTTAACTAAATAATTACTCTATTAGACCAAAAGCTCCAGTTTTAAACTGAGACAAACAATGAACTTAAGATACTTCCTTCAGGGTTTGCAAATGACCATTTCACTTCAATGCTTTATTTCCCCCAAAGTCAGGCTCTTTTTATGCCATTTCATGTCACTCACATATAAATGTCACCTTCACATTATCACCTAAATACCTCTTCATCCCTTGTTCAGGTAGCTGAAAATCAATATCGTTTCGCAGTTTTCCGTCTACAGTTCCAGACAGGTTTCTTCCTTATTTCTCCTGCCTTACTGCAATCACACATTTCACTGGCCTTCTGTTGGATCCTCTAGTATTCAATTAATTTTCTCACTCCTTAAATACTAAGATTTGATCTTAGTACATTTATTTACTTGAATATTTGCAAGATTTATTCATTTCTCTTGCCTGCGTTCCTTGTTCACAATAAACGCAATACTTCTGGAAAATTATACAGAACTTCTAAAGAACTACATGTCACACACCCTTCGAAATTTTAAATTATTAAAAGTTTGAGACAAATATCCAATTATTTTGCTTTCCTTTCAAGTTTCAATGTGGTGCCGCACCACATAAGCTACAAATGAAACTATCTTTACTGCAAAGTTCCACGACAGTAAAATGTTCTGAGAAGGTAGGATGGGATTTGTTTAAATCTTTGCTCTCTAGTGATTATCAGAGATTACGTCTGTTGCATTTAATTTAATGGCAGTATTTGGCTGCACATATATCTGCGAACAAACATTTTCAGTGATGAACTGTATTAAAAGTGACTATCGCAGCAAGATCAGCGACGAAATTCTTACTTATCTTTTTGAGACTGTGCACTTCGTCTTTTGCACCACATATTGCGGACTTTGTGAAACATAGCTTGCGCCACAGAAGTCATCCTAAGAAACTTCAGTTAGTTAGTAAGGAGTAGACTACGAGTGCGAACGCTTATGCTTTCCTATGCGTCAGAATGATAGCGTTGCTCCGCCAATGGAACTCAGTAGCCACATGTAAACGCGCGATTCCATCGCAGTGGCTGGAAGGACCTGGTTTCAACCTCCCCTTTCCTCCTTTAATTGAGCACCCCAGCATGAAATTCTTCTGGGGATGACCGTTGGCCCAGTAGAGCCCCAAAACCTTGGCACGAGCCATCCACGTTAATTTCGAAAGATATGATCTCTCTTGGTCTTCCGTGCAATATTCACTCGCAAAATACTTTTTGTTCCTTTCCACCCAGAAAATAATCTGTTCCTAAGTGCCTTACATTGAGTGCCTTGGGCAAATTCAATTGTTGGGGTACAGACCTTATCCGGGAATAGTGATCATAATAGTGATGATAAAGAAGTTGTCTCGGATTTACGCCCTCTAATTCGTCAAATACCGGGACACCCTATTCGTTTAATAGCTGACCATATTGGCTATACTAATTATCAGTACTAGGCGTGGCTAGATGCGAGGAACCAGATTAATGAAAAACTTCAGTGTTCCGAACTGCAGCTCCTGATGCATCACTCCTTTGATTGCTTAAACTATTTACAGTTAAGTGTCACTTTTACTGCCTTCAACTGCGCTCGCAACACTATCATGAACATAAAAGCACTATCATAGTATTAAAAAAACAAAACACCGTATACAAATATATTTGTTATATTTTACTTCAGGTGTGCATCATAATGGGCATTATAAATAGCACATGAAGTGAACATTTAAAATAATAGTTTAATTTTTCATTGCATCCTTTTTATTTATATTTTATATTTTTTTTTATTTTTTCTAAAATTTATGTCCTCCAACGTTAAACCATATCAGACGATAAATTAAATCGGTGAAATGATGCTCAAATGAGCCCAGGGTTCATGGAGCTTAGAGTTACCTGACATTCGTCTTTCAGGATAGGGGAAACCCCCGGTAAAACCTTATCCAGGTAACTCACCCTGAGCGAGAATCAAACTCGGGACATCATGAACGTGAGGCAGACATGCTACCACCACGCTACCGAGGCGGGCGACGGTGTACTTCAAAGAAAGGTTTATGGTAGGAATCCAAATAGAAGAAAATGCCCATTAAATTCGTAAACCAATCAACATATTAACCACTTTTTGTCCCAATTGCTCGTCTCTGTCTCTCTTCTCTCAAAGGTGTTTACAACAGGATCAAACTAGGGTGAGGTAGATTATATAGTCCACTGAATTGCTGGAAATATTTTGTCATTATTGAAGGATAAAACAAAGCGCCCTCCTTCATATGCTGTACAGTTTTCATGCCACTACTCTTTGCAGATATGATATTTCATCCATTGTTCAGTAAGGGGAGTTCTATATACAAGTTCAAACCCAGAACGCATTGCACATTCACTAGAAGCTGGTTCAGTTATATGAATTGTACTGTAAGGTTTCACTTCCTAGCTATTTAAATGGAAAACAAGGTTTTTACTTGCTGTTTGGATTTCCCTTGCTGTTAAAGGAGCCGTCTTGTATGGAGATGGTGTGAGAATTGCTAACATTTTGTCTTCTTCTGCACTTATATTTTAGGCTCAGTAGCAAGATCGGAAGGAGAGTGCTCGGTGTTGACTTCTGCGCCTTCATTATGCTGTGAAGAATGTTCTATCAAATTACTGTGCCCAGAATTTGATGGTAAGTTTATGTTGCAAGATCGGAAGGAGAGTGGTCGGTGTTGACTTCTGCGCCTTCATTATGCTGTGAAGAATGTTCTATCAAATTACTGTGCCCAGAATTTGATGGTAAGTTTATGTTCAGGAACAGTTCATAATTAATTCAAGAATTATTCGGACAGGCTAAGAAGGACCGGATTGAAGTTTCTGACAATTAAGTGGAAACCTAACAAGAAGCAAATTCGGAGCAATGATGTTTATGCCCTCCCTCGAATGTCGTCAAATCAATGTTAGAATGGTGTGTAGTTTCTTCTTACCGAGGGTCAACTTACGTTTCTGGGGTACAAGAGTCCAGTGAAGTAAACACAGGAAAAATAACTGGAGATAGAATATCACGTCCATGTTTGGGATCGACGCACGGAACATTATGTGCAGGGACATAAAGCTGTACAAACACAGGCACTGACATATATTACACAAAGGCACAGCTCATTGAAACAAATTCTATATCACGAATTTGTTCTTCGTGTCGCTGACGATTTCCGAAATATTCGTTGCTGTTGAACACAACTTTTAAAGGCTTATATATCTTAATAATGCTAAGTAGAATTCTCGTGTTTACATGATATTTGAAAGGACAAGCACAACTTCCTACTTTCAAATAACATCCCTTCAGACTTGTACTCATGTATATGCACCAAAGTATTTAATGAAACTACCCATTTGTTTAACTTAAACTTGTAGTACATAGAAAAACAGTCCGCTGCAGTAGAACGGGTTGAGAAAGTAGTGTGAATATGATACTTTAATTTACGGACATAAAGATATATAATACAATAAATATACTTTTGATATCATTCCTGCCTGCTAGAAGATAGTCTTTTCACTACTGTGCATTGCTCTCCATAGATGGCACCACCTGTAATATACAATACGCTGGAAGAAGATTGTACTTTTTTCTTTTGTTTTGTAACACATTTTAGTTTAGCTCTCTAGAGGTAATTTTTTCTTGACTTATTGTATACCTTATGGAAATATACAGCTGAAATAATGTACACTAACACAATATTGGATATACAAATATTTATGTTTGAGAAAGGTGGCCTGCTAAGGTAGATTTATCATTGTGCTTTCCACAAATTTCCGTGTGCATTTCATGTCCATTGAATAAATCCTGTAAATAGTATTTTGTGTACACTTTTATCCAGTTTAAATCAACAAATGATTTTAAAGCACTAATTTGTGATGCCACACGAGACATGTGAGTCTAACGTTTTTTGACGTTTATTGAAAAGACACCATAACCATTGCCAAAAGTTTGAGAGAAGTACGTCACGTTTTTAAGAGCCAGTTTCTAAACATATGCTTTGAGATTTGGCCTAGAATCACACAAGTTTCTCTGCTCACAGATACAGTCATCATGATTTTAGTTCATATGAATTTCTACACTTAATCTTCAAGAAAGTGTTTGGAGAAAATTATTAACCCCTGTGTTTTATTTAATTTTTTCAGTGTCTATTGTTTTTGTGTGTTGTGAATTTTTAAAGTCGCTTCTATTGACACTGCCAGTAGATCAATACAGTACGCCTAAGGGTTGCGGCAGTACTTTCTCACCGCCTAACGCAGCACGTATCTGGATTCGACGTCAGGACTCCTTCCTGTGTATCTGCAGTGACTAGTCCGCTGTCTACGTTGCCCTTGCCTCCGGCTGATGTAATCTTCGTCGCCTGCATGGACTCTTTGGTTTCTCAGGATGTAAGGTCGAGACAACAACAAAAATCCGATATTTTCTGAACTTTGATTTAACACTTATGTGGAACCTGGGCACTTAAAGATATTTGCACCTTCACCGGCGGTGACAGCCTACAATAACATCGCTATAGTTGAACTTAAATCGACGCGGCGCATGGTGAAAGAATTAAATAAGCCCGTGGACACACAAGCCGAAATTAACAGACTGGAAATGGAATGGGCCTGAATGGTCAATCTACCCCATTATATACAAAAACACCGAGTCACAAGGTAAACCTAGCACTGTGTTGGCCTGTCGTAACGGTATATCTCAATAACTGACATACCATGTTTTGTGCTGGGCGCCGGGGTAGCGCGGTGGTTTCGTTCGCGGCTCCCGTTCTAAGGGTCCCGAGTTCGATTCCCGGCTCTGGGGTTGGCGATTTTAAGTCGGCCCTATCCACGCCTTCACCTCTGTCTAGCACACGTGAAGTATCCCCTATGCCCAACGTGGTTCGGAGTCCACGGTAAAAACTGTGGGTCCTCTCACCTCACCGCCATCTTCACTATCACCCTATCATCGGAGGTAATGGACACCGCCCTCTGGGTGCCTCCACCTGAGAAATGGGTCCGGTCATCACTTGGTGGGGTGAGGTTACCCCGAAGGCCAAGGTTGCCATGTGGGGAGTGTTAGTAACTAACTAACCATGTTTTGTGCTTAATTTGCCCTTTCTGGGCTGTCGCCCGAAAGTGCAAGGTTCTTCACATATATCTGCACAGTTTCACACTTCATATTTTACATATAATATACGTTTCAGAGCTCTCTCTCTCTCATACACACACACAGATATATATACAATTATTGAACATATTTAATTGAATTACTACTCTAAAGATCCAAATTTCCTTTTTTTAACTGCCCCAAACAATGATTAGAATTTTTTCTTTGGAGTTTGCATAGTGAAAATCTCACTGAATTGTTTTGGTTCCTCCAAAGTCAGGCCCATGTTATGCCATTTCATGTCACTCACTTTTAAGTTTTACCTTCGTTTAAATCGTCTACCTACCTGTTCATCCCTAGTTCAGGTAGCTGAGAATGAATACCGGTTTCGCACTTTACCGTCTACAGTACCAGACAGATTGCCTTCTTAGGTCCCTTGGCTTATTGTGATCACACAATTCACTGCCCTTCGGTTGGGTCCTATAGTCTTCAATTCACTTTCTGGATTTCAAAACAACTAAGATTTGACCTTCGGTTTGCCCAATTATTTTTTCCTTTATTTTACAGTGATCATCTTATGCTTAATAATAACCAAGTTTACAAAATTTCTACTTGCCTTTCTTCAACAAGTGGTTCCTAGCACACAATCACATACCTATTTGTTCTTTGACTTATAGTTGAGCTATAATCTGGTTTCTTAGCACCTCACCAAGTATTTATCATTTACCAAGCCTTTCTATTTAATTTAATTGCATTGTCCAGCAGATAAATGGAAGAATCCATCAATTTCTCTTGTTACGTAGGAGTATTTATTACTTTTATATGTATATTTATCTACTTATTTTGGTTTGATGTTCATATGACGCCCGCTTTTGATTTTTACATATTCACACAAATACAGAACTCTCCACCATCTTACCGTTCTGGAAGTCTGAAAGCAAAGATGTGTCCGTCCCGAAACTTTCTACGACCCTGTACGGTCCTTTGAATAACATAGCCACACGATGATTAAACTTACTTATGGATCATTTATTTGTATCTCCCACTTCTTTCTTTTTTAAGCCCTATGCTTGGCTTTCCTTAATTCATCCTTTGCCCGTATTGTATCGCCGGATATCCTTAGCATTTTGGCTTCAGAAAAACTCTCGTCTCCTTCTACTAAAACTGTCTGGAATATTACTGTCCATGTTGTTGACGCCTTTTACCTCCATAATCTCTATAGGTTTAAACCTAGTAACTTGATGCACCGAATCATTTAAAATGTTATCTATTTTCGGGCAGATCTCCACCCAGACCGTATGACATTTACCAGATATAATTCTAGGAAATAATGCGACATCCCTAGTGATACTTTCTGTTGGGTTACTGTTAGGTCAATATCGAGAGCAGTGCTTAATTTTATGTCATTTTCTTTCATTGCACTGGTGACATATTTCCGTGTATATGGTTGCATTTTCTGACAACAGTGTGTCCATTTTTCGCAATTGCGGTATGCAGTATTTTAATATATATTTAGGCATATGGCACTCTTGATTTTCTTCACTGGAAAAATTGTCACATAGTTAGAAAATACATGCCTAAAACAGTTATGTATCGGTCCCCGAAATTGCAGTGGGGCGGCTCTCCATGACAATCAACTGTTATTATTTTCTGGGGCCTGTCCCTCAAAATTGCTTTGCTTACAAAATAGTAGCTACCGTGGAGCGGTTTTTCTCCCTGACAGGTATCACAGGCGGTCACTACAGGCGGTAGTCACAGGCGGTGACTACAGGCGGTGATATTTATGTCCTGCCTCGAATGTCATAAAATCAATGTTAGAATGATGAGTAGTTTTCTCTGATCAAGGGTCAACTTACGTTTCTGGAGTATAGGATTCCAGTGAAGTGAACACTGGAAAAATACCAAAATATACGGAGTATAACGTCTACGTCTGGGATCGACGCAGGGAACATTCTGTGGAAGGACATGAAGATGCTACTGTACCTCTACAGGCACTGACATAAACTGCAAAAAGGCAGAGCTCATTGAAACAAACAATTTATTACATTATATTATGTGCCTGACGATTTCCGAGATATTCGTTGCTTTTGACTCGAAATCTTAAATGCATATATATCTTGATAATACTAAGCTCCATTCTTGTGCTTACATGACATTTGAAAGGACAAGCACAACTTCCTACTTTTAAAACATTTAACTACCCTTCAGACTTGTACTCAAGTATATACACCAAAATATTTAATTAAACTATCTTTATATCTATCTTAAACTTGTAGTAGATAGTAAAACAGTCCGCTGTAGCAGAGTGGGTTTAAAAAGCAGTGTGAATATGATACGTTAATATACCGACGTGGAGATGTATGATACAGGAAATGTTCTTTTAATTACATTCCTGCCTGCAGGGAGACAATCTTTTCACTGACTGTGGATTGCTCTCCATAGATCGCACAACCTGTAATATACTATGCGCTGGAGGAATATTGCTCATTTTTTCTATGTTTGTTATACATTTTAGTTTCGCTGTTGAGAGGTATTTTGGTATTGAGCTATTGTATACATCGTAGAAATATATAACTGGAGTAGTGTATACTAATACAGTACTGGATGTACACATATTTGTATGTGAGAAGGGAAGTCTACTAAGGTGAACTTATCACTAAGCCTTTTGCAAATATTTCTTGTGCGACTTTGGAGATTACTGATTCTGAAAAAATGTGATTGTGTTTATTGTGGTTTGTGTACTGAAGTTTGTTCCTCAGCATATAGTTGTGAATTTTATATCGATCCCTGCTGAAATAGTGTGTTAAGGTGTTACGTCATATTTTTCGGTGTAGTTCCGAAGCACTGTGTGCACAAATATACTTTAAAGTATTTTAAAATACTTGTTCATGTCTTTGTGAAGTAGTGGAAAATGTGCAAATGGCATTGGTAATGCAAATAGATAGGTAGTGGAAACAGTGCAATAATAGTGTGTGTGCATTTTAATAACAGTGAGATATCAAAGTGCCAGTGACCAGGACCAAGGCGCCTAAACCCCGCCGAAAGCAGCGTCAGACGCGTGGCTATGTACCCTTGTTGCATGCCACGAGTAGGGTTCTCAGGCCAAGCCGCTCCCAGCAACATTTGCGCTGATCGAAAATGGCGGCCGCAGCTGCGGCAACAGCAGCCCTACCACAATGTGCCAGCCAAAGGGCTGGCTCACTAATGCTTCGAGTCGGTCAGCCGGCCGTAGAAGTCGCTGCAGCTCTACAAGCAACCGCAAGCCATCGAGGCGGTCAGCCGGCCACCATTACAGATGCACAGCCTACCACTAGCAGCCATGATCCTCCTCTCAGAGCACCTTTGGCTGCACCATCCACCAGCGGTAACGTCCCCATGGACCAGAGCAGCGCGGAGGACGGGAAGAGGGCCCGAAAATTCCAAAAACTGTCCCGGAAAGTTAAAGAGCTCCAGAAAGAGATCTCTGACTTCCAAGAAATCCTGGAAGCCATGGCCCCGGAGCCCTGGGATTTCCAAAAATTTCCTACCTACCTGGCGCGCTGCTACCAAAAGCACGCTATTAAAAAGCGTAATCTAGTGCAGCTCGGCGAAGGCTGGCAAGCCGCCCCAAAAAGAAAGCGCCCCTTACACCGGACCCGCGCTCGGGAACTGGGTACCCACGGAGAGCGCTCGGGACACCATACCGGGAAAAAGAAAAATAAGACACGGCACCTCAAACTGCCGCTCAGCATGGCGAATAGATACGCAGCACTGTCTTCATCTGAGGAGAATGAGGGCATAGACCAACCGACGCCAATTTACCAGCACGTTCACATCCCACACCCACGCTCCCAAAACCACAAACACCCACCCGACTATCCCCCATAATATAAAACTCACAACGATTCACCTCCAGGACTACCCCCACCCCGATTTCCGCCGCCACAATCACTCCTTCAACTAACGCCCAAAAGCCGCCGCGTATCGTCATTACCGACGGTCACCAGACGACAATCGTTCTCCGCATCCTCCGGAGCTCTCTTTGCGCCGGAAAATACAAGCTGCAGAAGACACACACGTGCCTGAAACTTTTTGTTCAACGGAAGCAGGATGCAGTGCTGACCATGACGCTCCTGAAGAACGCCGGCATTGAAAATTTCAGCTTCACCCCCAAGAGCGACCAGCCCCTCCGCTACATCGTGAAGCGATTCCCCGAGGACCTCGAGGACGGCTTCATCCTAGACGACCTGGAGGGGAAAGGATAAACCGGTGTCCAGCTACGTCAGCTTAAATCGTATGGCACGGCCCTGCCAATATTTCAAGTTACATTAGACAGAACCACAAAATGCAGAACTTGTTTAAAGAGCGAGAGGTGTGCCATATCATGGTCACCGTGGAGGTCTTGAAAATAAAACGTAATATTACTCAATGCTTTAACTGCTAGCAGTTAGGGCACACATTTAAAATGTGCCAGATGACCTTCCACTGTGTCCTCTGCGGTGGCCTCCACCGCCTAGCTGACTGCCCGAAGAAGGCCAAGCAGTACGTTACACCACACTGAGCGAACTGTGGGGAGACGCACCCTGCCAGCTATAGAGGTTGCGAGACGTTTCGCAACCAACGCCACCGTTGCCAACTGGCAGCCATAGACAGGGCACCCCAAAGTGCTCAACCATGGTCAAGACACATTGATAACCCGGCCCCGGTCAGAGAAGGCGTCTCATTTGCAAGCGCCATGAGAGGGCAAACGGCACCCGTGCCTCCAACACCTGTGCCGCCACAAACTGGACTACCTCTAACAGCTTCCCCCACCCAGGCGCCTTCTGGTGACCTGGCTGGAATTAAAGAGGTATTCAGTCTCCTTAAAGAACTGAATATCCAAGCAACCTTACCAAAGCTACAGCCCTTCGTTACGAAGTTTGAAAGCTGCAGCAACACCTTGGAAAGCTTTGAAGCTATAGTATGGTTCCTGTCAGAAGTCTTTGAGGAAATGGCTCAACCAAGGGGAGGTACAACTTTAACTCGCGTGCTCCTGTGGATTGCTGACGGCATCTAAGGCTGCAGCACGAACTTGAGAACTACCTGTGGCGTAACAAAATTGATGTCGCATTTATTTGCGAAACAAAATTAAAACAAGAGTACAATTTTAAATTCAGGTGTTACCAGAAGTTTCGAAATGACAGAATTGGCAGACAGGGGGGTGGAACCGCCATTTTACTCAAAACAAAGTTGCTCGTGCCCCTTTCACGCTGCCACCACCAACAGCGTTAGAGTGCACGGCTCTTAAAAGACGTACTAACTAGACAACGGTGATGCTGGTAGCCCTCAATCGGCCCCCACTCTCCCGATTTCCGACACGACCTCGAACAAATCATCGCAATGGAGGAGCACGTTATAATTGCAGGAGATTTCCAAGCCCGGCACCCCTGGTGGTACTCCCGCCGAGCGTAAGCGGCAGGAAATCTCCTGGTAGATCTTATAACAGAAAATGACGACCTCGAGGTTCATCTTCCTCCAGAACCCACATTTTGGCACATAACAGGGCACTTCGGCCCTGAAATTTTGGACTTCGCACTCACAAAAAATGCGGCACTAGGAAACAACTTCATTGTGTATCACAGCCTGGACTCCCACCATCTTCCCGTGCATTTCGACATCTGCGGCGCCATCACGACCGGTTTGACCGGCCCTCAGAGGTGCGCAGATATAGACTTGAATAATTTTACACTCGAAATGCACAGGATGGCGCAGCTTGGGCTGTCATACTACAGCGAGGCGGTCATTGACGCTGCCATTGGAAACTACACTGCTTCGCTGCACTCTGCAAAAAGAAATTCTACCAAATACAGCATAAGCCCACCCAGTTTTTGCACGTACCCTGAGATGGAGCAGCTCATCTCCAGGAGGCGGCGCTTGACGAGATTTTGGCGGCTTACCCGCCAGCCCGAGTACAAAGTGCTAGCAAAATGGCTACGCAACATCATTCGGCATCAAATTAAAGTCAACAAAATTGAGCATTGGGAGCAGAAAATGTTAAACACCACACATTCGGCCCATTCTTTGTGCACTTATAATGGGCAATTAGAGTCTCCTTGAGCGCCAACTCAGGCACTGAGGAGCTGTACACTCGCCTCAGCCTGCATTTGTCCTCCGAGGAGAAAGCCTAGGCTTTTGCAGACTGCCTGGCAGAAAAATTCACAGAGAACCCTGCTAGAAACCCCGAGTTAAAACGGAAAGTCCAGGCATGGTTACAAAACTGGGTGGCACAGAGGCATGAGCAACACTTGCCCCTCACAGCACCGCAGGAAGTCTACAATCTCATTAGGAAGCTACCTAAAGGGAAAGCTGCCGGCCCGGACAGGGTAACAAATGAGGAAATCAAGCATCTCCCGAGAAAATCCCTAGTGTATCTCACAAAAATTTTCAACTCCTGTTTACAGCAAAACTACTTCCCTGACTCTTGGAAACGAGCCAAGGTAGTAATGCTCCCGAAGCATGGGAAAAGTGCCAGGCAGCCTCAAAACTACCGCCCTATTGGTCTCCTGTTCACTAATGGTAAATTGATCGAAAAGGTGATACTGTTTCCACTCCAAAATCAACTTTCGCCACTGGATGTCATTTCCAACTCCCAACTTGGGTTTCAAAAACAAAATTCAACAGATCTACAACTCTTAAGATTAACTGATGACGTGACAGGGCAATTTAACAATGGGGCTTCAACATTGGCACTATTTCTGGATGTAGAAGCTGCATTTGATCGGTGCTGGCACAATGGCCTGATTTACAAACTGCACCGAAAGTTTCCCGCACTCCAAAATTCCTTAGAACTGCTACACTACTTTTTAGAAAACAGACGCTTCTACGCCCAAGTGGGCGGCTCCTCCTCTAAGTAGAGAGTCATGCATGCTGGCGTCCCGCAAGGGGTTATAATGTCCCCGCTATTGTACATACTGTTTACCAACGACTTCCCAGTGGACGCCAGATGCAAATTTGCCATGTACGCCGACGACACTGCAATATACAACCACCATAAAAATCCTCGTTTCGGCCTATTAGAGATGCAGCGGTATATTGACCGCTTCAATACATGGCTCCATGACTGTAAAATTAAAATTAATGCAAATAAATGCCAGCTTGTCCATTTTTCAAATCGGCGCCCTTTGGCTATGGAGCTAACGGTCGGTGGTCAAGTATTACTCTGCCGTCAGCAAGTCAAATACCTCGGCGTGACTTTGGCACACACAATGAACTCGTGCACCCACATAAAAGATATTGCCAGCAAAGGGCAGCAGCGATTAAAGATGTGCACCCCCATTTAAGTAAAGACTGCTCGCCACCCATTGTGCGCCCAAATTCCCCGGCCCAATGCCTCACAAACCGCCGGCAGAGGTCGTCTCTCCTGGGCTGCCCAAGGAATTGAGCGACATGCTACTCCACAGCGGGACAGCTGAGTGTAAATAGTGTACAAAGTGAAGTGAAGTGTGCGTGAATGAGTGTGTGAGTGCGAGGGACGAACTACGTATGCCCATGAGTGCGTGCGTGAGTGTGTGTGTGTGTGTGTGTTATATATGTAAATAAAATCATAAAATTCAATTAAAATCTGGGGCACCTAAAAGAAAACGAACTACAACTGTTCTCGGTGCGCCCATAAAGGGACGTCGTATGGGCTTTATGTAAAGCCATGACGTCGAAACCAACTAAAACTAAAAACTGTAATATCATGCAAATTTGCAGCCTGTAAGCCGGGTCCATTGTACCGGCACTAGGTATATCAAACAAACAAAAAAAAAAAAAAAAAAAGCCTAAGCCCTACTTCTAATGCCTATGAGCAAAAAGTTTGTTGGAACTTGAATACTTTTATAATGAACAAAACATTTCGAAATGCTTCTTTGAAATGTCACACTAGCTATAGAACTTTTATGCAGTGTAACACTTGTGAAAGCTTCCATAACCACTTCCAAAAAGCTTAAGAGCAGTACGTCACGTTCTTAAAAGTCAGTTGTTAATCGTGTGGTTTGAGATTTGGTCTGGAATTACTTAAGTTCCACTGCTTCCGTGTGTACTCATAATCATGAATTTAGTTCACATGACTTTCTACACATATTCTGCAGCAATTACTACAAATGTTTGCAGAAATTAGTTAGCGACTTTGTTGTTTTACTTATTCTATAGTTATGCTTTTTGTGTACAATTAACTTTTCAACTCACCACTGCTGGGGCTGGAAGTAGGAGAATGCAGAAGAGCTTGGTCAAAAGACTTATAGCCAGTCGCTATATGACGACTTTCACATTCCATTCCCTTTGTTGAGCAGCTTCCTAAACGGTAAAACAATTAATATTTCAAAATGGAAACCAATAACAAAGAGTATCTCACAAATGATTAACTCCACAACATTGATATAAGCCTCGTCGTTTAGCGAGTACTGTATATTTTATAAGAATTTGTCGACCTCTTACAGTTTACCAATTACGTAAATGACATTCAAAATTAAAGCCATTTTAGTGGAAATTTACAGCAACGTCGTATATGCAGTTTGTTTTAACAATAGGTGTATAATTTCAGGTATTTATTTTCCGTGTGTACACAATCAACCTTCACTCGAAATTGTACTTTCCGCGGGTCGTTGCCGTAGAAGGAGATAGGAACACTCTGACAAGTGAAGGTTACATTCAATGTTGTGTCTGGCGTTCCACTGTACGCCATGTACTCAAACCAGGAGCTGACAAACATGCACTTCATGTACCTCACGATAAATAGGAGGGCAACGCTGCGATGAATTTTCCTTTGAAACCAGGAAAGGTACCCACACCGACAGTGTCCATATCGGGAGACAATTTTTGCGTCTCCATCGCGGTCTGTGCGAGCTTGGTTTGGAGAGGGGATGACCAAGATATACAACTGCGGCTGTAGAGAGAGAGAAAGAGAGAGAGAGAGAGAGAGAGAGAGAGAGAGAGAGAGAGAGAGAGAGAGAGAGAGAGAGAGAGAGAGAGAGAGAGAGAGAGAGAGAGAGAGAGAGAGAGAGAGAGAGAGAGAGAGATTCTGAACATTGTGAGTACGACTCTTTCCATTATACACGAATATGACATTGTGTGGGGATATGAATAATATCACTACAGTTTTTGTTTTGTATGGCTTTATTTCGAATGTAATGCATTTCATTTGATAATTCATTTAGCAGAAATTAATTATAAGTAACAATATAGTATTACATGTGAACATGGAGGAACAAATATACAAATAGACAAATAGACAAATACACATAAAACTTACACTGTCAGTTTTAAAATGTGTCTGGCTTTCCAGCCTATCGCTTTCACATATCACCCTGTTTCTGGAAACCTTCGTATAAGCCTGGGCACAACAGAAGTTGGGCGAAATTTATGACAGCAGCTCTGCAAATGAGGCATTCGCTTGTTGGTCGTATACCTATCTTATTTAAGAGCTCATTCAAGTAATCGTGGCTGCTGTAAACCTAAATTTGGCTACTGCTTCTTTCCTTTATTTTATATTCTATATATGCAGATGTGTTAAATGGTTTCCATGCTCTTCCCTGTTGCTTTTTCTTTGGACTTCTCCCGCCATATTATAGCTATTTTTCCTTGCGCTACTTCCTTTAGTGTGTTTGATGGAAATGGTAGTGGTCGAGACTGTAGTTTTGTTCCTTCTTTGACAACGTAATCTGCTGTTTTATTACCAGTAATACCAAAATGAGAAAAATATCCATAATCCTAGCGTTTGGAATCGTGTTTGCCGGTCAGTGAAATATCCCTATGAGGTCGCAGAACGTGAACCTTTTAAATATCATCTGTAATAAGAATTACCTACCCAAAGAAAAAATTTCGGTGAATTTGAATGCTATGGACGCCATAGCATTGTTATGAACGAAGCATTTTCACAAAAAAGTTTCAATACATTATTTGAATTTTCATCATATGGAGAATGTATATTTTTAGTTTTGCTCTTTACTCTTGAAACATCCTGTATATTCCGTTTTATAATGAGAATTTTTAACTTATGGTACACGAATTTAAAATCGTCTGAGTCAAATTTAATCAATTAAATTTGGAAAGACGTTTGTATATACGGAGTATTAAAAGGTTTCTTATATTAATTTCCGTGGTGTATTCTGCAAGACGTTAAACTGCAAAATCACCAATTAGGAACTTAAGGCTCATTAAAATTTAATAGTTTTATATTTTATATTTGCCTGATTATCAAAACCTAAACTTCTACAAATAGGTAAGAAATCTTCAATACCTTATTTTAATAAATTGATGTAGCAGAAGAAAACCGCCATGATAAACGAGAAGTTGATGGAAGCAAAATTGAGTTATGAATCTATAGAACACTTATGGATATAAATTATAGAGAGGTGTAAAACTGATGCTATCCTATTTATGATTTGAGTTCCAGTCGTGGTACAGGCTTTATTTGTCTGATCTACTGCTGCTGCTGCTGCTTCTGATGATGATGATGATGATGATGATGATGATGATGATGATGATGATGATGATGATGATGATGATGACGACGTATATAAGGGTGCTCAACTACGGCGGTCATCAGCGCCCTTGAAGAATTCGTCATGGCAAAAGCCAGATATAAAAATTTATAAAAACTATACAAGTGTAAATAAACCTATTAAAACTACACGTACATAGGAAAAAAATCAATCAAAACCTACTAAAAGTTTCGTTCACTAAATCCTAAAGTCTGAACAAAAAAGTATTCTAAAACTTTCCCCACTACTGTGTTATCGTCCGCTAGCGTTTCTGCAAAGCTCTTCGGCAGCTGCAGAGACGTCCTAAGGTGAGATAGGCAAAAACACTCTAGCAGCACCTGTCGTACAAAACGAGCACAGCGGTGCAGGCTCCTTGTTAAAAAGAAAACAATGAATAAGAAAGCAGTGCCCAATACGCATCCGAGCCAAACTCACCTTCTCGCGACGAGATGACCGGCAGGAGGTAACCCAAGGAGTCGGAAGTTCTTTCACAGATCTAAGTTTATTGTTGCGGAGAGCGGACCACTCTTCCTGAGAGCAGGTTTGCACAGCTCTCCGCAATACGGTCCTAAAATCTTCCGATGTCACAGATGGTACTCGAACCCTGGGCTTCATGGTAGCCGTCTTAGCTGCCGAATCCGCCATTTCATTTCCCCGCAAGCCTACGTTACCATGGAGCCATGCACACACCACGCTAACTCCAGAAGCGTGTAAAACGTGGAGGGCATCCTGGATACTTTGAACAATAGGGTGGTAGTTGTACAGTTGCCGTAGACTTTGTAGTGCACTGAGGGAATCACTCAGGTTTAAGTAACCCCCCAATTTGCATCGACGTACTCGTAAAATGGCCCGGTATATTGCATAAAGCCCTGCAGTAAAAATGGAACTGCTAGTGCGAAATCAGAATGTACCCGTTTGTTTCCACACACGTAAGCACAACCAACACCAGATGAGTTCTTGTAGCCATCAGTATAAGTTATAAAATGGTCCTCATTTCGCACTAAAAATTCTAAAAACCATGTGCGGATATAGACATAGACATGGTAGATTTATCATATTTAGTCATGCCCAGAACAACGTGTGACGCTCTGCACAACCAAGGAGGGTATGTCCCCCCCCCTAGGATACATCCTGGGCATTTCAGTATCAAGATGTTTAAGGAGCTCCCGGAAACGAAAACACATTGGATTTCGTTTAATAGGAGTGTTCCCATAACGCACGACCATTAAGATGATAAAGAACGGCGTAAACGATGGATGTGTGGGGATGCAATTAAGTCCACAGCCATAATTTGCTAATAACTTGTTGCGTCTGTACTACAGAGGAGGTTCTGCAGGCTCAGTATCCAGGCTTATAACTCGGCTCGTTGGAAATGCCCCAACTGCTACACGTACGCCACAATTAAGGACTGTGTCTAATATCTTCAGCACAGATGGTCCTGCTGAGCCATAAACGATACTATCATAATCTAATTTGGAACGGATGAGTGCGCGATAAAGTCGCAATAACACTGTAAGGTCCACTTCCCACGATTTTCCTCTTAGTATCCGCAAGATATTTAAAAATCGGTTACATCGTGCTTTAAGTTGTGCTATATGCGACGGCCAACTAAGTTTTCTATCAAATATCAATCCAAGGAACCTCGTCTCATCAACACCTAGACGGAACCTTGGAGGTAGTCGACTCTGCTGACGCCAGAAGTTAACACAGATTGTTTTCTCAGCGGAGAATCGGAAGCCATTCTTTAAACTCCAACTCTTAAGGTTGTCCAACGTGGTCTGTAAACGGCGCTCTAAAAACGGTGTGCGCTGAGATGTACAGTAGATGGCAAAGTAGTCTACAAATAGTCATGACGAGACCTCCGGGGTACACATTTCGAGATAGAATTAATTGCGTTAGCAAATAACGTAACACTTAGTACCGATCCCTGTGACACACCGTTCTCTTGAACAAAAGGATTCGAAAAAACCAAGCCAACCCTTACTCGGAATACGCGGTCTTTCAAGAATTCCTGAAGAGCAGAGGTAAGCTTCGGAGTATATTCCAGGTGAGCAGAGTATGTAGCAACCCTGCCCGCCAAAAATATCATAAGCCTTTTCGAGGTCAACAAATATTTTGATGGTTTGACAGCTTTTAAGAAAACCGTTCATAAACTGTGTTGACATGGACACAAGATGATCCACTGTTGAACGTCGGTGTCGAAAACCACACTGGATGCTATTCAGTAGGTTGTGCGTTTCGAGCCATCATACCAACCGCCCATTTATCACGCGTTCCATCACCTTGCATACGTAACTGGTGAGGGAAATAGGACGGTAGGTAGAAGGGAGGTGACGGTCCTTGCCAGCTTTCAAGATAGGTACAATGGTGGCTTCTCGCCACTTGTCAGGAAACGTGGCATCAACCCAAACACGGTTATTGAGCTGGGGCAGGAATGCCTTACCTACAGGTAAGAGATGGAACATTTGAACGAGGATTCCGTCCGGTCCTGGTGCTGTCAGTCGCGATGATGAAAGAGCGTGTTCTAACTCTGCCAAGGTGAAGAGGCGGTTATAATCTTCAAGGTTTCTGGAACTAAACAGGAAACCTTGAGATTCTACCTTAGTCTTAATTGAGATAAACTCAGGAGCATTATTACTTAAGCTAGACACCTGAGCGAAAGCCAGCCGAAGGTGTTAGCCACGACAAACGGATCAACAACAACTCCTGCAGTTGTTTTCAGACCAGCGATTGGCAAGTGGGTTGATTTTCCGGCCACACGCCTTAACCTATCCCATACAACAGATGAAGCTGTACATCTGTTAAAAGAGATACAAAGTTGTTCCATTGGGTCTTTTTGCTATCCTTAATTACTTGCCCAGACTTAGCACGCGATTTGTTGTACTCAATTAGATTAATTAGGGTAGGGTGTCGTTGGAATACCCTTAGAGGACGTCTACGAGTACGAATAGAATTCCGGCAGTCGTTGGTCCAGCTTGGGACAGGAAATCGACCGGTTTGGGTAGCCGAACGAGGAATAGACTGTTCTGCAGCGGAGAGAATTTTCTCTGTGAGATGATCAACTAAATCATTCACAGAATCGTGCCCTTTGTAATCAAAGACAGCCAACTGCACATAAAGTTTCCAGTTGGCACGATCAAAGCGCCATCTAGGGATACGTGAGGGAGACACATCTTGTGCTAAGAGACTAAGAAGACATGGGAAGTGGTCGCTGGAATGTAAATCAGAGCTGACACTCTACTGTAATGAAACTGCTAACTGGGACGAACACACTGCCAAATCGATGTGCGAATGTTAAAGGCGTCTGAAAGGAACGTTGGCTCTCCGGTGTACAGGAGAACCAAGTTATTGCTCTCCAAGAATTTTGTAGTGAGGTTGCCTCTCCAACATGCCCGATTTGAGCCCCATAGTGGGTGATGGGCACTAAAAGTCTCCCACTATTCGAAATGGTGTTGAAAGTTTGGAAACCAGATCTTCAAGGTCAATTAACGAGAGACCATCTCATGGCGGTACATATACATTACAAATGCAAAATTCGATTGATGGCAGCTTAATGCTTACAGCTACAGATTGTATGTCAGATTGTAGCTAAAACGGATCTACAAATATGTCATCCCTGAGGGGCATCATAGTGCCACCGTGAGCAGGAATGCCCTCTTCTGTTTCAATATCACACCTCAGTGGTGTGTAGCATCTGATTTTAAACCTGTCTTCTGGTCGTAGCTTAGTCTCTTGTAAGCATACCAACCAGGGGTTATGCTTACTGAACAAAAGTTCCAATTCTGTTGGATGTGATCTTAAACCTCGTGTGTTCCATTGAAGGATAGCCATGGTGATAGCAATTTGATATGTCAAATAAGTACGCAGATTACGCAGGTTTTAGCGGTGGTCGGATTTATTTTCCGTTTTTCTTAGGTGTAGGGCTAGTTTCTGCAGGTTTATCCTGCCCCTTCTTTACTGCAGATGCAGCAGCGTGGTCAGATATTTCCTGCTCCATATCTTCTATGGAAGATGGCCGTTTTCCTTTTACAACTTTCGGTTCGAGAGGCTCGAAGCGATTGGAAATTCCAACCGACGTAGATGACTGTCACCGGTCGGAGTCCTCCCCAGATGATTACTTCGACGATGATCTCGGAGATGATCTTGGACTTCTCTTCTTGGACTTTCGTGGAGCAGGATTTACCTCTTCCTTCAGGAAGGCGGTTCTATCATACTGAGTCTTGAACTTTATCTCTGGTGCTTGGTACACAATGGGCAACTTCGTCCAGTTGTTAGACGTCGATGCTTTTTCAGGTAACTTCATTGACTTGCTCTTATTTTCAGTAGTCTTAGGTGGTGTTCTCGGAGCTTTACATGGTGTTACTGATGGTCTTGTTTGCGATCTAGGCACTAGAACTTTCTCTGATATAGTTGCCCCGTTCATATCGGATGTTTGGGTACCAGCCTCCCGTTTTGGTGACGGAGTAGCCGCCACAGAGCTGTAGTTACGGGAAGTAGCTAAAGAGGGCTTGTGGATTCAAAGAAGTTTCCGGGCTCTCGAAAAGGATACCTTTTCCTTAACCTGGAACTCCTGAACAGCTCGCTCTTCAATATAACGTGGACATTCTCGTGAACTTGATGGATGTTCACTGCTACAATTAACGTATGCTGGAGGTGATGTACAAGCATTTTCATGCATGCCGTCTCCACAGCTGACACAGGTAGGTACGCCTTTACAGAATGCACTAGTGTGACCAAACCGCTGATATTGGTAGCATCTCAGAGGGTTAGGTATACATGTTCTAACCTCTATCACTTCATACCCTGCCCTGATCCTTTGAGGGAGATCTACCCGAAGAAAGGTCAAGAAGAGGGTACGAGTAGGAACCATATCCCCTCGCTCTCTCCGTTGGACACGATAGACTGCTGTTGCGCCTTGTTCCTGAAGGTTCTCCTGAATATTCTCGTTGGACATTCCATCCAACGCGCTAGTGTTTACGTCACCGCGCGAGGAATTCAGGGTCCTATGCATCTCCACTTTGACTGGATAACTGCCCAGCATGTTGGCCTTTGAGGGAGATCTACCCGAAGAAAGATCAAGAAGAGGGTTCGTGTAGGAACCATATCCCCTCGCTCTCTCCGTTGGACACGATATACTGCTGTTGCGCCTTGTTCCTGAAGGTTCTCCTGAATATTCTCGTTGGACATTCCATCCAACGGGCTAGTGTTTACGTCACCGCGCGAGCAATTCAGGGTCCTATGTATCTCCACTTTGACTGGATAACTGCACAGCATGTTGGCTTTCAGTATCTTAGCTGCTTGAGATGCTGTAGTTGCTTCCACCACAGCATGCCAGTTCTAGATTTTGTACATGATTTAACAGCACCAGCTATTTTGTCAAGACCTTTCTGTATCATAAACGGATTAACCGTTGAAAAAGTTCTACATTCCTCTGTCCTTTTGATAACTAAGTAGCGAGGACCACACTCAACTACTTGTTTAACAGTGTTCTCAAACATGTCCTTTCCACATTTCATAATTTTTGGGTGTGTAGGTTTACAATAATAAACGGAACAGGTTTCATCCCCCAGTGCTCTCCAACCACCACGGAGCCCAACAAAGGGCCATCCCACAGGGATGAAAGGGCTACACAGGGGATATAGTGAGCTCACCGTCCCACTCACCCTGGAGTTCGGTAAAATACCTAGTTCCGGCCGATTGATTAGGGGTGGGTTAGTCCCTAACCTCCCGTTTAGGCGAAGCAGAAGCCAAAGTAGTGTATTAGAAATGAGCACCCTCCCCGAATTCAGAAGAACACTGGTACGAGCTCAGATACGCATCCCTCAACCACCAGGACAAACCTTTCTACCGACACGGGTCTCCACGCACGGCCTACACGTGGGTAGGCCTGTTGACAGTCTCCCTCAAACATGAAGAGGAGCCCACACGAGGGAGACTGTTGGCTCGGGACCCCGGGTGCGCCAAACCCGTACCTACCGAAGTAGGCCCCTGGAGGGATCTGATTTGATTCTACACAATCAATCTATATAACTTTCCTGTCTTAGGGATAGATTTTATTAAACTTCAGAAAGTGTGCACATGCCGTTTATGTACATAACCCACTGATAAAGTTTATATTACCTACTACCTCTAAACAAATCCAAACACGAGTTGTATACAATACAATGAATGTTGTCAGGAATGATTTCAAGCACTATTAATAAAAATGTTCAAGTTGGTTAAGTATGTATTTTTTCCAATATTTAATGTAAAATATTTATTTATATTTGGCTCTCACTTATGTCCTTAATAACCATGTACGACAGAATTTTACTTAGTTTGCTTACCTGTGTGAGCGTTTATAGTCCAGTGTGTTTCTGTTGATTTATAGCAATGTTTGTATATTATACATATTTTGATAAATATAATATCCTTTCTACATTTCCCTTTAGTTCTGGTAACTATCCACACTTGACATATTTTAATTACTTTATTAAGCAAATTGACAACAAAACAGACATGCTACAGATTACTCATAGATAATTGAAGTTGTTATCATCATAAACTACTTTTCATAGCATATATAGCATTACAGAATACAACAATTATTATACAAAAGTTGTCATTATCCTTCGGGAGATAAAGCCATTGTATTTACAGAAACAAACCAAATTTGCATACAGTATGCGCAATTTATCTTGAACGTTCGTCTTCCAAGTCCTCACTCGGTAGGTTACGGCTAACTCCGTAAACATAGATGACAACTTAGAAACATTAAATGCGCTGTACTAGTACACTACACTAGTATACTCTGACATCTAGTGACTAATATGCTAAGCTTTTACGTGCGCTCTTTGTTTGCTGTGTGCATTCGTTTTGTGCAAGTTTGAGGTTAATTACTACAGCTTAACCAGTTTGTAATTATGGCTGAGGACACACCAAACTCATCATCATATGTACCTTCCGAGCAACGAACTCCGACTCGGAAACATGCACATACAGTCGTACACAGTGATGGCCGCGAAATAATAGCGAAAGTTGCAGAAAGTTGCGATATAGAACAGGATAACAACCAGTTAATGTTCCCACTCAGCAAATCAATAGAACGAACTGCTGCTTACACAAGAAAAAGCATCAGCACTGTTAGGCGTATTAAATCGTTTTGTACATCTCATCCCAATGAATCTCCAAAAACACCAGGAAAAAGCAGGTAAGGCTGTGGTGATCTGCGTATGGTACTAATAGTGATGTTTTCTTTCTTCCTTCTCTTCCCTTCAATCCTGTCCTTTTTGGCTTCCTCCTTTTCCTTATATCTTGATCTTTTATCTTTCTTTTTCTCTTACTCAGAGCCCTTTGTATATTTCTACGCAGCTCGCCCCCCCCCCCCCCCCCAGGGGCCTACTTCGGTAGGTACGGATTTGACGCACCCGGGGTCCCGAGCCAACAGTCTCCCTCGAGTGGGCTCCTCTTCGTGGTTAAGGACACGGTCAACAGGCCCACCCACGTGTAGGCCGTGCGTGGAGACCCGTGGAGAAGGTTTTTAGATTCTTGTCTAGTTTAGAGTTTAGGATTTAGTGAACGAAATTTTTAGTGGGTTTTGATTGATATTTTTTATGTACGTGTATTTTTAATAGATTTTGTTAAACTTGTATAGTTTTTAGAAAGTTATATATCTGGCTTTTGCCATGACTAGCTTTTAAAAGGGCGCTGATGACCGCCGTAGTTGAATATATATATATATATATATATATATATATATATATATATGTGTGTGTGTGTGTGTGTGTGTGTGTGTGTGTGTGTGTGTGTGTGTGTGTGTAGCTCTCTATTTCACTCCATTACCAAAGCTACATCGGTAGTATTTAATAGAGGCCAACAAACCTAGGAGCAAGACTTACCTATGTTGTGGGTGTTATGGTTCTCGAAAGCGGACATACAATGCAATTGAACTGGCGTGGGAAAAAATAAAGAACGTTTTCAGAGGACACAACGTTACTGGTGATATGCCATCAACCAATTTGCCGAGCCTTGCTATAGAAGCATTCTCTTCTGTAACTGCGACGGATTGGGAACGATACTGCAAGAAGGCCCAAGAACTGGAAGTGAAATATCCGAGAAATAATGATGTAATTGAAAATGCGATTGATGAAATAATTAACAGATCAGAGTATACTAGCGATGACATCGATGCAGTGGACTCAGAAATCGAAGAATTACAAAGCGAATGAGTATTTGTGCCTGTTTGTTTACTGTTTTTATGTGTTTCATAAATAGTACGTATATAAATATACAGCTTATAGGATCGTTTTCAATTTAATGTTTGTCCACAGATCTTACACTTGAGGCGCATATCTTCGCTTATCTTACACACTATTTTTGCTGAACTGTGTTTTTCAAGGTAGACCACACTGCAGAAACAAACGAGCGTTAGCTCTCGCAACTTCCAACGTCAAAAAAGTTAGACTCACATGTCTCGTGTGGCATCACAAATTAGTACTTTAAAATCATTTGCTGATTTAAACTGGATAAACGTTTCCACAAAATTCCATTTACAGGAATTATTCAATGCACATGAAGTGCACACGCAAAGTTGTGAAAAGCACAATGATAAATCTACCTTAGCAGACCACCTTTGTCAAACATAAATATTTGTGCATCCAATGTTGTGTTAGTGTACATTATTTCAGCTGTATATTTTCATAAGGTATGCAATAAGTCAAGACAAAATTACCTCTAGAGAGCTAAACTAAAATGTGTTACAAAACAAAAGAAAAAAGTACAATCTTCTTCCAGCGTATTGTATATTACAGGTGAGGCCATCTATGGAGAGCAATGCACAGTGGTGAAAAGACTATCTTCTAGCAGGCAGGCTTGGTCTTCCGTGCAATATTCACTCGCAAAATACTTTTTGTTCCTTTCCACCCAGAAAATAATCTCTTCCTAAGTGCCCTACATTGAGTGCCTTGGGCAAATTCAATTGTTCTGGTACAGACTTTATCCGGAAATAGTGCTCATAAAAAAATTGTTTCGGATTTACGCCCTCTAATTCGTCAAATACCGGGACACCCTATTCGTTTAATAGCTGACCATATTGGCTATAATAATTATCAGTACTAGGCGTGGCTAGATGCGAGGAACCAGATTAATGACAAACTTCAGTGTTCCGAACCGCAGCTCCGGATGCATCACTCCTTTGATTGCTTAAACTATTTACAGTTAAGTGTCACTTTTACTGCCTTCAACTGCGCTCGCAACACTATCATGAACATAAAAGCACTATCATAGTATTAAAAAACAAAACACCGTATACAAATATATTTGTTATATTTTACTTCAGGTATGCATCATAATGGGCATTATAAATAGCACATGAAGTGAACATTTAAAATAATAGTTTAATTTTTCATTGCATCCTTTTTATTTTTATTTTATATTATTTTTTTATTTTTTTCTAAAATTTGTCCTCCAACGTTGTCATATCAGACGATAAATGAAATCGGTGAAATGAAGCTCAAATGAGCCCAGGGTTCATGGAGCTTAGAGTTACCTGACATTCGTCTTTCAGGATAGGGGAAACCCCCGGCAAAACCTTATCCAGGTAACTCACCCTGAGCGAAAATCGAACTCGGGACACATTGAACGTAAGGCAGACATGCTACCACCACGCTACCGAGGCGGGCGACAGTGTACTTCAAAGAAAGGTTTATGGTAGGAATGCAAATAGAAGAAAATGCCCATTAAATTCGTAAACCAATCAACATTTTAACCACTTTTTGTCCTAATTGCTCGTCTCTGTCTCTCTTCTCTCAAAGGCGTTTACAACAGGATCCAACTAGGTTGAGGTAGATTATATAGTCCACTGAATTGCTGGAAATATTTTGTCATTATTGAAGGATAAAACAAAGCGCCCTCCTTCATATGCTGTACAGTTTTCATGCCACTACTCTTTGCAGATATGATATTTCATCCATTGTTCAGTAAGGGGAGTTCTATATACAAGTTCAAACCCAGAACGCATTGCACATTCACTAGAAGCTGGTTCAGTTATATGAATTGTACTGTAAGGTTTCACTTCCTAGCTATTTAAATGGAAAACAAGGTTTTTACTTGCTGTTTGGATTTCCCTTGCTGTTAAAGGAGCCGTCTTGTATGGAGATGGTGTGAGAATTGCTAACATTTTGTCTTCTTCTGCACTTATATTTTAGGCTCAGCTGCAAGATCGGAAGGAGAGTGCTGGGTGTTGACTTCTGCGCCTTCATTATGCTGTGAAGAATGTTCTATCAAATTACTGTGCCCAGAATTTGATGGTAAGTTTATGTTCAGGAACAGTTCATAATTAATTCAAGAATTATTCGGACAGGCTAAGAAGGACCGGATTGAAGTTTCTGACAATTAAGTGGAAACCTAACAAGAAGCAAATTCGGAGCAATGATGTTTATGCCCTCCCTCGAATGTCGTCAAATCAATGTTAGAATGGTGTGTAGTTTCTTCTGACCGAGGGTCAACTTACGTTTCTGGGGTACAAGAGTTCAGTGAAGTAAACACAGGAAAAATAACTGGAGATAGAATATCACGTCCATGTTTGGGATCGACGCACGGAACATTATGTGCAGGGACATAAAGCTGTACAAATACAGGCACTGACATATATTACACAAAGGCACAGCTCATTGAAACAAATTCTATATCATGAATTTGTTCTTCGTGTCGCTGACGATTTCCGAAATATTCGTTGCTGTTGAACATAACTTTTAAAGGCTTATATATCTTAATAATGCTAAGTAGAATTCTTGTGTATGAAATTACACAATCACAAGGTGGAGTTCAAGTATTCCAGTAATTAGGACGATAATATTTACACTGAAGATCAGCCCACGTGTGTAGTGGTAACATCCTGTTCTCAGCCCTAGTCTTTTGCTGTGTGTCCGCCAAAATTTTGGGTTTACCGCAGGTAGAAATCTACTTTAGTGGAGTTAAAGGATGATATGGCTATTTGCCATGGATGAGGGCTATGCAGTAAAAATGACGCTATTCAAAATTTTTACAAAATGCAAAAACCATACTTTCTTCACAACCTAGTGTTTATAAGGCTTAAAATTTGTTGTGGGATAATTTATAAGATAAATATTTCTTATTTTCTTTATATAGATTTTAAGGTTTAGCTGCCCTTTAAATTAACTCCAGTATTATCTCGGGTGCTCGCAAGCCATACAGGGTACCCTAAGTAGCTGAAAACGGCGTCTAGTGGGGTCGCAATCTCCTAGAGATCGAACAAGGGCACATACATTAGTATTTGGTAATTTGGCGTAGAATTTTGTAGCCTAACACCTAATTTCATCCTATTTCGTAGTGGGGAAGAGAGGGTTCATGAGGTAATCTCGGCAAAGCAGCGACGTATGGAACAAGTATATTCAATTCCGAGCATGCCTAAGCCATGCGCATCAGCTGTCAGAGAGCATGTCCCAGATCTTATCGTAGCATCGATTAAACTACGAGTGCTCGGAAGTATCCAATGAACATTACCTTACATCAACAGTTGTGGTTATAACACTGTATTACATTAATTTAAAACTTACAGATTTGAGATGACCAATTATTACGTAGGTAGCTCCAGTCACAAGAGATAGAAACGATTTACAAAACCCTCTACTTTAAATACTTGGAATACAGATAAATTTTGAATGTTATCTCCACTTTTTGCCTCATACATTCGAAAAGAGATTCCTTTGCTTTAAACCTGAATGACAGAGTTACAAGTGTTAAGATTGTGCAGCTTTACGATAGACCTCTATTACTCTCCCTACAAGTGATACACACTGCTGGTTTTTGCTCTATGGTATGCTACAAGCTTCTTCTCCAAGATGACAAAATAACGTTTACGAGCTGCACTGTCTAATAGCTCACAGTCAACCGTAATGAAATTATGTTCCATTCGGACTTTTACCCCTAGTATGGGGCAAAAGTCCTGTCCATGTGAGGCTAACGTCCCATTATATTAGAGAGCATCTAATTACAACTTAATAAAACCGCGATTAAGAAAAATATATGTAATAAAATGAGAAATGACAACCTAAAAGCGAAATAGAACAATACTTTTGCAAGCAATTAAATTGTTAACAGAAATAATGGCCATTCTTAGAAGAAAAGTAAGTTAACGGAAATAGACCTTTGGAACTAATGGGCAGTAATAAACCATCATCTAAGACTAATTTGTTAATTTACTGTAGTCTTTAAACAAATCAGTTATATTTGCTGAACACTTGTTCACTATAGGAACAATAAAACACACACACACACACACACACACACACACCCACACACACACACGCAAGCACGCACGCATGCCCGTACGCACAAAGGATAACATACAATTTTCAGATTATGTATACTCTATCTCAGGCTAGTTCAATTCTGCTGTAAAGAATAAGGAAAAGCTGACTTAACTCGCCATGTGTTAGACTCAACATGCACTCCCATAGGTTTCGAAACATCATCAACAGACGACTCAGGTCTCTTCTTTTAAATCCCGCAAAACAATGCGTAATTATGTCATAGCAACGTCCTTTAGTAATTGTTAAATAAAATGCAGCTTAATTTAACATAAATTAATATTGTGTATAATTTCACCCGTCTCCTTTGTATTCTGTACATAGTATACTCGCCGTAGAGGAGGGGATCCGTCCCCTTCAGCGGCCGTGGTGCGGGAGCAGTGGCCCTCCGCACTCCTGCTGCCTCTGACGTTACTTGATTAACCTCGGGCCGAACATTCGAACCCCTCCTGGATTGGGAGTTGTTCGTATTGGGTTGGACTCGAGGGGACAGTGGTTTCCGATACCCGTGAGTGATCGGGTACGTCTGCGGACTCAGTTGAGGTAAGTCATTAATATTTCCCCGTACTAGCCAGCATAGCTAGTAGAAGGTATGCTAGATCACCAGGTGGCTCCACCGAGGTCTTATCGGTAGCCTTCCCATTTTGGAGTTGGCGCGCGTAAGTGGCGTATCCACTTTCATCCCGTCTTGAGTCCATAGGATCAGATGCTGGGGGGGGGCGTCACTTGTTAGTCTCTAGGCGCCGGGTGCTTTTTGGGAAGGCTCGATAGCTCCCTGTTCGAAGGAGGCCCGGGTCCTTGGTAGAACCTCTGACATTAACACATGTACATAGTATACTACATTATATGTATATATCTGTTGTAATTATTCCTTTAAGAACTCACGAGCCCAGAACACATCTATGTGGTATACCTATGAAGCACAAAGATAAAATGCCAGGCTATTGCGTTTATAAGAACCGTGACATTTGCATGCTTTTCTCTCTCCGAAATTAGCTCACGCAGAGCAGTAATCAGACACTACTTACAGTACTGCGCTTAAAGGAGAGGTTTATGGTAAGAATGCAAATAAAGGAAAATTCCCATTAACTTCGATAACCAATCAACAGCTTAAACATTTTCTGTCCAACTATCTCGTCCCTGTCTTTCTTTCCTCAAAGATGTTTACAACAGAGTCAAACTTGTCTGAGATATATTATATAGTCCAATGAAATGCTGGAAACCTTTTGACATTGATGGATAAAACAAAGCGTCCTCCTTTATATACTGTACAGTTTTCATGCCACCACTCTTAGCAGATATGATCTTCAGTAAGGGGATCTCTATGTGAAAACTCAAAGCATTTTCACCATAAGCTGCTTCACTTATATTACTCGTGCTAGAAGGTTAATCTTTCTGGCTATTTAAATGGAAAGGAAGGTTTCTACTTATTTTTTGTATTGTCCTTCCTGTTAAAAGAGGAGTCTTGTATGGAGATGATGTGTGAATTGCTGATTTGCTACTTTCGGACATTACTTAACCCTTTACTACCGTTTTAGTGTCAGCTGCAAGATCAGACGGGGAGTGTTCGGTCTTGTGCTCTGCATTCCCATTATGCTGTGAAGAATGTTCTATCAAATTACTGTTTTTAGAAGTTGATGCTGAGTTTAACTTCAGCAATTTCTAATAATTAATTATAGGTTTATTCGCCGATTCAAAGAAGGACCAATTTGAAATTTATGAAAATTAATTGGAAACGTAAAAAGTACCAAATGTGCAAAGTGAACAGACAGATGCAGAAGGACCATCCGCCACTGATATTAATGTCCCGCCCCGAATGGCGTGAAATCAATGTTGGAATGGTGAGTAGTTCCCTCTGACAAAGGGGATCGACGTAGGCAACATTCTGTGGAGGGACATAAAGATGCCACTGTACCACTACATGTACTGGCATATATTACACAAATGCTGAGTACATTGAAACAAATGATTTATGACGAATTTGGTCTTCATGTCGTTGACGATTTTAGAGATATTCGTTGCCTTTGACTCCAATTTTTAAGTGCTTTTATATCTTGGTAATGTTAAGCTGCATTCCTGTATTTACGTGATATTTGAAAGCACAAGCACAACTTTATTTTTATCTTAAACTTGTAGTAGATAGAACAGTCCGCTGTAGTAGAGTGGGTTGAGAAGGTAGTGTGATAAATTGATTTACCGACATGAAGACATATGATACTGTAAACTTTCTTTTAATTACATTCCTGTTCGCTAGGAGATAGTGTTTTCACCACTGTGCATTTTTCTCCATAGATGGCACCACCAATAAAGTATAATAAGCTGGAAGATTATTGTATTTTTTTCTATGCGTTATAATATATTTTAAATTTTACTGCTTACCGGTATTTTGGCCTTGACTAGTTGTATACCCTTGTGGAAATATTCAGCTGGAGTGGTGTATATTAACACAACTTTGGATGTACAAATATTTATGTATGAGAAAGGAAGTCTCCTAAGGTGGATCAATCATTGTGCTTCTCGCAATATTGTCTTGTGTATTTCATGTCTATTATACCGATATGAACAAGTTCTCGGAACAGATTTTTGTTGGAAATTGGATTCAGTTTAAACCTTCAAAACTTTTGACAGTACTAATTTGTGATGTCACACGAGATATAGGTTCTTGACGGCTTTGGCCTTTTATTGAGGTGAGTAGTTGTAGCCCCGGATTAAGCAATTGGATTAACGTTAATCCTGCCGCTAGGTGGCGCTAGTGTCGCGTTAATCCGCCTTAATCTGTGGATTAAGTCTTTTGGCGGGAAAATTTCAAATTTGGCGCCAAGAGCTTTAGGATTATGGTTAAACCATTTGCTTAATCCGGGACTATTTTATTTATTTGTTTATTCATTTATTGAGAAGATACATTGAAAATTACAATATTATTGATTTTATTGAATAAAAAGAAGTAGATTAAAATGGTGTAAATGTAATTTTTTTCTTACAAGCTAACAAAAAGTAGAGAATGATAAAGTGTAAAATAGATTAACATACAATGTGATTTTTAATGGAAACATAATACAGCACTAGAGAACAAGTATATGTATTTTATAGGTTAAAAAGCACTTTGTTTTTAATGCACTAAAGTTCTTAAGTCGTTTGGCTGGCTAGAATAATTTTGAACTGCGTGGTGCACTGGATATTTGATGCTGGTTGAGGTTCTTCGTCCTCGCTGCTGCTGCTATAGATGCGAAAATTTGATGAATTGCAGAGTTTTTCTGCGACTCAGGAGAGCATTATGTGTGGAAAGTTTTTGATGAAGTTCTTGATGAAAGGTTGGAATGTAGATGGGATAATGGGGGTAGGGAAGGTTTTCCTCTTGCTGGAGAGTTAGGCGTTGCATAGGAGTTTGATTGTGAGATTGTTTCCCACGTTGAAAGGATCACATTATTTTTGGGAATAAGGGGTGAACTTGACGATGTATCTTTTGAAGCCACTACGAAGCTTTTCTTCGCCTCCGTAGATGATGCAGAAGGAAGTTGAGTTGAGTTTTCTGATGAGTTCCGGGGATGCCTTGGCGAATCTGGTTGGCAGGAACACCTCGGTGTCGTTGTCTACTTTGGCGACGAGTTTTGTTCCGTGATTTGTGTCTAGGGTTTTAACGCCGACGACGCGATACGGGACGTTCTGCTGAAGCGAAGATACGCTTTGAGTGTCTGCATTGTGGGATAGCTCTTCTAGCTCGTTAAGAACTTGCAGGGACATGTTGGCACTGATGGCAGTTTTTGACAAACGGGGCAGGTCCGTCGATGTGAGTGGTTTGTGAGAGTAGGTGGTAATGTCGTGTGCACCTTCGAAAAGGAGCACAAGGCTGCTGGGCGTCTATGGAAAGTTGGTTCCAAACGATGTCGACGTTGGCTGGAGTGTAGCGATGAAAGATGTGTTTGGCGTTTTGCAGCAACACTTGTCGTTCCTTGGGCAGCAGCACCTCAATGCGTCGACCGTTTTCGAGAAACTTTATGAGGACAGAGTAGCAGTTGGCGTGGGGCATCTGCGTTGGTACTTGCGGAGAAACTCTTGTATTTGTGCGCTGAGTTCGGAGAGATCTTCGTAAAAGCCGAATTGGCACCTAGAGCACAAGTGCGTAAGACGAAGACGAAGTTTACAGCTGCACAAGGGGTGAAAGCAGGAGGAGCAGTGGTAGGTCCTGCACGACTCGCCGGTCATGCCTCCACGAGAGCTCAGTACCAACTGAAGGCAAAATGTGCGGTGAAAGAGGCATCCGGCGGAAGCGTTAATTGAGTTTCCTGTATCACACATCCGTTGGTGGGAAGGAAATGGGATATCCGCAGGAAGGAGATTACCTTATCCCACATCCGTGGGGAACCACAGGAAGGAAGTGATACATCCGCCGGATGTGGCCTTTCTATTACAGGAAACCGTTGTGTCCCATGATGCTGCTGCGAAGAAGCTCGAAAAGTGACTGAGAGCACGAGCATAGCAGCTCGTGAAGAAATTGGTGGAAATTAAGATGGAAATGTTTGGATGCTTTGCGCAAAATCAGACTTTAGATAGTGCTCTGCCTCCAGAAAAGTTCTGAAATTAGCACAGCGTATATATTTTGTGAACTGGGTGAAATTCATGTTGTCGAATGGCACACCGGAAGCATGTTGGTGAAGCATATATTTGCGGTAGGCCATTATCTGATTTTGAACGTCGGCCTCTTCTTTGTTTTTGTGATAGAGAATGTCTGTGATAATTCTCTGTAGGCTATCCAGCACGATCCACTCTTGGTGATTGAGCGTGATGGAGGCTCCCTGCAGACCTCTGAGGACGATTTTTAGCTTTCCAAACGCATTTTTGATCACAAAGAGGACGCCGTTGCTGAGTTGGTAGGATTGAAGAGGGCTCTGTCCAGTTTCAAAACGGCGTCGTTGAATGATAGCCTTAATATCGACGAGATTTTGCCACTGAGTGGAACCCAGGACCACTGCGTTGGGCTGTCCGCACATTGCAATGGTGACCATCAGCTGGTACGGCGACACGGGCGAGAAGCCCACGCACACGAATTTGCTCTGTTTGGGATTTAGGAAGTAGATGTCCGACAGAGGACCCACCACGTTTCTGGGTTGGAGCTTAACCTCTTCCTGTTCTGTTGGAGCGGGACCATCGCTATTGCTCATGAGTTGCGGGACGTCGGCTTCGGGGATGCGAAGTTTCCTTTTCGCACGGCACTTGTTGCTGTTGTCTGCACTGAAACAAGAGAAAGATAGAGAGAGATAGAGAAATGAAGCGTTTGGAATGCACGTTAAACGAGAGAAACCAATAAAAAACAAGTCGGTTGTGCACTAACCTGGATGACGTGGCTGCCTCCGCGGTCTGCATGGCTGACTGATACTGCCCACCGCCGGTACGACTGTGAGTTTTATAGCAGCGGTAGCGTGTTCTGAAAGCACGGACAAGAGAGCTGATGACGTATGCGAATAGGAAGTGGGGATGAGTGGCGTCACAATGAGTGAGCTACTTACCTGCAGAGACTGGCAAGACTGCTGGGCGTTAGTGCACTTGGCTCGGCATACGTGCTTGTAGGTTTTGAGAATGACGTCATCGTTATGTGCGAAATTGCTGACGTGAAATTTGGAGAAGAATGAATGCTTAGGAAGACCGGAGCAGCGGTGAGAGAGGTAGTCAATGACGTAATGCCCGCAGGTGGTGCTGTCATGACCTTGCAGCCTTCTGGAGTTAGCGGACCATTGGGTGCCGCAGAGGTGGTTGAGAAATTTAATAAAATGAGGCGAAAGGGGTCCCATTCCATAACTGTCAAAATATTCTCCCCGGCCGTTTTTTGGTACAAAGATGCAAACCCAGTGCTTGCCCGGTTGCGTGCTGGGATCGGTGTTGGCGACTAGAGCCAAGGGGAGCCTTGTAATGGTATGAATTTAGGGAAGCATATCGGAGGGAAAGACGCCCAAAAAGTGAGGACGCGTGGTGGGGCATGTCGATAAAAATCGGTTTATTTGAAAGGTGTTCATGATACCAAAATGTATCGGTTGGCGTCTATTTCGAGAGTGCGGTGAATTTCCGCCAGCACCAAGAGAATAACAGGTTCTGTCAACGTATTGGCGAAACCGATGCTTATAGAGACGGTGCCGTGGCGTTGCCCCGAGATGTGAGATTCATTGGCGCAAATGTCGGCAGTGAGATCGAAGGCCATTACCGTGTATCCTAAGGGGTATGCTTGTCTGGAAATGGAGTGCCCTTCGTCTTTGAAATGAATTCCTAGGCCGTCCTGCAGGGTCTGAAAGCATTGCAGATAGTGGGACTTTGAAAAGTCGGGATGAAGCGGTTGAGATGGAACGGGCTGGCCGTTGACATAGAGCTGAAAGGAGTTCATGTTGAAGTGTTGTAAATTGTATGGATTTTTGCTGACATCGCCGGAATAAGCCTTGTCGGTGACCATGGCCACGACCACCCTTCTGGGAATTTGCCCTATGAAGACGTCGCTGAACGTCATTGCCCTGGATTCCTTTGGGATGCTGAGGGCGTGAAAGCTGACATCCTTGAGGTGATACTTTGCGTTGCTCTTGGCCAGCACGGCCTGATGCGCCAGCTTGATGTTTGGCGAGGGGCGCACGGTTTTTAGACGCAGGGTGGCCAACTGTATTTAAGCGTAGCCCTTAAAGGTGGCGACGTCGGAAAACAAATAGAATTGTGGCGAAGCAGGGGTGAGCTTGATGGTCATGCTGACGTTGTTCAGCAGAAGCTTCTCCTCTCTGAATAGGGCGTTAGACAGGGGGCCAATGAGTTGAACGACGTTGCTGCCTTTGGTGAAGACGTGACTCCATTGAAATCCTGCATTGGCGATGAAACTGTCCATGATGCCCGCTGTGTCCTTCTTCCACAGGGACGATTCTAGCTTGCTGTTCATGGCATCTTCGGAGTAATTGAGGAGCGTCTCGAAATAAGTTCTGTAGGGGTAGCCGGCTTGAGGCATGTAAACGATAACATTGTTTAGTGATACTTCGACCTGTTGAAACAGGGAATTTAATGCATTGTTGACCAAAGTGGCGTTAACTTCAGCCTTGATGGGCGCCCCTTGGTCGTCTACAGTTCGTACCGTGATCTCGAGCACGACAAAAGTCAGGTCCAGGTAATCGTCTGCATTTCCGGAATAATGAAAGGTAATTGGCGCATTTTTCATTAACGTGTTTTGAGGGTTTAGAAATATGATTCGAGATTCCTCAATGCTCATCTGAACGGGGACATCCTTGAAGAGGTCCAGTTCAGAGTTCATGAGAACGGCCTCTTCCGCCATTACGAGAAAACGTCCTGAACCTTGCGCCTTCCACGTTTCAGCTTCGACTGCTCTCCGCGGCTGCGTTTGGTTCGTTTTATTCTCTTGATGCGCCTCAATCCGGAGCCGAGCATGGTATCGATCCTTTCCTCGGCTTTTTGCTTCAGATTGGATCCGGCCTCCCTCAACCTCTGCCTAAGGGCCACCCTGGGTGCTGCTCCAGAGGTGGCGACATCGGAGAGCATGTGAGCGCCCACCTTTAGCGCTTCCTTCCCGACAGCCTTTGCCCCTCTCTTTAGAAGGGGTAGCACCCGTCTGAAGAGTCCTCCGAGAGCAGAAAAGAGTCCGCTGCCTTTTTGGTAGCGCCTGCCGCTGTAGAGAACGAAATCCCAATGGTCCAATGCGCCGCCCGCCTGATTAAGGTAGTACTCCGTGACGGTGTGCACATCCATTATTGTGGTTTGGGACGGAAGGTGAGAACTATAGTAGATGAAAATCCGTCGGCAAATGGCAAGAGATCGCCATAACCTTTCTTTAAATCTATTTTCACCGACTTGAAGTCCTGTTGAACGAGGGGTATCCAATTTTGTGGGAAGAAGGTCTTTTCGTCGGTCATGTAAGTGTTATTACTTCTCTCGTATTCCACAGCTACGCTTTCTATAACCTGCGCGAAGGTATTTCCCACCACTTGCGGTGTGACCAGATTGCAGTAGATGAACATTTCGTAAGGAAACCCCATATAGGGATCTACAGGTTGTTTTGGTCCTGCCTGCAGAATGACGTTGGTGTAGGGATCGAAACCTAGCATTTTGGCCATCGAAGGCGTCATCATCAAACTGTGAATGACATGTAATTTTTTTCCCTGTCCTGAGACCACACTGGGAGGCCGAGGCTGCGCCTCCGGTGGAAGAGCGGCTGCCGGGGTGGGTTCGCTCTTGTCTGGCGCCGAGGGAGGTTGTGGTGGTTGTTGATCGGATGGTTTGGGTTTTCCGGTATTTTGCGCAAGGGGCTTCACCAGGTTGGTCTTGTGTTTCGTTTACTTCGGTCTCCTCTTAGGTTTCTGCTCGGGCGCGTCGTTCAAGGTTTCGTTTTCACCGACGACGTAGGGTACAGCCGTGTGCACCACGTTCTCCACATACCCTTCGAAGGGAGCGTCGGGCAAACGCTCTGGATCTTTGGGCTGGTGCACGATGCCTTGCGGTATTTCCAAGCTGAACTTTGATCGCGTGGGGAGAGGCGTCATGGTGTATTTGGTGCCAACGACGCATGCGTCGGCTGGAGCTATGTTGTAGAATTTTACAGGATACCTGACCTTCTGCAGAGCGACCTCCCATTCCCCTTGCAGGACGATCCTCTCGGGCAAGATGTTTGAGAATCTTGCCGTGGAGTTATCGGTAAAGTGTTCCATTGAGGCATTGCTCACCAGCGTGAGGGAGAACGGCTTTGTCTTGATCATGCCGAATCGATGGTCGAAGCCTGGACCCACGAGTTGAATTTGGCCGGATACCCCTTCCACTTCACTAAGAGCTGTTTGTTGCGCCCTCTGCCTTTGGTTTGCAAAATGCGCTCGATTTTGAAAGTTTCGGGAAGCGCGAACTTTTGCAGCTCTTCTGTGTAAAATATACCGTCTATGGCTTCTCCGGCCAGATCCTACAACTTATATACCACGGGTCGGCCGCGCACCACTTCGGCTATCTCGAATATTTCGTCCGTCCAATTCTGCTCGTACCCCTTGTCGAATGTCATTTTTCCCTTGGAAATGCGCACGTGGTCGCCGGCCGAATATTTGGCTCTGCTTGCCTTCGGCAAGCGCCTGTTTCCCTAAGGATTGTGGTACACTTGCAGGATGTTAGACTCGTTGACCTGCTTGGGCGCCATCTTTATGGACCTGTGATGCGAACTGTTGTACGATTCGAGGAGGGCCGGAAGAACCTCCACGTATCTGTAAGTGTTTTTTAGAGTGAAATACCTCCACATCTTGGTCTTTAAGGTTCGGTTGAATCGTTCCACGACGCTGGCTTTGACGTTATTTTTGGTGGTGTAATGTTGCACGTTGTATTTCTTTAGAAAGTCGCGCACAGTTCGGTTGGTGACCTCGGTTCCCTTGTCCGTTTGGAGGACCCTAGGAATCCGCTGGGAAAATATGGAACGAAACGCCTGCACCACTTCGGCTCCAAGTTTCGTTTTCATAGGAACCGCCCATGCATATTTGGAGAATACGTCTATGACGGTTAGAATGTAGGCATACGGTTTGTTGTGCTCCCTGACGCTGCTCATGACGTTGAGATCGGCTTCCCACAGATCGTCCATATTCCTCACGTGGTAATATCTGGTCGGGAACCGTTTTTTTAAAGGCTTGTGCAAAGTGTAATAGTCCTGGGTTGGAAGGAAGGACTCGATGTTGGCCTTTGACTCTCCGGTAGCCCTTCTGAGGTACTTTACCGTTCCCAAGCCGGCATAGTGTTCCGGTTTGGCATACAATCGCCTTAACGCCTTCCTTTCCTTCATCGCTAGCTTTTTTTTACAGAGGCTCCCAACGGCGAGGGTGCAATTGATAAGCATTGGAGGGCGACTTTGGCTTCTTTCTTTTGCGAGACGACACAGGATTTCGTTTTATCGTCCTAGGCGCAACCTCCTGCTTCACCCGTGCGACCGGTTCCAAGTCTTGGTAGGCGTCATCGTCGTCGTCATCTTCGTCGCCTTTGTTGTTGTTAAGGAAAGGCCGTCTTACTTGTGACACCAGATCCAAATACTTCCCCAATTTATATTTTACCAGGCGCCACGTGCTCGCTCCACGTTCTCTATTTCCTTAGCTAATCTAGAAATGCTTTTGTCTACGGCGTGAAACTTTTCCGTGGTTTTGGGCAGCGGGGCCACGACGACCTGTCGACCGTACTTTATCCTGCAAATTTTGACACGAGTGCACTGCCCAGCGAAGCCAGCACGGGAAGCAGAAGCGCCAGAAGAAAACCTCCTTTTTGAATTAATATTTTCTTCTTTTTCTTTAAGGGAATCCGTTTGTCTACCAGCTTCCTCCAAGATGCCTTATGCTTCTTTAAGCGACTTAGGCACTTTTTCGGAAGTTTGACGTGACCTCTGCACACGTTGAGCATGCTTTCGCAAATGGCCTTTATCAGATCTCCATCGGCAGTTTTTAACAATTTCTTGCGTTGAGGCGCCTTCGTCTTGGCTAAGGCCGACAAATTTCCGTGCAGCCTCGCTATGAGCGGACTGCTCAATTTCGCGATGCTCAACATGCCTCTAACCATGTTTGCACGGGAATGACGATGGCGTAGGAAGATGCTCCTTATGTAGCCTGCCGAAAACACCCTGTAAATGCACGTTTAGTCCTGCAACACCCTATATAGCGGTTAAGGCACCCTGAAGGGCAATTCATTTTTTGTTTCGTTCAGTGGCCTCAGTTGGGTACGAAGTAAGAGAGCGTTTCGTCCGGAAGGACACCGGTTCGATACCTGTATAGGTCGGGAGTATATTGCGTGCAGTCCAGCACCAGATATCCGTGCGGGTGCTCGGTAGCCTTCTGGAAGGCCTCCAAAAGAAATCTAGAGTTCCTGGGTTCGATCTGCTGGCACAATCTGTCTATCTGCATCTTGTCCCTGTTATTTTTGAAGACCACGATGTAGTTTGCATTCAGAGATATGTTTCTATATTTTTGCCCTTGCGGAAACACGTTTTGCAGTATGTACACGATCCCGAAGCGCTTGTGATGAGAGTCTCTGGTGAAAAAACTAGACACGTTCTTTCCCCCTCCCTCCTCCATGAGGTCGTCTAAAATGACCAGAAAGTTCTCCCCGACATCCTCCAGTCGTGGAATGCCCGGATGCGCCTCGCACTTAAGAGGCAAGTCTTCGAGCCTCGGCGAATATTCGGGCGGGTGGCACCACAGCACCCTCTTCGGGCGCTTGTCGAACATACGGTCGGCGTGAGGTATGAGGCTTTTCACGAAGGTCGACTTTCCGCATCGCGACGGTCCCGCCACCAGCATCGTGCTCGGAAAATTGAACCTTCTCAAGTCCGCGGGCGCGCATCGCATCGTGTCTCCGGAGAGCGTAGGCTCGAACTGACACGCAGGCGCACCGGGTCCCTCATTTATCCCGTACCCTCTTGTACCCGTAAGGATGAGAGTCGAAGCCCTCGGCGAGCACTCGCTTGTTCACCAGCATGCGGAAAGTCTTGACGCTGGGCTCGGTCACGATCGTCCACGAGGGTGTCCTAGAAATCTGCGTCCCCGTCAGCGTCACCGTCCTGCCGGGGTCCCTCAGTACCATGTCCCGAATCACTTCGGCGTTCACCAGCTCCAAGTTCCCCGAATTCAGGGTGATGCCCTTCACCTTGCACACCGAGAAGGTCTTGCCCGTCTTCGGGGACCGAATCTCCATGCAGTAGCTCTTCGGCCCCGTGGAAGCAAACCGGGAGATGTACGAGCCCCGTCCGTACTTCTCCAAATCGTCCGTCATGTCTCCCAGGAGGCGTCCGACGGACGGCGTCCATTCCCCCGGAGCGGCGGTGGCGACGACGGAGTCGGTGTTGAAGTAGATCACCCGTTCTCCGAGACGCTTGAGGTAAGAGTAGAGCACCAGGCGTGCGTGGGCCGTGGTGTACGCCGCGACGACCGCATTGGAGGTGGGGTTGACCTTGGGACTCTGCTCGCAGTACCGCCACACCACGTACATGATGTCGTCGGTGACGGGCATGTAGATCTGCACTTCGACGCCCGGGTCGTTGAGCAGCTCCAGGAGGCGGTCGTACCGGTCCACAAGCTCGCAGGTGGGGAGGTTGTCCCTCTGTCCGAGCTTGCCCCAGAAGCTGTTGAGCATCAGCTTGGCCAGCTCGCGCCTGACGGGGTTGGGTGCGATGGCCTGCGCGTCTAGATCGACGCCTTCGTGCTTCGAGAACTCCTTCAGGTACCGCTCTCTCGCGGCAGGCGTGTCGCAGCCCGAAGGCCAGTCGGAAGCTGACGTCTTTAACTTGAGAAAGTGGTCCACGTAGTCCTCGAAAAGTCCCTTGGCTCCGGTGGCCGGGTCGTACTGCACCACGTCGTACTCCCAGATCTCGAAGACCTGGAGGAGGCGATAGCCGTTCTCGAGGGCGACTTTGACTTCGTCGACCACCCAGGTGCCCTTCAGGGCTCTCTCGTCGTCTCGGTGGTCGCACTCTTCTTGGTTCTCCGCCTCTGCACAAGCGCGGCATAGGGGAAACATGAGCTTTTCATTGATGCGCGCCGGCAGCACCGGGAGGTAGAGATATTGGGGTGGTAGAACCTTCGCCTTGACCAGCCCGCCGGGCACGTCTTCCAGGCGCGGAAAGCGATCCACGTGGATCTTCGGGTGGCCGACGGGGTAGGGCTTGGTCTTGTTGACGAAAGGGTACAGGCTGCAGACATCGTTGTAGAAGATCTTAGTGTCCCCCTTGGCCTCGCAGTAGGTCTTGGTGCAGTTGGTGCGGCCTCCGTAGAAGGCAGCTCTAGGGTTCAGGGGTTCGGAAACCGGGAAGATCCTGGCGTGGCGCTCGAGGTCTCGGTCCGCCTTCATCATGGCGTTGAAGTCGCACTCCCACATTTCCACCACGGCATATCCGGCCCGCCTGATCTTGGCGGTGACCTTCTCGGTGCCCTCCAACCTGGAGGCCATGGTTTCGCTGGCCGTGTTGTAGATCGGGGCATGACGGTTATGAAAGCAGCGCGGACAGCCGTGATAGAAACACCCGTGGAAGAAGTACGCGGTTTTTTCTTCCTCTCTGTACCCATCCACCCTGTATCCAACAATGTTAACTTCGCGTCCTCTCATAACGTGCTGAATAACAATATTGTGTTGTAACTCTAGCCAAGTCAGCCATATGCATGCTATGCGAGAGTGCCTGTCCGCAAGTCGATACCCGCCCGGGGGCAAGAGGGCAATTTTTTCGGCGGCATGAAGCGCTTCCTGTACACGCACATGCATGCCTGCGCGATGGTGACGCATTCCCTGAACGGATCTATGCCGTTCTCGTCCAAGAGTTCCCTTCTGAATTTTGAAACTCCCTGACTGAGCAGAAAGACGTCCATCTTACAATACGTCACCATTTCCGCCTTCATGTCGAAGACGTAACGGGAGGCCAACTTTTCTTCGTGCCACTGTTCGAAAGCCTTTCGGGCCTCTACCGGCATGCCCTCTGGGCGGTAATACTTTTTGTCGGGAATGGGACCGACGTAGTGCTCGTTTTCCTTGGTGTTAAATAGATAAGGAAAGTAGCCTTTGCATTCCTTCAACTCGAAGGTCTTGGAAAAGCGAGAGAGCGGCATGGGTATGAAGTTGAGCGAGTCGATAAATGTGACGTCACCGTATCTCATTCGCTATATCTTGCCGCCGTTCATGATAAGCTCCGGCGTCCATTTTAAGTGCCCTACCATGTACTTTAATAAAAACTGACCGTCGTAGGCTCTGAGGTTATGAGCCACCACGATGACGTCCCAGGCTTCGAACCTCGGTTGTCCAATATGCTCAAAAAATTGCTTCAGAGGATCGTTCGTAAATACCCATTCTTTTGTGCCGCACTCGGTGCAGAACGCCATCTTGGATGGTTCGTCGATGCAAAGCGGACAGGCTTGGTATAAGACGCACAAGTTAGGTTCATGCTCGTATGTATTCTGTTTACCAGCATAAGGTTTGCTTTGAGTGCATTCGAAATCTATAAACATAAACACGTAGCGGTTTCTTCTGCACTTACTAGCATAAGGTTGCATGAAACACAAGTGATTGGAATCGGCGTGCGTCTTGCAGTGTGTGCAATATTTTTCACCGCACTGGTGCAAAGTTTTTCTGTGTCTCAAATTCACGAGCTTATTGCAAGATTCACACACCTTCTCTACGTCGCTCACCGACAACTGCTTTGGATAAAATGCGCCCTTCTTGGCGTGGTTCAAATAACACGAAGCCCCCTTAAAGCCTCTGTTGCACGCGGCACAGTGTATGTAAGCATCAAATCTCGCATTGCATTGTTGGTGACATTTAGAGCACTTTGCGTCGCATCTATGAAATTCTCTTTTGTGTGTCGAGGGAAGATGACACTGACGGCAATAATATTTGCACTTAAAGCACTTGTGGAGGTCGACGATGGCGTTAAAGTGCCTCTGGTGAAACATCACATCGATGTGTTTATCGCATGTCTTATCTGAAGCGTATAGCACGTGCTTGCCGGTATGATCGCCAAACACCATCAGAGCGTAGCCCTTTAACATGTTATCAAAGCTTCTGACGTCATCTATTGTGCAGCCGTTGTTATCCTTCCCTATGCGCTCGCACAAGGTTACGGCCTTCTGTTTTTGCAGATAATCCGAACGCCTAATGGTGGTATAGTTGACGTCACGATCCACTTTGGCTTTGGCTACAACAATGGCTCTTGCTAAGCACAGTTGGTCTTGGTTTTTAATTTCCACGATTCCTTTGTTACCGCTGCACGCATCGCATGGTTTGTATAACGAACCCGCGACCTCTTTAGTCCACACAAAGTTCACTTTCAGAGGACCGCTCAGCAGGAACTGCTGGTTGCTTTGCATGACTTTTTCTATGCTCTGAATAATGGCATTGGCGTTCACTTGCTCGGCGCGCCTCATGCTCATGTTAAACGCTTTGGACGTCTCCTTTTCATCGGATATGGATATTCCCAAATAGCCGGGTTGGCTGCCTAGAAAGTTCTCTTTGGCAAAATTTAGAATATCGTTAAATAAACGTGATAACCATTGTCTGGGGTTTGCTTCTCTAGGGACAGGGTTCACCGTAATTTCGGTTTCCGTAAACCCCGAGAAAAGCCTCGTCATAGATCTCTGCCTGTGCCCAACTATTTCAAATGTAGGCTGCAAGGTAGGGTCTTGACTTACCCCGGGTTGCGGCTCCATGCTACTGCTTCTCGAAACAACACCGTTTTTTTCACAATTAAGAAAAACAAGCACTTTCAAAACCGTCCTGCAAAGAGATCTCTCTTTAAATCTATATGAAAACTCTCGTATCGCAATTCGATTTAGTATACCTAAACCCACATGCTCTACAGTTCTCCGGCAATCACCAATCCTTTCTCTTTAACACAAAAAAACTGATTTCAGTTGGGTACAGTAAATGCCTTATAGAATAATGTTAAAACATGTATAATTTCGAATCAAAGCACTTTCACGGCAAGTTCTTACTTGGGCGAGCGGTTTATAGCCTCACGCTTTTAAAGGGACGCTTATCACTTTTCAATACTGTCCTGCAAAGAGTTCTCTCTCTCTCTCGCTCTCTCGCTCTCTCTGACTCTCTCTCTCTCTCTCTCTCTCTCTTTAAATCTATATGAAAATCCCCTTATCACAATTCGTTTTAGTATACCTAAACCCACATGCTCTACAGTTCTCCGACAGTAACGAATTCTTTCCTTTTAACAAAAAAAGAAGAAGAAGAAAAACACTGATTTCAGGTGGGTACAATAAATGCCTTACAGAATAATGTTAAAAACACGTATAATTTCGATCCAAAGCACTTTCACGGCCAGTTCTCACTTGGGCGAACCGTTTATAGCCTCACGCTTTTAAAGGGACGCTTATCACTTTTCAATACTGTCCTGCAAAGAGTTCTCTCTCTCGCTCTCTCTCTCTCTCTTTAAATCTATATGAAAATCCCCTTATCACAATTCGTTTTAGTATGCCTAAACCCACATGCTCTACAGTTCTCCGACAGTAACGAATTCTTTCCTTTTAACAAAAAAAGAAGAAGAAGAAAAACACTGATTTCAGGTGGGTACAATAAATGCCTTACAGAATAATGTTAAAAACACGTATAATTTCGATCCAAAGCACTTTCACGGCCAGTTCTCACTTGGGCGAACCGTTTATAGCCTCACGCTTTTAAAGGGACGCTTATCACTTTTCAATACTGTCCTGCAAAGAGTTCTCTCTCTCGCTCTCTCTCTCTCGCTCTCTCTCTCTCTCTCTCTCTTTAAATCTATATGAAAATCCCCTTATCACAATTCGTTTTAGTATGCCTAAACCCACATGCTCTACAGTTCTCCGACAGTAACGAATTCTTTCCTTTTAACAAAAAAAAGAAGAAGAAGAAAAACACTGATTTCAGGTGGGTACAATAAATGCCTTACAGAATAATGTTAAAAGCACGTATAATTTCGATCCAAAGACACTTTCACGGCCAGTTCTCACTTGGGCGAACCGTTTATAACCTCACGCTTTAAAAGGGACGCTTATCACTTTTCAATACTGTCCTCTAAAGAGTTCTCTCTCTCTGTCTCTCTCTCTCTCTTTAAATCTATATGAAAATCCCCTTATCACAATTCGTTTTAGTATGCCTAAACCCACATGCTCTACAGTTCTCCGACAGTAACGAATTCTTTCCTTTTAACAAAAAAAAAGAAAAAGAAAGAATACTGATTTCAGGTGGGTACAATAAATGCCTTACAGAATAATGTTAAAAAAAACACGTATAATTTCGATCCAAAGCAATTTCACGGCCAGTTCTCACTTGGGCGAACCGTTTATAGCCTCGCGCTTTTAAAGGGACGCTTATCACTTTTCAATACCGTCCTGCAAAGAGTTTACTCTTTAAGTCTATATGAAAATTATCGTATCGCAATTCGCTTTAGTTTGCCTAAACACCAATTACCAATCCTTTCTCTTTAACAAAAGAAAATACACTTGGGCGAGCGCCTTATCACCTCGCGCTTTTAAAGGGGCGTTTATCGCTATCGCTGTTTCCGGCTGCGCAGATGGTTAAATGCCGCATTAAAGTCCAGGCGCGTTATCGCACCGCAACTTCCTAAGCTTCTAATTGGGGTTTTAACAGTTCTCTTCCGGACACACCAGCGAGCTGCCACAGCATCCGGCTCAGATATGAGTTAAATCTTCCTATCAACTGCACGCCCACAGTTAAACATTTTCGTGCTAATTGCATTTCCGTTCCCGCAATCATTTATAAAGTTCCCACACTATTTACAAATTTTTATCGCGCCGGCCGTATTGTGTAGCCCCCGCTCGGCGAGCTGATTAGAACCCCTTTAAATATGATAGCCGACCTTCCTGGCTTTATTCTCTGTCTTGCGTGAGTCTTACATCCAGTAGTACAACATGTGTGAACCAACTTCAACTTTCGTAACAGTCACAGCAGAGAGATTTTTTTTTTCGCCTACTTCGGGCAGAGTGTATAGGGAGCTGTTAATACAACAACAAGAGCTGCACGCCGCCGAAGCACAACTACATTTTCAATATCAACAACAGCAAAACAATCACTTTGCCTGGCCTAACGTTCTGCCACCATTCCAGTCACCTCAACACCCTGTGGCAGTCCAGCAGGAGCCTTTAGAGAACATCAATCCGGAGGGACCCCTGTTGGAATCTCAGGACCCAGGTTCGGCATCGTCATCATCGTCGGTCCAGCTGTTTTTTTCGGGTGAGGCATCGCCTCTGGCAGACCAGAACGAACAACAGCAATTTCCACTATTCAACCAGGCGTTTCAAGATCTACTGCCACAGTGGCCGCAGTACTCATCGCCGGACCCCGTCCAACCGGCCTATTCGTCCTCCTCGTCAGTGCAGGTAATCTCGCCTTCACAACCGTCAGGCTCCAGCACCGACAGCGGATTTTACTCCGCACAACGCTTCCACGATTCTTTGGGTGTTGCACCACTTCTATATTCTGTGAGTACCTCTCCTTCTTATTCCCCCGAAGTTGCCCTACAATCTCCAGGTTCCTTTGCTAACCCTCTCCAAAGCAGCTTTTCTCCGCTTACCCAATCCTCACCCACCCCTCAACACACCTCCACACCTGCTGCTTGTAGCTTTCCTTCATTTTGCTCCTCTTCCTTTGGACAGCTTCAGTCCGTTACCCAACAAGACAGTTCAGTCCAGCCACTCACCCCACATTCTCCATCCTACCCGCCACCTCCTCTGTCTACTTCGTCCACCGCCCCCAGTTCCACATCTTCAAACCTGCCGAACTCAGCTTTGAGCAACATTCCCTCCCCGCACCCATCACTGGTCCAGGGAATCTCTTGCACACCCCGAAAATTTAATAAGACTCCGACGAGGAGAAACCTCTTTCCGACATGGTCGCCGGGGTCCCTGTTGCTGCAGCATAGTAACGGCTGGTGCGAGAACAACAGCTGCTCCAACGACGGGTATGATCATCTGCTCGCCGCGCTACCTGAGGTGGAAAGCGACCGGCTGCCAGATCTGGCAATCACGCTGCTGGTGCCCGTCAGCTCAGAGGATCGGCCGCGCATTTTGCAAAACATCGCAAAATCACGCAATGCGGCGGTAACTCCTGTACACCGCGTGAAACGACCGAGGCTGGACTCTTAGAGCTGTTTGGTTTCTCACGAACAGGAACTAGCTTTAGTATTATTTGTGCTTTTGTTGCCAGTGCTATTTTAACTTAATTTTTAGCTAGAGGTCTTTTTAACTTTATTCCAGTGCTTTCGCTTTTCTTTTATATTTATAGAACCATTTAAGAAGTTTCAGAATTGTGTTTTCAAAAAACAGTGTTAGGTTTCACATGTACAGTAATTAGTTTTTATTCATATTATCAGTGCTGTTTTTAGCTTAATCTTAGCCAGTGTTCTTTCAATTGTTTTCCCCAGTAACTTCGCTTCTCTTTATGTATATCCAAGCATTTAAAAGCAGTTTCACTTGTGTTTTAAACATTTAATTCGTACATAGCGCCATCATTTCCCTGTGTTTTAACAAAAGCATCAGCTATTGCCATGCCAGATTGCATTTGTGCACGTTGCGGTTATTTCAGGTACACACAGCAACACTATGTGATCTGTGTTAGAAAGCATTACACTTTTTGGTTGGCATTCCGTCCTCAAACAAATTCATACACTCCTCGATGTCTGCAATGTCAAGCTGTGCGAGCCTGTGTGTTAAACAACATTCGAAACAATATTCCATTTCATTTGCTATATAACTGCCCACGTTGCAGCAATTAAATTAATTTACCGCTTTTTTAATTTGGGGCATTTCATGTAACTGTAATTCATATAAAAATTTTCTGCACATTTCCTCTCTGACGTCCATCATGGACAAGTGTGAATACTGAGGTGTATTTGATAGTGAATCTCAAATGTTCCACTTCTGCAGAACGTTTTGTTCTAATTATTGTACCTATCGCTATTGTTGGCATTGTAGAGAACATGACTACCATCGCAAACATCTATTTGTGTGTCAGTGGCCCCATTATGTGTGTAAAAACAAAACAAAGAGCTATTCACCAGCATGTTTACAGTGTTTGGCAAAACGCATATGTACTTTATACAACATTCTTGACCCATATGCTCACGTTCCAAAACCATCGTGCAAGTGCTCGTATTGCGTCAATCCTTCTGAACGTCTTTGTGTCCATTGCGCTTGCATTCACCAAGAAAAATGCACATGTTTTCATTGTCACCGTTGTGGTGCGTTCCAACAATTTGTACATATAGACTATTCATAATTTTCACTTTTGTTTTGTATTTGCTTTTGTGTTTTAGGAAATGTAACACAAGTGCTTTATAGTAAACATTTTTTATATTTTCTCCCAGTTAGCAATATGTATATATCCACATTAACACCTATGTTTTATTTCTTATGCTATGCTTTGTTTCGCTTAACATTTCAAATATATATATATAAAACAAGATGTTTTAAGGTATTTCATTTATCCGTTTATTCATTTTAACAAGGCAGGGCTCCTTTCCTTTTCCATTATTGTTCATAGTTGTCACAAAGAAAACAGAAAAAGAAATAGGAAATCAAAAGACAAATTTCTAATAGTGCTATTCAAATTATTTTCCAAACAAAAGAAAAAAAGAAAATGACATACGGAGAAGTTGCTGAATTACTGTTGTATATTTAGATTTCTTTATTTTCAGCTACCTTTTTCTTACTTCGCCTCGTACTACAACGCCTCTTCCTCCCCTCCCCCAAGTTCTGCTCACTCCTGCCCTCCTCCGCAATTGCCCCTTCGCCATAGTTTCCTTCATAACTAGGAAATCCCTCAAGCCCGCGCGTACATGCGCTTTCCATATTTGCTATCATCTCCTTTAACCCTTCAAAGTCATCGTTCGGCTTTGCCGCATTTACTTTTATTCTATTTACCAACTTCTCCTGCTTCGTGACATTTTGCTTCTTCTCTTCCAGTTCATGTTTCCTTCTTTCCATTAGCTCCTGTATTCGCGTTACTCTTCCTTCACATTCTTCCCTTTCCTTCTTTATTTTCACCCACATTTCTCCCTTTTTATTGCTTTTCCACGCATTTCATTCCTAATTTTTCATCCAAACACAACGCACCTTATTTCCCCCATTAACCATCATTTTTAATGCTAACCACCAATCCCACCTCGTCTTATTTTCTCTAATCAAATCCCGACACGTCACTTCCGCATACCATGTTTACCCATTCCTTAAACACCCTGTCCTTCTTTCCTTCCCAACTCCAAAGAAGAACACATCACCGCTACCTTACGCAAGTCACGTGACCCTTTTTGAAAAATTCTTTTTCTACTCCATAAACCGTCCTTTATTTCCTCCAATCAACATCCAATTTTCAATTACATCCACCAATCCCATCTAGTCTTATTTTCTCCAATAAAACCCCTACACGTCACTTCCGCATACCATTTTTACCCATTCCTTAAACATCATTTCCTTCTTTCCTTTCAAACTCCCGTCAGCATCACATCGCAAATCCTTTCTCCTAGTCACGTGACCTTTTTTAAAAGAAATCCGTTTCTTTTCCGATAAACCGTTCTGGATTAAGCAACTGGTTTAACCGTAATCCTAACGCTCCTGGCGCTAAATTTTCAAATTTCCCGCCAACAGCCTTAATCCACCTTAATCCACAGATTAAGGCAGATTAACGCGACACTAGCGCCACCTAGTGGCAGGATTAACGTTAATCCAATTGCTTAATCCGGGGCTACAACTACTGAGGTGACTCCATAACCATTTCCAAAAGATTGAGAGCACTATGTGACGTTTATAACAACTAGTTGCTAATCATACGTCATGAGATTTGGTTGGAAACACACAAGTTTCACTGCTCCCAGTTGTGGACATCATAAATTTAGTTCCTATGACTTTCTACACATAAACTTCAGCAAAGTGTTTCGAGAAAATGGTTAACCCTAAATTGTTTTACTTATTCTGTGTCTATTCTTTCTGTGTATTGTCAATTTCTATAAATTGTTTTACTTATTCTGTGTCTATTCTTTCTGTGTATTGTACATTTTTAAAGTTGCTTCCATTGAAACTAAAATACAATTCACAAGAGATCAATAAAGTACGCCTTAGTGTTGCGGCAGCACTTTCTCACCGCCTCATGCATTGCGTATCTGGAATCCTTTCTCTATCTGTGTCGTTGCTGGTCCGCTGTGTAGCCCTTGCCTACGGCTGATGTAAACTATAAACTATATTAATAGTTGACATATCATGTATGGCACTATATGCGGCCCTTCTGGGCTCTCGCCCGGAAGTGGAAGGCTTGTCACATATATCTGACCAGGTTCACCTTTCAATATTCTGCATAGAAATATATACTTCCAATTTTATAAACATTCCAAAATACACCTTCTTAAGTTCTCATATATATACATTTATTTAACATATTTAATTGAATAATTAATCAATAAGACCAAAAGCTCCTGTTTTAAAATGCGCCAAATAATGATGTTAAGATTTTTCCTTTAGGGTTAGCAAATGATTATATCACTTCATTGTTTTATTTCCTCCATGGTCAGGCTCTTTTTATGCCATTTCATGCCACTCACTTTTAAGTTTCACCTTCAAATAATCAGCTAACTACCTGTTCTTCCCTTTTTCAGGTAGCTGAATATCAATATCGTATTCACACTTTACCGTGTACAGTACCAGAGAGATTTCTTTCTTATTTCTCCAGCCTTATTGTAATCACACAGTTCACAGACCTTCTGTTGGCTCCTGTAGTATTCATTTCATTTTCTCACTCCTTAGCTACTAAGATTTGATCTTAGTATATTTATTTACTTTAATATTTGCAGATTTATCTAATTTCTCTTGCCTGCGCTCCGTGTTCACAATGAACGTCATACTTTTGGAGAAGTATACAGAAATTCTAAAGAACTACATGTCACACACCCTCCGCAACTTGAAGATATACAAACGTTTAAGACAAATATCCAATTGCTTTGCTTTCCTTTCAGGTTTCCATGTAGTGCCGCCCCACACGAACTACAAATGAAACTACTTTTACTGCAATATTCCACGACAGTAAAATGTTCTGAGGAGGTAGGTTGCTCATTTATTAAATCTTGGCTCTGTAGTGATTATAGAGGTTACGTCCGTTTTCATTTAATTTAATGGCAGTCTTTGGCCCTACATATATCTGCGAACAAACCTTTTCAAAGATGAACTATATTAAAAGTGACTAGCACAGCAAGATCAGAGACGAATACCTTGCTTATCTTTTGAGACTGTACACTTTGTTTTTTGCACCACATATTGCGGACTTTGTAAAACATAGCTTGCGCCACAGAAGTCATCCTAAGAAACACTAGTTAGTAAGGAGTTAACTGCGAGTGCGAATGCTTATGATTTCCTATACTTCGAAATGATAGCGTTGTTGCACCACTGGAACTCAGTAGCCACAGGTAAACACGCGATTCCATCGCAGTGGCTGGAAGGAGGTGGTTTCAACCTCCCCTTTCCTCCTTTAATTGAGCACACCAGCATAAAATTGTTCTGGGGATGACCTTTGACCCAGTAGAGCCCCAAAACCTTGGGATCGGCCATCCACGTAAATTTCGAAAGGAATGCTCTGTCTTGATCTTTCGTGTTCCTTTGTCTTTCCGAGAACTAACTCGGAACTTTTAGAACGTGAGGCAGACACGCTACCATCTACGCAACCGAGGCGGGCTTGCATCCCTACAAGATATTACTGTAATAACCTTAAATATGTACTGAATGGTAATGTTGGACCTAGGTTTACATTACGGATATAAAATATGGTGAAAACTTCGATGTCATAAACACCATTTACGTGTTCATATCATTGCTGTAGCAAGCTGATCTATATAGCATTATGCTGATTTAACAGTAAACTCTCAAATAGACTCACATTTGTCCCAATAAACTAATTCTTATATTTATCTTAAGATACTGTACCTCAGTGGAAATGTACAATTTTTGGGCTTCATTGTTAACCGGAATAGGATAAATAGAGGTTAGTCAATTTTCAAAATTCATATAATTGGTTAAAATCGCCACGAGTGTTAATGTCCTAAAACTGCTATCATTGTAGTAAACATTATTGATTGATAAATAATCTGAGGTTGTGTAACAAGCTGGTTGACTGCATTGCATTGTATTTGTGCTTACTTCTAGAAATTAAACAATCACGAGGTGGAGTTAAAGTATGCCGATAAGGTTCATACTGAAGATCAGCCCACGTCCAAGTTGCTGACAGCCTGTTATCAGCCCTGAGCCCTTTGCTGCGTTCCCAACAAATTTTTGGGTTTTACCGCAGGCAGAAATTTGCTTTTTGGCAGCTGCATGAGGAAATTTCTGATGGATGAGGGTTCTGAGTTAGCTTTAGCTCTTTTTGAAATGTTGTATAGAATACAAAAAACTAATATTTTTCACAACCTCATGTTTATAAGTCTTAAATTTTGCTATGGCATAATTTATAAGACAAACCTTTCTTAGGTACCGTACATAGATTTAAGTTTTACTGCTCTTCCAATTAACTCCAGTGTTACTTCGGGTGCCTGCAGGAATTGCAGAGTACCCTAAGTAGCCTAAAACGGCGTCTAGTGGGGTTTTAATGTACTAGAGACCGAAACATGGACTTCTGTTATTTGGTAATCTGCCGTAGTATTTTGCCGCCTAACGCCTAATTTCGTCCTACACGTACTAGTGAAGAGAGGCTTCGTGAGGTAATTTTGGCGAAGGAGCGACATATAGATGTATCGGAGTCCTCAAAGCCAGCTGTTAGTGGACATGTCACAAATTTCATCGTAGCATCTGTGGAAATACGACGCTAGGAATTATCCAAAGAACATAACCTCACATTAGAACTTGTTTATATAATACTTTATTGCATTAATTTGAAACTTAAAGATAACCATAAGGAATTACTACGTAGGCAGCTCCAGTCTAAATAGATAGAAACGATTTAGCAAACCCTCCACTTTAACTGGCTAGATTACAGAATTGATAAATTTTTAATATCATCTCCACTTTTCGTCTCATACATTTGGAAAGAGATTCCTTGACTTTAAATCTGAGTGACAGCGTAACAAGTTTTAAGGGTCTGCTGTTTTCGGATAAATGTCAATTGCTCTCCCTATATAAGTGATAGACACTGGTGTTTGCTCTGTGGAATGCTACATGATTATTCTCCAAGATGGCAAAATAACGTTTACGTACTGCATTGTGAAAACTAACTGAAAATTAACTGTAAAGAAATTATTATACATAATTGTGAGGCAAACATCGCATTATATTAGAGAGTATCTAATTCCACCATTATAAAGCCGTGATTAAGAAAATAAATTAAGACATTGAGAAAGGACAACCTGAATATAAAATAGGACACTATTTTATCAAGTACTAAAATTCTTAACAGAAATAATGGCCAGTCTTAGAAGAAATATAAGCTAACGAAAATTGTCTTTTGGAACTAATGTGCAGAAATAAAGTGTCATCTAAGATAAATTTGTTTTCTTACTTTAGTCTGTAAAAAAATCAGTTATATTTGCTGAATACTTTTTCACTACAGAAACAATACAAACACACACACACACACGCGCGCGCGCGCGCAGAAAGCAATACATGTAATTTTCAAATTATGTATACTGTGACTTTGTGGGTTCGTGAAATGAAAGGTCCTATTTCACCACTCAAAAATGTTCTTTATTTCCACCGACTTACAGTTAAACTCTTGCCAATTACACAGAATTACTTGCTGCACACAATTACAATTCACCAGTTCGTCCGTTACAATTTCACTTGTACTCGCGATTACATAAACTCCGATGCACATACCAGTTATGTACAGTCTTCCGTTGCACAATCTTCTCGTTCATTAACACGTCACTGACTAACTCTTACACCAAGAACTGCGACTGTCTCCTCACTCACACTCATTAACCAACTGACTGACTGACCCCCGTCTGTCTGCAAGCCCCCTTTATATAGGAATATCGCCGCCTTCCAGTGTCCGCGAGAATGTTCCAGTAAAAGAAGGATCGAGAACCAGGTGTAAGAGAAACAGACGGCACAGTCATGTTTTTCTCCTGACCACCGCCTGTCACCACTATAAGACAGACGAGGGGGAGGTGTGGCTAACCGAACCTCCCCTGCCTTCCGCTGCCAGCTGCTTCCACAGGGTGTTCCAGCGCTCGTCTGACACTGCTCCCTCCTCAAAGCTGTTCGCCCCGAACAGCACCATCGTAGCGTGCGAGGCGGTCCAGGTGTACCACCAGCATCCGCTCGGAGTCTCAGCCAGAAGTAGCGCTGTCGTAGTTTGTGAATCATTCGGTTCGCTCCCAGGTGTCCTCCTGAAGTACCGGCGTGCTCTTCCTCCAAGACTTCCGGGACCTTGCTCCGGGGAAGTACCAACTGTTCTCTCTGCGCCTTCCCATCGGGTGACTCCCATACCCGGAACAGCACGCCCTCTCTGGTCTTCAACGAGTCCCATTGGGCCCAGTACGACTTGTAGGTGGCGCTCCTCGGTGCGTTGTCCTCCCAGGTTGGTCTCGTCCCTGCGTCCACTTCCCTCAAAAGTGGCCCCAAGTCTGCGTCCGCCAGCTGCTCCCTCCTCAGGCCTGCGCTATCCCAGCCTTCAGCAGGCACTGCCACAACTACTCGGACTGCTGCGGCACGCTCCTTCTCTTCCACTATTGTGCGCTCATGGCCGTCCTGGATCTGCGATAGGACACCTCCAATGTAGTGGGCGCTAGCGTCGGTGTCCACAATGAAGGCGCCACCCGGTTGTGGGAAACCCAAAATTGGAGCACTGCACAGGGTCTCCTTCGGGTGCTGGAAAGCGTCTTCGGCGTCCTCCGTCCACACATAAGGCCGGTTTTCCTCCGTCAGTCGGGTGAGGGGTTTTGCGATGTTGTCGGCCTTTTCCTCTAAATCATTAAGGCGGTCGTCTACTTGACCCTTCCGCATGCCCAGGTTCGTGACGTCATCCCTCACGCCGGCCAACCGTTCCTCAAACTTTGCGGCGAGAGCCTCGTTCGCCGCCTTCATTTCCGTGGCCAGACTGCCGTTCGCTGCTCTCATTTCTGTGGTTAACTCGGCCTTCATTTCTTCCATCTTCTCGGTGATGTTGTCGTTGGCCGTCTTCATTTGTTTCAGTTCCGCGGTGATGTTGTCGTTGGCCGTCTTCATTTGTTACAACTCGGCGATGAGGTTGTTGTTTGCCGCTTCTATTTTTGCAGCGAGGTTTTCAGTTGCCGTCTTCATTTCTTTCAGTTCCGCCTTCATTTCCATCATCTTCTCCAAAATTTTCTCCAATGCCGCGTCCATGGTTGTAATGTTCGGTGATGTTGTTTTCCCGCTTCCTGACACCAGTGTGACTTTGAGGGTTCGTGAAATGAAAGGTCCAATTTTACCACTCAAAAATGTTCTTTATTTCCACCGACTTACAGTTAAACTCTTGCCAATTACACAGAATTACTTGCTGCACACAATTACAATTCACCAGTTCGTCCGTTACAATTTCACTTGTACTCGCGATTACATAAACTCCGATGCACATACCAGTTACGAACAGTCTTCCGTTGCACAATCTTCTCGTTCATTAACACGTCACTGACTAACTCTTACACCAAGAACTGCGACTGTCTCCTCACTCACACCCACTGACCAACTGACTGACTGACCCCCGTCTGTCTGCAACCCCCCTTTATATAGAATTATCGCCGCCTTCCAGTGTCCGCGAGAATGTTCCAGTAAAAGAAGGATCGAGAACCAGGTGTAAGAGAAACAGACGGCACAGTCATGTTTTTCTCCTGACCACCGCCTGTCACCACTATAAGACAGACGAGGGGGAGGTGTGGCTAACCGAACCTCCCCTGCCTTCCGCTGCCAGCTGCTTCCACAGGGTGTTCCATCGCTCGTGTGACACTACTCTAACTCAGGCTAGTTCAATCCTGCTGTAAACAATATAGAGAAGCTGACATAACTCTCCTCGTGTTAGACGCTACATGAACTCCAATAACTCTAAGACATAATAACTTATTAAATCTATGAGTTGATTCATTTCTGAGAAAGCTAATCATGAACTTTACTGCGTAAAGCACTTTTTGTTTTGTCGTTGTATTTCTACTTGCGTTATTCGCATTACGCGAATTTCCCAGCGGATGTTTGCTGTTCCATTCTAATACTATGTACACTACTTGCGGAAACACCAAGGAGACCAGCAATTTTTTTGTCAATGTTATTTTATGACAGTCGATTGCGGTCTCTTCTTTAAATACCACAAAACAATACCTAATCATATAATAGCACTGTCCTTTAGTAACTGTTAAATAAAATGCAGCTTAGTTTAACAAAAGTCAACATTGTGTATATTTTCACCCGTCTCGTTTGTAATCTGTACATAGTATACTACATTATATGTATATATCTGTTGTAACTATTCATTTAAGAACTCACGAACCCAGAACACATCTATACCACATATGAAGCACAAAGATAAAATGCCAGGCTATTGCATTTATAAGAACCAAAACATATACGCACTTTTCTCTCTCCGAAATTAGCTCGCGCAAGGCAGTGATCAAAAAACTACTTATAGTGTGCTTCAAGGATAGCTTTATGGTAGGAATGCAAATAAAAGCAAATACCCATTAAATTATTTATGTGGATAATACTAAGCTGTATTCCTGTGTTTTCATTACTTTTGGAAGGACAAGCACAACGTCCTACTTTTTTAACATTTAACTATCATTTCAGACTTGTTCTCAACTATATAGACAAATATCTTTGAAGCCACCTTTATGTTTATCTTAAACTTGTAGTAGATAGAGAAACAGTACGCTGTAATAGAGTGGGTTGAGAAAGTAGTGTGAATATGATGGGTTAATATACCGACATGAAGATATATAATACAGTAAATGCACTTTCGATATCATTCCTGCCGGCTAGAAGATAGTCTTTTTTACCACTGTACATTGCTCACCATAAATGGCGCCACCTGCATTATACAATACGCTGGAAGAAGATTGCACTATTTTCTTTGTTTTGTAACCTATTTTAATTAAGCTCTTTAGAGGTGTTTTTGTCTTGACTTGTTGTATACTTTATGGAAATATATAGCTGAAGTAATGTATACTAACACAATATTGGATGTACAAATACTTAGTTTAGGAAAGATAGTCTGCTAAGGTGAATTTATCCTTGTGCCTTTCACTAAATTTTGTGTGCATTTAATGTTTTTTTTTAATATTTTCCGAACATTGAATTTTGTTGGATCTTTTATCTAGTTTATCATTCGAAAGTATTAATTTGTGATGTCACATGAGACATGTGAGTCTAACGCTTAAGGCCGTTTATTGAAAGGCTGCATAATCATTTCCAAGGTTCAGTGAAGTACGACAGGTTTTAAAAGTCAGTTGCTAATCATATGGTTTGAGACTTGGTCTAGAATCACACAGTTTTCATTGTTCTCAGATGTTGCCATCATCAACTTAGTTCATATGAATTTCTATACTTCATCTTCAACAAAGTGTTTGTAGAAATTACTTAACCCCTATGTTGTTTTACTTAATCTGTGTGTATTCTTTTTGTGTATTGTGAACTTTTTAAGTCGCTTCTATTGACACTCTAAATAAATCAAATACAATACGCCTAAAGATTAGGCAGTACTTTCTCACCGCCTCACGCAGCACCCTCCTGTAGTCGACTTCGGGACTCCTTCCTTTGCCTCCGCCGTCGCTGGTCCACGCTCTGTGTTGCCCTTGCCTAGGGCTGATGCAAACTTCGTCGCCTACATGAACTTTTTGGTTTCTCAGGATGTAGGGTCACGACAACAACAAACACCCAATATATTCTGAACTTGACTTAATCGTCTATTAACACTTATGTGGTACCCGGGCACTTACATTTGGGAGACATGTGTACTCTCACCGGCGGTGACAACTTACAATAACATTGCAATAGTTGAACTTAAATTGACGCGGCGCATGGTGAAAGAATTCAATAAACCCGTGCACACACCAGACGAAATTAACAGACTAGACTGGAATGGACTGAATAGTACATAGCCTCCTTTGATACTAAGACACGGCATTACAAGGTAAAAATAGCAGTGTATTTGCCGGTACATCTCAATAGCTGACATATCACGTATAGTCCTGCATCCGTCCTTTCTGGGCTCTCGCCCGAGAGTGCAAGTTTTGTCACATATTACTACCCAGGTTCACCATACAATATTTTGCATTTTCAATTTTACAAACATCCAAAATATACCTTTTACTGTTCTCAAGTATGTATATATAACTATTAAACATATTTAATTAAATAATTTATCTATAGGATCAAAGGCTCCTGTTTCAGGGTATGGTCAAGCCACCTTAGATGCTGTTGCTCTGTGATGGATTTCACATTCCATTCCCTTTGTTTATGCAGGACAACGAAATAACTTCTTTATGGGAAAACAATAAATATTTTGTCTTAGAGCGTTCGTAGAATTAAAAGTCCAGTTTGCAGAAATTCAAAATATTTTTCGTTTCCGAAGAAATACATCTTGGCAGCAAGATGACTTAAAATGAACAATCAGCTGTCTACAAAGTAGACTCGGTGCTCCACCGCACGTAAACAAATGAAAGAAGCCACTGCGATACACTCCAAACAGCCACTGTCGCAATAACCATCTCACAACTGCCGCTCTAACAATTTGCGGGGTTTTTCTACCTCCAGTCATTGTTTCTGGGAAGCCATAGACCTTCCGAGAAGTTTCTCGGCAACAACTCTCCTGCCCACAGAGACGGTTGCGGCTTATCACGACAGAAAAACATTGCCATCGGTAACAATATTTCAAAATTCAAGCCAGGTAAAGGGAATATTTCTAAAATGATAAACTCCACAAAATTGTTTGATATACATTTAGTCATTTAAGGGACCTATACTTTTTTAAGAATTTGCTCATCTCTTACAGTTTTTTTTTTAATTTAAACAATATTTTACAGCCCATGTTTTACCTAAAAGTATATCACGGGATTTATACAGATTTATTCAAGCGTGCGATAGATGCTCTTGATGAATCCTGATACTTGAACTGTATTGAAGTGAATCTTCAGAACCACGGGTAGAGGGGCCGAACATAAAATGTATGGTCGATCTTTTGAGAAATTACTGCACTCTGTCATCAAATGCAGAGCAGTCTGTGGGTGTTTCTCAGTGCAGTTACAGGATGGCGAGGCTCTTATTTTCATTCTATGAAGGTAGGCCTGGAAACGGCTATCTCTTACAATTCACCAGTTGTGTAAATGGCATTCAAAAGTAAAGCTACTTTAGTGGCTATTTACAGCAAATTAATACACACTGTTTGTTTTAAAAATAGGTGTATAATTTGAGGTATTTATTTCCCATATGTAGACAATCAAACTTAACTCGAAATTTTACTTCTCGCGGGTCGTTGCCGTGGAAGGAGAAGGTAACAGGGCACTGACAAACGAACGTTACATTCAATGTTTTGTCTGGCGTTCTACTGTATGCCATGTACTCAAATCAGGAGCTGCCGGACATGCACTTCATGTACCTTACGATAAGGTGGAGGGATAGGCTGCGCTGACTACCCACACCGACAATGTTCATATCGGGAGACATTTGTACGTCTCCATCGCGGTCTGTGCGAGCTTGGTTTAGGGAGGGGACGGCCAAGATCTAGAACTGCAGCTGAAGAGAAAGAGATTCTAAACACTGTGAATACGACTCTTTCTATTATACACGATCATGACATTATGTGGGGATATACATAATTTTCATAGTATGCATAATAATTCGTATTGGGGAAGAGAGGATTCATGAGGTAATCTCGTCAAAGCAGCGACATATACAACAAGCACATTCTATTCTGAGCACGCCTCAGACATGCGCCTCAGCTGCCAGCAGTCATGGCCCAGATTTCATCGTAGCATCTGTGGAACTACGGGCGCTCGGAAGTATCCACTGAACATAACCTTACATCAACACTTGTATATAATACTGTGTTACATTAATTTATAGCTTATAGATATGAGATGAACAATTACTACGTAGGTGGCTCCTGTCTCAAGAGATAGAAACGATTTACCAAAGCTTCAACTTTAAAAACCTGGAATACAGATAAACTTTGAATGTAATCTCCACTTTTTGTCACGTAAATTTGAAAATAGATTCCTTTCTTTTAAATCTGAGTGATAGAGTAACAAGTGTTAAGATTCTGCAGTTTTCCGACAAACGTCTATTACTCCCTCTAGATGTGATAGACACTTCTGATTATTGCTCTATGATATGCTACATGTTTATTCTCCAAGATGACAAAATAGCGTTTACATATTGTACTGTTTAATAGCTCACAGTTAACTGTTATGAAATTATTTTTCATTCGGAATCTTACCCCTAGCATTTGGCAAAAGCCTTGTCCATGTGAGGCAAACGTCCCATTGTATTAGACAGCATGCAATTGCAACATAATAAAACGGTGATTAAGAAAAGTAATTTAGTACCTTGAGAAACGACAACCTGAATGCAAAATAGAACAATATTTTTACAATTATTAAAATTGTTAACAAATAATGGCCAGTCTTAGAGTAAAAGTAAGCTAACGAAAATTACCTTTGGAGCTGATGGGCAGTAATAAACTGTCATCTAAAATTTATTTGGTAATTTACTTTAGTCTTTAAACAAATCAGCTATATTTTCTGAACATTTGTTCGCTGTAGAACCAATACAAAACACACACACACACACACGCACACACACACACACACACACACACACACACACACACACACACACACACACACACAAAGGAGAACATGAAAACTTCAGATTATATATAGGACTCTATCTCAGGCTAGTTCAATCCTACTGTAATTAATGAGGCGGAGCTGACTGAACTCCCCACGTGTTAGAAGCTACATGCACTCCCACAAGTTTCGAAACACCATCAATATATATAGCAGGGCTAACTTCTATAAAATAAATGAATAGATTTGGGTTACACATTAACTTATTAAATCTATGAGTTGGTCCATTTCTGAAAAAGCTAATCATGAACTTTACTGCGTATAGCACCTTTTGTAATATCGTCGTATTTCTCCTCGCGTTATTCGCATTTATGCCATTTCCCCAGCGTACATAGCATTCCGGATGCTTGCTGTTCCATTCTAACGCTATGTACACTACATGCGGAATCACCAAGTTGATACCAAGTTGATCAGTAGCTCCTTCTCATTTTTTTTAGCAGACGATTCCGGTCTCTTCCTTTAAAAGCCTCAAAACAATGCGTGATCATGTAATAGCAGCGTCTTTTAGTAATTGTTAAATAAAATGCAGCTTAAGTTAACATAAATTGATATTTTGTATAATTTCACCCATCTCCTTTGTATTCTGTACATAGTGTACTTCCCGTAGAGGAGGGGATCCGTCCCCCTTCAGGTTCCATGTTGCGGGGGTTGCGGACCCTAGCACTCGTGGTACATCTGACGTTACTAGAGGAACCTCAGGCCGAACATTCGATCCCCTCACTAACTGGGAGTTGATCGGATTGCTTTAGACTCGGGGTGGCAGTGTTTCCCGATACCCGTGGGTCATTGGGCACGTCTCCGGACGGGGATGAGGTAAGTTATTAATATTCCCGCGTACTAGCCAGCATAGGTGGGAGAATGTATGCTAGATCTCCAGGCGGTCCCACCGAAGTCATATCGGTAACCTTCCGATTTTGAGGCTGGCGTGCATAAGTGGCGTATTCACTACCATGCCGTCTTGAGTCCATAGGACCAGATGCGTGCTGGGCTGGTTAGTCTTTAGGTCTTGCCCAATGGGAAGCCCCACGTAGGCGCCGGGCACCCTTTTGGGACAGCTCGGTAACTCCCTGGCCTGATGGAGCCCCGGGTGCTTGGTCCTACGGATCCAGGACTAATGGGAATAGAACCTCTGACATTAACACATGTACATGGTATACTACATTATATGCAGATATCTGTTGAAAATATTCCTTTAAGAACTCACGAGCCCAGGACACATCTATGTGGTACATGATTCTGAAAGGTAAAATGCCAAGCTGCTGCATTTATAAGAACCGAGACGTTTGCATACTTTTCTCTCTCCGAAATTAGCTCACGCAGAGCAGTAATCAGAAAACTACTTACAGTACTGCACTTACAGGAGAGGTTTATGGTAGGAATGCAAATAAAGGTAAATGCCTATTAAATTCGCTAAACCAATAAACAGCTTAACAATTTTCATTCCCAATAACCCGTCTCTGTCTCTCTTTCCTCGCAGCTGTTTACAACAGGAACAAACTTGGCTCAGATAGATTATATAGTCCACTGAATTGCTGGAAACCTTTTATCATTGAAGGATAAAACAAAGCGTCCTCCTTCATATGCTGTACAGTTTTCATGCGACCACACTTTGCAGGTATAATCTTCAGTAAGGGCAGCTCTGTATGAAGGTTCAAACCCAGAACGCATTGCATTTTCACTAGAGTCTGGTTCACTTATATTACTCGTGCTGGAAGGTTAAACTTTCTGGCTATTTAAATGAAAAGCAGGGTTTCTACTTGCTGTTTGTATTGTCCTTCCTGTTAGAAGAGGAGTCTTGTACGGAGATGATGTGAGAATTACTGATTTTTTGCTTTCGGTCATTACTTGGCACTTCACTAGCGTTTTAGGATCAGCTGCAAGATCAGACAGGAAGTGGGGCGTCTTGACCTCTGCATTCCCATTATGCTGTGAAGAACGTTCTATCAAATTTGTACCTTGAAGTTGGTGGTGAGTTTAACTTCAGCAATAGTTAATAATTAACTCTAGGTTTATTCCGAGAGGCAAATAAAAACCAATTTTAAATTTCTGACAAATAAGTGGAAACGTAAAAGGGACCAAATGTGCAAGGTGAACAGACAGATGAAGAAGGATCATCCGCCACTGATATTAATGACCCGCCCCGTATGTCGTAAAATCAATGTTACAATGGTGAGTAGTTCCCTCTGACCAAGGGTCAGCTTACATTTATAGAGTACAGGAGTCCAGTGAAGTGGATACAGGACAAATAACTGAGATACAGTATGACGTCTATGTCTGGGGTCGACGTAGGAAACATTCTGTGGAGGGACATAAATTTGCCAATGTACCGCTAGAGGCAATAACATATATTACACAAATGCAGAGCTCATTGAAGCTAATGAGCTATCAAGCATTTTGTCTTCCTGTCGCTGACAATTTTCGAGATATTATTTGCTTTGGACTTGAATTTTTAAAAGCTCGTATATCTTGATAATGCTAAGCTGCATCCAGTATATACATGACATTTGATAGCACAAGCACAACTTTATGTTTATCTTAAACTTGTAGTAGAGAAAAAAACAGTGCTCTGTAGAAGAGTGGGTTGAGACGGTAGTGCGACTGTGAGATGTTAATTTGCCGAAATGAAGATATATGATACTATAAATTTCCTTTTAATTACATTCCTGTCCGCTAGGAGATATAATCTTTTCACCACTGTGCATTGCTCTTCATAGATGGCACCACCTGTAAAATATAATAAACTGGAGGAAGATTGTACTTTTCTTCTATGCTTTATAATCTATTTTAATTTCTGCTTTTTAGAAATATTTTGGTCTTTAAAAATTGCATACTTTGTGGAAATATACAGCTGGAGTGGTGTATATTAACACAACAATGTATGTACAGATATTTGTGTTTGAGAAAGGAAGTCTACTAAGGTGGATTAATCATTGTGCTTTTCGTAAATTTGTCTTATGTATTTAATGCAAAATGACATCAAAACATAATTTTGTTTAAATTCTATCCACTAATTTGTGATGTCACACGAGACATATGAGTCAATCGCCTTTGGACGTTTAGTAAGGAGACTTCATAACCATTTCCAAAGTTTTGAGAGAAGTATGTCAGTTATTACAGTCAGTTTTTAATCATGTGTCTTGAGACTTGATAGGAACCACACAAGTTACACTACTACCAGATGTTGTCGTCATAAGTTTAGCTCCTATGACTTTCTACACATAATTTTCGACAGAGTGTTTGGAGAAAATAGTTAACCTCTAAGTTGTTTTTCTTATTCTGTGTCTATTCATTTTGTGTGTTGTGAAATTTTAAAGTCGTTTCTATTGAGACTGCAAATAGATCAATACAGTACGCCTAAGTGTTGCGGCAGCACTTGCTCACCGCCTCACATAGCACGTATCTGGACTCGACGTCGGGACTCCTACCTCTGTCACCGCCTGAGCTAATCCGCTGTCTGCTAAGCCCTTGCCTGCAACAGATGTAAACTTTGTCTCCTTATGGACTCTTTGGTTTTTCGGGGTGTACGGTCGAGACATCAAACATCCGATATATTCTGAACTTTGATTTAATCGTTTATTAACACGTATGTGGAACCTGAGCTCTTACAGATATGTGCACCCCCACCGGCGGTGGAAGCCTACAATAACACTGCTATGGTGATGCATAAATCCACGCGGTGCATGGTGGAAGAATTAAATAATCCCGTGGACACACCAGACCAAATTAACAGTCTAGACTGGTACGAAACAGAAACACTGAAACACGGCATCACAAGGAAAAACTAGCAGTGTTTTTACCTGCCTTAACGGTGCATCTCAGTAGATGACGTACCTAGTGTTGTCCTACATCCGCCGTTCCTGGGCTCTCGCACCAGAGTGCAAGGTTTGTCACATATCTACCCAGGTTCACAATTCAATATTTCACATAGAAATATACACCTATAATTTTACAATCATGCAAAATATACCTATTAATGTTCTCGCCCACCTCGGTAGCGTGGTGGTAGCGAATCTGCCTCACGTTCAAGAGGTCCCGAGTTCAAATCTCGGTCTGGGTGAGATACCTATATAAGGCTTTTTTGCGGGGTGTTCCCTTACCTTGAAAATACGAATGCCGGTAACTCTAAGCTCTATGTACCCTGGGCTCATTTGAGCAATATTTCACTCATAGCATTCATCGTCCGATATGACTTAACGTTGGAGGACGTAAAATTACAGAACAGGCAAAAAAAAGTAATTCAATAATATAATTAATCTAAAAGAGCAAAATCTCTGTTTCCAACTGCGCCAAATATAGATGTCAAGATATTTCCATTAGTTTTTGCAAAGTGATCATTTCACTTCATTGTTTTAGTTCCTCCAAAGTCAGGCTCTTTTTATGCCATTTGATGTCACTCCCTTTTAGGTTTTACTTTCACGTAATCACCTAACTACCTGTTCATCCCTTGTTTAGGAGCTGAATATCAATCCGGGTTTCGAACTTTACCGTCTACAGTACCAGACAAGTTTCTTTCTTATTTCGCCTGCCTGATTATAATCGCGCAGTTCACTGCGCTTCTGTTGGATCCTGTAGCACTCACTTCATTTTCTTACTCCTTAACTATTGATATTTGGTCTTAGTGTGTTTATTTACTTGAACATTTGCATATTTGAAGGAAAGATAGACTAAGGCAATTCTGAAATTTTTTCAGGTTTTCTGATATATGTAATTCTGAATATTTCGGTCGCGAAATAAATTGCACAGATTTCAACGTGGTTAATTGTATTTCTGAATAATGAATTAAATATCTCATTAATGACACAATTGCGATTGTGGAAAGGACAACTGGTACATGCAGATTTATATCATTTCTCTTGCTTGCGTCCCGTGTTCACAGTAAACGTCTTAACTCTGGAAAAGTATGCAGAACTTCTAAAGCAACTACATGACATATTCTCTTCGCAATTGGAAGATATAAAAAATTAGACAAATATCCAATTATTTTGTTTTCCTTTCAAACATCCATGTAGTGAGGCCCCACACGAACTACAGATGAAACTACTTTTACTGCAAAATTCCAGGACAATAAAATGTTCTGAGAGGGAAGGATGGGAATCTTTGCTCTGTAGTGATTGCACTGGTCGACAAAATTTAACTTTTTTTCTTTCACGAGAATAAAAATAACAAATTCTAAAAGTATTTTTCGTGCTGAATTCAAACATAATTACAGTTTTTCCCCATCGTGCAAGAGTTTTGTGTGATATTCATTTGAACTTTTTATAATATTCCAAAAAATCCGTAACTAGCTATCTAACTCAAAATTATAACTACTGATTCTGACTTACCTAGAAGGTAGTAGATAGTGATTTTCAGGTATATTTTGCATCTGGAACGTCTCTCATTTTAGTCCAACAGTAGTCAGCCAGCATATTGGAACTCCACTTGCCTTGGTACCTCTTCCCTATTGTGGAAATTTGCTGAACGCTCACCGTGTTCATCGCTGACAGCTCCAAGGTTTTCGGGGAAGAAGTCAAAGTGAGAGTTCAAGAAGTGAATTTTTTAAAGATATGTTGCATCCCATAGCTTTATAAGAATGTAGATCAGCCACTATGTCACAAACTTTTGAAAGACTGCCAGGCTGCTTCTCCAGTGGATTTAACTTTCCCTTGAAATGTTCATCAGCCATTAATGATCGGATTTGTGCTTCTATAAGAACTCTTTCTCTCAATTTAGCATCACTGACTTTGGGGAATTTCGATTTCAAGTACAAGAATCCATCAGAAAATTTATCCATAGCTTTGACGAAATTTTTCATAACTCCTAAGTTAATATGCAATGGAGGTAAAAATATCTTTTCAGGCTTCACTAAAGGGACACATGCCACATTTTTTTGGCCAGGGATAAGAGATTCACGTTTTGGCCATGACTTTCTAACGTAGTGAGACTTCTTATCTCTGCTGTCCCCCTCGCACAAAATAAAGCAAAATTTGGTTAACCCAAGTTGCAAACCAAGCAATAAAGCAATAACCTTTAAATCACCACAGATATTCCATTCATATTTTCCATATTGTATTTTCTCTAAAACTAGTTTCATATTTTCATAAATCTCTTTCATATCAGCGGCATGCGCTACCGGTATTGATGGAAGTCTATTGCCAATATGTAGCAGCACAGCCTTCAAACTTACTTTATAGGTGTCTATGAACAATCTGGCCAGTGTTGAAGTACAAGAGTTTCCATAACTGAACAAATATTATTACAAAACACAATACCATTTTCTTCAGAGACGTATACTTTGAAAACACGATTTCGGCTACGACATCTACTAATTCTTACATCTTTTTGGAGTAGATTCCACCCTTTGAGTCTGGAAGCTAAAACTTCCGCTTGCTGTTTAGACTGGTTTAAATCGCGAATCAGGTCACTAAGGTCTTGCTGATTGGGGAAGTATGGTTCTGATGAACAACTACTGGCTTCATAAGTAATATCATTTTTATTTTCATCTGAATCATTTGGAGTTCCAGTCATGTCAGAACCAGAGTTATCACTTAAGGTCGTATCTGCATATACGGGGAACTCTTCACTGTGTAAGACAGGTCTCATTACAGATTGCAATTTCGGATACTTAACTGCATATTTTGTTTTAGATGCGATTCCTTTAATATTTGTCAAATAAAAATAACAGCTAGTTAAATGGTCCTTCGGTTCCCTTCAAATCATGGGAATTGCAAATGGTATATGATGTGTACCATTTTTCCACCTAGCCAGCAGTCTAACACACGAAACACAGCATGTATTTGGGGCCCAGCTCTTATCAAAATCACCAACTTGACAGCCAAAGTAAAGTTTATAACACTTCTTTACAAGTGGGGTCAAATTTCACCTCTGAGTCTTGAAGGTCAGCTCACCACAAATATAGCAGAAATTATCTGCATGATTTACACAATTTCTTGACATGATGAAAAAATAAAGCACAGAAATACAACATGCAAAACATACACAATACATTTCTAAATATAAAGGAAGGAAATATTCCACTACTCAACAATCTCACAGTCTGCTCAGTACTGACGCATCACAATGCCAAACAGGTCTGAACATGTCTAAACAACAATAATGAACAACAATGAACCTGCACAGTCTTGTTTTATTGCGCTTCAGCATGACATTGCAAATAATTTCAATAATACAGCTTGAGTAAAATAGCTACATATGAGGTAACGGTTCCTATGACAGGTCAAAGAAAACGCTAAAATCATATTTTGAAAAGTAGCTTTTACAGAAAAACGATGCCTGATGGGAAAATTCTGACTACATATCTGAATTCAGGATGCAAAATGCCACTAGATTCACTATTCAGATCTCTTGTGAAAAAAACATTGTCGACAAGTGTTATCAGAGATTACGTCTGTTTGCATTTAATTTAATGGCAGTCTTTGGCTCTACATATATCTGCGAAAAACCTTTTTCAAATATTAACTATATTACAGGTGACTATCGCAGCAAGATCAGAGACGAATTACCTTGCTTGTAGAAATTAATTATTCTTTCACACTGGCCGTGTGTAGGCTAAATTGTGGAAACGTTGAGTCAGATTGAAAAATTCAATGCCATAGCCGGGATTTGAACCACGGATCTTCTGGTTTCCGTCCAGCCGCACTACCATTGTGCTACTATGGCCAACGTGGCGACATGACATTAAATTCTCCAACTGACTCGTATTTTCCCGGTAAACCACGTAGGAGTTCTCATAAACACATGAGACAACTACCTTAATGGCGACTTACTACATGTAAGTACTTTAAGGCCCGGGCTTTATAGTTAACCACTATTAGGTTAATTAATGGAAATTAATTATTCTTTCACACTGGCCGTGTGTAGGCTAAATTGTGGAAACGTTGAGTCAGATTGAAAAATTCAATGCCATAGCCGGGATTTGAACCACGGATCTTCTGGTTTCCGTCCAGCCGCACTACCATTGTGCTACAATGGCCAACGTGCCGACATGACATTAAATTCTCCAACTGACTCGTATTTCCCGGTAAACCACTTAAGAGTTCTCATAAACACATGAGACAACTACCTTAATGGCGACTTACTACATGTAAGTACTTTAAGGCCCGGGCTTTATAGTTAACCACTATTAGGTTAATTAATGGAAATTGATTATTCTTTCACACTGGCCGTGTGTAGGCTAAATTGTGGAAACGTTGAGTCAGATTGAAAAATTCAATGCCATAGCCGGGATTTGAACCACGGATCTTCTGGTTTCCGTCCAGCCACACTACCATTGTGCTACTATGGCCAACGTGCCGACATGACATTAAATTCTCCAACTGACTCGTATTTTCCCGGTAAACCACTTAGGAGTTCTCATAAACACATGAGACAACTACCTAAATGGCGACTTACTACATGTAAGTACTTTAAGGCCCGGGCTTTATAGTTAACCACTATTAGGTTAATTAATGGAAATTAATTATTCTTTCACACTGGCCGTGTGTAGGCTAAATTGTGGAAACGTTGAGTCAGATTGAAAAATTCAATGCCATAGCCGGGATTTGAACCACGGATCTTCTGGTTTCCGTCCAGCCGCACTACTATTGTGCTACTATGGCCAACGTGCCGACATGACATTAAATTCTCCAACTGACTCGTATTTTCCCGGTAAACCACTTAGGAGTTCTCATAAACACATGAGACAACTACCTTAATGGCGACTTACTACATGTAAGTACTTAAAGGCCCGGGCTTTATAGTTAACCACTATTAGGCGGCTGGACGGAAACCAGAAGATCCGTGGTTCAAATCCCGGCTATGGCATTGAATTTTTCAATCTCACTCAACGTTTCCACAATTTAGCCTACACACGGCCAGTGTGAAAGAATAATTAATTTCCATTAATTAACCTAATAGTGGTTAACTATAAAGCCCGGGCCTTAAAGTACTTACATGTAGTAAGTCGCCATTAGGGTAGTTGTCTCATGTGTTTATGAGAACTCCTAAGTGGTTTACCGGGAAAATACGAGTCAGTTGGAGAATTTAATGTCATGTCGGCACGTTGGCCATAGTAGCACAATGGTAGTGCGGCTGGACGGAAACCAGAAGATCCGTGGCTCAAATCCCGGCTATGGCATTGAATTTTTCAATCTGACTCAACGTTTCCATACCTTGCTTATATTTTGAGACTGTGCACTTCGTCTTTTGCACCACTTACTGCGGACTTTGTAAAACATAGCTTGCGCCACAGAAGTCATCCTAAGGAAGATTAGTTAGTAAGGAGTAAACAATGAGTGCGATCGCTTATGATTTACTATGCGTCAGAATGATAACGACGTTCTGCCACTGGAAATCGGTAACCACAAGTAAACGCGCGATTCTACCGCAGCAGGTGGAAAGAGGTGGCTTCAAGTTCCCCTTTCCTCGTTTAATTGAGCACCCCAGCATGCAATTGTTCTGGGGGTGACCTTTGACCCAGTAGAATCCCAAAACCTTGGCACGAGCCATCCACGGAAATTTCGAAAGGACTGCCCCCTCTTGGCCTTTCGTGTAAATTGACTCGCAAAACAACCTTCTTTTCTTCCTTTCCACCCAGAAAATAATCTGTTCCTATGTGCCTTGCATTGAGTGCCTTAAGCAAATTCAATTTTTCTGGTATAGATCTTATCCGGAAATAATGATCGAAATCATAGAAATTGTCTCGGATTTACTTTCTCTGATTCAGCATACACCGGGACACCCAATTCATTTAATAACTGACCATATTGGCAATAATAATTATCAGTACCAGGCGTGGCTAGATGCAACGAACCAGATTAATGACAAACTTCGGTATTTAGAACTGCAGTTCCGGGTGCATCACTCGTTTGATTGCTTAAACTATTTACAATTTTGCTGTCACTTCTACTGCCTTCAACTGCGCTCGCAGCACTATCATGAACATAAAAGCGCTATCATAGAATTAAAAGTCAAAACACGCCATAAAATCATCAAAAATATATTTTACTTCGGTATTCATAATGGTCATTATATCCAGCACATGAGATAAACAGTGAAAGTACTAGTTTAATTTGTCTTTGAATTCCTACAAGCTGTTACTCTAATAACCTTACATATGTACTGAAAGTTAATGCTGGAACTATGCCTACATTACAAAGGTAAAATAGGTGAGAAAACTTCAATGTCTTAGACAGAATTTAAACTACGTATTCAGATCATTGCTGTAGCAAGCTGATCTCCAAAGCATCATGCCGATTTAACAGTAAACTCTCAAATAGGCTCAAATTTGTCCCAATAAGCTATTTCGTAAATGTATCTTAAGATACTGTACCTCAGTGGAAATTTACAATTCTGTGGGCTTCAGAGTTAACCAGAATAGGGTAAATAAATGTTAGTCAATTGTTCAACATGCATATTATTTGTTAAAATTGCCATGAGTGTTAATGTCATAAACTTGTGTAGTAAACTTTATTATTTGATAAGTAATTTGAAAGTCTGCAAGAAGCTAATTTTATGCACTGCAATGTACACTCCTAGAAATTGAAATAACACCGTGAATTTATTGTCCCAGAAAGGGGAAACTTTATTGGCACATTCCTGGGCTCAGATACATCACATGATCACACTGACAGAACCATAGGCACATAGACACAGGCAACAGAGCATGCACAATGTCGGTACTAGTACCGCGTATATCCACCTTTCGCAGCAATGCAGGCTGCTACTCTCCCATGGAGACGATCGTAGAGAAGCTGGATATAGTCCTGTGGAACGGCTTGCCATGCCATTTCCAGCTGGCGCCTCAGTTGGACCAGCGTTCGTGCTGGACGTGCAGACCGCGTGAGACGACGTTTCATCCAGTCCCAAACATGTTCAATGGGGGACAGATCCGGAGATCTTGCTGACCAGGGTAGTTGACTTACACCCTCTAGAGCATGTTGGGTGGCACGGGATACATGCGGAAGTGCATTGTCCTCTTGGAACAGCAAGTTCCCTTGATAATCTTGGAATGGTAGAACGATGGGTTCGATGATGGTTTGTATGTACCGTGCACCATTCAGTGTCCCCTCGACGTTCGCCAGAGATGTACGGCCAGTGTAGGAGATCGCTCCCCACACCATGATGCCGGGTGTTGGCCCTGTGTGCCTCGGTCGTATGCAGTCCTGACTGTGGCGCTCACCTGCACGGCGCCAAACACGCATACGACCATCATTGGCACCAAGGCGGAAGCGACTCTCATCGCTGAAGACGACACGTCTCCATGCGTCCCTCCATTCACGCCTGTCGCGACACCACTGGAGGCGGGCTGCACGATGTTGGGGCGTGAGCGGAAGACGGCCTAACGGTGCGCCGGTCCGTAGCCCAGCTTCATGGAGACGGTTGCGAATGGTCCTCGCCGATACCCCAGGAGCCACAGTGTCCCTAATTTGCTAGGAAGTGGCGGGCGGTCCCCTACCGCACTGCGTAGGATCCGACGGTCTTGGCGTGCATCCGTGCGTAGCTGCGGTCCGGTCCCAGGTCGACGGGGACGTGCACCTTCCGCCGACTACTGGCGACAACATCGATGTACTGTGGAGACCTCACACCCACGTGTGGAGCAATTCGGCGGTACGTCCACCCGGCCTCCCGCATGCCCACTATACGCCATCGCTCAAAGTCCGTCAACTGCACATACGGTTCACGTCCACGCTGTCGCGGCATGCTACCAGTGTTAAACACTGCGATGGAGCTCCGTATGCCACGGCAAACTGGCTGACAGTGACGGAGGCGGTGCCCAAACGTTGCGTAGCTAGTGCCATTCGATGGCCAACACCGTGGTTCCGGGTGTCTCCGCTGTGCCGTGTGTGTGATCATTGCTTGTACAGCCCTCTCGCAGTGTCCGGAGAAAGTATAGTGGGTCTGACACACCGGCGTCAATGTGTTCTTATTTCCATTTCCAGGAGTGTATTTGTTCCATTTTTACCTCACCTTAAACTGCAATGGTCATATTGGCAGCCCTTCTCCTTTGGAACATATCGATGATGTTAACCCGTAATCGTTGGGTTGTATCATTAGATCACGCACACATTCACACTCTCATTCATACTTCCAGACTCTGGGGAAGATTAGGAATCATCTCGTTTGGATAAAAATCCCCACCCACAGCCGGAAATCGAACCCGCGGCCCATAGCACCATTGTATTTGTGTTTACCTCTAGAGATTACACAATCACAAGGTAGAGTTCAAGTAATCCAGTAACTATGACGATAATGTTCATACTTAAGTTGGGCCCACGTACATGGTTTTTGGGTTTTTACCGCAGGCAGAAATTTACTTTCGGGGGGTTGGAGGATGATCTGGCTATTTATGATGGTCAGCGAAAGCTCACCTTATGGAACTACTGGGCAGTAATCAACTATGATATTAAATTTATTTGTTTAATTTATTTGAGTCTTAAAGTGCTTATTTAAGTCCCGTGGCCTCAAAAAGGACAGGATGAGCCTTGGATCAGCACTCCTTATATCATTGGCTCTCAGGTTGTCCGAGCCCAGAATGAAGTGCCTAAGTGCAGCAAGTGCTTCACAATCACACAAAATATGTAGAGAAGACTCATTATATCCACCGCACTTCCTGCATGTAGAATCTGCACTAAGGTTAATCATATGCATGTGTCTCTTTAGGGTATTGTGTCCCGTCAACAGGCAAATAACACTTCTACGTTGTACTCCATTGAAGGTTAGCAGTATCCTGCTGTTCTTCTTGCTAGGTCCCTCCATCATAGATCGAGCCTGCCTAGCCGAGGTAAGATTACGCCATGGAGTGCCATTGTGAAGTGATACCCAATCAAGGATCTCACATCTGACCCTTCTCTATGTATTACCAAGGAAGGTTCTGGACCAATAAAAGTGTTGGCCGAGCCCTCCCTGGCTAGCCTATCAGCTAGTAAATTTCCTCTGACCCCAGTATGACCAGGAACCCAGCAAAGCTGTACTGGTCTGTAAGAACATAGAATATTTACGGTCCCTTGGCACTCTCGTACCAACTTAGACCTTGTTATGCTAGCACATAGTGCCTTCAGGGCAGCCTGACTGTCAGAATAGATACTAATCGGACCATGCAACCAGGGCATCCCTAAGATATGATAAACACATACCAAAATCGTTAATATTTCGGCCTGGAATACTGTAGAATAACCTCCCAGTGAGTACGATAGCTTCCTCTTAGGCCCATAAATGCCAGCCCTGGTCCCCGAGACAGTCTTGGAGCCGTTTGTATACCACACGGACCCCTTGACACTCCCAGGAACCCGTGGGCCAGAAGTCCATTCCTCTCTGGGCGGTAAACTAACTCTATATTCAGATTCGATATTATAAATAGGTTTCATATTGTCGCAACTCATCGCTAGGATAGTTCGCGACTTCTGAAGCCTGTTCAACATCTCTCTGTGTCCTTTAACCGAATTTTTGAACGACCAATAACCCAGACTCCTGAGGCGATGAGCAGTCACCCCGGCCTCTCCTTGGATAAACAAATCCAGAGAAGGCAAACCAAGCAGTGCAGCTAGGGCACTGATTGGGGTGGTGCGCAGCGCTCCGGTAACCCCCAAACACGCTAAGTGTTGTATTTTAGTTAGTTTGTTTTTGGTAGCCTGTGTCATAACACAAGGCCACCATACTATCGCAACATTAAAGTGATGCAGGGTCTGACAATGGAGACACAGAGTCAATAAATCGCTCGTGGTTTAAGCCCCACCTCCCACTAACGGCCCTGCAACATTCCCACAAAATATTTCAGGCTCTAATCACTTTATGTTCAATATGCCCTCTCTGTGACAGTCTAGAATACAGTGCAACTCCCAGATGCCTGACCGACCCGGATCGAAGCAACTTCTTCCCAAAAGATCAGCTCGCACAAACCATCAATCCGCCCCTTCCTTGCCTTGGGCATATACTCCACTTTCATTGAGCCTGACAAGTAACTCATTTACCACCAGGCACCAAATGAGTGGAGATAAGACACCTCCCTGAGGGCAGCCTCTGGGCATAACACACCCTTCAATCGACTCTGGTTGAGTGACGGTATTGCCCGGCCGCCCTCCAGGGATGTCTTAATCCATCGAGTTACACATAGGTGAACTCCATGTCTAATTAGTCATCTATAGATAGAGCCATACGAAGTAAAATTGAAGGCCCCCTCTATTTCTAAAATAACTGCCATAGCTAGATCACCTTCGTCAAGCACTTCTCAGCCCTAAAAACCAGTTGATGAAGTGCCGTATCCAGAGAATTGCCAGCCTGGCAGGCATGCTGTTCAGTACTCAGAGGCCTTTCAGTAAGTATGAGTCCTCTAATATGTCTATCTACTAGCCTTTCCAAAGTCTTTAATGGAAAGTAAGTCAGGTCTAAAATCCTTAGGCCCAGGGTTTGGGAATGAAAACTAGTCTTGCCTGTTTCCATAATGGGTGTACATAACCCATCGCCAGGCATGATATAAAAATTCTTGCCGGGTTTGGAATGAGTAATTCCTGTCCCTGCTGAAGCAGAGCCGGTTAAATCCAATTCATACCTGGACGTTTGAAAGGGGCAAAAGATTGGATTGCCCACTATGTACTCTTATAGGTGAAAATTTCTTCGGCAGTTCGCCAATCCTACATAACAGATCGGCAAGCTTGCCCAGACATCACCTCGTCATTAACTACATGTGATCCAGGGAAATGTGCCTTTACAGTTTCGTAAAGTGTCCCCTTCCGAGCAGTAATTGACCCAGAGAAGGACCTTAGTGAACGTAAATTGGCCCTCGAATCTCTATGCCACCTAGCATAGGTCGCTTATAATCTGACAGAAATTTCTCCAGGCTTCCCTGGAGGATTTCCTCAGTTCTTGGTTATACTTGCAGTGTGCATCCTTGTGAAGGTTTCAGCTGTTCGTACCGTGTATATCTTTGGCTCTATTATAGAGCCGACGCAGGGAGTTCCGAAGTCTGCACAAATTCAAGCTCCATCGGAACTTCCCATTCACTGTCCTAAGTACTCTGAGTGGACAGTTATCCTCAAAGAATCCTTTAGGGTCACACTGATCCAATCAATGCAGCCCCCCAAGTTTTCCTTGCTACAAATATTTCTGATCATTCCCCAAACGATTCTGCCCGCCAGGTCTTCCCTATAGGAGTCCCAATCTGACCTCACAGAGACCCGGAAGTTTCTCGGATCGAGGGAGCCTGCCAACTGAAGTTCTATATGCCTGTGATCCGAGAGGGATGGTTCATTCCCAACCCGCCCGCCACTGACCGTTCCCAGGATGCCTAATGTGTCCTAAAGTTATATATACAGCTTCCCGCCTTCTGTTATTACAGTACGTAGGTTCGCCGTTATTCAGGATTTCCAAATACTTTGTACTTATGTAGTTTGCAAGAGCTTTGTCCCTGCCGTTAACATTGGTGCTGCCCTAAAGCCCAAGGTGGGAATTGGAGTTTCATCCAACCAGCAGGTCAAGTACTTCCCATCTGCAGTAAGTAACTAGGTCCTCAAACTCTCTAGGGGAGGAGGATCCTCAGAGAAGACTACTGCTTTCGTCTCTTAACCTTCATCTTTATATCTAACGAGAACCGCCACCACATCCTGTGAACAGAACTGAGGTAATGCCCATGCTTTCATATGCTTTGCAAGGATACATACTCCACGCCTATCTATAGTGCGACAGCTAAACATCGAAAAACCTGCTACTGTCAGTCCCATGGTACGGCCCTCACGAATCTATGGTTCCTGTATCAGAGTGATTTGTATCCTTTCAGTCATTAGCCTTCTGACAAGCACCCTAGATGCTACGAAGCTATGCTGTAGGTTGGCCTGCACACAGTGACTTACATACGAAGTACTCACCATGTGCATTACGCTGCTTTCTTATCCTCCTTCTTCTTGGCTACAGCCCCCAGCAAATTGAACATTTCTAGGCCCGTGCCGCAAAAGAGCTTTTATTTCCTTCCCTCTAGTATTTCCTTTGCAGTAGCCGAGGATATGCTAATCACAAGTCGAATCCCTCTGGGCTGCACCTTGCGCTCTAGCACCCTCCACTGTCGCGTCTCAATATTCAGGTTCTGACCAACCAGACGTCTGAAGATGACGTCCTTCTCCACAGGAGGTCCTGGGCTCCAGGCCATCAACCTCTTTTACATAGGGAGAGCATCCATAACTACAACTTTTAGATTGGAGTCCTCTCACGCCCTCATGTTGGGCACCATACCGGTAAGCAAATACCGAGGATTCTCATCCCAGCGAACCACTATGTCTGCCCCCTTAGCCAGGTAGCAGTCAACAAACTGGTGAACCACGTCGGAATCATCCGGTAACTCATCCACCTGCCTGCCGATAGCTGCCTGATTATTCACTAGCTTCTCCAGAGTAATATGTGCCTGAGGATATTCCTCATTAACGATAGCCATCCTGCACCCAACCTGAAAAACTCTTGAATATTCGGCCCTAGGTCGTTTCAATGGCTTGCCTTCCTCCGGTGTGGTTTAAGACCTTGATTCCTCCTTATGCGAAGAAGAGGTTCTTCCCTCATTAGAGGGGCTCGGGAGAACAGACCCGACCACAGCCGAAGAACAGGGCGCAGTTACCCCCACACTTGCCCTCGCCGCTAGGCAGCCCAGCCTCTTCCTCTTCTCCGCTCCAGATTTCCTTTACTTCTTGATCTTTATAGAGCCCACCTTACTGGCTAGCTCTCCTATATTGATTCCCTTGCCTACATCTGTTTCTGGTTCCTCCTCTTGCGAGACCCCAGAGGCTTCGGCATTAATGTCCCCCATTAGGGAGCTCTCCGGCCTCCTACACTCCCTGGGAATGTTCCCCTTAGAACCTAAGTCCCCAATAGAGGGGCTCTCTGATTCACACAGTTCCATTGCCAGGGCCCATTACCGTGCTTCCATCAGAGTCCCCAGGTAAGGAATGCTCTGGATGATTAAATTTATTAGGGTCAATTGTTGTCCCACGAGTATGGGACTACCCTGGAGCCCCCTGCAGGAGTAGAAGGTCCTCAATAGAATGGGGTTCGACCTGGTTCCCTAAGCAGATCGTTCAAGACACCATCTGCTCCGGTGCCATTCAGCCCTCAGCATGATGCCCTCCACCTTGGCTTGGGTAGGGAAATAGGAGATGGAAGTAGGATAGGGACAGGAGAGAGATTTCGCTGTGGGGCGTTCTTAGTTCGGCTCCTACGCTTGAAACCTGCCCGACATGGGTGAACCTTCTGGTAGCATAACTACCGTCGGTATAGCGCTCAGCCTCGTTGAGCTCACAAACCTCCCCGCCCGCATGGTCAGTGCTACGATAAGTCGGCGTCACCCGGGGAGGAAGGACAGCGCCACATTCCTTCTCATTTCTTTTTTTACAGAACATTCCTGCTTCATTTCTTTAAGCACCCTAAAACATTAAACCATAATACAATAGCAGTGTCATTTAGTAATTGTTAATTTAGTAAGTTAATATAGTGTATAATTTCACCTCTCTTCGGTATAATCTGTACATAGTACACTATTTTAAATGTATATATCTGGTGTAACTATTCCTTTCAGGACTCACGAGACCAGATCACATTTATGTGGTATGTGAAGCTAAAACATAAAATGTAGGGCTAATACCTTTATAATGAATCGAAACTTTTGCATACTTTTGACTCCGCGAAGTTAGCTCCCTCAGCGCAGTGATCAAAAGCTACTTCCAATACTATACTTAAAGGAGGGGATTATCGTACGCATGCAAATAACAGAAAATACTCATTAGCTTCCCTAAGCCAATCAACAGTTCAACACTTTTCTGTCTTAATATCTGGTCTCCGTCTCTCTTTTCTCACAGATGTTTACAACCGGATCAAACTAGGTTGAGACAGATTATAGTTCACTGAATTGCTGGAAAACTTTTGCACTGAAGGCTAAATAGTAACACATATCACAAACAAATCGTCCCCTCTCACACGCTGTACACTTTTCATGCCACGACCCTTTAGAGTTATGATACTGTATCCGATCTTCAGTAAGGGGATCCTCATATGCAAGTTCACACCCGAGACACCTCGTAGTTTCACTAGAAGCTGGTTCAGTTATATTACTCGTACTGGCAGGTTTCACTTTGTGGCTATTTAAGCACAAAGAACGTTTTCAACTAGCTGTTGGGATTTTTCTTGTTGTTTTAAGAGCCGTCTTGTATGTAGATGATGTTGGAAACGATGATATTAGCTTCCGGACTTTCCTTTCCTCTGCACTTGCGTTATAGGGCCAGGTACAAGGTCGGACGGGGAGTGATCGGTGTTCACTTCTGCGTTCCCATTATGCTGTGAAGGGTGCGCTATCGAACTACTGTTTCCAGAAGTTGGTAGGAAGATTATGTTTAGGAATACCTCATAGTTAATTTTAAGATTATTTGGATAGGAAAACAGGACCAGTTTGCAATTTCATACACTTACCTAGGTCGAAACATAACAAGAACCAAATGTGGAAGGTCAACAAACAGATGCAGAAGGACCATCCCACGCTGCTCTTTATTTCTGGCCTCGAAAGTCATAAAATCAATTTTATAAAGGTGAGTAGTTCCCTCTGACCAAAGGTGCATTTATGTTTCTTAAGTACAGGAGTTCAGTGATGTGTACACTGGAAAAATACCTGGAGACAAAACTATCACGTTCTATCTCTGACATCGACGCAGGGAACATCTGTGGAAAAATATAAAGCTGCCACTCTACCACTACAGGCCCTGACATATACTACACGAATATAGAGCTCATTGAAACAAATGATATATCACAAATTAGGTTTTCATGTCGTTGACAATTTCCGAGATATTCGTTGCCTTTGAACCTAAATTTTAAATGAATATATACCTTGATAATGCTAAGCTCCATTCTTCTTTTACACGAAATTTCAAAGGATAAGCACAACGTCCTGCATCCTTCAGACTTGTATACAGGTATACACAATAAAATATTTAATGAAACTGCCTTTATGTTTATCTTAAACTTGTAGAAGGTAGAAAAACAGTCCGCTGTTGTAGAGTGGGTTGAAAAAGTAGTGTGACTATGTTATGTTGCTAACAACATGAAGATATATGATACAGTAAACGTTCTTTTAACTATATTTCTGACCGCTAGGAGATACAATCTTTTTACGACTGGGCATTGCTCCTCATAGATGGCACCGTCTGTAATATACAATACGCTGGAAGAAGAGTGTCGTTTTTTTCTATGTTTTATAACTTATTTTAGTTTCGCCATTAAAAGGTATTTTGGTGTTGGGTCAGTGCATATTGCGTAGAAATATACGACTGGAGTAGTGTATATTAAAACAATATTGGATATACAAATATATGTGTTTGAGAAGGGAAGTCCGGGAAGGCGAATTTATCATTGTGCATTTCGCAAAATTTTCTGTGTATTTAATATCAATTTTCCCAGGCTTTATTGAATTGTGTTGGAACTTGTATCTACTTTAAATCAACAAATCATTTGAAAGTACTAATTTGTGATATCATATGACACATGAGTTTATCGCAGTTTGACGTTTAGTGGGAAGACTCCAGAACTATTTCCAAAAGTTTGAGAGCAGTCCCTTACGTTTATAAAATTAAATTTTTAATCATAAGGTTTGAGATTTGGTCGGGAATCACACAAGTTACACTACTCCTGGATGACATCATTAATTTAATTCAACTGGCATTTTACACTTAAACTTCAACAAAGTCTTTGAAGGAAATACTTAACCTCTATGTTGTGTTACTTCTGCTCTTATTATTCTTTTAGTGTATTGCGCATTTTTAAAGTCGCTTATTTTTACAGAGCCAATAGATCAATATAGTACACCTATGGGTTGCGGCAGGACTTTCTCACCGCCTAGCGCCGCACGCATCTGAACTCGACGTCGAAATTCCTTCCTCAGTCTTCGCCGTTACTGATTCGCTGTCTGCTTAGCCCTTGCCTCCGACTGATGTAAACTTCGTTTCCGGAATGGACTCTTGGTTTCTCAGGGTGTAGGGTCGAGACAACAAACAACCGATATTTTCTGAACCTTGATTTAATCGTTTACTAACACTTATATGGAGCCTTGGCACTTAAAGATATTTGCACTCTCACCGGCGGTGACAGCCTACAATAACACTGCTATAGTTGAATTTAAATCGACACGGCGCATGTATATACTGAAACACGGCGTCTCAAGGAAAAACTAGCAGTGGACTGACCTGTCCGAATTGTACAACTCAATAGCTGATAAACCATGTATAGTCCTACATCCAGCGTTTCTGGGTTCTCACCCGAGAGAGCAAGGCTTGTTCCATATTTCTGCCCAGGCTCAACATACAATATTTTACATAGAAATTTACATTTTCCGTTTTGCAAACATAACAAAATATACCTTTTACAGTTTTCAAATATATATACAATTATTAAACATATTTAATTGAATAATGAATCTATAAGGCCAAAAGCTCCTGTTTCAACTACGTCAAACAATGAAGTTAAGGATTTTCCTTTAGAGGTGCCACAGTGATAATTTCACTTCATTGTTTTAGTTCCTCCAAAGTCACCGAGCGCAATGGCTTAGGCGGTTTCATCTGTGGCCGGCATTCGGGAGGCCCGGGTTTGATTCCCGTGACCGACATACCTGACCCATTGATTTCTTCGGTTGTTTTCCAGGGCTGCTTAACGAAGGCTGTGTAGGGTAATTACATCCCTTGAATTACGTGTCCAGCATATCATCTCCATTATCATTTCATATCATCCCTCATCTGGTGTTCTCCTTCAGGGTAGAAGTTTCGGCGAGTGACTCGTCGGTGCATGACAGGATGATATACTCTGAGGAAAACTACTTCCTCCCCCGGTAGGTCGGTTGCAGGTCTCCGCTCCTCTGCTGGGACCATTACGGGACCACCAGTCAGGGACCTTTGGGGCTTGGATCGCCTGCCTTAGCATCAATAGGGCTCGGCTGCTGGGCTCGTTGGCGTCCCGCTGTAGGGGTGCGAGTTCGTTGTCCTGTTCTGTTGGGGGATGTCTCTATCCAAGTGAACAGTAGGGATCCTGCTCTCTGTACGGTCGTGGCTCCTTGGATCGGCTAACCTTTGCCTCATCCTTCCTCCCGGGGGGGGGGGGGGTCCCAACATGGAGCAAAGAAACAATGGGCAGAACATGGTGGCCTACGTACCGAAGCCCCTCCATAATGACATCCCAATCCCACTCCTCCAAAGTCAGGCTCCTTATATGCCTGTTCATGTCACCCACTTTTATGCTTCACCTTCACATAATCACTTTACCACCTGTTCATTCCTTGTTCAGGAAGCTGAAAATCAATACCGGTTTCGTACTTTACTGTCTACAGTACCAGATAAATTCCTTTCTTAGTTCGCCTGCCTTATTGTAATCACAGAGTTCACTGCCCTACTGTTGGGTCCTGTAGTATTCATTTTCTCACTCCTTAAGGTTTGATCTTCCTTATTCCTAATCACTTTTTTCTGTTATTTTACAGTAATATAATTCTTATCCTTAATATTAGCCAAGAATATAACGTTACTATTTGCATTTTTAACAAAGGGTTCGTCGCATACAATCACATACATATTACTTCTTTTACTTATAGTTAAGCTCTCATCTGGCTTCTTAGCACCTCACCAAGATCTTTATCTCAACCAAGATTTAAATGTAACCTAAATTACTTTCTCAAGTAGATAAATGGAAATATCCATCACTTTCTCTCTTTACCCTAGAATATTTATTAACTTTATTTATTTTTAACTACTTATTTTAATTTTATTTTTATTGGGCACCCGCTATTTCGGATCACCTTCTCACACATACGGACGTAAAGGATGTTTATGGAACTTTTGCAGCATCTTACCGTTCTGGACATCTGAAAGCCGTCCGTCCCGAACATTTCTACGACCATGTCTGTTCCCATGAATGACATAGCCACTCGATGATTAAATTTATTTATGGGGCTTATCTTTTTTTCCGTACCAAAACCAGATAATTTATTTGTACCTCCCATCTTCTTTTATGTGGCATGTAATATGATTAGGGCCACTTTGTTTGTAATATGTGTTAGTGTTTATCTTTTGCTTATATACAAACGACTTTCGAAATTTAATAGATTAAAGTTGACTTACGTGATTCTGAATTCATGTACCATAAATTGAAAATTCACATTATAAAATGGAATATACAGGATTTTTAAGAATAAAGAGCATAATTTCAAATGTACATTCTCCATGTGTAGAAAATTAAAATAGTGTATTGGAACTTGTGTTCGGAAATGCTGCGTTCTTAATACGGTTACGGAGTGCACAACACATAAATTCCACTGAATTTTTTCCTTCCGTAGATCGTTGTTATTACAGAAGATGTTCGAAATGTCCACGTCCTGCGATCACATAGCGATATCTCACTGAGCAGCGAACACGATTACAAATTCTAGGAATATGGATATCTTCTCATGTTGGTGTTATTGGCAATGAAACAACAGATTACGTTGCCAAAGAAGAAACAAAGCTACAGTTTGGACGAATACCATTCCCCCAAATATGCTAGAGCAAGTAGTACAAAGAAAAATAACTGATATATGGAAGGAGAAGTCCAAAGAAAAAGCTACAGGAAAAACTTGGGGAAACAATTAAGGCATCTGCAAAGTATACAATAACAAACCAAGGAAGTAAGCAGTAGCCAAATTTAGGTTAACAAGCAGCCACGATTGCTTCATTGAGCACTTAAATAGGATAGGTATACTACCAACAAGTGAATGCTCCATCTGTACAGCCGAAGTCATATATTCTATGCAACTTCTGGTGTGCCCTGCCTTAAACGAAGGTCTCCAGAAAAAGAGTGATGTGTAACCTATATGCTGTAAGGCCAGAGATATTTTAAACCTGACAGTATAATTTTGATGTGTATACGTATATCTTCATGTCGGTAAATTAACGCAACATAGTCACACTACTTTCTGAACCCACTCTACTGCAGAGGATTGTTTTTCTATCCACTCCATGTTTAACATAAACATAAAAATAGTTTCATTAAATATTTTATTTTATATACTTGAGAGCAAGCCTGAAGTTATAGTTAAATGTTTAAAAAGTAGGACGTTGTGCTTGTCCTTTCAGTTTCATGTAAACACAAGAATGGGCCTGAGCATTATATATAGCTGTTAAAATTTGGAGTTAAAAGCAATGAATATCTCGGAAATCGTCAACGACATAAGGACTTAATTTGTGGTAAATCATTTCTTTCAATGAGCTCTGCATTTGTGTAGTATATGCCTGGGCCTGTAGTGGCACAGCGGCAACCTTATGTCCTTCCACTGAATGTTCCGTACGTCGATCTCAGACATTGATGTCATTCGTTATCTCCAGGTATTTTGCCAGTGTTCACTTAACTGGACACCTGTACTCCAGAAACTTAAGTAGACCCTACTTCACAGGGAGGGAGCTACTTAACATTCTAACATTGATCTTTTTTTTTTTTTTTTTTGAGGAGGGACATAAATAGCAGTGGTGGATGGTACTTTGCATTTGTTTCTTCACCTTCCAGATTTGGTTCTTGTTACGCTTCGACTTAAACAATTGGCAGAAATTGAAAGCTGGTCCTGTTTTGACTATCCGAATGATCTTTGAATTAATTATGAACTATTTCTGAACATAAACTTACCATCGACTTCTGAGCACAACCATCACAGCATAATGGGAATGCAGAAGCAACACCAACCACTACCCTTCCGATCTTGCACTTAAACGTAAAACACAAATGCAGAGGAAAGAAATTTCGAAAACTAAGATCAGTAATTCTCACATCATTTCCATACAATACAAGTCTCAAAACACGAAGAAAATTACCAAAAGCAAGAAGAGAACTTTCTTTCCCTTTAAATAACCGAAAAGTGAAACCTGCTAGTACGAGTATTATAACTGAACTAACTTCTAGTGAAACTGCGAGGTGTCCTGGGTGTGAACTTGCATATGAACATCCCGCTACTGAAGATTTTTAAAGTGTAATGCACGTAAAGCGTGGCGGCATCAAATATGAGGAAGGACGCTTGGTTTATGATATGTTAATCCTTCAATGACAAGGAGTTACCAGCTATTCAGTGGACTATAATTTATCTCAACCTAGTTTGATCCTGTTGTAAACATCTGTGAGTGAACAGAGACTTAGGCGAGATATTGTGACAGAAAACGGTGAAGCTATTGTTTACTTTAGCAAGGTTAACGGGCATTTCCTTTTATTTGCATGCGTACGATAAACCCCTCCTTTAATTACAGTACTGTAAGTAGTGTTCTGTTCACTGCTCTGTGCGAGCTAATTTTGCTGAGAGAAAAGTAAGCAAACATTTCGATTCTTATAAATGTAACAGCCCACATTTTATCTCTGTGCTCCACAAACCACATAGATGTGTTCTGGGCTCGTGAGGTCGGAAAGGAATATTTACAACATATATAACAACATGTAAAATACTGAACTATGTACAGATTACTCAGAAGACAGGTGAAATCATACACAATATTGACTTATTATGTTAAATTAAGCCGCAGTTTATTTAACAGTTGCTAAAGGAGACCCGCAGTGCTTTTGGCACTCAACGAAATAAACCTGGAATCGTCTGTCCCCCCCCCCAAAAAAAAAAAAAAAACATTGACAGAGAAAGTGCTGATCTCCTTGGCAATTCTGCAAGTAGTGTACATAGTGTTAGGATTGAACAGCAAACATCCGAACTCTAAGAACACCGGGAAAATCGCGTAAATGCAAACAGTGCCTGGAAAAAATACGTCGATTTTGAGAAAAATACTATACGGACTAAAGTTCATGATTATATTTTCAGACATAAACCAACTCATAGATTTAATAATTTAATGTGTAACCCAACTCTATTTATTTATTGTCTGGAACTTAGCACTGCTGTATATAGTGCTAGTGGTGCAAAACTTATGTGCGTGCATGTAGCTGTAATACTTGGCCAGCTGTCAGCCCCGCCTTGTTGTTTACACCAGGATTAAGACAGTATACATTATCTGCAACGTTCATGTTTTCCTGTCCATCTCTCCCCCCCCCCTCTCTCTCTCTCTCTCTCGCTCTATCGTGTGTGTTTTGTATTGTTTCTATAGCGATGAAGTGTTCAGCAAATATAACTGATTTGTTTAAAGATCAAGTGAAATAGACAAATACTTTTTTGATGAAAGTTTATTAGTGCCCAGTAATTCCACAAAAATCAGTTTTCGTGAGCTAAGACTAACCGCTATTTCTGTTAACAATTTTAGTACTTGTCAAAAATTGTTCTATTTCGTATTTAGGTTTTAATATCTCAATGTTTTACAATATTTTCTTCATCGCCGTTTGGATATGTTGTAATTGCATGCCCTCTAATTTCATGGGACATTTGCCCCACATGTACAGGTCTTTTGCCGCATGTTAGGGGTAAAACCCCGAATGTAACACAATTTCATTACAGTTAGTTACCACCTATGAAGCAATGCATTACGTAAACGTTGCTTTGTCATCCTGGAGAATAAACGTGTAGCCTACCACAGAGCAAAAACCAGGAGTATCTATCACTTATATGGGGAGAGTTTTATACGTTTATCCCTAAAAGCTGCTGATCATTAAGCCTTGTTACGCTGTTGAGATTTAAGGCCAAGGAAGCTCTTTCCAAAAGAATGAGGCAAAATTAATTGAAATTAAATTTAAAGTTTATCAATTCTGTAATGCAGTTATTTGAAGTATAAGGTTTAGTAAATGATTGTTATCTCTTTGAACTGAAGCTACCTACGTCGTAATTGGTCATCTCATATCTACATATTTTAAATTGATGTAATACAGTATTATATAAACAAGTGCTAATGTAAGCTTATGTTCATTGGATACTTCTGGACGTCTTAGTTCCACAGAGACCACGAGAGATATGGAACATGTCCAAAGACATGTCCGCATGGCTTCAGCGTTCTCAGAATTGTACTCTATATTCTATTATACATGTCGCTCGTTTGCCGAGATCACCTCATGAAGCCTCTCTTCTCCAGTATGTGTAAGACGCAATTAGGTTGCAAAATTCTACCCCAAAATACCAAACAATTGAAGATCCCTCGTTCGGCCTCTAGGAGATTACGGCTCTACTAGACGCCGTTTCAGGCTACTTAGGGTACCCTGTTTGGCCTGCGGGCACCCGAGGTGGCTCTTGAGTTAACTGGAAGAGCACTAAATTCTATAAGAGGCACCTAGGAGATGTTTTCCTTATAAATTATCCCACAATTAATTTTAAGCCTTATGAACACCAGTTTGTGGAAAACAGATTGGTTTTTGCATTCTGTACATCATTTGGAGTAGCGTCGGATCTACCTCATAACCCGTATCCCTCAGAAATAGCCATATCATCCTGCAATTGCCCGAAAGTAAATATCTGCCTGCGGTAAAACCCCAAAATCTCTTGGGAACGCAGCAAATGGCTTAGAGCTGAGAACAGGCTGTCAGCACCATGAACTTGGGCTGATCTTCAGTATGGAAATTATACTCATGATTATTAGATTACTAGAATTCCACCTTGTGATTGTGTAATAATAGCTGATTTAGAACATTAACATTGTTGTGACAATTTTAACCAATAACATGCCTGTTGAACAGTTGACTACTTTGGTATATCTCATTCTGGTTAACTACAAAGCACACAAAATTGAAAATTTTACTGAGGTACAGTATCTTAAAATATATGTAAGGATTAGCTTATTGGGACAAACGTGTGCTGGTTTGGAAGCTTCCTGTTGAATCAGCATGATACCATGGAGATCTGCTTGCTACAGCAATGATATGAATACGTAGTTTAATTGCTGTCTATGAGATTGAAGCCTTAACACTTATTCTATCTCTGTATTGAAAGCCTAGATCCAGCATTAGCATTCATATATATTTAACTTTATTACAGAACTACCTTGTAAGACTGCTATGAAGAATTCAACTATTATTTTGATTGTTTACTTGATATGCTAATTATCTTGATCATTATGATGGGTACCGAGGTAAAATACAACAATGATGATTGTATGCCATGCTTCGTTTTTTAATTGTATCCATACAGATTATGAAATGCTTCACTCTGAGGAAATTTCACTTTTATATTCGATATTAGTCAACAGTAGGATTATCTTGTTGCATAGGTATTCATAGAAATAAACATAACTGTAAACACACTTTTTTCTATTTATGTTACTGTATGTATACAAATTTGGATTGTTTCTGTAAATACAATTACTTTAACTCTTGAAGGCAATTTGATGACCCTTGTATAATAATTGTTGTACTCTATAATTCTATATTTGCTAGGAAAAGTAGTTTATGGTGAGAATAACGTCAATTATATATCAGTAATCTATAGCTAGTCTGTTTTGTTGTCCTGTTTACTTAATAAATTAATTAACATATGTCAAGTGTGGATTGTTAACAGAACCAAAAAAATGTACAAATCATATTGCATTTATCAAAAATATGTACAATATACAAACATTTCTTTAGGTGAATTAAATGTGAAGGTAATTGACACAGAAACATACTGAACTAAACAGTCACACAGGTAAACAAACTAAGTATAATTATGTCGTGCATGGTTAATAAAGTTAAAAATGAGAAGCAAAATTCAATAAATATTCAACATTAAATATTGCAAAACAGACATACGTAACCAACGTGAACATTTATATTGAATGTGCTTGAAATCATTTCTAACACCATTCATTGTGTTGTATACAACTTGTTTTAGAGTTTGTTTACAACTAGCAGGTAATATAAATTTTGTCAGTGGATTATGTACATAAAATGCATGTGCACTCTCTTTGGAGCTTAATAAAACATATCTCTAAGACACGAATGCAACTTGGAATGCTTATCTAGAATCAGATCAAATAAACAGAGACTAGAACTCAAATCATTAATATCATAGCAAGATTTTTACAACTCACTGTAATTTGTTTTCATAAGTATTCTATATATTTATAACCCAATTTTGTTTTCATCTACTTTTCGTTTATCATGAGTGTATTCTCCTGCTGCATCAATACATTAAAATTTTATGACTTTGTGGGTTCGTAGAATTAAAAGTCGAATTTGCCGAAATTCCAAATGTTCTTTACTTCCGTAGGAGCACACAGCGTAGCAGCAGAATCACATCACATATCACAATCTACAACACCAAAGTTGATGAAAATAACAAACAGATTACTCAACTCCCACTGCTTATAGCACTCTGGTTACACGTCTTTAGAGATGCCTACTACTGCCTGACTGTTTCACCGCTCACGACTGGCGTGTCACAATCTGATATATCTCATTCATAAATTCGAGAGGTTTGTCGTACAAATCAGAAAACATTCCCTCTCTGTCAATTAAGATATCACTATAACCTTCCAAACGTGAAATCCTATCTGGGCCGGCAAGCCCTTTAACTCAGCTAACTTTATTTGCGGGCTCTTTGTGTACACTAGCCGTGCTATCGTTAACTGCTTATGGAAGCTCTTTATTACCGTGAAACATTATCCGCCGTCCATTATCTATTTGCGCCGAAACATTTCTGCCCTTTGCCGCGACAGTATGTTGATGAAGATTTCTTACCTATCTGTAAAAGTTTAGTTTTTATAATCGTGAGAAATATGAACTAAATAACTAAAGAATTATAATGCCCCTTAAGCTCCTAATCGATTGTTCTGCAGTTGAGTGTCTTGCAAAATGCACAACAGAAAAAAAAAATTAGAGCTCTTTACATAAAAAAGTCTTTCCAGAATAAGGTTGACTGACAGGATTCTAAATTCACGTACCATAAGTTAAACATATTCTCAAGATACAATGGAATAATAGGATGGTTAAAAAATAAACAGCATAATCTTAATTATGCATTCCCAATCTGTAGAAAATAAAAATAGTGTATTGCAACTTGTGTCCGGAAATGCTTCGATTGCGAGCTATGGTGTTCACAAAAATGTAATTCAGCGGATTTTTTTTTCCATAGGTTGTTGTTATTACTTCTGCTGCAGTTCTAGATCTTAGTCGTCCCCTCCCTAAACCAAATTGGCACAGACCGCGATGGAGACGTACAAATGACTCCAGATATGGACATTGTCGCTGTGGGTACCTCTCCTGGTACAAACGACGAGTCAGCGCAGCATTGCCCTCCGCGTTATCGTAAGGTACGTAAATGAAGTGCATGTCTAGCAGCTCCAGATTTTAGTACATGGCATACAGTCGAAGGCCAAACACAACACTAAATGTAACCTTCGCCTGTCAGAGTGTCCTGTTAATATCTTCTTCCACGGCAAAGTCCCTCGGAAAGTAAAATTTCCAGTGAAGTTTTATTGTCTACATATGGCGAATAAATACTTTAAATTATACACATATTTTTAAAACAAACTGCGGATATGAACTTGCTGTAACTAGCCACTAAAGCAGCTGTAATTTTGAATGATCTTTACATAATTGGGAAACTGTAAGATATAGACAAATTCTTATAAAATATACCGGTCTCGCCAAACGAAGAAGCTTATATCAAACAATTTTTATGAGTTAAAAGATTGCGACATTCTTCTTAGTATTTGTTCCAATTTTTAAATATTTGTTGTTTTCCCGTATAGGAAGTTGCTCAAAGAGAATGGAATGTGAAAGTCGTCATATAGCGATGGGCTCTAAAATGTTTTGACCAAACTATACTGTTCTGTCCTATTTCCGGTGTGAGCTGAGACTAGTTTATAAATTAAAAAAAAAAAAAAAAAAAAAAAAAAAAAAAAAAAAAACACCAACAAAGCGGTTAGCTAGTTTCTGCAAACACTGGTAGTAATTAGAAAGTGTAGAAAGAGATGTTAACTTCATGAGGACATATGGGAGCAGTGAGGCTTGTGTGTTTCCAGACCAAATCCCAAACCAAATGATTAGCAACTGACCTTTATAAAAGTGACGTACTTTATGAAGCCAAATCGGTAAATGTCAAACCATGTATAACATATGTATTATGTTCCAAAGGATGAAATAAATATAATACAGCACAATGTTAAATTCATATGTCTCGTGTGACATCACAAATTAGTACTTTGAAATGTGTTGATTTAAAATGGATACATGTTCCAAAAACTCATTTGTCTTCAAAAGAAACAACCAACTATGAAATATATATACAAAACACATTTGCGAGAGGCACAATAATAAATACACCTTAGCTGATTTCCTCTCTCAAACATAAGTACTTGTACACCCAATTTTGTGTTAATATCCACAACTCCAGTTGTACATTTACAAGAAAAATACAATCAACAAAGGCCAAAAAGATCCCTATATAACAAAACCAAAATAATATTATAAAACATAGAAAAAAGAACCATTTTCGCAAAGCGTATTTTATATTTCACGTGGTGCCATCTATGGAGAGCAATGCAAAGTCGGTGAAAAGATTGTATTTCCTAGTTGGCTGGAATTATATCAAAAGTACATTTATTATATGATATATCTCCATATTGGTAAATTAACATAACATAGTCACACTACATTCTCAACCCACTCTACTGTAGCGGGCTCTTCTTCCATCCACAATAAGTTTAACATAAACATAAAAGTAGTTTCATTAAATATTTTGTTGTATATACCTGAGAATTACCCTGAAGTGATAAATGTTTAAAAATCAGGACGTGGTGCTTGTCCTTTCATATGTCAGGTAAACACAAGAATCGAGCTTAGCATTATTAAGACATATAAGCATTTAAAAGTTGGAGCCAAAAGCAACGAATGTCTCGGAAATACTCAACGACATGAAGAGCTAATTTGTGGTAAATCATTTGTTTCAATGAGCTCTGCATTTGTGTAGTATATGTCATTGCCTGTAGTGGTATAGTGGCAAACTTACGTCTTTCCACAATACGTTCCCTGCTTCGATCCCAGACTGAGACGTGATACTTTATCTCCAGGTATTCTTCCAGTTTTCGCATTACTGGACTCCTGAAGTCCAGAAACGATAATTGACCCCTGGTCAGAGGGAACTACTTACCATTCTAACATTGATATTATGACATTCGGGGAGGGACATAAATAGCAGTTATGGATTGTCCTTGTGCATCTGCTTGTTGAAGTTCCACATTTAGTTATTGTTACGTTTCGACTTAGGTGTTTGTCAGAAATTGCAAACTGGTCCTGTTTTGTCTATCCAAATAATCTTTGAATAATTGTTTTTTGAAACTTACGTTCCCCGAGGCTAAGTCATACCGCACGATGAATGAAAATGGTGAAATGATGCTCAAATGGGTGCGGGAGCTTATGTCTACCTGACACTCGTCTTTAAGGATAAGGGAAATCCTCAGAAAAAGCCTTATCCAGGTAACTCAACATGACCGAGTTTCGAACTTGGGACCTCTTGAACGTGAGCTAGACACGCTACCATTTACGCTATCGAGGCGGATACTTTGAATTAATTACGAACTATTTCTGATTATAAACTTACCAACAACTTCTAGGGATGGTAATTTGATGGAAAACTCATCACAGCATAATGAGAACGCAGAAACCCACACCGATCACTCCACGTGCGATCTTGCACCAAGCGCTAAAACGCAATTGCAGAGGAAAGGAAATTCCGGATGCTAAGATCAGCAATTGTCACATCAGCTCCTTTCACGGCGACTCTTAAAACAACACGAAAAGTCCCAACAGCAGGTACAAACCCCCTTTCCCTTATATAGCCAGAAATTGAAATCTGCCAGTACGAGTAATATAAGTGAACTAACTTCTAGTGGAACGGCAATGTGTCCTGGGTGTGAACTTGCATATCGAGGACCCCTTACTGCAGATTGGACAAGGTCTCACTCCTGCAAGGAGTGATGGCAAGAAATATGAGCAAGGACGCTTTGTGATGTGAAGGTGTTTATCCTACGGTGACAAAAGGTTTCCAGAAATTTAGTGGACTACATTCTATCTGAAAAAAGTTTGATTCTGTTGTAAACATCTGTAAGGGAAGAGAGAATGCGACGGGATATTGGGACAGAAAAGGGTCAAGCTGTTGACTGTTTAGCGAAGCTAATGGGCATTTTCTTTTATTTGAAATCCTAGCACAAACCCCTCCTTTAAGTATAGTACCGTAAGTAGCTTTCTGATCACTGCTCTGTGCGAGCTAACTTCGCTGAGATAAAAGTATTCAAATGTTTCGATTCTTAATAAGGTATTAGATCCACAGTAGCATGGTTGTTATCTCCTAGAGACCGTACCAGAGCACTTCTATTTTTAGGCAATTTGGCGTAGAATTTTGCAGCCTAACGCCTAATTTCGTTCTACATGTATTGGAGAAGAGAGGCTTTTTGAGGTAATCTCGGCGAAGGAGGGACATACAGAGTAGATACATAGGGATCCTCAGTTCTGAGCACACAAAACCATGCTCCTCAGCTGTCAGTGGCATGTCCCAGATCTCTTCGTAGCATCTGTGGAACTAAATGCTCGGATGTATCCAATGAACATAACGTTGCCTTAGCACTTGTTTTATAATACTGTATTACAGTAATGGAAAACATGTAGATATGAGATTTTCAATTACTACGTAGATAGCTCCAGTCTAAAGAGATAGCCATGATTTGAGAAACCCTCTACTTTATATAATTAGAGAACTGAATTGTTAAACTTTAAATTTCGTTTCTAGTTTTTGTCTCATTCTTTTGGAAGGAGATTTCTTGGTCTTAAATCTCAAAGAGAGCGTAACAGGGATTAAGGCTCAGCAGTTTATGGGATAAACGTCTAATACTCTCAATATAAAAGTGTTATTAACTTCCGGTTTTTCTCTGTGGTAGGCTACATGTTTATACTCCAGGATGGCAAAACAACGTTTACACACTACATTGTTTATTAGTTGGTAATTGAGTGTAATGAATATGTTTTACATTCGGACTTTTACACCTAAAATGTGGCAAAAACCTGTTCATGTGGGGCAAAAGTCCCATTATATTAGTAGCAACCAATTGCAACATAATTCAACGATGGTGAAGAAAATATTTTATTACATTGAGAAGTGACAACCTAAATACAAAATAGAACAATATTTTGAAAACTACTAGAATTGCTAACAGAAATAGTGGTCAGTCTTAGAAAGATTAATATTTAACGAAAACTGACTTTACTTCAGTCTTTAAACAAATCAGTTATATTTGCTGAACACTTCCTCACTATAGAAATAATACAAAACACACAAAAACACTTACACACGAGACAGAGAGAGAGGGGGGGGGGGAGAAGAGAGAAAATCAAACATGAGCTTTTCATATTATATATACGATAGCTATGTCTGTTTTTTAATATTTTTTATTTTTATTTTTTGGTTTAGTCCCGTTGTAAACAACAGGGCGGACCTGTCACAACTCCTCACGTGTTAGACACTACATGCACGCACATAAGTTTCGCACTACTAGCAGTATATATAACAGCACTAAGTTCTAGACAACAAATACATAGATTTAGTTTACAAATTAACTTATTAAATCTACGAGTTGTTTCATATCTGTAAAAATAATTATGCACTGTGCTGCATATCGCATTTTTTGGAATCGTATTTTTCCACGCTCTGTTTGAATTTGCGAAATTTCCCGGTGTTCTTAGAGTTCGGATTTTTGCTCTTCGATTCTAGCTCTATGTATACTACTTGCAGAATCACAGAAATCACCACTTTCCTTCTCAATGCTTTTTTTACAGACCATTAATGGTTTCTTTCTTTAGACGCCGTAAAACAATACGCGATCATATAATAGAACTTTCATTTAGTAACTGTTAAATATAATGCAGCTTAATTTAACATAACCAGTAAATATTGTGTATCATTTCATCAGTCTTCTGTCTAATCTGTACATAGTATACTATTTTATATGTATATATCTGTGGTTAATATTCCTTTCAGAACCCACGAGCCAGGAACAGATCTCTGTGAAGCACAAAGATAAAATATCCCGCTATTACGATTATAAGAATTGAAGCATTTGCGTACTTTTCTCTCTTCGAAATCAGCTCACACAGAACAGTGATAAGAAAGCTACTTATAGTACTGTACTTGAAGGAGGGGTTTACGGTAGGAATGCAAATAAAAGATAATGCCCATGAACTTGGCTAAACCAATCAACATATATCGTCTATGTATCTCTTCCCGCACAGATGTTTACAACAAGATCAAACTAAAATGAGATAGATTATAGTCCACTGAATTGCTGGAAACCTTTTGTCATTAAAGGATAAAACTAAAAAATACCACAAACAGAGCGACCCCACTCATCTGCTGTACAGTTTTCATGCCACTACTCTTAACAGGTTAACCACAGTTAACTCTTAACAGTGTCCAATATTCAGTAAGTGGATATTCATATGTAAGATTACACCCAGGAAACATTGGAGTTTCACCAGAAGGTTGTTCACTTATATTACGCGTAATGGCAGGTTTTCCTTTCTGGTTTTCCTTTCCTTAAAGGGAAAGAAGGTGTTCTACTTTAAATTGGGATTTTTCTTGCTGTTAAAAGAGTCGTCTCCTATGGAGATGATGTAGCAATTGCTAATATTAGCTTCCGGCCTTTCCGTTCCTCTACGCTTGCGTTTTCGGTTCAGGTGCAGATCAGACGGAGAATGGTCGTTGTTGGCTTTTGCGTTTTCATTATGCTGTGAAGATTGTTCCATGAAATTACTGTACTTAGAAGTTCATGGTAAGTTTATGTTCAGGAAAAGTTCACAAATTATTTAAAGATTATTCGAATAATCAAAAGAGAAGCAGTTTTAGAATTTCTGATAATTAGCTATGCCGAAACTTAAAAAGTTCCAAAGTGGAAGGTGAACAAACAAATGCTCAACAACCATCCAACACTGCTATTTATATCCCTTTTCGTATGTCAAAAAAGCATTCTTGGAATGGTAAGTAGTTTCCTCTGACAGAAGGAGAACTATGGTTTGTGGACTACAGGAGTCCAGTGATGTGTTCACTGGCAAAATAGCTGGAGATAAACTTTCAAGTCTATGTCTGGGATCCACGCAGGGAACATTCGGTGGAAAGACACAAATTTGCCGCTGTACCACTACAGGCACTGACATATATTGCGCAAATGCTGAGCCCTTTGAAACAAATTATGTACCACAAATTATGTCTTTTTGGCGTTGAAGATTTCCGAGATATTCCTTGTTTTTGACTCCAAATGTTAAACACCTATATACCTTGATAATGCTTAGCTCCATTCTTGTGTTTACATGAAATTGAAAGGACAAGCACAACGTACTTCATTTTAAACATTTAACTATCACACCAGACTTACACTCTAGTACAGGTAACAAAATATTTAATGAAACTACTGTTATGTTTATGGTAAACTTGGAGTGTATAGAAAAACAATCCGATGTAGTAGACTGGGTTGAGAAAATAGTGTTACTATGATACGTTAGCTGACCGATATGAAGATTATATATATGGTAAATGTTCTTTTGATTACATTCCTGGCCGCTAGTTAATGCAATCTTTTCACCGACTGTGCATTGAATTGCTCTCCATAGATGTCACCACCTGTAATATACAATACGCTGGAGGGAGATTGTACTTTTTTTTCAATGTTTTATAACATATGTTAGTTTCGCTCTTAGGGTTATATTTGCCTTAAGTTATGGGATCCTTTTTGAAACTTACCATTTAAATAGTGTTTATTATCACAATACTGTGCGGGCCAACCCAGGGACATGGGATTAAATTAAAACCATAATCCTTTATCAAAACCTTAATCTGGATTTATTTTCTTGTTTTTTTTTGTTTTGTTTTTTTATTGCTACACTTTGCATTGATCAATCAGACACATAAAAGTAACTATCCACCTCTGGTCCCAATCTGGGAGGAAAGAACTCCATAAAACCACACGGCTCACCAAAAGGCAACGCATGAAAAACCCTTAGAGAGAATCGGGAAACCCGAACATGGAGCACTTACCCTTAGAAGCACCAACGCGACACCAGCCAGGCACACACTACCCTGCCGGTTTGAGGGAGCCACCCAAGAAGCCTCGGGCACCGCAGCGCCCCCAGAGAGGAACGGCGGAAAGCCCAAAACAACAAGACAGCAGCGCCCTCGAACAGGAAGGGCAAGTAAAAGGGTGCCGGAGGGAAAACAAACGGCACAAAAACCCCCTCCCCATCGGAAACACAGGGTGGAGAAGATAAACGGAAAGAAAGGAAAGGCTGAAAGAAACAAACGAAAGCAAGAAGGCCATCCCAGACTACAAAAGGAAGAAGCCCGAAGAAGGAAACCCTAGAAGAGTCGGACGATCAACAAACATCATAGAAAGTCTACACCGGGTAGCAATAAGAATGTGTACAGCCTACACTAGTTGAGTCTTTCCACCTTCACAGCTGTGACATACCATACGTCACTCTTACACTGAGAACACTGTCTCCTTTCACACACACAGTCGTGATGTCGAGAGCAGGTATGAAACTGGGTTTCCTTTTTTTTCACCCTCACAGCCGTGACATACCATACGTTGAGAACACTGTCATTTTACACACGCACAGCAGTGACGTAGAGAGCAGGTCGCCTCAACACTGGCGGCAAGTCTTTCAGGAACAGAAATGAACAGAGGCAAAGCGTTACCAAAGGGCAGCAGACTAGTCCTCTGAAAACGCCTAACAACAGCCAAGTAGGTCACGAAAGTGTGACCAAATCAAAGACGGTTGACGTGGCTTGAAGTCGAAGAAGTAGAAGCGAAGCTAGCTCCCACGTGGCGACTCTACCGAGGTTGTGAAGAAGCGTGGCAAACTTGAAGGTCACTGTCACACAGGGTACGCCGAGTGGGTCTGGCGCGAGGCGGAAAAATCAAGGATGGCAGAACAGGCAAGGACCACGGGAGGAGATGAGTAGGCTGAAACATAAAACAAAAGCCTGAAACGGAACCAGAAGCAGAAGTGGTAACCTAAGAATATTAACCAGCAAAATTTGTAGAATATTTTGAGGTCATAAGGGGCAGAAATATCTTTGAAGGACAAGTAATAAATATTTGGAAACGAGTAACAGTAATAAATCTGTTTAAATAAATAACAATAAGGATAATAACCATTGAAGTGACCAATACTAATAAATACTTTCCAAGTAATAAATATTTTCAAACGAGTAATAGTAATAAACATCATTAAATAAATAACAATAAGGATAAATACCATTGAAGTGACCAATATTAATAAACACTTTCCAAGTAATGAATATTTTCAAACGAGTAACAGTAATAAATATCTTTAAATAAATAACAATAGGATAAGTACCATTGAAGTGACCAATACTAATAAACACTTTCCAAGTAATAAATATTTTCAAACGAGTAACAGTAATAAACGGTAATAAATATAACAGCAAAACAACTATCCAAATTTTAACAATAAAGAAAAAAATACCTCTAGACGATATTAAGCACATCAACATAATTGGACACTATATATACATACACATACATATATATAAACAAGTAAATAACACCTAACAGGGGTACCCAACAATTTTTAAATAACACACACACAGTAAAAACACACACAGAAAGAAAGAGAAAGAGAGAGATATGCCGGCATAGAGAGAGAGCAAAGTGAACGTGAGTACATTTCTTGGCAGCACGGCACGCGAGCGAGACACAACACAACACAACACAACCGTGTCCCGAGGTCAAGTGTGCAGAAGCAAAACAAACACGGGAACGAAAGCAAAGACTGAAATACCAAAACAAACAGTGAAAAGCAAAACAGACATCAAATCCTAGCGTCAGGGCACGGTTTCAACTGAGTGATGTGAGCTCGACGCATTTCATGGGTTTTACAGTGCTCCAGAGTAACGGACACGCCCTTAAAGTGTTAATGAACCCATTGGGGCCAGAGTAACGCAGAGCTAATTTAGTATCAAAAGCGTTCTTACGCGAACTTATAGGTAAAGATTTACACATACCCAGTTGACCGACCGCGAAAGGAGAAGGTTTTCTGTTTTCTTCATAACGCCTTTTGGTGAGCTTATGTGCACGTTTTAAATTATTAAAAGCTCTCCTCCAGTTCTGTCTAATAATTTCGGGAGAAAAGGTCTGAGGAAGGAGATCATTTAAGGACCACATATTCGCCAAGAGGGAATTGGGTACAAAAGCAAACATTGAACTGAAGGGGGTGGTGTCGTGAGCTTCATGACGAGCAGAGTTAAAAGCAAACTGCAATTTGCCCAAGTTAGTATCCCACTGATTGTGGTGCTCATGATGGAAAGCAATCAAAGCGGATTTCAGATTTCTATTAAACCTCTCGGCTTGGGAAGGATTAGGGTAATACGGGGTGGTAGTGATATGTCTTACCCCCCACTGAAAACAGAATTGTTTAAACCAATTGGAAGTGAACTGTGAGCCATTGTCAGACACAACGTAACGTGGAGCACCAAAAGTAGCAAAGATGTTATTCAGGATCTTCGTAACAGTACGAGCCGTGGCACCTGGCACGGCCGAAATCCACACTAACTTAGAAAAGGCGTCAACAACCACAAGAGCATAAGTATTACCTTGAATCGACCAGGGCAATGGGCCTATAAAATCTAAAAATAATTTTTCCATCGGCTTAGATGCCACATCAGACGCGAGACCACCCCACGTGGTTCGCTGCGCCGGCTTAGCCATGGAACAAATATTAAAAGCTTTAACACGGGTCGCAATATCGCGATCCTTGCCTTTCCATATAAAGCGCTCACGTATTTTATCGCGAGTCTTGTTTATTCCGAGGTGCCCACCAAAGGGTGAAAGATCAAAGTAGTAAGCAAACACCATGGGAATGATACTATCGGGCAAAATGATCTTAAGTTTGCCGTCAACATTAGCATGCGCCATAAGAACACCATCACGTAAGCAATACGGCGGGACAGGATGGCCGTCCTCGAACTGCTGTATAATCTGATTAGTGCAGGTGTCCCTGCGCTGAAGTTCAGCGATGCTGGTGAACATTTCGGGGAACGACAGACAGGCGTTAGAGTCAGAAACTACCCCCAAAAATGGTAACTGGGGCGGTTCCTCAGAAAACATGCGTGTAATTTTTTTTACCGTGGAGGGGAAAAACCCAGTTACAGGCGACGGCCCACGTGCGATGGCCGACAGTGTGAGGGTACCTGTGCCCTGAGGGGGCCAGGTATACTCACTAAAAAAACCCTCCACGTGTTAGTTACGTGAATCTTATATTATTTTGTGTGCATTTATTAACATGCTTAGTCGGGTCCCGCATAGCACCCCGGTTAGTATGTGGTATCCATTAAGCTGGCATGCGATGCATGCGAGCGCGTCTACGTTGCTTCTTGGTGGTGACCATGAAACCTGGGCACCACCAAGTGTAATTTATGCTTTACTTTAATTATATACATGTGGCTGAGGCCGGGTAGGCCTGTTGGTCAGTGTTACGTGTAGCTTATCAATTATTTATGTGTTCTTCCACGGGTACGCGTCGCTGGAAGGTTGAGCCGCCTTGTAGGCGGTGCTTTCCTGACTGTTTCCGTGCCAGGACTAGGTCCTCCTATGTGTATTATAATAATAAAGCTTAGGCCTTGGTGACCTGATAGTCAGGGATTGGTGTGGTTGTAAGTTCTACTTATGGCCCCAGTTTTCTGGGTTTGTCAATGGTTTGTACGTGGCATGCAATTCGAACTATGTGTTCGGTCGTCCTCAGTTCCGGCGTGGCCGTTCGTTATTTCCTTAGTCCATGCGTTGTCGTCGGTGTGTCCTACTCCATCTGCAGTCGCCCGCTGTCTCTGCGCCTGTAGGACACTTGTGGGAGGCCCTCTAACTCCCGGACCGCCTTGACTGTTGTCAAGGGCTTGGAGGGCTCTGTGCGGGTAGTATTCTGAAAAGAGTCAGTAAGACAAAGATTAATGAAGGGAAAGTAGGGGTGTCAGCCTGACTGTGCGTGTCAGCTGTCCCTTAATAGGTTCAGTAAGTTCTGAAAGTCGTCTTCGTCGTCTAGTGTGAGTCTTCTTTCGAACAGTGATAATGGCCGCGCGTGTGTGTTTATTTCTGTAGTGTAGTTTCCGAGTCGTGGGATTAGAGGATTGTGGTGTATTTCAAGGTTTTTATATGTGTAATATGCTAGTTTCTTAATTAATTTTTCTACTGTGTGCATTTTTAGTTCGCTGGGTAGTAGGTCGGCTGGTGCTGTGTGAGGTAGGGCGTTTCCAGCGGGGTTTGACTCATTGCAGCCCCATATTTGATGTTTTGCATTGAGGTCCCCCGCTAATAGATATTTGTTATTTTGTTGCATCAAATTTGATATATCTGCTGTGTTTAGAGTTCCAGGGGGGGCATATGCCGCTGTTATGAGTGTTCGACAGTTGTCTAGTGTTATGTATATATTAGTGGTTTCAAGGCTTTGCAGTTGTGGTATTTGTGCTATATCATGCATTATGTTGTGTCTTATTTTTATGGCTGTGCCGCCGCCATATTGGTTCCTATCTGTGCGGTGTGTGGTGTACCCTGGTATATTGAATCTGTCCTAATTTGTGAGATGAGTTTCTGTAATTAATGCTATGTCTATGGTGTTTTGTGTGAGGAAGTTCGAAAGTTCTGTCTTTTTACGTCTTAATCCTCTAGCCTTCCATGTCAGTAAGCTTTAGTGTCCTGGTCTGTTCATTGTTCTGTTCTAAGGAAGCCGGGGGTGACAAGCAGTTGTATAAAGTCCCTGTAAGTGGCCATAAGGGAGCGGGCCGCTTCCACCAGGGATTTAAAGATGTAGAGGTACGTCTCTCTGAAGTCATCCTCGCGTATCCCGGTCCTCAGTACTTGGTCGTACATTTTCCTTTGATGAGGAATTCTTTCGTCTGCTTGTGGTGCTGGTCTGGGTTTTTGCTGTCTGGGTTGATGCTCCCGAGGCTGCAGTCTTGGATCTCGGAGTCGAGCACCTGCCTCGCGCCGCGCACCGGTCACAGCCGGAGGCGGCGCCCGCGCCGCAACGGCTCCCCGCGCCTCCCGAGCCACCGACACGCCAGCCGGACGCCCGTTCACCTCCCGGAGGTTGCGTGCCGCCGACACTTGCCTTTGGTATTCCGGGCAAGCCCGGTACCTGGCCCCGTGGCCCATGCCAAGGCAAAGAGCGCACTTCCTCCGGGGGGCGGCACATCACAGCCACGCGAGTCGTGATTCCCGGTGCACTTGGAGCACACCACTGACAGCTGCTGACAGCGGCTGCACTGCACCGGGATGACACGCCGTCTGTACGGCTCCACCTTCACCTGAAAATGGAGCACGTGTCGAATTAGTTTCAGGCGGTCCAGGTCATCCGCCGTCGCAACATCCACCAGATAGAACGGTAGAGGCGTTCGGGCCCGGTCAAACCATCTGAGCTGCACCACAAGCAGCACTGAAAAGTGCGCGGCCTGCAGCTCGACCTTAATAGCCTCCGCCGCCCCGTCATAGTAAATGCGCTTCAGCACGGCTCTGAAACTCTGATGGTCCTCCCGCTGGCCGCTTATTGGCCCTTATGCGTGGAAGGGCGTCAGCAACTGCATTATCAGAACCGCGAATGTGCCTCGGTGTAAACTTAAACGCACCAATCCGCACGCCCCAACGGGCGAGCCTACCGGTTTTACGTGGTGTCCCTAACGCCCACGTGAGAGCCTGATTATCACAGTCCAATATGAAATATACATGTTCCAGGTGGGGTTCATACTTCTCGAGACCAAACAAAACTGCCAAGGTTTCGAGCTCATAGATGGAAAACTTGCGTTCAGCTTCAGATAGAGTTCGTGAAGCATAGCAAATGGGACGGCGCCACTCCGGAAAATCCTGGAGAAGAACCGCCGCCAGGGAATAACTAGAAGCGTCAGTCTGAAGAATAAAAGTTGTATTGAAATCTGGAAACGCCAAAACAGGAGGAGAGGAAATGGCGGACTTAAGGTCTTCAAACGCACGCTGTTGTTAGTCACCCCAGACGTACTTAATACCCTTACGCCGAAGGCGATTCAAATGTTCAACCCGGGCAGCGAAGGAAGGAATAAACTTGGAAAAGAAATTTGCCATACCAACAAAACGAGCCAATGCACGTAAGTTCTTAGGGGGTGGAAAATTGCGCACGGCTTTGGTACGTTCTAAGTCAATAGTAATGCCGGCGGGCGACACTCAATGACCCAAGAAAGAAATCTCTGCGGTAGCAAACATCACTTTAGGCCTTTTAACCGTGAGGCCAGCCTTCTGTAAGCGATCAAAAACCTCACGTAAGTGTAAGTTATTGGAATCAAAATCAGGAGAGCACACTATTAGGTCGTCTAAATAGTGGTAAAGAAATTTAAATTTAATGTTAGAAAACAAATTGTCCAAGAGTCGGGAAAGTACCTGCGCACCGGTAGCAATCCCAAAGGGAATCCTAATAAACTCATACAATCTCCACGGAGATGAAAAAGCAGTCACGTGTTTACATTCATCTGACAATGGAATCTGATGATAGGCGCTGTTTAAATCCACAGTCGTAAACACGCGTGCTCCAGCAAAGTGATGGGCGGCAGTATGGAGGTCTGGCATGGGAGTAGATTCAATAAGTATTTTTTTATTGAGCTGGCGATAATCCACGACAGGACGGAAATCATTGTCACCCTTAGGAACTAAGAAAACCGGGCTGCTATAAGACGAAGTGGAAGATCTAATGACACCCTTATTCAACATATCATTGATTTTAGCCTTCAAAATGGCCATTTTGGGTGGTGTCAGCCAGTACGGAGACAGCTTAACAGGGGACGGGTCAGTCAGCTGAATATCGTAGGTAATAAGATGAGTAACACCCATACGGTCGGAAAAAAAGGAGGAAAATTCCTGAACCAAACCTTCCACTACTGCGGCTTGTTGGTGAGTCAAATGAGACAAGGAAATATCTGCCTCCCGCTCGTCTAATAGCCTGACGTTACCTAGACGAGGACGCGGTGGAACGTCGTATAGTTTCTCCTGAAAAGGTACACTTCTTTCAGTCGTGAACCCGAGATTACAGAATAGGGTAGATCAGTGACCAAATAGCACTCATGTTTCCAAGTGAATTTAGGAAAGCGGATAGTACAACTAACCTTGCTAGACACGCTAAAGGACTGGCCATTAACTGCCAAACATTGCACCTGACAGCTCACCTCCTTGGGACACGAAGACGCAAATGTATTGCGAAAATATCCTTGATTACTGAGAGAAAATGAGCTACCGGAGTCAAGGAGGGCTAAAAGGCTCACCATACCGACAACAACCTGCACAAGGGGTTTAAAAGAATGGGGTAGAGCCAAAATGCGCCGCGATGAAGCCAAACTCGCGCTCATGTCAGGCAACTTCTGGCGTGAAGTAGGGCGCTGCCGGAAACGACTATCACGTCCAGATTTTGAATGGTCCATACCCGTTGGGCGAGGGAAACTACAGTTATTAACCATATGTCCTACTTCCTGACAACGGTAGCATCTTAATCGGAGCCCGTGAGGTGATGACCCAGGTCGGACGCCGGGTGTTAAACCATCTCCACGATTCACTCGTGGTGGGGGAGGTGAATTCAACACTTCACCTAAGCGAGATCGATCTACAGAAGAACAATCATTAAGCAGGGGCATAAATGATTCCAATGCTGTGAACGTATGTGGCTAAAACAAGACTGGAGCGAGCTTCGGGATTCAAACCCGAAATGATGACATCACAAACTGCCTGCTCCGTATCTGGGAGACGTAAGGCCAAGGCCACGTCCATGACCCGTCCCATATACTGGGCAAACGGTTTGGCCAGACCTTGAGATCGTAAATAATGGTCTTGCAATAATTTTAACTATTCAGGACGAGGGATAAAGAATTCCAAAACCAAAGCAAGAAAAGTACTTAAAGGGTCAGCTGATTGCCTTGCTCTAAGCAAAAGATTTAAAACTACACCTTTGACCTTGGTCGCAACTGCCTGCATCATTAAATCGGAAGAAACCGAGTGCACCATGGCTACCTTGTTAAGCTTTACTAGGAATTTCAAAAACGTGAAAGCCGACAGCACATCCGACTCCTCGAACATATTTACTGCCTCCTCCAACTGTTGTAAAGGGTGTACGATTTTTAAGGCACGAAATGGCGTCGAAAGAGAAGCTACGGGGGTCACAGCCGGGGAAGACGAGGTCTCCGGAAAATACAGCTTAGCGTCTACTCCCTCTTGACGAGCCATGGCGTTAAATTTCTCGAGGAGCGCCTCAAAATTTTGTTGCAGTGTCTTAACACGAGATAAAGCCTCGGAACGCGGAAAATAGGTAATGAGATAATCTAACATGTTGATAAAATGCTGGATGTGCGCCAATAAACGAACCTGCTGTCCTCTTGAAGGGGAGCCCTCGCGCTCCGAATCTGGGATAACCTCACTCAACTCTAAAAGCGGTTCAGAACACACTTGAGGGGTATTGGCAACTAAATCATGCTTATCAGGTAAAGCAATGAACGTTTTGTCCTTAACAAGACGCAATACGTCTAATATGGCCGACCAGTTGGCCGCAGGATAGACCTGCCCACCACGAATTAACAACTCAAAAAGCAGCTCACCTTTACGCAAGCGGTTAACATTTGCTAAGGAAGTCGCCATTCCTAACTGCCACAGGATTCAGTAGTAGGCACAAAGAACTCCAAAAGCAACAAACACGACCGCGCGGAAACCAAGACGAGAGTTAAGCGTCAAATGAACCACGCTCTGCTACCAATTTGTGAGGGGCAACCCACGATCATGGGATTAAATTAAAACCATAAGCCTTTATCAAAACCTAAATATGGATTTATTTTCTTGTTTTCTTTTATTGCTACACTTTGCATTGATCAATCAGATACATAAAAGTAACTATCCACATCTCGTCCCAATCTGGGAGGAAAAAACCCCATTAAACCACACGGCTCACCAAAAGCCAACGCATGAAAACCCTTAGAGAGAATCGGGAAACCCGAAAATGGAGCACTTACCCTTAGAAACATCAACCCGACACCAGCCAGGCACACACTACCCTGCCGGTTTAAGGGAGCCACCCAAGAAACCTCGGGCACCGCAGCGCCCCAGAGAGGAACGGCGGATAGCCCAAAACAACAAGACAGCAGCGCCCTCGAACCGGAAGGGCAAGTAAAAGGGTGCCGGGGAGAAAACAAGCGGCACAATACTGAATGTACAAATATTTATGTTTGAGAAAAATAGTCTGCTAAGGTGAACTTATCAATGTGCTTTTCCCAAATGTGTTTTGTTTTTGTTGGCTCTACTTCTCTTCGAGACACCGGAGAGGCAACACCTCTTCGAGAGGCAACGTCAAGAAATTTGCAGGCTCGTGATTGGACGGAGCACATCTCGACAACATGGCAGCCCAAATAGCTTAGACGAGGAGATGCGATTGGAACCCACGCAGCAAAACAAAAACCTTCTTTTCAGTACTTGGTTTTTGCTGTGAAAGTACTACAGAATTGATTGCTGCTCCGCAGGGATAACAACGAACCTGCGAGTCTACAAAGAAGCCATCGGATTTTGCACACAGCACAGTAACTGGGTAGGGAACCAAGGCCGAAGCCAACAGTCCTAGGACTGGTTTGTAGGCGCCTGAAAGGGTAGGCCCTCTGGATTTCGCGCTTCTTGGCGCCCTATACTGGCACTTTCTTTCTTCTTTCTTATACTCCTATTTCCTCTATTCTTTCAGACATCTCCCCACACGGACACCTACTCGCTTACTAACAGCGGCACCTGACTGACTTCTGATTGGTCCTTGCATTGACTACTCTTATTGGCCAAAATGAACCCAGCCAGCAATAGCAAAATCACTGCCCCATTCAGGGAAGACGATTACTATCTCGTGGGTGGAGATATACGCTCTTTTCTGGGATAATAGTTGAAAGTTAACCCTCAATTAACCCTCAATAAAGCCAGGTACGACATACTGCAGCTTTAAGCCAGGAGGAAATATCTGAACCAAGCAGACGTAAGCATCATGAAGAACAATACAAGGAACAGAGTAGCCATCTCTGACTTCAAATTGTATGTGGCACATAGATCCAAGATAGAAGCTATCCAAAGCCTGCTACTGAAGCATGATTCAAGCAGTGCCTCCATATCCTGGGCCACGATAAAGAAAACATCGCTCAAAATGTTACCGCCGAAAACTGCTCCCACCACCAGTACTAGCAACAGATTTGCCGCTCTAGAAGCGGAACTCACGCACGAAACCGCATCTGCAGCTACAACCCAAAAAAGGCGTAAATGCTGAACGCCTTTACCTCAGCCAGAGATAATGGAACAAGATAACGAAGCATCTGCTTACAACGCACGGGCCAGTCGCCCCACGCTTATTTTCCTGCGCAATCCAGCAGATGCTAGGAAAGCAAATTCTGCAGGTGTGACTGCTGAATACAAAATAAAAAACCTCCGTGGTACTGTAGCACTACCACCCGCCACACCCAATGACCATCGTCGGCTTCGGCGCCATCTAGAGGAGCACAATATAGAAGGAGTAACCACTCTCCTCTCATAGGACCGACACCTGCACGTGACTATTAAAGATGTACCTTACTTTGTCACGGAGGAAGAAGTGCGAGACCATCTCGTGGCAAAAGGCTACAGTATTGAAAAGTCGCTCAGCTAATACCTGAGGTCCCAAACCTCAACCTCTTCGACATTTCCGTGTGGCCCTTAAAATACTAACAATGTGAGGGATGTCTACAAAGAAACCCAAATGTTCCACGCCACAGTAAGAGTGGAATCTTACAAACCACCACCCAGACCACAGAAGTGCACAGACTGCCAGCATTTTACGCACAATTCTGCTGGATGCTTACTCCAGCTAGTCCGTGCTCTCTGCGGAGAGGTTGGACACAGACGTGCCAACTGCCAGCGACTTGGCATTCAGGGGCTACTCCTCGATGCTACAAGTGCGGGGATTCCCATTCCTGTCGCTATGCTAAGTGTCCAGTGTGGCAAAACGCACGCGTAGGATTGATGACTTCCAAAGACGGGCGAATGTCTAAATACAACGCCAAACCTAGAGTTCGTCATAACACCGACCTACCCAAGGAAGCGCTCTCTGGAGCACGTTACCCAGGACTGCCACCACGCATTCCTGTCCAATATCCCAGCTATGCAGCAGCAGTGACCAACTCTGTAAGTCCAGCACTAACATCGGAAAGGTGACGATAGAACCACAACATCCGCAGCCATCGCAATCCTCTACTTGCATAGCACAACCTGTGACATCCAAATCACCTTACAGGCAAACACCACCTGCACAAAGCCGGACAAAACAGTATTCGGCGCCCAGGAAGCCCAGGCCAGATGATTCTACATCAAGCGGTTCTATACATACAGTCACCAGAGACTCAGCCTCTCATCCCAGACGAGGCGTTCCTCAACACCATGGGGCAGATTCCAATAAATCTATAGCCGTTATTTGCCGCCTATTTGGCTGAGGCACTGAAAACTCGCCCCTCTACAGTTCATCCCTACACTATCTTTGTGCACGACGTCCTCACTTTCATGATCAACAATGGCTGTTAGAGGTGGCAATGTTACAGATCTTCTCTCCCTGAAATTCTGCTACTGGAATGCTAATGGACTCAGGCAGAAGTTACAAGAAACCTCCAACTTCATAGCAGACAAACGGGTGCATATTTTACTTGTGCAGGAAACACATTTGTCTGCCAATATTAGAGCCCGGCTACCTGGCATGGTTTGCTATCGTACAGACAGAGCCGACGGCTATGGTAGCACTGCCATCTATGTGCACCGTAACATAGCCCACCACCCGCTAATCACTTGTCAGACACAAACTTGGAAGCCACAGGCGTACAGGTGGAAACTACCAAAGGACCACTTCGATTTTTTCAGTCTACATCCCCCCAATAAACCTATAGTTGCTGGAGAACTTGATACCTTATTTGCTGCAAACACTGCCACACTGGCCATGGGCGATTATAATGCCAAAATCCCAGCTTGGAACTCCACTATTCTGAATGCACGAGGAACAAGCCTGGAACGTTATGTTCAAACAAGGAATATTATGGTACTCTCACCGTCCTCCCCAACAATCTTCCATTGTGATCGTAACCCTACGGACTGGCTGGATATAGTCTTAGTCAAAAATGTCCGTTCAAATCCCAGGCTATTTACCCTTCCAGAGCTGTCTTCTGACCACTACCCTGTGCTACTACTATTTCAAACCCGCCCAAATTTCAAGGTTAAACGCCTGTTGCTACAACCCCGGCGTAGCAACTGGGAGGAATACACCAAGATTATGGCAGCTGAGCCTCCGACCTTTGAAAGATGTGCTACCACCAACGAGGCCGATGCCGTCATCATGAGCATTTCGTCATCTATTACAAATGCTATATCAAAGGCTACACCACCTGCCCGTAACACTTATAATAAAGTCCGGAAACTCCCTCGTCACCTGCGCGATCTAATTGCGGCAAAGAACAAGGCTCGGCGTTGAGCACAGTACACAGGTTATCCCATGGATCGCAGGGAGTACAACAGACTCCGGCAAAATCTCAAAATTGAGCTCCAAGATCATGCTAATGCGGAGTGGGAGCGTCGGCTCTCGTTACTAGACACCGAACATCAGTCACTTTGGAGAATGTCAAAGGCTCTATTACGGCTGACAGTTCAGAATAAACCTCTTCGCCATGGCCTCATTACAGCCCAATCTACAAGAGAAAAAGTGGGACTTATGGGTACTTATCTTGAAAGTACCTTCCATCCAGCGGACACCTGCAATGGGGACCACATCCACCAAACAAATGAAGCAGTTCGGGCATACCTCTCTCGGCCACATGACCCAGAAGAACCTCCACCTACAAACCTCACTGAACTGCAGCAATACCTATCCTCCGTAAAACCCTATAAGGCCGCAGGCTACGACAATATTTCCTATGCTGCACTGCAGTAACTACCAATCTGCTGCAAGAAACCCTGGTCAACCTCTTTAATGATCTACTCCGACTTGCGTACTTCCCGACCATCTGGAAGCACGCCAAGGTGATCACCCTCCCGAAACCTGGCAAGGATTCCTCCCCTCAAGAGGGTTATCGTCCCTTTAGCTTGCTCCCCAGTCTGAGCAAGATCTTTGCGAAGGTCATCCAATATCGCCTTAACCAATCACCAGAGACACTCCAAATACTACGGCCCGAAGAGTTGGTTTCAGGGTAAACATTCCACGGCCCATCAACTTCTACGCTTAGTGGATCACATTATCACTGGCTTCAACAACCGCCACTTTGTCGTAGCTCTGCTTCTTGATCTTACTCGTGCCTTTGATTCTGTCTGGCATGGAGGTATCCTTTTCCGTCTCGTACGCTACAATATTCCTTCTTATCTCATTCATCTAATCAATACTTATCTACACAACAGGACTTTCAAAGTCAGCATTGAGGAAATCACCTCTAAATCCCATCCTATCGATGCTGGTGTACCCCAAGGCAGCGTTCTCGGACCTGTTCTTTTTGTAATCTATATAAATACCCTGCCATCCTACGTAAGCTGCACGCTCTTCCAGTTTGCGGATGGTACAGCAATTGCCACCGCCTCCAAACAACATGAACTTGCTGTACGACGGCTGCAAAATTACGCGGACCAATTAACCTGGTTCAACACCTGGCGACTTAGTGTTAATCCCACTAAATCTCAAGCCATCACCTTCACCAGACGAAGGGAAGATGATGTCCCGGAACTAGGCATTGCCGGCGGCTCTGTTGACTGGACAAACCAGGCCAACTATCTTGGTGTTAACCTAGACAGCAAGCTCACCTGAAAACCGCACATAGAAAAAGTGTACAGCAGGATCTCCCGTTGGACGTTTCTATTTTATCCCCTCTATCATAATAATCCCTGCATGTCCATTCCCAGCAAACTACTGCTCTACAAGCAAGTCCTCCGTCCTGCTATCACTTATGCATGCCAGATATGGGGCATTGCTGCTCCTACACACCTCAGTAGGCTCCAGGTACTCCAAAGTCGCTTCCTCAGAATATCAGTTAATGCTGGCTGGTACATTCCCAACACCCATATTCATCGTGACACATGTATCCCCACTCTCCATGACTACATCCACTCTCTCTCCCAAAGTTCTTTGACTTTTTTAAATTTCTTACTAACAACTTTGCAAAGTAAAAGTAAGAAAATAAAAATCATACGACAAACTTCAAAGTTTGGGAATGAAAAAATCCTTAGAATTGATGAATCACCTACAAAACTACAACATTCCGGAAAATCACATACTAGTTTCTTCAGACGATAAGACACTTTTACAAGCATTCCATTAGAAAAAATACCTACATTCCTTAAAAAATGGCTAACCCAGACTACAACGGACGCCAGAGAAATAGATGGCATTATCAATCTTACAGATTTATGCATAAGGAATAATTACTTAACGTTTAACCAAAAATTCTAAATACAATCAAAAGGATTAGCTATGGGGAGCCCACCTTCGCCTATTTTAGCAGACCTATTCATGAGCTATTTTGAAACACACATAGTAAAGTCCTTCCCAAAGATTTATAAATTTTGGCAGAGATGTGTTGATGATGTTTTTGCTATCATTCCGGAGAAACTTAAAGAAGATTCTCTAAAGGTACTAAACCTGAAAGATAATCACATCCAATTTACTATGGAGATAGAAAGAGACAACACCCTACCCTTTTTGGACCTCAAGATTGCTAGAAATCGTCATGGTGTAGACTATGGAATATACAGGAAGCCCACACAAATAGATAATTATATAAATAAAAATGAATACAACCTAGTTTCAGATCAACTAGCTGCCTTTAGAAGTCTAATTCACCGGCTATAAAACATCCCACTGAGTAAGGATGAATTTTTGAAAGAACAACAACACATAAAAGACATAGCGGTATTAAATGGATTCATCCCAGCCATCTTAAGGAACATGATGAAGAGAAAACAAAAACTGAAGATAATATAAAAAATACCACTCTCACACCACCTAAAAACACAAATTGGCAATATAGAAAATTCACCTACCATCCTTGGGATTTTAGAAAATTTGAACGAATCTTCAAAAGACTAAACTTAAAACTAGCCCCTCAAAACAAATTCAGTCTGAGGAACCTGCTAAATAATCCACTGGAAAATACAATCCCCAACATTTTGAAATCAGGAATTAATCGGATTAATTGTGAAACCTTTGAAAAAGCTGCATAGAAAAAACTAAGAGAAACTTGTTAACCAGGCAAAAAGAACACCAGGGGAACATTAAGTTGCAACAAACAGAAAAATCTGCAGTTTCACACCATTTTTGGACAGAAAACCACAACATTGGCCACAACATTGAACTGTTAAAATCTTTAAGTACACCCAGAGAATTGGATATTTGGGAAAAAATATTCATAAACAAAAACCGTGATAATGTTATAAATTTTGAAATCCCGGCATTAAATGAAATATTAAAACTTAGTGCCCCTAACACCAGATGGCAGAGCGATCGGAGCTCCATAGTAGTGGAAGAAGAGGAAGGTTCATTTAGTCACCAAACAACTGAGGATGAGATCGAATGATCTTGAAAACGTTTCAATTATACAACAACAAGTAAGTGAAGTTTGAGTGTAACCATAGTGACTCATAAATCAAAATTAAACTGTAGTTCATGATTATTTTTTCAGACATAAACCAACTCATAGATTTAATAAGTTAATGTGTAACCCAACTCTATTTATTTATTGTCTGGAACTTATCACTGCTGTATATACTGCTAGTGTTGCCAAACTTTTGTGCGTGCATGTAGCTGTAACATGTGGCCAGTTGTCAGCCCCGCCTTGTTGTTTACACCAGGATTAAACCGGACTTAGGGTATACATTATCTGAAACGTTCATGTTTTCGTCTCTCTCTCTCTCTCTCCTCTCTCTCTCTCTCTCTCTCTCTCGTGTGTGTTTTTTGTATTGTTTCTATAGCGAAGAAGTGTTCAGCAAATATAACTGATTTGTTTAAATACCAAAGTGAAATAGACAAACAAATTTTTTGTTGAGAGTTTTTAGTGCCCATTAATTCCACAAAAATCAGTTTTCGTGAGCAATTTTTTTTCCTAAGACTGACGACTATTTCTGTTGACAATTTTAGTATTTGCCAAAAAAATTTCTATTTCGTATTCAGGTTTTAATATCTCAATGTTGTACAATATTTTCTTCATCACCGTTTGGATGCCCTCTAATTTCATGGGACATTTGCCCCACATGAACAGGAGGTCTTTTGCCGCATGTTAGGGTTAAAACTCCGAATGTAACACAATTTCATTACGTTAATTGTCACCTATTAAGCAAATCAGTACGTAAACGTTATATTGCCATCCTGGAGAATAAACATGTAGCTAACCATAGAGCAAAAACCAGAAGTATCTATCACTTACATGGGGAGAGTATTATACGTTTATCCCAAAAACTGCTGATCCTTAAACTTTGTTGCGCTGTCAGTGAGATTTAGGTCCAAAGAAGCTCTTTCCAAAAGAATGAGGCAAAATTATTTGAAATGAAATTTAATATTTATCAATTCTGTAATCCAGTTATTTTTAGTAGAGTGTTTAGTAAATCATTGTTATCATGGACTGAAGCTGCCTACGTAGTAATTGGTCATCTCATATCTACATATTTTAAATTAATGTAATACAGCATTACAAACAAGTGTTAATGTAAGCTTATGTTCATTGGATACTATGGGACCTCTTAGTGCCACAGAGACTACGATGAGATCTGTAACATGTCCAAAGACATTGTGTTCTATATTCTATTATACATGTTGCTCATTTGTCGAGATTACCTCATGAAGCCTCTCTTCTCCAGTACGGGTAAGGCGCAATTAGGTTGCAAATTCTACCCTAAAATACCAAACAATTGAAGATCTCTCGTTCGGCCTCTAGTAGATTACGACTCCACTAGACGCCATTTTAGGCTACTTAGGGACCCTGTTTGGCCTACTGGCACCCGAGGTGGCACTGGAGTTATCTCGAAGAGCACTAAATTCTATAAGGGGCACCTAGAAGATGTTTTTTTTATACATTATCCCACAACAAATTTTAAGCCTTATGTACACCAGTTGGTGGAAAACAGATTCGTTTTTGCATCCTGTATATCATTCGGAGTAGCGTCAAAGCTACCTCATAACCCGCATCCCTCAGAAATAGCCATATCATCCTGCAATTACCCGAAAGTAAATTTCTGCCTGCTGTGGAACCCAAAAATCTCATTGGGAAGGCGGCAAATGGCTTAGAGCTGAGAACAGGCTGTCAGTACCATGAACGTGGGCTGATCTTCAGTATGAAAGTTATCGTCATGATTATTAGATTACTTGTATTCCACCTTGTTATTGTGTAATAATAGCTGACTTAGAATATTAACATTCTTGTGACAATTTTAACCAATAACATGTATGCTGAACAATTGACTACTTTGGTATATCTTATTCTGCACACAAAATTGAAAATTTTACTGAGGTACAGTATCTAAAAATATATGTAAGGATGAGCTTATTGGGACAAATGTGAGCTTGTTTGGGAGCTTTCTGTTGAATCAGCACGATATCATGCAGATCTGCTTGCTACAGCAATGATATGAATATGTAGTTTAATTGCTGTGTATGAGATTGAAGTGTTAACCCTTATTTTATCTTTGTGATGTAAGCCTAGATCCAGCATTACTATTCATACATATTTAAATTTATTACAGGAATACCTTTTAGGAATGCTATGAACATAATTCAATCATTGTTTTGATTGTTTACTTCATATGCTAATTATCTCTCTCATTATGATGGGTACCCGAAGTAAAATTTAATAATGATGACTGTATGCCATGCTTCGTCCTTTAAATGTATCAATACAGACTATGCAATGCTTTACTCTGAGGAAATTTCACTTTTATGTTCGATATTGGTCAACAGTAGGATTATATTGCTGCATAGGTAATCATAGAAATAATCATTATAACTGTCAAGGCACTTTTTTCCTATTTATGTTAATGTATGAACGCAAATTTGATTTATTTCTGTAAATACAGTCACTTTAACTCTTGAAGGCAATTTGAGGACTCTTGTATAATAATTGTTGTACTCTGTAATTCTATATTTGCTAGGATAAGTGGTTTATGATGAGAATAACCTCCATTATCTCTGAGTAATCTGTAACATGTATCTTTTGTTGTCCTTTTTCTTAATAAAGTAATTGAAATATGTCAAGTGGTTAGCAGAACTAAAGAAAATGTAGAAACGATGTTGTATTTATCAAAAAGATGTATCATATACAAACATTGCCTTCTGAGAATTAACTGTGAAGGTAATTGATTCAGAAACATACTGAATTATAAAAAGTCACACAGGTAAGCAAACTAAGTAAAATTCTGTCGTGCATGGTTAATAAAGTTAAAGGTGAAAAGCTAATATCAATAAATATTCAACATTAAATATTGCAAAAAATACATACTTATCCAACGTGAACATTTATACTGAATGTGCTTGAAATCATTTCTGACAACATTCTTTGTGATTTATACAATTTGTTTTTGGGTTTGGTTACAACTAACAGGTAATATAAATTTTGTCAGTGGATTATATACATAAAAGGCATGTGCACTCTCTTTGAAGATTAAGAAAACCTATCTCTAAGACACGAATGTAACATAGAAGGATTATGTAGAATCAGATCAGATAAATAAACACAGCTCCACGACTGGAACTCAAATCATTAATGCCATAGCATGATTTCTATACTCACTATAATTTGTTTTCATAAGTGTTCTTTACAACTCAATTTTGTTCATCTACTACTAGTTTATCATGATGGTTTTCTCCTGCTGCATCTATACATTAAAATATGTTGTTGAAGATTTCTTAACTATCTGTAGAAGTTTAGTTTTATAATCGTGAGAAAAATAAACTAAATACCAAATGAATATTGATTGCTCTGCAGTTCAGGGTCAAGCAAAATGCACCACGGAAATTTAAAAAGAAGAAATTAGAGCTCTTTATATACAAATGTCTTTCCAGATTAAGGTTGACTGACACGATTCTTAATTCACGTACAATATGTTAAACGTATTCTCATAATAAAATGGAATATACAGAATGCTTCAAAAATAAACAGCATAATTTCAGGTATGCATTCCCCATGTGTAGATAATGCAAATAGTGTATTGCAACTTGAGTCCGGAAATGCTTCGTTTGCGAGCTATGGTGTTTACAGAACTGAAATTCAGCGGAACGTTTTCTTTCCGTAGGTTGTTGTTATTACTGTTGCTGCAGTTGTAGATCTTAGTCGTCCTAAAGCAAATTCGCTCAGCCCGCGATGGAGACGTCCAAATATATTCCAATATATGGTCATTGTCGCTGTAAGTACCTTTCCTGGTACAAACCACAATTCAGTGCAGCATTGCCCTCCGCTTTATCGTAAGGTACGTACATGAAGTGCATGTCTGGCAGCTTCTGATTTGAGTACATGGCATACAGTCGAACGCCAAACACAACACTAAATGTAACCTTCGCCTGTCAGAGTGTCCTGTTACTATCTCCTTCCACGCCAAAGTCCCGCGGAAAGTAAAATATCCTGTGAAGTTTTATTGTCTACATATAGGTAATAAGTACCTGAAATGAGACACCTATTTTTAAAACAAACTGCGGATATGAACTTTCTGTGACTAGCCACTAAAGCAGCTTTAATTTGAATGATCTTTACATAATTGGTAAACTGTAAGATATAGACAAGTTCTTATAAAATATACTGGTCTCGTTAAACGACGAAGCTTATCTCAAACAATTTTGATGAGTTAAAAATTTGCGAGATACCTCTTAATATTTGCTTCAGTTTTTAAATATTTATTGTTCTCCCGTATAGGAAAAACGCTCAAACAAGGAGAATGAAATGTGAAAGTCGTCATATAACGTATGGCTCTAAAACTATACCGTGTTGTGCTATTTCCAGTGTCAGCGGAGACTAGTTTAAAAATTCACCATACAAAAATAATAAACATAGGATAAGTAAACCAGCAAAGTGGTCAACTAATATCTGCAAACACTGGTAGTAATTGTTAAAGAATATGTGTAGAAAGTCATGTGAACTGAATTCATGATTATGAGTACATATGGGAGCAGTGAAGCTTCTGTGATTCCCGACCAAATCCCAAACCAAATGATTAGCAACTGACCTTTACAAACGTGACGTACTTCTATCAAACCTTTGGAAATAGTTATGGAGCCTTATCGCTAAATTTCGAGCTATGTTAAAGTCTCGTATTACATCACAAATTAGTACTTGGAGATGATGTGTTCATTTAAACTGGATACAAGTTCCAACAAAACTCAGTTGACTGTAGCACAACTACAACGTTATTAAATACATAAAACACGTTTGCCAGAGGCACTGTGATGAATACGCGTTAGCTGACTGCCTCTCTCAAGCATAAGTATTTGTACATCCAATATTGTGTTAATATCCACAACTCTAGTTGTACATTTCCAAGAAAAATACAACCAGCCAAGGCCAAAAACATCCCTTAACCGCGAAAGTAAAATATGTTATAAAAAATAGAAAAAAGAACAATTTTCGTCCAGGGTATTCACTATTACTCGTGGTGCCATCTATGGAGAGCAATGCAAAGTCGGTGAAAAGATTGTATTTCCTAGTGGGCTGGAATGATAGTAAAAGTATATTTACAGTATATCTCCATATCGGTAAATTAACGCATCATAGTCACACTACTTTCTCATCCCACTCTACTATAGCGGGCTCTTTTTGCATTCACACCAAGTTTAACATAAACATAAAAGTAGTTCCATTAAATATTTTGTTGTATATACCTGAGTATAGCCCTGAAGTGATAAATGTTTAAAAATCAGGATGTGGTGCTTGTCCTTTCAAATTTCATATAAACACAAGAATGGAGCTTGCATTATTAAGATGTATAAGCCTTTAAAATTTGGAGTCAAAAGCAACGAACATCTCGGAAATTCTCAAGGATATAAAGAGCTAACTTGTGGTAAATCGTTTGTTTCAATGATCTCTGCATTTGTATAGAATGTGGCAGTGCCTGTAGTGGTACAGTGTCATTCTCTTGTCCTTCCACAGCGTGTTCCATGCGTCGATCCAGACAGAGGCGTGATACTGTATTTCCAGGTATTCTTCCAGTATTCGCTTCCCTAAACCCCTGTACTAAAGAAACGTTAATTGACCCCCGGGTAGAGGGAACTCTTGAGCATTCTACCATAGATTTTATGACATTCGAGGAGGGAATAAATATCAGTGATGGATGGTCGTTTTGCATCTGCTTGTTCACCTTCCATATTTAGTTACTTTTACGTTTTGATTTAGGTAATTGTCAGAAATTGTAAACTGGACCTGTTTTGTCTATCCGAATAATCTTTGATTTTTTTTTTTTTTTTTGTAATTTACGTTCTCCAACGTTAAGTCATACCGGATGATGAATCAAATTTGTGAAATAATGCTGAATTGAGTACGAGAGCTTAGAGCTATCTGACATTCGTCTTAAAGGATAAGGGAAATCCTCGGAAAAAACGTTATCCAGGTAACTCACCATGACCGAGATTTGAACTCGGGACCTACTGAACGTGAGGCAGATACGCTACCATCTCCGCTATCGAGGCGGATATTTTGAATTAATTATGAACTATTCGTGAATATAAACTTACCAGCAACTTCTAGGGACAGAAATTTGATGGAACACTCCTCACAGCATAATGGGAACGCAGAAGCCCACACCGATCACTCCACGTCCAATCTTGCACCAGGCCCTAAAACGCAAGTGCAGAGGAAAGGAAAGTCCGGGAGCTAAGATCAGCAATTGGCATATCATCTCCATACACGGCGACTCTTAAAACAACAGGAAAAATCCCAAATGCAAGTACAAAACCCCATTTCCCTGATATAACCAGAAAGTAAACCCTGCCAATACGAGTAATATAACTGAACTAGCTTCTAGTGAAACTGCTATCTGTCGTGGGTGTGAACTTACATATGACGATCGCCTTACTGCAGATTGGACAAGGTCTCATTCCTGCGAAAAGTGATGGCATGAAATATGAACAAGGACGCTTTGCTTGTGATATGTGTTAGTGTTTATCCTTCAATGACAAATGGTTTCCAGAAATTCAGTGGACTATAATCTACCTGAACCAAGTTTGATCCTGTTGCAAACATCTGTTAGGGAAGAAACAACGAGACGGGACATTGGGACAGAAAAGGGTTAAGTTGTTGATTGTTTAGGGAAGTTGATGGGCATTTTCTTTCATTTGCATTCCTAGCATCATCCTCTCCTTTACGTGTAGTACCGTAAGTAGCTTTCTGATCACTGCTCTGTACGAGCTGACTTCGCTGAGAGAAAAGTATGCAAATGTTTTGATTCTTATGAAAGATTTAGCCCCACGTTTTATATTTGTACTTCACAAGGCACATATATGTGTTCCGGGTCTGTGAGTTCAGGAAGGAATATATATATATATATATATATATATATATATATATATATATATATATATATATATATATATATAACAGTGTACTATGCACAGATTAGACAGAGAACAGGTGAAATTATGAACAACATTAACTTATTATGTTAAATTAAACTGCATTTATTTAAGATACTGCTATTATATGATCAACGCAATGTTTTGCGGCGCTTAAAGAAAGAAAAATTGTAATAATCTGAATAAAAATTGAGAAAGAAACTGATGACCTCCTTGTTGATTCCGCAAGTAGTGTACGTATTGCTGTAATGGAACAGCAAACATCCGAATTCTAAGTACACCGGAAAAATCGCGTAAATTGCAAACAGCGCGTAGAAAAATCAAACTATTTTGAGAAAGATGCTCTACTCGGTTAAGATCATGAATATTTTTTCAGATATGATTTAACTCATAGATTTAACAAGTTAATGTGTAATCCTACTATATTTATTTATTGTCTAGAACTTAGCCGGGAGGCACAGTTCTTTTATAAATTGATCATATTGACTATACTTATCAGTACTAGGCGTGGCTAGATTCGAAGAAACAGATAAATGGCGAGGTTCAATTTTCAGAACTGTACTTACAGGTGCATCACTCGTTTAATTGCTTAAAATATTTCCAGTTGAACTGTCACTTCTACTGCCTTAAACTGCGCTCGCTGTACTATCATGGACATTAATGCAGTATTCTAAAATTAAAAAACAAAGCACGGCATACCATCATCATGATTCTATTTTACTTGAGGTAACGATCAAGATAAATAGCTTATGAAGTGAACAGTCAAGGTAATAGTTTGATTGTTCATAACATCCTTACAACATATTACAGTACAATCTAAAGCTAAATATGTACTGAATGGTAATGCTGGACCTAGGCTTAGATGACAATGATAGAATTACCGTGAAAACGTCAATGTCATAACCATCATTTAAATACGTGTTTATATCATTGCTGTAGCAAGCTGATCTCCATATGGCATCATACTGATTTAACAATAAACTCTCAAATAGACTCACATTTGTCCCAGTAAACTAATTCTTAAATTTAAAAGACTGTACCTCAGTGGAAATTTACTATCTTTTGTGCTTCAGTGTTAATCAGAATAAGATAAAAGAAAGATAGTCAATTGTTCAACATGCATATTATTGCTTAAAATTCCCACGAGTGTTAATGTTGTAAACCTGCTATTATGGTAATAAACTACATTTGTTGATAAATTACCTGAAACTGTGTAACAGGCTGGTTGAACACTTTGTATTGTATTTCTACTTCTATAAAATACACAATCACAAGGTAGAGTTCCAGTATACTAATCACAATGAGGATAGTGTTCATATTGAAAACAAGCCTACGTGCATGTTGCTGACAGCCAGTCCTCAGAACTAAGTCTTTTGCTGCGTGTCGATCAAGTTTTCGGGTTTTTGCCGTAGGCAGAAATTTACTTTCGGGCTGTTGCAGGCTCTTTCTGATGGATGAGGGTCATGACGTAGCTTTGAGGCTTCCCTAAATTTTCTAGATAATGCAAAAACCAATCTTATTTCACAACCTAGTGTTTATAAGGCTTAAAAATTGTTGTAGGATAATTTATAAGAAAAACATCACTTAGGTACCTTATATAGAATTTAGGTTTTGCTGCTCTTCTTCTTCTTCTTCTTTTCGTTTGTAATTTACGTCCTCCAATGTTAAGTCATATCGGACAATCAGTGGAATCAGTGGTATGATGCTCAAATGAACCCAGGATCAATAGAGCTTAGAGTTTCTTGACATTCGTCTTGCAGAATAAGGGAAATCCTCGGAAAAAAACCTTATCCAGCTAACTCACCCTGACCGAGACTCGAACTCGGGACCTTTGAACGTGAGGCAGACATGCTACCACCACGCCCGTGAGTTCTGAAACAAATATATATATATAAGTAGTAGGGAAAGGAGTATTCTGCATCACACCTGATGTGATCCAGAATTCTCACCTGTGTTAATATATGTATGATGTAGACTACTCCTATGATTTAGAAGTCTCATGTTTGATATTCGACAATTTTTTGTTGTTTGGGTCGGTGGCATATTGCCGTTCCCCATGATCGTTGTGTGTGTGTGTGTGTGTGTGTGTGTGTGTGTATGTGTGTGTATGTGTGTGTGTGTGTGTGTGTGTGTGTGTGTGTGTGTGTGTGTGTGTGTGTGTGTGTGTGTGTTTGGATGGGTGTGTGTTGTTTGGAATGTTGGGGGCAGCGGCGAGGGTTCGCGGGGATCTTCGTGTCGAGGGATGTGGGTGCTAGAACTCTCATGTATGATAATAGATTCTGGCTCGTATCTTGCATGGTAAAAACACACATTCGATTTTAAAATTAAGATGTGAGATGTTTGTTAGTCTTGAGGGATGGTTGTTGAGAGTTGTGGTGTTTAAACATTCATGTGTAAACATCGAGGCTCCTGATGTATGAATATGGAGTCCCAGTGTTCGATACCCGGAAACTCTAATCCTCCGTACAATGTAGAGGGGATATGTGATAAAACAGTAGCATAGTAACCCCGATTCTATAGGTTTGATCATGATTCACCCCCCTCCATACATACCGCTCGCGCAGGAAGGAACAAGTTTCTACAATCAGTTTACGTTGCAACGTCAAGATGAGCGGTACAACAAATCCTATTATTTAAAGCGATGCTAGATTCTGGGAGAATCTGCATGACTATGAAGATCTGCAAAAGCATTGGATTGAGCATCATGAGGAAACGTGTGATGGAAAGGTACATCAAGTGATATGCAAGAATCCTGCACATCATGATGCAATTACATCTTATGCTCAATGTGGAATGAACTGCAAAGTGTATCGTGGGTAAGTAGAATTATAATTGTGTGTTAACATGGAAGTGTCTATATGTGTTAAATAGTTAAAGATAAATATGTATATTTCAGAAAATCCCAAAGTGATGACGTTGTATGCAAGTCCGAGCAGGATCAAGGTGAAGATGTGTGCGGTCCGTACAAAGATCGTCCGTCTAAGGATGTTGCTACATCGACAACCGATGCGGAAGCTATAGAAAAGTGAGTATAACATAATGCGATTATTTTATGTTAACAAGTATAGAAATATGTTCGATGTTGAGGCATAGTTCGTGTATGTCCACAGATCCTGTAAGAAAGCAGAGACGAAAGAAGAAGACGAACTGCAAACCGAGGATCGTCAAAGCCAAGAAGACGCTCCATCAAGACAGTTTCATCATAATGATATTCGAGCCCTTCACCCCCTTCGCAGGAGAAATTGCGAGTGATGGTAAATAGTGTGTGCATGAACGATAGTGACATCTCCATTAACACCGAGTATCGTGTGAGCATAGGATTGTACAATGAACTCCCATCCCATTACATCAAAGCTTCACATTGTGATACGTTTGTGTATATTACAAAAGAGGATTGGGAGATAATAATAGTAAATATGTGTGTGTTGGACACGTATCTGAAAGATGGTAAACATCCTTGTGCACCGTACAGTGAAAATGTAATTTATGCATTTATAATATTATGTATGAATAACATGAAAGAAATAACGTTTGTGAGTACGTGTTTAATTATAAGTAGTGTAAATCTGAATAGTACTGCATTTAATGGACTTAAAAGTCTAATTCCATATATTGAAAGAAAGTTATATCAACTATATGATATTCATAAATCATTATGTTCATATGATGCAAGAAGCAGGAGTGCAAGGAGGAGGATATTGGAGATGTATGTGAAAGTTAATAAAAAGATAATTTGAATTTGTACTCTTTTATTACACTATATGGTATATTGTACAACATGAGTTAATGGTTTATATGTGAATAATTTATCATGAATAATTAATCAGAATAATGAAGTTTGTGCAGGAAAATTAGATGATGCTTGAACTTCCAATCTGACGTTCACTACTCCCATCACTGTATCCTCAGGTTGATGAGAGCAATCGATGACGAATAGCAGTGCATATTTCAGAAAGTCATTCCGTTTCAAAAGAGGGTAATTCTCCTTACCGTAGTAGGATGATGGAAATTTAGAATATTAATCATACAGAGATGCGAACTTCGAATTGGTGCAACACAAATTCATGTCGTGATAGGGGTAAGATTCACTGTTAAGATAAAGTTTCAAATTAGTGATATTACAACGATCAAATAGAGAAGCATCCTTAGCGAGATGATTCAATCTGCCCACTTGTGCACTGACTATGACGAAACGTGGTTTTTCAAGTTTAGTCGTGGTTGCAATGTTCCATGTGAATGCTTTAGTTTGGGGTACAGCAGGTTGAGTATGCAGGTCCGAGGTTCGAAATGCAACTTGTAGAGTTTTATCCGATTTGACGAGTTTAAGTTTATCAACTCGTTGAAAATCTGAGAGTCGGAGTACAGGCATCCTCCATTCGAGTCTAGTTAGTTGTATGGTTGTAGGATCGTTTCCAATGTTACAATTATTAGAATCCTTAGATCTAATGAGAATAAGTTCAAACTTGCTATTAAGTATTACTTCCTTGTGATCGCCAGCGAAACCCAGCAGCACCGAAAGAGGAACGATAGCATTGAAGATACCATTCGATGTATTCACGATGTCTACCGTGCATCCTGGATAGATCCAACCTGCATTCAGTAAACGATTTGATTCCAGTACATTCAGAGATGCGTAGTTACGTATCGTTGATTAAATACCCGGAATTCTGGTTCTGTCAATAGTAGTCCCATTCATATCTAAACGAATCTCATCGAATAGGAATGCCATAGCATTGTTACTCAATTTCGATGTTGAGACGCCGCCATCGGGTTTAGTGAGAGTTCCTTCGATATAGAGATAACTACTACTAGGAAGCGTGTACAAATCTTCAGCTTGACATGGAATTATAATTTCATCGTTCACATCGAGAGCTGAAGTGTTGTACGGCAGGAATACGTGTTCTTCCTCCTTACTAATCTTATCATCAAAGGTCGGAATCCCAGTCACATCCAACACATCCGTTATAGAACTTTGAATCCTAAACCGGTGAGAAATCTTCGATTAGACGATGTGATTAGGTTGCGGGTCGAAGATAGAGTAGAGTTTGTTCTCGAGAGATGTTTTTAATATATCATCGTCTCTTAAAACTTATGCCCATTACGACGTATGTGCAATCGTACAGTGATGGTTTCGTTTCTGAAATCTAACTTATCTCCGTTCTGGTCTACCACTCTAATGTCGAGATGATCAATGAAGTTTGTATCGATGATTGGTAGATATATAGGACTTGATGGTTCCTGCGAGATGTGATAAACTGGAGGTACCAACGGAAGAAATTCATACAGGGAATGACCACTCTTACCATTGATGAAAGATCCAGTGGCAAGACTGCACTCGATACGTATAATGGTAACCTTTAATATGTTAACCAAATCATTAGACTCGGGCAGCACGTTCGCTTAAACTCTCTGTTTAGAGGTTAAACCGAGAAGAAAACTTTGGATCTGTCACGACATAAGTCGATAATATAGGGTCATTGAATTTCTGATTTCATGGTGTTGTTATTAGAACGTAATACATATAAATTTATAAAGATAATTATACTTGAAGTAATTTTCACAATATGGTGTGCTTTAAACACAACTCAATAAAGAATGTAGTTTATATCCATACATTTCATACATGACTATAGTTGTGAACAATAATGATTAGTTCATCATAACTTTTAAAACGTAAACGTGATAGTAACATTTTAATTTGCGATAATATTCTTTTTATTCACCTTGATTCCTTATGTAAAAAGGAAACAATGAAATAATTTTTTTTGAAATAACATGCAAAATGTAATCATACATGATAATTTGAATTTCTCCACAAAATAGTTTGTTTTAAACACAACTGATATTCTTAAACCTTAAATCCATACATGATTATAGTTGTGAACAAACTTCATTTCATCATAACTTTCAAAGGAAAATAACGTAGTAACATTATTTGATAATTTGTGCTCTACACACAACTCAATAAAGGATGATATTCCATCCTCTTTGGAATATGTTGTTATCATGTGATTAACAATAAACTTTAAATCCGTATGATTATAGTTGTAACATATAGTTGAAACAACGTTTAATTAATTTTTTTCTATAGTATAATGTCCCCATGCTAACGTCGAAAATGAGTTATCGTGAATGTATCGTTTTGTATCGGTACCGTTAGAGCTATCGTATTAGATTCAATGGTATGAACATCATGTTTATGACTTCTGAAACATTTCTGTCTTGCTCTTCGATGTATCGTATCAGGATGTGTAATACACGAGAGATATTGGTCAGAGGTTATAACTTTCATCGAATCATTTGTTACACCTTTTGATTTTTTAATCAATTCATTATCGTATCAATAACAATATAAATTTGACTTCAATCCTACACACTCAGTCATGATTCTGCCAGCTAGCTCATCCTTAAATAAGCCTGAGACTTTTTTATTCTCTAAAGGAATTTCATATACATTATCAACTGGATAATTTGATGTATCAAATAAATGTATATTTCTTTTAATAAATCCGTATATCTCGCTACTTGTTCCGAAGAGAAGTGCATCTGTGTCGGTATAGTTCAAGCTAACATCTTTTAATCTTTTCATCAGAATTTCATAATAAAAATCATACATTTTATGTTTTGGTAGATCCAGGATCGCTTGTCCTATATATATATAAGTTTATTCATCAATATTTCATCTCTGAGCAATTCAATACCTATTAAAATCTCACCAAAAATCACATATCTTTTACACGTTTGTCCATTCATTAATTTTCGAGCCTGTTTCCAACTGATAGTTAAATGAAATGAATTATAACGTTTTACGTTCTCTATAAGTTTGCCATAGACACAATTATTCATTAACTTCCATAAATTCTATCCAAATTTTGTCTTATCTTGAATTCGTTTAGGTGCATTTAGTTCGATATAAGCATTTATCCATTTGGATTGTCCATAACTGATTACTCTATGTATATGTGATACATTCAAACCAAGTTTAACACATTGTTGAAAATTGAGATAGTGTAATATGTATTTTTTTATCTTTCAAAGCAGCTTTCTGTACTTGTCACCCGGAGAAATTTCGTTTACTGGTAATAGTGGTAGATCATTGTGCTAATCGTGTAGTTCTTGAGGATATTTAAAATCTACCTCCAACACGTATCCCACATTGGAATCGTTGGCAACAGACATAAAATCTATTGATTTAATTTCATCATTGGTTAACCACCTTACATCAGAATATGGTAAACAGTTATTATTCATTGAGTAACTATATAAAGAATTGTAGTCAACGCAAATTAAATAATTATTCGGTTGAGTGTGATCATAACTATTCATATATTTGTTATTGGCTTTAGAATACCGTTTTGATGCCATGCATATACCACCTCTGATAGCGTTTTCGAAAAAGTCAATCATAGTTGTATCTGTTAATAATGAAATCTGTACACCCATCGTTCTTAACCTTGCGTCGTAAGCCAAACCTGGAACTGTATAAAATTGACATGGATCCAATCCATACATGCCGATACTTAATTCGCGGAAACGTTCGAACACGTCTGCTAATATTAGCCTGTCACTCTTAAGATAAAGATTTAAATATTCACCCAGATTTTTATCTTTGAATTCATTCCATGCGGTTTTAGCATGCATGTAATCATCATCGGTTACATTCTCAAAATGATGTTTAGCTGGTAGATTGGCTTCGCGTAGTTTTTCCACACAATCCACATACGTGTACGGGAAGACACCTTTACGTTTCATCAATCGTCTATGTAAGGGATTTGTATATATATTATTGATATAATGAAAATCATTAGATTCTAACATGTCCGAAAGCTTACTAAGTTTTGAATCCAAAAACGATAGCTATCTAGAAATCTTAGATATATACTCTTCCCATTAGTATTTGAATATATTTTGCTAAATAATAAGTAATTTTCAGAAGTTTGTGCAATACACTTAATTGGATCCGTACCATAACCTAATTTTTGACTATGAAATATGCATCGTAGTTTGATATGCAGAGAAGGAATATCGGTATGAATCCCGGCATTTTCCTGTTTAAATTACATTTATTATGAGCTGCACAGATGTACTTCCCAGTCAAATGACAATGATCACGAACTTTTATGCATGTGTTAAGAAAATCACGCTTGCAAATGTGGCATTGTTCTGAATTTAGGTAATCAATTTCATCCACATCTCTCATATTTATATCGATCTTATTGTTACATCTATTAAGAACATCATCAGCAATTATTCTTTATTCTTTAAGAAATTTTTCAATTGCATATGGACCCTCGAATGATTTGAAACGTGTTAAAGTTTTATCATAATTACAAACCATATGCAATGCAATAGCTTTCACACAATGAATCTTGACACGAATCTAACTTACGCAATATACATTCGATATCGGCATAGATGACAAATGGAATCTTAAGACATTTCGAGTATGCATTGAATTCTAAGATATCATTTTCACCTGCTTTAGGCATAATGAAACTTTGATTAATCATACACCGATTTTATGTCTATTTAAACGTAATTCTGTTGTAAAATATGAATTACATGGATCACATATCCACTTGCGTCCTTTATTTTTGGTTAGCTGCCTTCCTAGCAAACGTGATAAGTCTGTTATCAAACAATAATGTCTTTAATACATCAGAAGATTAACATCTTGTTTCACAGTGTTAAGAAGATAATAGGAGCCAACTTGGTTTTCCTTACATGTCATTATATAGTTCATAGAGATTCAATTAGCCAACAAGTATCTGTAAAGCATGTACTGCTGATCGATCATTGAATAAAATTAAAAAAAAAGAAGATTAACATGATGTGATTTTACCTCTCTTGGTTGATATAGGAGAATGATCGACTTATTTTCAACACCGTATATTGTTACTGAAATATTTGAATTTTTATTCTCGAATTTTTCTACATCTTTCAATGCTACGGGGAAAGTTTTATTCTGAAAGTTAAATTATTTAAACATGTCATACTTTTCATAGGACGTGGATCGATTCTTGTTACGTTGTACAGGATATTTGGATGCTAACAAACAATATGCAAAGCAATTATCTGTATTTCGTATGTTATTAACAGCCTTCTTTCCCTTTATAATGTCTGGTAATTCGGTATACATCCCCGCATTCAATGAATCGTATTGCGTCACATAAATAGTTATTTTCTCAATACTGGACAATGCTTTTGAGCTGGTACGCGACTCGAAATTATCCAATGATCTAAGATTGGTCGGGCCAGTTTATCTTCATACCACACCGATTTATCTGTTGACTGTAATATTACCTCCAGTTTACTATTAAAATTAAATTATTGGATATTATCGCTCTCTTGTGATATTATAACATACTCACACGATAAACATGGACCGACCTTAAGACCTGATTTATACATGTCTAATCCCTTATCAACTTCATGCAGTATTAATTTTTTGCACACCGATAAATATATTGCTGGATCTAATATGTTAACACTGTTATGATTCTCAAATGTACACACACGTTTGGAGAAAGCTGATTCTGTGTGAATGACCACTAGCCCATCAGGTTGTAACGTGTCACTGCTTGACACCTCTTGTGCACTTGAGGGTTGTCCAGGGAAGTTGGCCGTACTCGACATTTCTGGAACATGCGTTAAAATATTACAACATATCTATGAACATTGATTTACAAAGGTACATGTACGTGAGATAGCATCTGAAGTTACGTACATTCATATGAACAGAAATAGCATGTAAGAAACGTAACTCAACAGTACTTTAAGTAAACATCGTTCCCATTGAAATAATACGCATTACATGTAAACTTTTACGTAACGTGCACACGTGTGAAACTTAACAATTTACGCAGTATAAATAAATAACGTACATGTAACTGCAATATTAAGATATTACATGTCTTTCTATACTTTACATGCATATATGAAAATGAACATACAATATCACTTTCTATGAAAACTGAATGGATATGCTCACCTTTTGATGTCATTACTGGCTACATAAAAAACTCAATCTGTGTCGTTTGAAACCACTGTCTAAGAGTTCTTCTACGTGATATTGTAGCAAGCAGTCACCTCGGGTTAGGAGTTCTTTCTGCGATGCGGTCATGTGTTGAAATCTTGCTGGCAGGAAGAGTTGAAATTCTGGCGTTTCCACGATGACCCGCTCGCCATATCTGGTCTTTACGGTTTTCACACATCGAATACAGTATTGTAGAGTTTCTTCCAGATCTCGTAATTTTCTCGTCCTTCGGCTAACTGGTTTAGCAGCAACATTTCGTGGTCTTAAACAAACATATCAAGACAAACGAATCAGTATTACTTCTACACCCTTCATAAATTAAACAAAGATTAGTAAACAATATGCCACTTTCATCTCTTAACTGTAGGATCCATATTTTCGGCAGTTTCGACTGACTCCTTGCTCGCTCGCTCGCTCGCTCGTGCTGGCTGGCAGTACACAGCCAGAAGGTTTTTGCTGCGTGCCCACCCATTAAGGGTTTTACCGTTGGTAGGATTGTATGGAATGATGTAGAATGAAGGTGATGTAGGTTTTTTGATTGGGAGTTAATTTTGAAGTTACCAAAGTACCTTCGGGTTGAAGGGGAGGGTGCAGTACTTATCACCCAATTTTTGTTTTTTGTTTTAAATTTTTAGATTTTAGTTGTTGAGAAATTTAGATGCCAAAAAGCTTGGAAGAAGTATGAGGAGCTCAGCTTTAGCTGCTGACAGGCTTAGCTCCTGGGTTATCTAGGGTGCCCGCATGCCATACGGGAGACCCGATGCAGTCTAGATCGGCATCTAGTGGGGTCATAATTTCCCAATGATCTGACAAGGGCGCTTCTATGTGATGGTAAACTTGCGTATAATTTTGAAGCCCGGCACCTAATTTCACCCTCCACGTCTGGAAGACTCGATGCTTCGTGGAGCAAACTGGTAGGGAAATAACGTCCCACAGAATAGATAGACCGCAGTCCTCTATTCTGTGCACGTTGAAGCCATGCTATCCAGCTGTCTGCTGCCATGCCCCAGATCTCGCAAGCATATAGCATCACCGGGATTACCAGCGCTCGGAAGAGGTACAACTTCATGCGAACTGGCACCGAGGTCGACCCCAGCATTGGGTACAGGGAAGCAATTGCTCCCTGTACCTTCGCCGAAAGGTCCCTGATGTGTCGCCGTAAAGTTAGACCTCTGTCGAAGTTTACTCCTAGGTACTGGACAGAGTTAGACCACTCTATCCTTCGACCCCGGTAGCTGAAGTTGGGGCAGTCTGTGGGGGTTTGGCGCTTTGTAAAAAGTATGGCGTGGCTTTTGTCCGGATTTACGGACATCCGCCAACGCCGGCACCAGTGTTGTGTTAGGCGGAGATGTCTTTGAATGGGGTTGAAGGCTCTGAGGATGTGCTTGTCCTTGCAGAACAGAAATACGTCGTCAGCGTATTGTGCCATTACGACTCCTGGTTCTGTGGGGAAATCTGCCATAAAGACGTTGAAGAGGGTGGGGGATGGCACAGAGCCTTCGGGGACTCCGCATCTCACTGCCCTTAGTGTTGATGTTTTCCCCGCGACTGAGACTTTAAATGTGCAATGTTGCAGGAAGCTGAGTAAGATGTTGATCATTTGTGTTGGGAGCCCCAGATGGATTATTTTGTATAGGAGTCCGACATGCCATGTCGTAGAGAAGACCTCGACATCCAGCGAAACTGCGGCCGTGTAGGCACCTTCCTGGAAACCCTGGACGGCGGTCTCCACCACACGCAGCAACTGCTGAACTGTCGAGTGCCCAGGACGAAAACCAAACCGGTGGTCAGGAATGGCTTAAATGTCTATCAATATTGGGGACAAGCGAGCAAGAATTAGCCTCTCGAGAACTTTCGAAAGGGTGGAGAGGAGGCTAATGGATCTGTAGCTGGAAGGGTGTACCGGATTCATCCCAGGTTTCAATATGCAAATCACCCGGGCCTCTCTCCACCCTCGTGGTAAGTACCCAAGGGCGAGGCACATATTGAAAATCCTAGTCAGGAAGAGAACCGCATTGAAGGGAAGATGGCGGAGCATTAGGGGAGTCAGCCCGTCCGGCCCCGCCGCCTTCTTTAGTTTGAGACGTTGGAGTGCGCCTTGGACTTCGCTAGGTCGGATGGTAGGGAGTCTCTCCGCATCCTCAGGAGGGTGAAGTAAGAAACGACTCACCTCCAGACGGACGCGTTCAGAAAAGTTGTCGTCCTCGGGGTCATCTCTCGGACACACAGTACGCTCAAGATATTCAGCGAAAGCGTTGGCTTTGGCTTGGGGTTCATAGGCCAGGCCCTGGGTGCCATGAGCGGGAGAGGTGTACTGACCTCTCTGTTTTCTGAGAGCTTTGGCTATCCTCCACACGTTTCCATGCTCGACGCGCAACCTGCCCATTTTGTCCTCCCACGCTTGCACCTTGTGCTCGCGCAGACGGACACTGACCTCTCGATGTAAACGTCTTAGGAGCGCTCGATTGTGTGGCGTGCGGTGACTTTTGTATAATCTCCGTGCTTCCCACTATGGCCTGATTAGTAGAAGGATGTCCTAAGGGAGGACATCGGGATGAAGAGGAGCCGCAGCATGGACTGTCAGATTATAGGCGGTCCGCTTCACGGTGGAAGTGAAGGATGAGACGTCGTTCTCCAGGGTAGGGATATTTGTGATTCTGGCATTTGGCGGGATGGAAGTGCGGAGGCAGTTCCTGACGCCTTCCCAGTCAACCTCTCCCGTTTGAAGCAAGATGTCGTGACTGGCAACCCTTGTGATCATCTCTATCAACACTGGTTTGTGATCTGAATGTAATGCATTTAATGATGTGAGTGTGAGATGGTATGGCAGATGTTCTGTGATTGCGAAGTCTATGACTGAGGGCCGTCCTCCTCCTCGCGGGTGATGAGTGAGTTGCCAGGGACCCTGTACTTGAAGTTGAGGGTCCGCATCTATAAGGCGAATGATTTAATTGCCTCTGGCATCCACCCGACGACCGCAATGCCAACGTTGATGTTTAGCATTAAAATCGCCGGCCATTATAGCACAGGGATATAGGGCTAGGATGGAAAGATAGTCATTGGGTACAAACTGTCGGTTTGGTCGATGGTACACAGAGACCACCAAGACCTCTAATCCACCAAGGTTCAAACTAATGGCCGTGGCCTCTAGGGTTTGCAGAGGTGGAGCTGGATGGGCTATTGAACCACATTTTGCCTCACCAAGATCGCAGTTCCGCCCCCTGGGCGTCCCTGACGATCCGTACGATGGCAAATGTAGCCAGGAAGACGGAATCGGGAGTCTGGTCGGAGATGCGTTTCGCTGCCTAGGATGACGTCTAGGGCCTTGTCTCGGGCAAAGTGAAGCAGCTCGCTCCCCTGACCTTCTAGGCCGCACGCTTTCCAAAATGCGAATCGAAACGAGGTACGTGACCTAGTTCAATGCACCATCTCGGAGCTGTTGCGTGCCTGCGGTCAGGAGGGCCATCGCCTCCATTGCCACCAGCATTTTGCTGGCCGGATCTGTAGCTGTAAAGAACTTCACAACGAGCTCGCAGATCTTCTGTCCCTGTGTCTGCAACAACTGCTGCAGCCACTTGAACCCATCCGTGAGATCGAGTGTAGCTGTCAGGGGAGCGGTGTTTACGTGGGCGCTTGGTTGAGAGGAGAGGGTGTTCTGGAACGAATGGGTGCAGAGCTTCCTCCCGCCCCTTCATCCCTAAGCTGTCTAGGAGGCATGGGTTCGCCATGGTTCTCCTTTTCAGCAGGATTTTGGGGCTACTGAGAAAGCCTTTCTCCATTCCTACCATTGTTGGTGTTGGTGGGTTTTTGGGCTGGGGCCCGCTTTTGTTTGCGTGGCTGTGTGAGAGGGTTATGTGCCTCCGGTGACGTCTTAGGTCCATCAGAGGCCCCTTGTGCTACCTGAGCGTACGTTCTGGGCCTATCGGCATCCCGCCGAGTCGTGGGCAAACTGGAGCTGGTTGAGGGGTCGGGTCTTGGGTCCGCCCCCGATGGTGAGGTGCTCTGCTGTTGCTGCTGTCTCACTGGGGGCTTATTCTCTGACTTAGCTGCCTTTCTGGCAGGACAGCTGCCGTAACAAGCCACGTGTGCTCCCTTGCAGGTTGCACAATTGGGCACATCTGTAGATGACCTTGGACAAACTTCCCTGTCGTGGGCTCCGCTACACCTCCAGCAGCGGGGTGTCCTCTTGCAGAACTGGCTAGCGTGGTTGAATCCCAGGCAGCGATGGCATTGAGGGGGACCGCCAGAACTTCTCACTGGCTCAATCCGTACTCGGAGGTAGCAGATGGTTGTGACACCATCTAGCTTCCCCTCCAGATCGTTGGCCCGTTCCACTATCACATGGAAGAGTGGGATTGGGACAGGGCCTGGCTGACCCTGTGGAGCTGGTTTGGTCATCTGCCTGACCAAGCGAGGCTGAATGCCCTGGCGGTTAAGGTCATCGATAATGTCAACCACCGGTGTGTCCACTGGTAGGCCTCTGATGACCCTCTTAACGTCACGGCTCTTGTTTAGGCCGAAGGTGAAGTAAGGGATGGACTTCCTGTCCAGTGCCCTTAGGATTAGCTGATAATCCTCGGCGTTACTCGCCTGGAAGGCATTTCAGCTCTTCCTCCTGGTGACCCAGCATAACACCGACAGGGTTGGCATGACCTCCTTTAGAAAGCCTACCAAGCACCGGAAGTCATCCACGATCACAGGAGGAATGTGCCTCCTGGGTGGCCCAGAACGACTGGACGTGCCAGTTGTCTCCATGTGAAGGAATTTTCTTTCCCTTCGCCGGTTGCTCACGGTGTGAAACTCAGCCTCATCAAAATCTGTAGATATGTTCGATGAGCTGTGTTCCCCATCGGAGACATCCATACTGGAGGATGAATTCCTCGGAACCACGGTTCCGTCGGTGAAATACTCCTCGTCAGAGGAGGAGTTGTCTGAGGGCTCACCCTCTGAAATTTTGCCTACCCGCCATGGTATTTCGCGGGAAGGGCCCTTGTCAGTTTGCTGTTTGGCGATAGCTAAACTTTTGGCACTGCCATTTACGCCATCTCCTGACTTTCGGCGTGGCCGTTTGCTTCCTGCAGTCAGGGTTGGAGCCCTGACAGCAAGGTGGGTGATTCTAGTGCTAGTACTGGGGAGCGCTTCCATTTCTGGAAGACAGGTTGGTGAGGAAGGGATGGGTGATTCACCTAATTTGGCCATTTTGCCCTGCACCGAAGTGCAATGCACAGCTAACCTTGACTGTATACTTACCAGTCAGCACGGGTTTGCTAAAAAGCGTGAGGTACAGAGGGCCGGACCCGAAGGCGCCTTATAAAACCGTCTTTTAAGACGTTGGCTTAGGCCGTGTGCCTCACCTGGCTGATGTGGAGCTGGCCGGCTGTTTTCTCGGAGATTGTTGTCGCTCGCACGCTGCTGCTGCCTTCTGCTGAAGATTTAGCGAATTGCCGGGAGCTTCCCTAATGTCCCTCCCGATGGTGGCAATTCGCTGACTCCGAAATTCTGGAAGCGCTGGCAACTTCAACTCTCGAAGGCGAAATTTACTCTACGACGTCTCGAAGCAGAGTCCTGACTCCTTGCTCTCTGTGACGGGCTTATTTATTAAAGAGGCTTCGCCCACTTCCAGTAGATGCATAATTGTATGTTATTACGTAGTTGAGTAAGCATATTAGTTTAAATGTTAACTATCTACATATTTACTTAAAGTTTATTACTAAGAACTTTTTCATCAAACTAAGTGCTTATATAGGACGAGATTTTACACTGTACAATTTCCCCCACCATTCATCCACATGCGTGCACACACTAATTGTGAATCGCTCCCTACAACTTGGAGGGGAATGTAGACATGCTTGTACAAAATTTATTTTTTTTTTCGAAACATTGGCATATTTATACTTATTATTCTAACACATTCAGAGTATCGTTTTATCACTCTTGCAAATTTATAGATTCATTCGTTTAATGTACTAACGAATTCTATTTTTTTCTTTTTTCATAGTATTAGTTTACCATTATTCGATCGATGCAATATTAAGCGAACTTTTGGATACCACTGTGTATCGTCTGGGGGATTTCGGACTTCTTGCGGTGACATTCCATTACCTCCCCTCTGTTTCATCGTCCAGACAGCTGTGCTTATCTACACCGTATGAAAGGGTTTACTATATTATCATAACTTGCATACGTATTTCATCTTGTACATGCTAAACTGATTGCATTAACCGCTATAACATACTTATACATGTAGATACGTATAAATCTCCTGCCTTCCGCAATCAATTCTCCTCGTATACTTCCTACACAATTTTTCTCAAAGTTATATTCATCATTGTTACAGAGATGTACTTTCACTATTATGCGCCACTTTATTTTTTATCGCAATGCTATGTTTGATCTTAGAGGAAATTCTTTTTATCAGTCATCATCTGATACACACCTTTTGTTTATCTATCACTGTTATGCTCCACTTTTATCGTGCTAAGTGGGAACGTACGCTTTTTTATACAACCATTCAGGCATTATTATTTATCCATCAACGTGGAATAAACTTTCAGACAGATTTACATTATTTTTTTCTTTATTTTCTTTTCTTATACTTCGAGGTGGGAAGATTCTAACCTTGGCTTAACATTTCACCACACATACATTACTGTCAACCTTTCAGACATCATTATTTTTCCTTATTATCCATCGATGTGGAACAACCTTTCAGGCAGATTTGCCTTACTTTTTTCTTTTCTTGTACTTCGAGGTGGGAAGATTCTAACCTTGGCTGAACCTTCTTCCCACACTTACATACATTACTGGAAAATGGATTCTGGAGAGGGAAGATCCCCTTACCAGATTGTCTTAATACATTTATTTCATAAATATTTCTCAGTACACGTAACTAGTTATTCTCTCGATATTCTAATACATATGGAATAAAGGTATTACATTTTATCATAGACTAAACGAAAAATGCATCGAACCCTAGCCTCGATATTCATACATGAGAGTTTAAGCACACACTCAACCCTCCACTATTATCATACATGAGAGTTCAAGCACACACACAAACCCCTCGACACGAAGAACCACGCAACCCCGCCGCCACCATTCCAAACACCTATCCACACACACACACACACACACACACACACACACACACACACACACACACACACACACACACACACACACACACACACACACACACACACAACGATCCTGGGGAACGGCAAAACGCCACCGAACCAAACAACAAAAAATCGTCGAATATCAAACATGAGACTTCTAAATCATATGGGAATTCTACATCATACACTTATTAACACAGGTGAGATTTCTGGATCCTATCCAGTGTGATTTAGAGTACTCATAATCATACTACTTGCATGCTTGGTCATTGACAGCAGACAAACTCGAAATATATCAGTATTTGTGAGAAGAATAGGTATTTATAGATGTTTGCTTTTATAAAGATAGAGGTACCATCACGGTTTTACGCCAAATTTCCTTTTACTGCCAACGCACCCATAAAAAACAGGATGGCAGTTCTAAAGATATAGTTAATTTAGGAAACATGCTTTCTCAGACTCAATTACCTTTCCGTACCATATTTTGTCAGTATACACTGTAGGTACTGTTTATTCTCAATGAACCTAAACCAATGAATTCTAAACTATTTCTAAATAATAAAATTACAAATAGTTACAAAGTTGCATGATTGAGCTTCAAACTTTTCCCCTGCGATAACACGTGACATGTAGACCCATCTGTGGAAAACAAAGTGAGGACGGTGAAGTGTCTTGTTTTTTTTTGTCCCAGGTAATCTCTTGTGTGGAAGATTAAGATAACTAAAAGAAAGTCTACGATATAATAAATGTTGACAGGAACAAGATAATAAATAACTCACACTGATTTCTTCTTTCACTCTTCTACAAGGTAGAAGAGTTTGCTTCAAGGTAAGATAATCTTTCAAAATATTTTTATCACATTCCGTTGAATATACGACATAAAGGATACAGGAGACTGAAGTGATAGTTAATTAAAATCAAACACAGTACGTTTAAATATATGTAATGGATTATAATTTAATCAAGAGAATATATGAGCTGTTTTGACTAACTCTTATATTCCATCTCCTACTTCCAATAAGTGAAGATGTATTATAGATTTCAGTATAAATACACGTTTTGAGATGCCTCGAACGAAAATTTCTGTTTGTGAAGAGCATAATTATAAAACAGGTTGGTTAAGTATTTAACTTGGGATTTACGTTTAGCATCATATAAACATGTGATGTGGCGAATATGAAGAACCATATAATAATTTAAGAAGACTATCATATGATCATTGACTATTCATTCCGGATGTTAAGTATATCGTGAAATATCGAGGAGCGTCACTAGAAGTGTTTGCTGTGAACATATTATCTATTACTGTTGAACTATAAGAGATACAAATGTAGATTAGTTAAACCTGTCAACTTAAATAACAACTTTTTACAATTACCATTTCCAAGATAATCGCTGCAATCAGTTTTCAACATTTATATAATGATAGCTTAGTGATGACAAAGATTTACATCTCCTGCATCAAAAGAGAAGAGAATTTCATAGCGAAGAGCTTTGACTGTTGCCGAAGCCTACTCTGTTGTAGCATTTATAATGAAACATGTGATAATATCATTTGTACAAAAGTTTACTTGAATTAACTGAAGTAGATACAAGAATATACTTTTGTAAGAAGAGTTTGTACGAGTATATTTTTATGGTAACAGGAAGTTGTGTTGTTTTGGAGATTTAGGTTAAGGTGGTCCTAGAACAAGTCTGGTTTTTGTATAGTTCTCCGGGGTCAAGGTCGTACTCTCCAGGTCCACGGATGAGGTTATTGAAACTGTTAGGAAATTGTGAGTAGAAGTTGTGGAATAGATGGAGGATGTGGTCAAACAAATTAGGGAAGGTTAGGTCTATATGGATATTGTCGTGTGGGATGTACCAGTCAGCTGCGACTGCAGACCGGAGGTATCGGTTTAGTACGACTTGGAGTTTGGAGAGATGTGTTTTTGCTGCTATACCCCAGACCTGGCAGGCGTAGGACGATGCTGGCCTTCTGCTCGTAAAGCAGAAGCTTGTTTCTCAAAGCTAATGGAGAGTTGCGAATGTACAGTGGGTACATCATGGCCATCCATCTATTGACTATGTTAGCCAGTGTCGTGCTGTGTGCCTTCCAGGTAAGGCGCATGTCCAAGATAACACCAAGGTATGTTGTCTGCGATGACCATGGCACTTCTGTATCTCCGAGGCGAAGGTTTGCTACATCTTGTATAGCTCACCGTGTAAAGGTGACGGCTTGGGACTTCGTGGCATTGAGTTTTCATCGCCAAGTTGCTAACCAGACATACAACATATTTGCAAGGATCTACGCCCTGTGCACTGCGATGCCATGTTTGTGAGATGCTGTTGTTATGGCTGTGTCGTCGGCAAACAGGTAAAGGTTGCAGCCACTGGTTTTCATTTGTTTTATTTCTTTGTATGCAAAAACAATAAAATTGTCAAACCACCTATGAAACACGAGGTTCTAGGCTCACAGATATTCTAGGTTCAGGATAATTCCGCTCTGAAAGACAAATATTTGTTTGGCTGGTTTTATTTAAGTATATACAACAGCTACTTTTCCCTCCTTCTTGTCAAAAAGCAATTATTTATACGCTACAGCTGATGAACACAATTTTAATTTGATAGGAGACATTGTGGTTAATTAGATATCTATATACTGCGCGGTAACATATTGCCTACAGAGCCATCTATTAACAGCAAGGAGAGGCGGGTCAAAGGATTCACTATTCGTTTCTTTCTCAGTTAAAACATTTGTTGTACTGCATAATGCGTGTCCTATACAATTTATATTAACGAGGTTAGGATAATGTATTACACTCACACAACTTTCTTAACTCAGTCTTCTACAAAGCCTTACTTTTGTACTTGTTAAAAGTTTATTAAACGTTTATACAAACAGTTGAATTACATATTTCGTTTTATATACAATAGTGATATAGGAGACTGAAGCGTTAGTTAACAAGCGGCTTGCTATATCCCGTCCTTCAAGTTTGTTGCTATTCCCATGAATTACGAGTAACAGGAGAACGAAGTTTAGGTTTATAAAGAATAGAAAATTGAAAGAAAAAGAAGAAAAATTTCGGAATCCGATTAAGAGATCAAATAATTGACATAAGTTAGAGATTTAACATGATCTGCATGTATTTAATATTAAGAGCTTTTATATATATCATGTTTTAAGAGCTAACAAATATAATGGAGGTCATTGGGGAAAATAACGATTTCCTAGTTCCTTACCAGAAAAACCAAGAGATATATTTTAGTATCACGCAGTTATATCAGATATGTGGTATTTTGATAATATCGTTAGAAACTCTTTACAGAGAATAAAAAGCTACTCTCACTACTTTGTTAATGTAGAGGATAGTTTCCGCAGGTTGGTATGATTGCATTCTTGGAAGATGGTTGGTTATGTAACGACTCTTTCTTATTTATTCGAAAAATTGTTTGTGAGTCATGCAGTCACATAAAATTACTGTGTTTGTAGTTCCGGTAAAGTCCACTAGACAGCGTTGTAGATCACAGGAAAGTAAAATTTATGTAAATAAATGTTCTGTCCTTAGTGATTTAAGACACGGAATCTGTCTCTCTGTCCAATTGTAGTTAATTCGCCTCAGAAACAAGAACTCGTATTCTCAAATTGGAGGATAGATAAAGAATTTCCAAATCAGTAGATATATTTTACCATGAATTCATTACGGTAATTTTGTATTTAAATCTCATTAAATGTCCGTTATGTCACAATAACAATTGTTAGTGGTGCTTTGGCCTTTTAGGATTTATACTAATGACTTTTTATTCACATACAGGTGAACTAATGACTTACGCCCAGCGTATTTGTACATTTGAATTAACAGTCGCTAATTTAAGGTTGGTAAAAGTTTAGTGTGTTATTCTGAGTATGTGTGACTCCGAACAACGTGATCAAATGAAAAGTTACTTAAATATAAGGCTTAGTATTTAAGTACAGTACTTACAAGAATGCGGCAGTGGGATTACAAGACAAACACTCCACAACAATTACACAATACATGGTAAATGTTTCTTAGTTTCGATGCTTACTAAGGCTGTCGTAACACTGTCATTTTACGAGTTCCAGGCCTCACATAGAAATGACTCCACGTGGCCAGATTGACGGATAGTATCATATAGATAAACTCTACAGTAGCGTCTATCCATGGTTACAGGTAGGGGCTTCTTTCAGCCGGAAAACACCGGATCGAGTTCGGATAAACCATCATAAGCTCCAGTGTATTACGGAGGAAACAATGTGACAGAGGATAGCAACAGCGAGATTACACTTAGAACGCTATGAACGAGAAGGCGAACGTTTTCTTTGATGTATCATAAATTTAGATGAAACTTTGGTTCGATGCTACCAAACAAAATGAAAGAGACCTTCAAGAGAGTGGCGGCACATTGATTCACCACGGCCAAAAGTTTCGACAAGAACAGGATCATAGTTTTGTACTGGAAGAGCACAGATCAAACTTGTTTGAGATAGCAGAGGCTATAATCACATCAAAAGAACCTGTAGGTAATATTTTAAGTAATGTTTTTGGCTTTCGCATGGCCTGAGTAACAGTTGTATACAAAAATTGTTTCTGTTTCGAGCTCTACCATAAAAATGCCTGGCAAATTTTGAGATGGCTTATTACCAAGATGAAATTTAGATACATCACTACCCTCCAGAAGATAAACCACAGTCAAAACAGTGGACTACACCAAATGAACCAACTCCAAAAAAGGTAAAGGCAGTTTTGTCAGCTAACAAGTTTATGGAGAGTGTTTTCTGGTTGCACAAGAAACTAATTTTATTGCTTATTTGGAAAAGACTAAAAGTATGACTGGTGAATACACGTAAGCTTACTCCAAAGTTTGAGTGATGAGGAAAAATGTAAAAGATCCCATTTGTCAAGGAAAAGTATCTTGTTTCTTCACAACAAATCTCCCGTCCATCGTTCAGTCATTATAATGTGAAAAATGAACGAATTTAAGTTTCAATTGCTTGAAGTTCCATCCCATTCTCCAGATCTAGCACCAATTTACTATCACCTGTTCCCAAACCACAAAACACCTCTTGGAGGAAGAAGATTTCTCATCAACGAGGAGGTCTTTGATCCGTTAACCACTTATTTTGAGTATCATGATAAATCGCACTACAGAGATGGTTTAATTAAATTAGAACACTGATATGACAAATTTATTAGCCTTTCTGGATACTATGTTGAGGAATAAAGAAAAAAGTTAAAACGGATTTTTTGTATTATGAGACCAGTGCGTTGTGAGCCGACCCCCGTAAATATCACTTTATCAGATATATTACTTATTAATTAATAGTATACGAGGGGGACCCAAAGAAACCGGATTGTTCTCATAAAACTTTATTAATGAACATTTTTACAAAATTACTTCAGTCACCTTCAAAATACTCTCCATTATGCGATGCACCAGTCAAGTTTCTTTTCCCACTGTTTTTACCGCCTCCAAATCGTCATAACGCTCCCCGCGTTTTTTTTTTCATTCGTGGAAATAGGAAAATGTCGCACGGGGCTAGGTCCGGCGAATACGGAGCGTGCGGAACGACAGACCACCTCTGAAATGCCAAATAGTGGGTCACTCGTAAGGCTGTGTGTGCTGGAGCGTTGTCTTTATGCAGAAACCAGTCCCTGATCGCCAATGTTCCGGGCGTTTCCTCCTCACATCCTCTCGCCGACGCCTTAAAACATCCAAGTAAAAGTGCTGGTTAACAGTCTGGCCAGGGTGTACGCATTCCCGATGCACAATTTCACGAAAATCAAAAAAGACAATGATCATCGTCTTCACATTTGACCTCACTTGCCTTGCTTTTTTGGTCTGGGAGAGTTGGGAGTCCTTCACTGGCTTGACGCTTGCTTGGTTTCTGGGACATACCCGTAACACCAACTCTCATCCCCTGTAATGACTTTGTTCAAGAAGTTTGGATCATGTGCAGTCTTTGTTTTCATGTCCTACACACATTCATGCGGATGGTTTTGGTCTCCTGTGTGAGAAGGCGCGAAACAAATTTAGCAGCAACACGTCTCATGTGCAAATCCTCCCTCAAAATCCGCTGGCACGAGGTCCAACTTATTCCTGTCGCTTCTGAAATTTGGTCGATCGTTTGGTGACGATCCTCGTTGATCTAAAGCAGAAAGACATGCAGATACATTGAACATATGGAACTTACAAATTAGACTTTGTAATACATACCTAACTTCGGATATTTCTCTGTAATTTGTAAATGTTTGGTATGGAGTTTACACATTTTGAGTGCCTATATCCCTGGTATGTAAATTACGGGACACGTTTGAGTATTTTGATGATGCTATATTACACAATTTAAGGAAGGCTTCGCCTTATTGACTGATCAGAGCGCTTTGACAACTACTTTGGCAACCTTCAGAAGTATTCGGTACTCCTGTCAGGAGATTTAGAATCGACATGCGCGTATATCAAATATTTGTAGAGATATCTGCACCAATTTTAGAGATATTTTCAATAATCTAGATATCGCGGAAGCTATTGTTAAAATTCTTTGGAGTTCATTGAACATACTTTGGACTATTGCTGTTGTTCTAATTTATTTTCATGGTAGCATAAGATCGTGTCCGAATTGGTGGTAAAAAGGTCTGGAGTAAAAGGTACAGTCATGTTTCATGGGTTTGCAGCTACCCTTGTCCGTCCTTAGTTAAGCTACTTAGAAACATCCACCACTGTCACTCTTATATTTTGATATCATGACGTCACATTTGTGCTATATGTCGCCAATCCTGTCACTTCTATGTGTCAGCAAATCCCATTGATGGTATAAGACGTCACAAGGTGTCACAAGATATAAAATAACACAACTTGTCAGGTCATATGTAAAACTTTTTTATAAAAGGATCTTCTTGTATAAAAGAAAATCGTTTCATCTTCATATCTATGAAATATTCAAATGGAAATATAAACTATTTTATATAAGATATTTGGGTGGAAGACAATAGCTATTTGCTTTTGTTAAAGTATGTGCTACAAAAAGTAGTAAAATGACATAGCGTTGACATAACGTGTAAATATAGATAGTAGTATAGAAAGGAGAGTTTCGGCACAGTGTAGATATGATGCTGAATTCTCCTCTGTGTTAATATATGAGTGATGTAGAATACTCATTGATTTAGAAGTCTCCTATGTGAATATCGAGGTGTAAAAGAAGGGGAGTGTTGGCGTAGTGCCGTTCTCCCCTGTCCAGTGAGGTGTTTGAGGGGTGATGATGATGATGATGATGATGATGATGATGATGATGATGATGATGATGATGCTGATGGTGGTGGTGATGATGATGATTGTGTGTGTGATGTGTGATGGGTGGATGGGTAACGGGGTTCCGGGGGTGTTTGAATTAAATGTGTTGATAAATTCTTCGATGTCTGTGCTTAAACTCTCATGTACGAATATCGAGTTTAGGGTTCCATATGGGGTTCGGGGGATGTTTGAATTAAATGTGTTGATAATTCTTCGATGTCTGTGCTTAAACTCTTATGTATGACTATCGAGTCTAGAGTTTGATATCTATTACGTTTAGTGTATGATATATGATGCAGTATCGTTATTCTTTAGATAAAAGAATATCGAGAGAATGATTAGATAGGTGTACTGGGAGAGATTTATGAAATAAATGTAATAAGACATTCTGGTAAGGGGTGTTCCCTATCCAGAATCCAACCTTGAGCTATGTATCTAAGAGCGATGTAAGGTTAAGAAAAAGTTAAATTACATTCCCACATCAGGTATGAGAAAATATAAATCTGTTCCACATTGAAGTATAAGAATGGAAATGCAAATCTATGTGAAAGGGTTTCATGACAAAGAAATGTTCCCTCTAAGCATGATAAAAGTGGAACGTAGCAAATGTAAATAAAATAAAAGCACTACCCATCTCTTTAAGAACGATAAAAAAAATTGAGAGAAAGTATAAGAATGGAAATGTAAATCTGTGTGAAAGGGTTTCATGACAAAGGAACGCTCCCTCTAAGCACGATAATTCAAAAAGAATATTCCCTGTAAGCATGATAAAAGTGGAACATAACATCGAAAATAAACTAAAAGCACTAATCATCTATTTAAAAATGATTAAGATAACGAGAGAAAAGTATCTCATATTTAAGTATATAGGAGTAATACAAACAGGTTAATCAATATGATAATATATTTATACGCAAGTAGGGATCTATAGTGCAGATATCCTAACTATCCAGGGCAAGATATCACCCTCCGTATAAAAAAATTGTCTAGAAAATCTCCCCTCAGTATTACGAATACTCCACTGAACTTCACCCCTCTCGGTATGCGGGTCAGAGAAAAAAAGAGTTAATCTCTCCAGACTGGTGACAGGGGTGGTCAAAACACTCTTATTGCTGTAGCGAAGTCTAACTTTGTCAAATAACGGTAGGAAAAAAGAATATATTTTAAAATTAAACGATTGAATATATATATATATATATATATATATATATATATATATATATATATATATATATATATATTTGTGTGAATGATGAAGCAATACTATGAATGTGTTAGTATACCAAATGTAAAAAAGAATCAAATGTTCAGAAAAATATATTTTGTACAAGTATGTGTGTGTAAAGAAATGTGTAACTATATCCCCCCTCCAAGATGTAGGGAACGAATCACAGTTTGTGTGCGCACGCAACATGGTGTTTGGGAAGGAGAGATACGGTGGGGTTGTAAAAAATGCTTGATCTATATAACGTTTAAACTATGATAATAAAGTTACTAGTAATAAGTTGTAACTCATAACGTAGTCACTGGTAACAACTTTAAACTCATAGCATAATATGTAGACAGTAACAGCTCTCCCGGAAGGAGGGGCGGAGTCTCTCTCAATAAATACCCCGGTACGGATGAGTGAGGAGGCAGTCGATTCTCTGGAAATATGGATCCTACAGGTAAGATAGAAAAGTTGTATATTGTATTTCTTTTTTATCTCTGTTTACGAAGAGTGTTGAAGTAATACTGATTCGTTTGTGCTTATATGTTTGTTTCAGATCATGAGATGCTCCAGCTAAATCAACTAGCTGAAGGTGGAGCACATCTTCTCACAAAGAAACTACGAGAATTAGATCAGTCGGTTCAATACATCATTCGATCCGTCAAAACCGTGAAGACCAGATATGGTGAACGGGTTGTCGTCGAAACATCAGAATTCCAAGTCTTCCTCCCGGAGAGATTCAAACACATGACCGCAGCGCAGAAAGATCTACTAAACCGTGGTGACTGCATACTCCAATACGATGGCGAGGAAACTCTAGAAAGTGGCTTCAAACGACATAAATTGTCTTTTTTAAGCAGCCCGTTTTGTCGTCAAAAGGTGAGCATAATCATTGAATAAAATTTCATGAAAAAAGTGATAATGTAGTTACTTGCAGGTAAATGTGAAATCGTACATGTTGTATTAGAACTTAAAGTGTTAATTATCGCACGCCATGTAGTATTAGTAATTGAGAGTGAACGTTGTAGGGTTAATTTTCATGTGTAATATTTACGTACATGTGAATATCGTAGTTCAGTTACGTTATTTCACATGCGTGTTAGTTACGTTTTGTTTGTTACACGTAAAAGTAACGCTGTAGGTGAAAAACGTTAATTTATATGTGTAAAACGTACATGTGAATATCGTAGTTCAGTTACGTTATTTTACATGTGTATGGTTTACGTTGTGTGTTTTATCATTTATGTAAGGGAGAGAGCATTACGTAAAACAGTTACATACTATCTGAATATTGTAGTTACGTGATGATAGCAATAGTTGAAATCTCTGTGTAAAATACATAATCATTATGTAAATATTTTCATATGTAAAAGTTACATGCATGTTACGTTTTATGTAAAGTATAGGGTTTACGTAAAATTGAGATTCATGCATGTAAAAGTTATTACCATGTATGTTATTTCTGTTACCACCTTACATACATGTACATCAATGTTCCCGTATGTAAAGTTAATCGAATGTTGTAATCGCTTTTCAGAAACGACGACAAGATGCTCTGATAGTGCCAATGAACATCCCTCGATTGAGCAAGATGAAACCCGTCCGGACGTGATGCACCCGGAACGATTACAATGTATTCACAGTGAGTCTGCCTTCAAAAACAGATTATGTACCTACGAAATTCACAACTGTGTTAATATACTTGACCCCGTCATATTCTTATCAGGATGCAAACCTTTAATTTTGAATGAAATTGATAAGGGCTTAAACATGTATAAATCAGGTCTTAAGATAGGATCCTGTTTATCCTGTCAATATGTCATAATATCAAAAGAGAGCGATAATATTCATACATTTAACTTTAACAGTAAACTTGAGGTGATATGGCAATCTACAGATAAATCTATGTGGTATGAAGAGAAGATTGTACAACCTATACTAGATCATATGGATAATTTTGAATCGCGTACCAGTTCAAAAGCTTTATACAGTATTGAGAAATTAACAATATATGAGACACAATACGATTCATTGAATGCCGGGATGTATACTGAATTACCCGACTTTATAAAATCGAATAGAGCTGTTATTAACATTCATAATACCGATAAATATTGCTTTGCATACTGTCTGTTAGCATCCAAATACCCTGTAGAACGTAACAAGAATCGACCCACGTCCTATAGAATATATGAATTTCTTAAAGAATTTAACTTTGAGAATATACCATTCCCCGTGTCATTGAAAGATGTAGAAAAATTCGAGAATCAAAATTCAAATATTTCATTAACGATATACGGTGTTGAAAATAAATCGATTATTCTCTTATATCAACCAAGAGAGATAAAATCACATCATGTTAATCTTTTGATGTATAAAAGACATTATTGTCTGATAACAGACTTATCACGTTTGCTAGGAAAGCAGCTATCTAAACATAATGGGCGATAATGGTTATGTAACAATTGTAACTTGTATTTCACATCAGAATCACGTTTAGATAGTCATAAAAAGCGGTGTATGATGAATCAAATTATCAGAATGCCCGAGGCTGGTAAAACAGGTCTCGTTGAATTTAACGCATATTCGATATGTCTTAAAGTTTCATTCGTGGTTTATGCTGACATAGAATGTATCTTACGTAAGGTAGATTCGTGTCACGATGCATCGAGCAAAAGTTGGACACGTACCACCCATAAACATGAAGCGTATGCAATTGCATTACATTTGGTTTGTAGTTATGATAAAAATTTAACACGTTTCAAATCATTTGAAGGTCGATATGCAATTGAAAATTTGCTTAAAGAATTAACGTTAATTGCAAATCAGGTCATTAATATATATGCTAATAAAATTGAAATAAGTATGAGAGATGTGGATGAGCTAGAATATCAAAATGCAACACGATGTCACGTATGCAAACGTGAATTTTTTAACTCGTGTATAAAGGTTCGTGAACATTGTCATTTGACTTGAAGTTACGTTTGCCCAGCCCATAAGCACTGCAATTTAAATAGGAAAATGCCAGGATTCGTACCAATATTCTTTCATTGCATGTCAAAATACGATGCTCATTTCATAGTCAAAAAACTAGGTTACGATACGGAACCTATCAACTGTATTGCACAAACTTCTGAAAATTACTTATCCTTTAGCAAAAGATATACAAATTCGAATGGAATGAGTATATATCTAAGATTTCTGGATAGCTATCGTTTTTTGGATTCAAAACTTAGTAACCTTTCGGATATGTTAGAACCAGATAATTTTCATTATACCAATAATACGTATACGAATCCTTTGCATAGACAACTGATGAAACGCAAAGGTGTCTTCCCGTACTCGTATGTGGATTCTATAGAAAAATTATACGAGAATGGTCTACCATCTAAACATCATTTTGATCATGTAAGCGATGAGGATTATAGTCATGCTAGAACGGTATGGAATGAATTCAATGTTAAAAATCTGGTAGAATATTTAAATATATATCTTAAGAGTGATACGTTAATATTAACGGATGTGTTTGAACGCTTCCGTGAATTAAGTATCGGTTTGTACGGACTCGACACGTGTCAGTATTACACAGTTCCCGGATTAGCTTTTGATGCAATGTTAAGAACGACTGGTGTACAGATTTCATTATTAACAGATAAGACTATGATAGATTTCTTCGAAAAAGGAATACGAGGTGGAATTTGCACTGTGTCCAAACGGTATGCAAAGGCGAATAACAGATACATGACTAGCTATGATAACACTCAACCAACTAATTATTTAATGCACGTAGACTGCAATTCTTTATATGCATACACAATGGGGAATAATAGCTTACCATACACTGATATAAGGTGGCTAACTGATGCTGAAATTAAATCAATAGATTTTATGTCTATTACAAGTGATTATGACGTGGGATATGTGTTGGAAGTAGACTTTAAATATCCACAGGAACTTCATGATATACAAAATGATTTGCCATTATGCCGTTTGAATGAAATCGCGCCAGGTATACAAAATTGCTAACAACATTGAATGATAAAAATAAATACGTATTACACTATCTCAATTTTAAACAATGTGATAAACTTGGTTTGATTGCATCACGTATACATAGAGTAATAGGTTTTAAACAATCTAACTGGATAAATCCTTACATTGAACTCAACGCTCGTAAACGTATTGAAGATAAAACGAAATTTGGCCCAAATCTATGAAAGTTAATGAATAATTGTGTTTATGGAAAATTTATAGAGAATGTAAAACGTTATAATTCATTTCATTTAGCTACCAGCTGGAAACGAGCGCGTAAATTGTTAGCTCGACAGACGTGTATAAGGTACGTGATTTTTGATGAAAATTTAATAGGTATAGAATTGGTCAGAGATTAAATATTGATGAATAAGGCAATATACATAGGACAAGCAATCCTGGATCTATCCAAACATAAAATGTATGATTTTTATTATGAAATTCTGAGGAAAAAATTGAAAGATGTAACTTTAATCTATACGGACACGGATGCTTTTCTCTTTGAATCTAGCTGCGATATATATGAATTTATTAAAACCAATATACATTTATTCGATACATCGAATTATCCAATGGATAATGTGTATGGTATTCCGTTAGCAAATAAGAAAATTTCAGGATTATTCAAGGATGAGCTAGCCGGTAGAGTGATGACTGAATATGTGGGATTGAAATCGAAATTATATTGTGATCGATATGATACTAAAGTGATTAAAAAATCAAAAGGTGTAACCAAAGATTCGATGAGATTCATAACCTTTGTACAATATCTGACACGATTCATCGAAGCATGCAGACATGTTTCAGAAGTTATAAACATAATGTTCATACCATTGAATCTAATAAGTTAGCTTTAAGTGGTATCGATACAAAACGATACATTCCCGATAATTCATTTTCAACATTAGCATGGGGACATTATACTATAGAAAATTGTCAAGTGTAATGTTTTTAATTTCTCAATAAAGCATAGATTCAACTGAGTTAAAAGTTATTACTAGGCGCATGATAATAACATATTACTGTATTTCAAAAAACAAAATAATTGAGTTTCAAGTATAATTGTAAAGTGTGTTACTAATTACATGATAATAACATATTTACTTCATTTGAAAGATAATGTTTTTCTTTTTTTATGTTTACGTTAGGGGGGAGAAATATTTTTTCCTATTCATGTCGTTTTTAAATGTTAGATAGCTGGAATCAATGTGACCTTATTGATCTCTACAATTAAATGTTAATTCAACTATAATCATGTATGATTTTTTATTAAAATATATTTACTAATTATATGAAAATGTTATCATCATGTTTCCGTTAAGGGGAGAGGGGTAATTTATATATAAGCAATTATGAACTAGCATGTACATTATGTTAAAGGCTCTTATTTCAGCTATAATCATGTATGATGTTTGTTTAACGTATATTACTAATTACATCAAATTGTTATTATCATGTTTACGTTAAGGGGAGGTGAATTTATATATGCTCAATGTGAACTAGCATGTACGTTATGTTAAAATCTCTACAATTAAATGTTAATTCAACTATAATCATGTATGATTTTTTTTAAAATAAAAAGTATAAAAATGTTATTATCATGTTTAAGTTAAGGATATGTAAATTTTAATATAATCAATGTGAACTAGCATTAATGTTATGTTACAGAAGATATCAGGAATCAACGTGAACAAAAAAATAAAACACAATATATCATTAAAATTATATTTCTTTATTGAATTGTGTGTTTTTTATTTATACAATATCCACCTCATTAATCCATTCACGGGTAGGAAATCCTAACTATTTCACCAGAATCCTATCACCACGTCGTCTGATAATCCCTTCAACTAAATACGTGTCTGGATATTGAGTTTTCTGTAATTCATAACCGTAGAATGCTCCTTTCAACCAGTTTACCCTCCAGATCCTCGATGAGATAAGTCAATGGATGTGTCCTTTGCACTGTACGTATCCTAAAGACTTCGACACTCCAATTTGGTAGATAACCTTTCTCCATAACAACTTTATGCTTAGAAATCCTCACGTAGTCACCTACACGATGAAGTCTAGATCTTCGCTTCTCACGCAGACTTCTATCATATTTGTGTACACTAAGGAGGAGAGAATTATCACGAACTTCTACAGGCTTCATACGAATCGTTCGATGGTAAGTATTATTGTATGTATGAATAATTCTGGGTAGTATGTTTATCCATTGATATGAGCCTTGAACAATAAATTCCTTATGCAAATTCATTTTGATCGTTCTTATTAAACGTTCCACTGCAGCAGCCTTAACGTAAGTGAATGTACTGAAATGATTAATATTATTACGATTCATTAGTTCGCGGAAATGTTTATTGTAAAACTCCCTTCCATTATCAGATTGAACATTCTTTGGAAACGATTCCATTTCATTCAATATCTCCTCCATAGCAGTCGAAACGATAATACCACTTTTATAAAGTAATGGTCGTGCATAAGCCATCTTGGAATAAAAATTGCATGCAAGAAGAATATACTTATAATTCCTATTGTCTCTTGCATAATTAGACATGTCCATAAGATCTATTTGTACTAAATCGTTCATTCCTTTGCTTATGATCTTACGACGCAAAAATCGTCTTCTAGCTGGTGCATGTAACTCGGTTGCAATGCGACGTTTTATCATGCTATAATATTTGATGTTTTAAGTTCTGTAATAATTTCTTCTATCTCGGGTGAGTGATTCAAATTACCTGCATCCCTCGACGCAACTAATAATCTTAATCTGTTTATTATTTCATTCGGATCGTTCCAGTAGACGTAATCTAATTTTCTCTGCGGTATATGTTCTTTCCAACGTAAACCAAATCCAGTTCGATTACTAACAAAGTCACGAATGATATGACGATACTTGAACCCTCGATTTGCCTTTAAACGTCCATCTCTTGAATAGCCGTGTCTGTAAACTTGAGTATTCTGTAAGATTTGTGCATACACGTCTAAATCATCATCTGTGTATGATATCTTGTGAGGTAAACGTTTAAATAATAATTCGTATAAGCCTGCTGTGGGTTCATACGTTTCTGTCCCTATCTGAATACCATCAGATTTAAAGACAACTGTCTTGTTACCCAATTTGTACTCATTATCCTCGTAACGTATGCCGTAAGTATTGTCCATGTCACTCGAACTAGCAGTTCGAACCTTGTGTAGATACTTTGACACGAGATCAGATCCGTTATCATCAGCTGTAGTTTCGTCATCGTCGTCTTGGTGTGCTTTCGCTATTACTTTCAATGGTTCGGTTACAGGTTAAAGAACTTCAGACATGACTCGTTGCGTTTCGAATTTCATTCCTTTGAAAGAACGTAACTTTTCTCTTATTGCCCTAATGTGACGGGCAATGGTTTCCTTAAGTCTTATAGCTTCAGGATCCATATCGAAATGAATGTATAATTAATCAGCTACTGCTAATTTATATGAAACTATCAGTTCTATACTTAATATATGACCATCTTTAGCACGTCCGGCTGGCGCTGTAAACGATAGAATATCGCCAGTTTCAACTTTTGCAGGATATCTTTCAACTAATCTTCCGTTTATTGCAAACAAGGTATCATTTACAGCATGCGGATGTACCGATGATACAATAGAACACGAGAGTACACTTCCATTTCCAGTAACTATATAGTATTCGAGTCCCGATGTTAACGTATACCTTAAAGAGGGACCTCGAAACGGACGTGTTTGCAATGAAATTATGAGTTGTGCTTTCAATTGTTGTAACATAGTGTTTACAACATTTCTCATTCGTGTTTTCATAGTATGAATATCATTATTTATAGTGATTAATTTATTATCAAGCTCCGTTTGTTGTGCGGATAATTCTTTCAATCCTTTTTCTACAGCTGTGGTAATAGTCTCGCTAGCGGAGGTGATTGTTCTAGTTAACTGACCTTGTAATTCATTCTCTTTCCGTGTAATAGTATCGGCAATGTTTGTTATAGTCTCAGTTAAACCCGTTTGCAATTCCTTGTGTATCTGTATAAAGAAATAATTAACATAACTCATGGTGACTGCATCACTATCATGTATCGGATCGGCTAAATCCTTCATTTTCTTCATTCCAAATGATAGCGTTTCATTAGTCATGAATTGGAATCCTGTCATCTACATATTTTTTATTAGGAACATCGTGTTCGTGAAGGGGTTCCAACAGCGTTTTCATTCTTATACCATCTATAATGACTTATTATCGGAATCACGTTTAAATGCATATTTACTTAAGTACTCCATTAAATTGTTGTATTGGATGTCGAGCGATTTTTGTATGTGAACCCTAAGCATAGTTTCAAACTCGCCCATACGCTGATACGAGGTCTGCTCGCTGAAGATCTGCATTCGATTCTCGACGTCAGCCGTATGCGTATCCACATAACGTTTAGTCGATGCATCGTCACCTTCTTCAGGGTCGTGAATATTGCACAATCGCTTTCCCTTGAATCGATAGTTTCCCGGTCCATCTCTAGTTATGATATATCGATTGAACACACCCCTAGAGGGTATGATTCTTCGGGATCCGAACCTGTCGATACTCATTGCTTAAGTGATGGATTATTCTATTTATTCATTCTGATAAAGCGATCAAAACCGTGACGGTAGCGTCCCTCGTTCAGTGGATATTCTGGTACTATAACAACAAAGGATCGTTCATCACTCTCCCATATATGTTTACACATATCCTTAAATTCATCATAGGACATATCGGTATTTACATAATATTCGTATATATGTTTTAAATTGAGATTATCCTGTCTAAAGAATACAATCATATTTGCATTATCTCTAATTAAATGTTTAGGTACTTTAGCATATTATTGTGCTAAATATCTATATATATCAGCGACATTACGATGTCTACCCATACTGTAATATGAAGCTCTCTTACCCTGTTTTTCATTTATCACATCATCAAACACGAATATCGAATTTTCTCTAGCATCCGACGTTTGAATCACTTTTTCACCATCACCGAACGTAAATGCACCTATATCGGGTATAGTTTTCAGTAACCTGAGTAAATATCGATATTTAGGTTGCGGCAACTATTTCGAGTAAATGTAGAGGTTTTCGAATCGCAGACCATTCTCGTGAATAAGCAGGTTGAGTAAAACGTTCGTTTTTCCAGCATTTGAACTGCCCAGTATGAGCGCTCTAACGTTACTCGGAAACAACGTACCGTGTCGTCCTTTGCGAATGTCATCCTCGAAATCTAACACCTGTATGGGTAGTGTACACTTTTACTTTACTATCTCCATATCGCGACTAATACTTATAATGCATAAGTTTTGCCTTTTATTTCGTTCGTGATAATGGCGTCCATGCACAATCTATGTATTTACTGGATTTAGCCAATCGTCATAGGAATCGTATACTTATAAAGCGTAAGTTTAACCTTTTTTATTTCATAGTGAGATATGCGCTCTACACGTGCACGCAAAGGTTCGGGAATTCTTAATTCCTTGATTAATTCATTACCATTTGAGGTACATTTACCCGGTTATCGTTTCTGCGGTCCCGGAACGAAACTACATAAACGTTTACAGAGAGGTGACTTACCCGTCAACGGGTGAGATTCAGCGTGTCTCGATCACGATCGGGCTTACGCAGAGAGTACTGATACAGAATCTCGTCGTCTAGCCGATAAGGTGTTGGTAGAGGAAGCTTGGAGACGTGTAAACTCTGCCGACGCTTCTTTGGGCGAACGACTTGCAGCTCGACTTGTGACTACACTTATGAAGGGTAAATTGGCAGCGGGCGCTGGTATGCGTAAACGTCGCAAACAAGAGAGGTGGTTTGTTACCTCTGCTACCACTTTTAGCAGCTCTAGGTGCAGCAGGTGCTTTAGCTGGAGGTGCTGCTCAGATTAATACGGCTGTGAAAAAGAAACGTTCGGATGCAAAACAACTTGCGGAATTAACACGTCACAACGAGCGTATGGAAACTTTGGCTCAGGGCAAAGGTCTTCGCCGTAAGAGACGTCGTAAGGGTAGAGGATTGTATCTTCGATCAAAAAACTCGGGGCGAGGCCTATATTTATCCCGGAAAAGCCCTGAGTGCTACCGAGATCGATTCGTATGCACGACGTCTACACATTCCACATTTTAGAGGTGTCTACATGATCGATAAACCGCCTCCACGTCCTCGATACTATGAGAGAATAGTAGTGAATCTGGATACATCAAATAATCCTGGTACACATTGGGTTGCTGTACGTAAGGATGGTGACGTTGCCTACTACTTTGTCAGTTTCGGCGACCTGAGACCTCCGGAAGAGATAGAAACATACCTTTCGGGTGTCAAGCTCCTATATAATACGACGAGATTTCAAGAATTCGATTCTGTGATTTGCGGTCACTTGTGCCTTCAGTTTCTCCTCGATGAGTTACACGATCACCGTGAGTGGTAGTGATACCAGCTTCTCTACATTTCTAAATCCACCATTACATCTGGATCCTAACGGACATTACGAGATAACTCTATTGAATTTTGAGACTTTTTCCTCGATTCCGAATGTGGACGAGAGAAATAATCTATTCCATTACGTTCGCGATGGAAAAGTCGAACGTATAGTAATTCCACCGGGTACTTATGAACTGAATGATATCGCCAGATAGATCACGGATGCTCCCAACATCGGTGGCGACTTTATTCTACGTGCTAATAATAAAACCATGAAATCAGAAATTCAATCTCCCTATATTATCGACTTTAGTCGTGAGAGATTTATTGCTCCTCTTCTTGGTTTTACCTCTGAACAGAGGGTACCGGCGAACGTGCTGACCGAGTCTAATGATTTGGTTAACATATTCAAGGTCAGCATCATACGTATCGAGTGTAGTCTTGCAACTGGATCTTTCATCAATGGTAAGAGTGGTCATTCTCTGTATGAATTTTTCCCATCGGTACCTCCAGGTTATCATATCTCGCAGGAACCCTCAAGTCCTATATATTTACCAATTATCGATACGAATCTCATTGATCATCTCGACATTAGAGTGGTAGACCAGAACGGCGATAAGTTAGATTTCAGGAACGAAACCATCACTGTACGATTGCACATACGTCGTAATGGGTATAAGTTTTAAGAGACGATGCTATATTAAAAAATATCTCTCGAGATTGAACTCTACTCGGTCATCGACCAGCAAGCTAATCACATCGCCTAACCGAAAATCTCTCGCTAACTTAGGCTTCAATGTTCTATGATGGATGTGTTGGACGTGACCGGGATTCCGACCTTTGATGATAAGATCAGTAAGGAGGAAGAACACGTATTCCTACCGTACAATACGTCAGCTCTCGATGTGAACGATGAAATTAAAATTCCATGTCAAGCTGAAGATTTGTACACGCTTCCTAGTAGAAGTTATCTCTATATTGAGGGGACTCTCACTAAACCCGACGGCACCGTCCCCACATTGAAATTGAGTAACAGCGCTATGGCATTCCTATTCGATGAGATTCGTCTGGATATGAATGGAACGACTCTTGATAGAACTAGGAATCCGGGCATTTCATCAACGATGCGTAACTATGCCGCACTGAATGAACTGGAATCGAATCGTTTACTAAATGTTGGATGGATCTATCCAGGAGGTGTGGTAGACATCGTGAATACATCGAATGGTATCTTCAATGCTGTCGTTCCTCTTTCGATGTTGCTGGGTTTCGCCGACGATCACAAGGAGATCATACTTAATAGCAAGTTTGAACTTATTCTCATTAGATCTAAGGATTCGAATAATTGTATCATTGGAAACGATCCTACAACCATACAACTAACTAACTCGAATGGAGGATGCCTGCACTTCGACTTTCAGATTCTGAACGAGTTGATAAACTTAAACTCGTCAAATCGGATAAACCTCTACACGTCGCATTTCGAACCTTGGACCTTCACACTCAACCTGCTGTACCTCAAACTAAAGCGTTCACATGGGACATTGCAACCACGACTAAACTTGAAAAACCACATTTCGTCATAGTCGGTGCACAAGTGGATAGATTGAATCATCTCGCTAAGGATACTTCTGTATTTGATAATTGTATTATCACCAATCTGAAAAATTTATCTCAACAGTGAATCTTACCCCTATCACGATATGAATTTGGATTTCGCCAATTCGAAATTTGCATCTCTGTATGATCAATATTCCAAATTTTAATCATCCTACTATGGAAAGGAGAATTACCCTCTTTTGAAAAGGAACGACTTTCTGAAATATGCACCGCTATTCGTCATCGATTGCTCTCATCAACCTGAGGATACTGTGACGGGGGCAGTGAACGTCAGATTGGAAGTTCAAGCATTGTCAAATTTTCCTGCACAAACTTCATTATTCTGTTTAATTATTCATGATAAATTATTCACTTATAAACCATTAACTCATGTTGTACAATCTATCATATAGGTGTAATAAATAAAACATTACAAATTCAAATTATCTTTTTATTGACTTTAACATACATCTCCAATATCCTCTTCCTTGCATTCCTGCTTTTTGCCTCATATGAACATAATGATTTATGAATATCATGCAATTGATATAAATTTCTTTCAATATATGGAATTAGTCTTTTAAGTCCATTGAATGCAGTACTATTCAGATTTATACTGCCCACATTTAAACATGTATTCACAAACGTTATTTCTTTCATCTTATTCATGCATAACATTATGTTAAATGCATATATTATATTTTCACTGTACGGTGCAAATGGATGCTTACCATCTTTCAGATACGTATCCAAAACACACAAATTTGACATTATTACCTCCCAATCCTCTTTTGTAATATACACAAACGTATCGTCATGTGTGGCTTTAATGTAAAGTGATGGGAGTTCATTGTATAATCCTATGTTCACACGAAAGTCAATGCTGATGGAGATGTCGTTATCGTTCATGCACACACTATTTACCATCACTCGCAACTCCTTCCTCTACTTCTTCTGCGAAGGGTGTGAAGGGTTCGAACATCATTATGATGAAACTGTCTTGATCGAACGTCTTCTTGGCTTTGACGATTCTCGGTTTGCAGTTCGTCTTCTTCTTTTTCTTGTCTCCTTTCTTACTGGATCTGCGGACATACACGAACTATGTCTCAACATCGTGAATATTTAATACACTTGTTAACGTAAAACTCTTATTATTTTATACTCACTTTTCTATGACTTCCTCCTCGGGTTACGATATACCGATATCCTTAAACGGACAATCATTGTACGGACCGCACACATCTTCACCTTGATCCTGTTCGGACTGGCATGGCACATCTTCACTTCGGGCTTTACTGAAATAAACATATTTATCATTAGTTATCTAACACATAACAACACTTTCACGTTAACACTCAATTATACTTCTACATACCCGAGAAACACTTTGCAATGCTTTCCGCATTGAGCATAAGATGTGATCGAATCATGATGGGAAGGATTCTTGCAAATCACTTGATGCATCTTCCCATCACACGTTTCATCGTGATGCTCAACCCAATGCTTTTGCAAATCTTCGAAATTGCGTAGATTCTCCCAGAATCTGGTATCACTTTCAATGATAGGAGTTGTTGTTCCACTCATCTTGACGTTGCGATGTGAATTGAGAATGCATTGGTTCCCGAGTGAGCAGATGGGTGATGAAACGTGATCATACCTGTCTCCCCCCTCCCCATCCTCTCGTCGATTGTACTTAACGTACGGAGGGTTTGTGTGAAGTGAGGACGCGTTCGTTTCCGAGCTGGCGGGACAGGATGCATCCTTTTAAATTGAATTTACTATACTACCGTTTTATCACGTTCCCCCCTTCCACCCTCTCGTCGCTTGTACTGGAGGAGGACTAGTGTTTATCCTCTCGTACATGAATGGGTATCGAACCGAGGACTCTATCTTCATATATATGAATCCTCCCGAGAACTCAAAATTCATAGATGAATATTTATACGCCCATACATATACACGTATGCACAAATCTTGGGGAATGACAAGACGTCATCACCCTTATACTTCAATGTGGAACAGATTTATATTTTCTCATACCACGATGTGGGAATGGAATTAAACCTTTTCTTAACCTTACATCGCTCTTAGATACATAGCTCAAGCTTGGATTCTGAATAGGGAACACCCCTTACCAGAATGTCTTATTACATTTATTTCATAAATCTCTCCCAGTACACCTACCTAATCAATCTAAAGAAATTACCTAAAGAATAACGATACTGCATCATATATCATACACTAAACGTAATAGATGTCAAACCCTAGACTCGATATCCATACATGAGAGTTTAAGCACAGACATCGAAGAATTATTATCACCCATTTAATTCAAACATCCCCCGAACCCCATATCGAACCCTAGACTCGATATTCGTACATGGGAGTTTAAGCACAGACATCGAAAAGAATTATTATCAACACATTTAATTCAAACACCGCCGGAACCCCGTTACCCACCCACCCATCACACATCCCACACACACATACACACACACCGTCATCATCATCATCATCATCATCACCCCTCAAACACCTCACTGCACTCGGGAGAACGGCACTACGCCAACACTCCCCTTCTTTTACATCTCGATATCCACATAGGAGACTTCTAAATCAATGAGTATTCTACATCACTCATATATTAACACAGAGGAGAATTCAGCATCATATCTACACTGTGCCGAAACTCTCCTTTCTATACTACTATAGATTAACACTCAAATATATCAGTAAATAATATATGGGGAATTATTATGTACACATATACCAAATGTCACATATGAACGATTAAATCTAACTGAAGCTAAAAATCAAAACAGAGATGTAGTCTTTCAACTTCCATGCTATTTCCGTTAAACTACGAGTAACACAAGAGAACTTCATACGCCGTTTTCAGAAAATTATTAAACATGCAGTATTTTTATCAAATGTTTCGAGTTGTTTTACCAGTTTACCTGTCACCCAGACACATAAAATCTTCTATTGTTGATATACAAGAAACATACAGCTAATATGCATTAAACACTAAAAACCAGTAAATGAATTTCCATATTTGGTGTAAAAGGGGTTAACTCTTAAGAAGCCAGTCCTTGAGCATATCGTGTGAGTGAGAAGTTTAAAATGACGTCACATGTTCTTCTTTATAATTTAAACTATTGTAATGCTCTACCTCCTTAATGTTAAGAGAGATTATTGCTATATTTGTTGTGCACGCACTCTTTAAGTGACAGTCAACTTTTTAAACAGCAGGTCGCTATGTCATGGATGTTGAAATTCTGTTCTCCTTACATGACTAAGAGAGAAAATGTAAACAATGGTTTAACATTAGGGACATATATAAGTTTTGGAAAATTCTGACAATTGTTATGCGACATACAGGAAACGGTTGGCTCCACAAAGAAGATATATATAAATTGTACGGTTCAACAAACCATAACTTTTGAATTAAGATTTTCTCTCTCACGGTTTACTCCTTTTACAAAACTCCCCTCAACTGAATAAATTCCTGAGGGCATCTCTAGTAAACTGACTATCGTTATTTGTTATATTTATCATGAAAGTTACTCAAGTATTGCATTTTATTCCAAATTGCTAGACCCTAGGGAAACAAAATTTGGGAAAACGTGAACTCTTGACACCCAGTTTTTGAATAGTTGCAATGTGTGGTACAGAAAGATCGCAATATAAATATGCGGATATTGAAAATTGGTGATAACAGTGATTAATCAGACAGTCTTCTGGAACCCTTTCTTCTAGAACGTTTATGCTTCTAAATCCATTATACCTCCTTGGACGCTTAAACGGTGTACTGATATGGCGTTTGTGAGATAAGGAAAGCGCCTTTACCGAAATGACGTTAATTACAATTGAAGGTGACTACCAAAACTCTTGTTATGGATTTAAGCCTACAAATTCACAAGAGGTCCAGAGGTAGTCCTAGTCGGGCGGGGCTTTCCCCGTCCGGATGTGTTATGCCGCAGTACCTAGTTGCTTTGCGGCTTAACCTGCGAAATGAGTTAGTAGATCCATGTTCTGCTGGGGTGTTTGAAATTATTGAATATTTGAAATTTTTGAAGTGTTTGAAATGGGTTGCCCCTCTTGTCGTGGGCAGCTGCACTTAATCGTTCTCCCTTTTTGGGAGACACGATTTAGTTTTTTGCTCCATTTTGGGTACGGGTTGTGTAGCGCTTGGTCCTTCGGCGTGGAAATTGGTCCCAGAGACATCTGGGGTTTTCCTTGGTTACCCAAGGGGTCCCAGGACGTCTCTCGGCAGTCCGAAGGACGGCAAGCGTCTTTGATCTCTCGGGTCATACCTTCCCAGGGAGTTCACTAAAGGGTTGGGGTGCATTTGGATTTTGTCGTACATTGATCGTGCCCTCTCGCGAATGACATCGACAATGTACGGGATCTGGGAGTGCTCATGTAGGATATGAGCCGGGAATCTCCAGCCTGTATCGTAGATGATGCGGAGTGCCTTGTTCTGCAGCGTCTGGAGCCTGACGAAAGTGGTATTTGCCACTGTTCCCCAGGTCTCACAGCTGTACAGAATCATAGCCGGAATGATCGCCCGATACAGTTGGAGTTTGAGGCGGATCGGCATGGTTGATCTGAAAATAGGGTATGGGCTCCGGAGTGCGACGTGCCCCAGCTGGACCTTGCCCTTGACGTGCGGAACGTAAGTTAACTTACGGTCCAGCGTCACCCCGAGATACTTCACCGTTTGCACCCAAGGGATTCGACAGCGCCGTAAAACGAGGTACTGCTGCAACCGGTTGTCTATGGTTTTCGCCAGAATAGCAGAGCTCTTCTCCGGGTTAATTGCCATTCGCCATTTTGCGCTCCATTCGCCAATGGCCCGGAGCTGGGTTTGTATTTGCGGGAAGCTGTACCGTGTATTCCTATTGACTGCGAAGATTATGAGATCCTCCGCATACTGACAGGTTTGTGTGTTGTGGTGCGTTGGGATGTCGGCCATGTAAGCTGCGAAGAGAGCCGGCGACAGCACGCTGCCTTCCGGTACTCCAGCGCCAATGGGCCGCTCGGTAGACAGCTTCCCCTCCATCTTTACTCGGAAGCTTCGGTTTCCGAGGAAACCGGCCACCAAGGAAATGTATGGACGGGGAATTTCATGCTCCAGGAGTTTGTAAATAAGTTCTTCATGCCAGGTAGTGGCGAAAGCCTTCTCCACGTCAAGCAGCACTGCTACCGTTTTAGACCTTTCCTGGAATCCCAGGGAGGCCTTCTCGGCAACCCGCAGTAGCTGCTCGGTCGTGGAGTGGCCAGAACGGAAACCAAACTGGTGTTCCGGTATTAGGCCCCTTTCCTCCAGATGAGGAAGAAGCCGGGAGAGGAGCAGTTTTTCGAATACCTTCGATAAAACTGGGAGAAGGCTGATAGAGCGGTAACTGGAAGGAAAAACCGGATATTTCCCCGGCTTTAAAACGCACACCACGCGCGCCTCCTTCCAGATAGCTGGAAAGTGGCGCATGTATAGGCACGCATTATAAATCCGGGTTAAGTGAATCACGGCTCTTCGTGGAAGGTGCTTGAGCATTTCCGCTGTCACACGGTCCTGCCCAGGTGCTTTGTTGTTTCTTAGAGAGTTAAGCGTGGTCGCTAACTCTCTAGGGGTAACGATGTGAATGTGGAACTCCTCGTGGTCAGGGGGCGGAGCTTCTAGGAAGCCCTCCACCACCTGTTCCACGAGGTCAGCATGGTAAATTCACAAGAAAGCGACCTGATTAAAGATATTCTTAGCTTAGGAGACTTGTTCTCTCACACACAATTGCTTTGTCTTATGACACTTTGGCAGTATAGCCTACAGGTACTGTTTGTTCTCACTCAATAAAAACAATCAAATTTAAGGTATTTACAAACCAAAAAGGTTACAAATAGTTACAAAACTGCGTAATTCGCATTTTTTCTTTGCGATAACATATTAATGCTAGAGCCATCTGTGGACGGCATAGTAAGGTTGGTAAGGTTGCTTCAGGTAACGTTTTACAGAAATACATTATCACGCATTCCTTGAACATTTAAAAGGGATACAGGAGACAGAAGTGATAGTTAAATACTTAAAGTTGGGATTGGCATATCTTGTCTTTCATGTTCCTTGTTATTTATATGAACTTACGTGTAATAAAGCTTGGGGCTCCGAACTCTTGACATGTAAAAACAGCAGAACCTTGAAGAATTTCTTGGAAATCGTTAATGGTGTGTTGGTAACAGAACAAATTGTGTGCTTTAAGGATGTCTACATTCAATGTGTAATAAAACTTTGTATTTAATAATTCTCGATTTGCAGGAAATCGTACAAAGTCATTCAGAATGGGGAATACCTCACAGATGATTGGTACAAAATTCTGCAGTCCAGTTTGTTAGTCCTATGAACATAAACATCGTAATTTTATAACACTGTTAAGAGCTATTCTATAAATTAAATGAAGCTCAAGTTATTGAAGAAAAGCATATTTAGAGCTGGAATTCCAACAATGTTGGAAGGTACACGAGTTATATAACTAAAAGTTTATTATGTATTGGCCTTGCTTTGTGAATGTTATTGGTGGTTAATTACATTTAATCAGTATCACCCCATTCATTTCATTTTAAAAAAGAAGATAGTTATTTTTCTTGCGTAGAAAGGTAAAATTCAATGTGGCAAAGCACAAGGGCTCCGATTATCTGTCTGATAGGCCTAAAGAACAAACATTTGAAAGTCATTGTAGTCTTTGTTGTTGAAGTACTTATGATCTACAGTTTGTATATTGCTACAGTATTATATTGACGTTTAAAGATTCTTTGTAGATATTCTGTAGGCGTTTGCTATTTCTGATAACATCTGCAGTATGTTTAACACTGTATGTCTAACCTAACCTAATCTGAACAAAGCGTGTGTTTCTTTTGAAGTATTCTCCTTCACAGTTTTTTCAACATTAGTTTTGTATTTATCCATTCTTGTTTATCAAAGTTTTAAAGATATTGGTGGATGATGCTCTAATTAATGATGTTGTGGTACTGGTAGGTTAGTGTTCATTAGACACATCTTGTAAGTTAGAGAATTGTAATAGCAGTAGTCAAAATACATATGTGAACGCTGGAAACTACTCTACAATATAGTAAAAGATCTATAAAAAGTTGAAAAAAAATACATAACTGTGTTAGTGCCTCAAAATACTTGCAACCAGAAGCAACAAAGTACTACAGATATGTCAGAATTTTTAAAAGGATACATGTGAGGGTTTAGAACAAATGATAAAATGATTAAATTCAACGGATGGTGGAGAAATACTCTAACTTAGATCTACGTCAATTAGGAGGTATTGTTAGGTTAGGTTTGTTTACTAAACGTTAAGTGATAAGGGAATAGAACAAAACAACGTTTCGGAAACGGTCATTGAAACATTACCAAATAGTACAAGTCGAAGAGATTCATTTTAAATAAAGCTAAATGTAGGAAAACATCAGCTAAATGCAACAAAATTTCAGCTAAAGGGCCGCTAATTAGCGATACGTTGGGACAATCTTCTTATCTAATTCTATGATTTTGTCTTACAGCTTTCTTATACACTGACCATGTAAAGTGAATGAAATGACAAAGCTATTACATAGCGACAAGGTCTTAAATGTTTTGACAACCACTTAAATCCAGTGTACTCCGTTATACCCATTTCATCAGTAACATAATATACATATTTACTTATTTAAAATTCATCACTCAGCCTCTCAGTACACTTGACTATAGAGACACAGAGTACGTAAAATGAATTAAAAAAAAGACAATACAGATGTTAAGCTACATTTTGCAAATAGTTTTAATTATGAAAATAAAGTAAATGGATTAATTAGCTGATCACAAGCATTTTGTTTTGAACAATCTCTGTTAACAAATTAATGTGCTCAAGACGTATTGGAGCAGATTGTTAGAGTATATTTGTTATACTACTTAATAATATATGTTGTGTCAACAAGTTTTTGCAAATTCTAGTAAAAACTATTCTATCTCCTTCATGTTAAATACACATTCCCTGTTGTTGATATTTCGTGTTGACAAGGTTACAAGAGGCTGTACTAATATTCAGGTGATAGTCAAATATTTAATGTCCTAGTTATGTAATGGATATGAAACTCTGTTTCTTTGGACAGCTAAGAGGCACACACTTCACATTTGTGAAATGTACCAGTTTGGGTCAATTCAAATAATAAGGAACATGTTCATAATAGTTTACATCACCAATAAATGTATTTAATATTGTTTTTTAGGACAAGTTTGTCTACCTCTTACAATTTAGTAGAAATGTAAGAACCATTCGGAATGAAAGGGCTTTCTGAGAATATATCTAGAATATGTAAAATGCCTATCCACTTAATTGGACATTAAAATATATTATCAAATTAATTGAGTCATATTTGGAAAAAATATTATTTACAAAACTGTAAATTTTGTTTTGCGGTGTGTGGTTTCGCATGAACATCTTTGTTCTCTGCAAGGAAGCTGTTGGACGTGAATATTTAGTTTGATATTTATTTCTGAGCATGCTGTTCAAATATGTTTTTTTTTTCTAATAATGGCTTTTAGTTTTTTGGTCCCAAAACTTTTGTTTACACTGAAATATTGGTACCGAATTTTTGGGAAATGCAGTAGTTCCACGTCGAAAGAAAGCAATAGAATGCATAAAATTCGTACTTGTGCATTGACATAACGTATAAATGTACAGTAAGACAAAAAATATATCAGTTGTTTATTATAACTTATAAGTACATTTCTGATTACAAATAACTCCATGAAACCCGAAAGCGAAACGTTTAAGCATATATTTAGTTTAGTTGACTTGCTCTCTCATACAAAATTATCTTCTCGTATGCTATTTTCTCAGTGTACACTGTAGGTACTGTTTGTCCTCCAATAACAAATGGCAATCAAATCTGAAGTACATATAAATAAAATAACTACAAATTGTTATAAAACTGCATAATTGAGTAAAACTGTTTTTCCCTGCGATAACATTTTACATGCAGACCCATCTTTGGACAGTGAAGTGCGGTTGGCCAAAAATTGCTTTTTAATCAAAGGAATCTCTCTTGCGGAAAATTAAGACAACTAAAAGAATGTCTCTGATATCATACATGTTTACAAGAATAGGTTACTGTGTTACTCACACGGATTTCTCTTCTCATTCTTCCACAGAAACCTATTCTTTATATGCTTCAGGTTTATAATAAAGTTTCATAATTATATTTTTGTTCCAAATTGGGTTGAATATACATGAGGCATACAGGAAGTTACAGTGATGGTTAAAATGTTAAAAAGCACATAGCTGTGTACTGACCTTTATGTTTTATGCTATTACTATGAAATTACGTGTAATACAAGAATGTAGTATAGAACTGTTAAGGTGCAAAATGAGCCGAACATTGAAAAATATCTCGGATATTGTTAATGAAGGTAACAATTACAACAGATTGCTTTGTAACGTTGCTCGAGTTTTGTGAGTCATGACAATTTGTTTATATTTCTTATTTAGCATTTTTATGAAGTTATACAGTTGTCATCAATAAAGATGAACTCCCAGACCGTTCCTACAAAATTCGAGAATACATCTCTTAAATGTATTTCATTTAGATCGCACGAACAACTAGATCATGAGCGACCATGTAGATCTAAAAACAAAATTAATATTGTGTTTCAGTACAGTCATGTTGGAAACATCATATGAACCATAATAGTAATATAATCACTACAATACAGTATGCTACACAATTTATATATCAATGGACGTAGTAGGGTCTCTTGTCATTGAAAAACTAAAAATATATACATTGTAAAACTCACAATGACATTGGTAGTTTAATTCTATGTATAAGTTGAATTATTTGGAAAACATGTGCAATTGTTCAGTGCTTCCTTTTGTTGTGATGGAGCTTTTCATTTTTTGTCTCTAAGGATATAAATATTTACATTCAAATATGTTTTATTGCAAACATTACACATAGTGGCTTGACTTTTATTTAGAAGGAGCTCATGTGACAATTTCGAATGACCAACTCGTAACCGGGTATATATTGTGTGGTCTTTTCTGTTCCTTAGGTTATTTGATGGTCGTTTAAAACTGAGTTTCTGATTTCTTAAAGCTTATTGGGTCAATTTCTTACCCATTCAGGATTCCACAACTTCTTGTTTACGCTGCTGATATGTGTTTTAAGACTGGTGAGTGTTGTAGCTTCCTTGGCTTGTTCATAGACAATATTGCCAAAGTGGGATCCTAAGAGAATACAATTTGTTGAGCATGCTAATGTAGCATATCTTCCATTTTTTTTTTACAATTATGAAATGTTTGGTGATTTTTGTGCCAAAGTTCATGCTGAATTCAATTATGAAACTGTTGTGCTTGAAAACGGGACATATATGTGTCCTGTAATATGTGGATTGTCAGTAAATTTTCGTTGATTTGACGCTATAATATTTAATATTAGCAAGAAAATGGAAGTGGAAGAAGTTGATGCAAGAAGCAAGTGGCTGAGGTCGAGACTGAGGATTTTCATGACCTTGTTCCTCTTTCAGATGTAAGATTAAACACAAGTATGTCAGTTTTGTTCAAAAGAATACAAGTTCAATATTTAAGTAATATGTTTTATTTACTATGATTGATTAAGTCCATTTTTTCCAGTACATTAGGCATTATGTTATGTAACTCATTACATAACTTTATAAAGCCCTGAAGAATTTCATAAGCTCAAGTAAAAGATATAAAGTTACCCCTTTGCACATGGTGCAAGTTCAATACAGTACTTCAATTGGTTTGTGGAATTGGACGAAAATATAAAAGATCTTAATATGGAAGTCGCAATGCATGAATGAAAAACGAAGCTCAAAGGCTCAAGGATATACTAAGTTTGGGATACTTCCCCTCGCAAGAACAATGATTTGTTCGGTTGCAGTTGCTAAAATATATGCACGAGATACTTTTCCTTTCTAATCACGAAGATTCAACTAATTATAAGCTATATCTCATCAACACAATTATAATTTGCTATAAACATTGTGGCTAACTAGAAATCCCATTCTCCAAGATAATATGCAGCTTACAGAGCCATCTATGGCCAGAAAGGAGAGACGCGTCAAAGCACTCATTATTCCATCCTTTGTCAACCAAAACATTTGTTGCACTGTACAACCTAGATAACCAATATGACGTGGTGACCTATATAATATATAATTACGAGGTAAGGTTAATGTATTACTCACACGGCTTTGTTAACTCAGTCTTCTACCAACTCTTACTTTTGTACTTACCTAGAGTTTATGTAAACGTTTATTACATATTTCGATGTATATCCAAGAGTGATATTGGAGACGGAGGTGTCAGTTAACAAGCGGCTTGCTATATCCCGTCTTCCAAGTTTGTTGTTACTCCCATGAATTACGAGTAACAGGACGCTAAGCTTAGGTTTTCAACTATAGAAAATTGCAACAAAAACAAAATATATCGCAATTCGATAGTGAGATGAAATAATTGACATAAGATAGCGTTTTAACATAACCTGTGTTTATTTAATGCTAAGACTTTGTCTGTGAGCGATGACTAGAGCCCTGATTTTATGTAAAATCATATTCTGTATCATATCATATAGTCTTATTCCAAAATTATAAATTACATATGTTTACATATTTCGAGCTATAATATATATTTTACACCATAGTACTTAATTTTACATATTTCAATATTTTTTTCTAAATTATTATAGATTGTCGTTGATTCTATTATTCTTCGTTACATAGCGAGAAATAAGAAACCATTACAATTTTATTATTGCGTTTCTCAATCACTGTCTTCAACTCTACACACTTCCGCTACATTTAAAACTAAATTGTGCGAGTCCGATGCCGACAACAATGATTTGTTTTAAGCCTTTTTTCTTCCTTATTCTCAAACGTAAAACGTTGCAGAATTTATAACAGTTAGCTGTATTTAGTTCAACCGTGGCACCGGTTGGGTCTTCGTTGTTTTCAGAGCTGAGAACGTGGAATTTTGTTATGAGTGCTTTAATAACTGATGGAAACACTGTCCTCTACCAAACTTGTGATAAACGTATTGGGTGGACGATGAAATCTCAAATTGAACAATATCTAGAAAGCAATATGCAGTTTAAAAACAAACGAGTGTCTTCAAAGAAACACGTACTATTTATACAGTTGTAGGGAGAGCCTACATCATCTAGTAATGAATTTTACAAAGAACTGTCTATGGCAGCGAACATACCCTGGAACAAACTTCAGATATCTGCATTTAAAAATTTCTTACACAAATACTGCAACCCGACGAGTCCACTCTCAGAAAGAATTATTTGAATTTTTGTCACGTTGACGTATTAGAAAAAATCAGCATTGACATAGGCAACTCACCTATATGGATTTCTGCTGATGAGACGGATGCTTCAGGCCGTTTCATCGCTAATTTATAGTGGGCAAGATGAACTTTGAAGCTGCATCAAAACCTTACTTAAATTATTGTAAACACTTGGTAGTAACAAATTGTTCAACAATTGCTAGATTCATTAATGGTGGACTTAAGGTACTATGGGTAGATGGCGTAAAAGAAGAGAGAGTCCTTCTGATGTAGAGAGATGCAGCTCCCTACATGTTAAAAGCGGGAATATCGCTTAATGTACTTTTTCCAAACTTAGTGCATGTCACATGTACGGCTCACGCATTGCAACGAGTGGCAGAGACAGATATGAATTCCCAGAAGTAAATACACTGATATCAGCAACGAAGAAGATTTTCTTAAAATGTCCGTATCGTGTACTATGCTACAAGGAACCGCTACCTGATGTATCTCTGTCTTCAGAGCCAGTAATAACAAGGTGGGCAACATGGATTGAAGCTGTAATTTTCTACAGTAAGCACTTCGAAGTGTGAAGTCACTGATTGAGAACTTTTTTTTCGGAACCTGTAGTGTGCGAGTGAATTCATTTCGGCATTCAGCAGTTCTAAAGTGCTCAGTTCAGTTTCCCACATCGCAAGTCACTTCAGCTGGTTTCCCGACAGTATTGTAACTTTGTGGGTTCGTAGAATTAAAAGGCCAAGTTGCAGAAATTAAAAATCTCCTTTATTTCCGTAGCAATACACTGTCCAATTATCACGTAACAACATTACATCAAACAATCTTCCAAAGTCGAAGACAATAACAAACACTTGCAGCCGATTACATTATCTCTCGTTACAACAACACTGACTGTCACACAACAACTGCTTCACAACTACAACTGTCCTGCTAGCGTATCACAATCCCTTTTATATCTCCATTCATGATTACCAGACTGTTCTGTCAATCACTAGAGGTTTCTGGGAAACAAGCATCTAGTTACATAATTCGAACATTCTATCACCTTCTAGAAGCGTAGCTTAATCTAAGCCGGCGGGGCCTTTACCTCTGTTATCGCTGCCTGCTGGTGCCCGATTACAATAGCACCACTATCATTAACTGCTCAGCAAGGCTCATTATTACCATGAAACTATATCCGCCGACTGTCCTCTCATTGCCCCGAAAATTTAATGCCCGTGCCGCGACAGTATTGCCGCGTGGAAGAGAAAGCTGAGAGAGAGAGAGAGAGAGAGAGAGAGAGAGAGAGAGAGAGAGAGAGAGAGAGAAAGACAAAGGGGTAGAGAGATGTCTGGATAGGTCTCACATTTTCGCCTAACGTCGGGAAAGGTCGTGTGTCTTCGACAACTTTCGAGAAGCGATGATTCGGCAATAAATAAGAGGCGCGGCTGTCAGAGGACAGTCAGTGTGCGGATGGAGTGGAGAGTCGTCAGTCAGCTGTTTATTGTGTGTGTAGACATTTGAATTATACCGAGCTGCAGAGTCGAGAACTGATAATTGTGCGTGTTTAGTGATTTAAAAGTGAATTCTTTTGTTTGTTGATTTGTGGTAGGCGACCTTGAAGGTCTCTGTTACTTCATTCTGCTGCCCATGGCTGTACAAAAAAGCCTTTCTTTGCAAATAAAGAGCATTTTGAATTTCTGCGAGCTTAGCTTTACTAACTCACAAAGTCACATTTGGTGTCAGAAGTGGGACACGACGATAGAACTTGCATTGGCAAAGATTTTAGCGAAGACTGAAGAAATGAAGATTTCGAATGACAGCTTCGTTGTGAAGACGGAAGTGGCAAATAACAACCTGGCCGCGAAGTTGGAGACCACAAGTAACAACCTGGCCGCGGAACTCAACGAAATGAAAGCAGCGAATAACAACCTGGACGCAACAACGACTGAATTCAAGAGGGAATTAACCTCGGTAATGAAAGCAGCGAACGACAGCCTGGCCACAGAGATGTAGGCTGCGATCGAGGCCCTCACCACCAAATTTGAGGAGCAGTTGGCAGGCGTGAGGGATAACGTCACGGAGGTGGGAAAGCAGATGGGTCAAGGGGAAGAGCGCGTCGAAGGCCTAGCGAACCGCATTAATGACCTACAGGGAAAGCTCGACCGCAACACCAAGTCCCTGAACACCATGGTGGAGGACGTCGTCGGCAAAAGATGACATGAGCTTAACGGTGACGCGCCGGTACGTGACACAATATCTGCGCGCATCAACCCACCAAAGTACGACAGCACGTCAACTTTTGAAGTCTTCCGCTGCCAATTGGACACCCTGGCTAAGCACAAGTGGTGAAGAAGAAGAAGAAGAAGAAGAAGAAGAAGAAGAAGAAGAAGAAGAAGAAGAAGAAGAAGAAGAAGAAGAAGAAGAAGAAGAAGAAGAAGAAGAAGAAGAAGAAGAAGAAGAAGAAGAAGAAGAAGAAGAAGAAGAAGAAGAAGAAGAAGAAGAAGAAGAAGAAGAAGAAGAAGAAGAAGAAGAAGAAGAACAGGCCGCACAGCTAACAGCCAGCCTCCAGGGACGGACTGCAGAAGTCCAAAACGCGGCAGTGGCGTCCTAGGTCATCTGGGAGGCCCATGAAATCCGCATCCGAAACCACCGCTTAGCTGCGGCCTACCGCAGCCAACTGAAATCTAGGTCGCAGCAGCCAGGGGAGACGCTGCAAGAGTTCGCCCTGGCAATTCAACAGCTGACCAACAGGGCCTTACTGGACCACCCATACTAGTTAGTATAGCGGAAACCAACCTCAGTACCTAATGCCTGGCGACTACAGCACCATCCACAAGGCGCTAACAGCCGCATTGAGGATGGAGGCGGCCAAGGTGACAGCTATCCCGACTTCGAGAACAAGGAGTATCCGCTACAGTGGGTACGAAAGAGCGGCCGAGGAAAGCCGGCGAAGAGCTGGTGGCGTGCGCTGGGGGTGTGGCCAGCCGATACACCTGGAGAGACGCTTCCAACACAAGGGAGAGCATCCAGAAAACCAGTATAGGCTTGCGTGGCGAGGGGTACCTCGACGACATCATCATCCTCTTGAGTTACACTGCGCGCCGTCAGCCGACGGATGGATGACAGCCTCATCGCAGACTCTCTGGGTAAGGGAGGAGCGGTGCCGCGTTCTTGTGGACACGGGACAGCCATGCCCATCATCAAACAGCGTGGACAGGGGTTTGCCGTTGAGGAAACCGAACAGAACATATCAACTAGTGACAGAATTGGGTGACACCTTGCCCGTGGAGAGGTAAGTCTTGCTGCAGTTGAACTTGAGACGGAGTACCGTGCGTCTGAGTTTAATCTTCGCGGTGATAGCTGAGGAGGTAATAGAGTGACTGGGTGCCCTCAGGAGCCACGAGGCAACGGTGGACATCGGCAGGAAGGTCCTGCGGCTCAGTGGAGAAGAATGGTTTGTTAATTAAGAATTAATTAGTGATTATTTCTATATTTGTGGTGTACACGTTGAGATTTGTGTCTTTAGGTGACAGTCAAATGTTTAAAAAGCTGGTCGCTATGTGGTGGATTTTGGCGTTCTGTTCTCCTTCCATGCCTAAGAGAGAAAATGTAAAAAATGATTTAACATTAGAGAAATATGTCAGTTTTGGAAATATCAGACAATTGCTATGCGATATATAGGAAATGGTTGGCTCCACAGAGGAGGTATTTATATAAATTGTACGGTTTAACAAACTCTAACTTTTGTATTAAGATTTTGCCTGTCTTTTAAAAAACTCTTTTATTTGTGACGCCATATCTAGTAAATTTATTATTGTTATTTGTTATATTTATCATAACAGTTACTTAAATATTGCATCTCATTCCAAATTCGTAGACCACAGGGAAACAAAATTTGGAGTTATGTGAAATCTTAACAACACCCAGATTTGGAATAAGTTGCAGTATATGGTGGAGAAAGTGTTCGCAATATACATATGTTGATATTGAAACTTGGTGAAAGCACGTATTAGTTAGGGAATCATCTGGAACAGATTCTCCTATAACGTTTATTTTTCAAAATCCTGTACAGCGCCTTAGGCACTTAAATGGTGTACTAGTATGACGTTTGTGAGATGAGGAAAGAGCCTTTCCTGATATGACGTTAATTGCAATTGGATATGACTACTAAAAGTCTCGATTACATTTTCTGAATTGGCGATTAACCAATGAAACGAATAAGGGAACTGATTAAAGATATTCTTAGTTTAGGAGACTTGTTCTCTCACACACAATTGCTTTTTCTTATGATATTTTGTCAGTATATACTAAAGGTGCTGTTTGTTCTCACACAACAAAAGCCAATCAAATTTAAGGTATTTAGATACAAAGGAGGTTACAAATAATTATAACACTCTGTAATCGACTATACATTTTTCTCTACGATAACATATTACTGTAGAGCCATCTGTGGACGGCAAAGTGAAGTTGGTAAGGTTGCTTCAAGTATAGTTTAAAAGAAATATTTTTATTATGCATTCCTTGAACATACAAAATGGATACAGGAAAGAGAAGTGATAGTTCTATTTTTAAAGGGCGGGCTGGTATATCTTGCCTTTCATGTTCCATGCTATTTCTATGAACTTACGAGTAATAAAGATTGGGACTTAGAACGTTTGAGATATAAAAGTAGCCAGACTTTCAAGAATATCTGGAAAACGTTAATGGTGTATAACAATTAGAAAAAATTGTGTGCTTTAAAGATCAGTTCTGTTTCCCACATCGCAAGTCATATCAGTAAAAAACCTATAGTACGCCATATTTGAAAACGGCAGACTTCTCTCATATGAGATAAATGTTGGAAACCCTTAACTAATCGTGTCACAAACGTCAATTACGTTTGAATCGTATGGTTCATATAACAATGGTGAGAACAGGAGAAAGCACTTCCAGGATTGCATGCAAGTTCAAGATATCAATACGCAGATTAACCAAAAGACGCAACTATTAAGAATACAACCATAAAGCAAACAGCATTACGCTTAAATATATACGTAATCTAGATAACTTACCTTCTCAGATTTAATTATTTGTCAATTGGAATTCTTTTTTTTTTTTTTGTGTACACTCAAGCCTTTTTTAATTCTTACCGAATGAAACATAAATAAAATCTAAATGCCACCTATACAACATAATTACAATTTGTTATTAAACTTTGTATATAATTACTATGTCGGTATATCATGCATTTTTCCTCATGTCCCATTTCTGTTACGGGATTAACCAGTATACGCCGTTTCGTTTCGTTGGCTATCCAGCGGTCTCCTGTCTGGAGTGGCTGAACTCACCTGCCTGCTCACGGTTCCTGATTGGCCGGAGGGCTAAGTCTTGTCTTAGCTTTGTACTGAAATGAGAGTCGTGGGGACTTGTGTACAATATCCCGTGTGAGGGAGGTGTTTCTGTCTGACCTTGGTAAGCTACGAACTTATTTATACCTTACTTGATGTCTTATACTGCAATGCAATAGTTAGTTATAATGTTTACCTTTACCAATTGAAGCCTTACTTCGTTAAACAAACTTCATTGGATTTAAAAAAAAAGAACTCGTTCACACTTGGTGACAAAACAAGTTTGTGTATTACGTAGTTGAGAGTGTTTGCATTTCGGGAATTTGATTTCTTGTGGAAGATGTAATGAGAGTGGAATGGAAATTTGGATGTCCTTTGGTTTGGAAATACATTTATAGGCAATGATTGCTCTGTCCTTCTTAGTATATGAGGGACATAATATTTTATTCCTATGTCCTTCTTAATATATGAGAGACATATTTTTTTATTCCTCTTCAAGACAAGCTATAGATCATTGAATTCTGCTGTTACGCACCCACTTCCTGTATTACATGCCTCACGTCAAAAGGGTTTTGTTTACCTTTGGACTTCCTTTACTAAATGTAGTTTTAGTATTGCTGTACCAATTATAGTACAACAGATTGTGTTTTGTTAAGTCATCCTGCTTGTACAATTAATGAACTGATGATACTTGACATAGATATTTTTGTTAATGTCTTGTAATGATTGCTCCTTTTGCGTATGTTACGTGTAGTTTCAGTACTTCCCTGTTACATGCATTAGAGTTTTAACTTCCTCCACTTGTTTTTTCTGGTTTATAGTTCATGAAGTTTAACATGGAAATGTTATCCTAAGTCTTAGTTGTTAGCTTGGTGCTATTGGGTTTTGATTTTATTATGGTACGTTAGGAAAAAGAAGGATTGTTGTGTTAAATGTGATTTTCCTTCGCATGGGTTATCAGTTGCTCAAATACTTCTGAACATAATTTATTATTTAATGTTGCCACTGCCACTGCTCTAGTTCTTTTAATTTAGTAGATAGATTGTGATTATTTACTTCTGTTGTTCCTTGTCACAGTTATTTGTTTAGTGTAATTAGTTCTTGTGCATACACAGTTTCCATAATGTCATCTATTACTCATGTATTTTCTTGTTTAATGAACGGTATTCCACGTCACATCTTATTAACTGACAATTCATTACATCTTTACATTTTCAATGCAGCTCCATTCTATTTGTTAGAGCAATTTATTAAATTTCAAAGTATTCCCGTGTATTTTCTGTTTCGGACTTTACACATGTTCTCTAAAAGATTTCGTGTACTCATTTTTATATAGACATAGTGAAATTATTTACGAGTGTGCAAGATTAATCCAATGTTTTTAATTTCACTTGTTTTAAATGCTTTGTTACCACTTTATTATATCTTAGCCTTTCTTTCAGAATCTTATTGTAGGTTAATTACACGTGTTCTATTTTGTTTATCCTACTTGGGTGGCTAAGTTAATCTCGAGTTACATTCATTGTCTCAATTTGTATTCAATATGTGGTCCAAACCCCGGACATCGGACCAAATTTTTAAGTCTTACTCTGTCAATCCATAACTTAGCCTACGCATGACTATTGAGAAAAAAACGATTAAATTCGCATTAGTTAACAACTCGTTAATGTACTCAGTTTATGTATTGTTTTACTTAACGTTGAGATAACTATTCCCTGTTACTTTGTTTAAAAAGCTACACCAAGTATTTTTAAGGTTTCGGTTTTCTTCTCTTTGGCTGAAATAACATATACCTTAGTTGTTTGTATGTTGTGTGAATGTCCTTTGAAGCTCGTTGTGTTCTGGATGACATAAACCATAACAGATAGACGAAATGTTACAAGAAATGTACAACTTGTTGGACTACAAACATTATGTCCAAGTTCTTTTTGTGGACACAATCATTCTATAGATATTCATTTTATTGGTTCGAAGTTTGAAATATGTACCTTTTGATATTGAGAAAGAGTATATTGTTTTATATCCCGTCATGCAAAGACGTCACGTAGTGATCAGGACTTAAAGGATTTGTCTGTCTGTTTTCATATTCAAGTCCTACATGCAAATGGTATTAGCAATGTATTTACTTTGAAAGAATTGTGTGACTGCACGACAAAAAATTTTTCACAAATGTTAACATGAGTATCTAGCGAAAACGTTGTAGACAAAAAAGACAGGCTAAGGTAATTTGTGCATGCATATGGGTATATCAAAAATATATAAAGCTTGCAGTAAAAATTTATTTAAAAATGAATGCCAATGAGTTAAGTATGAATTTCGGTAAACTTAGACAAGTAACACAGAATGCCTAGAAAATGTATCATCCCATAAAGTGTTACATAAGTTGTATATTACAGAGAGCTCTACCTTCTTGTGTTGTAAGATTTTTCCGCCCTATTACGATTTACCAGATAAGTAAATGCCATCTTTAATGCAGAGCTCTCTGAGGATATAAAAGCTTAAAACAATAAATTTTGTAGTGAAGATATCTAAAGGATATGTAACTTTAATGAAAATTGATAAAGACATTTCAGCGAGAATAAAGGTTTTCTTAAGTGAACAATTTTTTCATATGGTGGGCAGACTTTGTATCTCATCGTCGGAAGATGCTCAATATATACGAACTGTTTGATTAACAGATATTTTGTTTTGGTATAAGCTACTCTAAGATCAGTTGGCCTATATAGAATGCTATTCATTTTCACACAGAGTTCCCTAAAACATAATTGACGTTAAATAATGATATATAGTTTCGGTTGGAATGTAATACTTGTAATTAAGATAAAGTAGTAGAACAAATGATAAATTGTTACTACGTATGTATATGAGAAAGGAGAAACGTCTAAGCTTAGAAGTAATAACTGCGTTTCTCCTCACGTTAGGTTTCTAAAAGTACATATTAGCATTTCCAAAAGCTGCTTTGTGTAATTGTATGCAGGTATTCACTTCGAAAGTGGTTGAATCACAAGTTCCAGAGGTCCAGAGGTAGTCCTAGTCGGGCGGGGCTTTCCCCGTCCGGGTGTCATATGCCGCAGTACCTAGCCGCTTTGCGGCTTAACCTGCGAAATGAACTAGTAGATCCATGTTCTGCTGGGGTGTTTGAATTTGTTTACTGTTTGAAATTTTGGAATTTTGGATAGGTGTGGTATGGGTTGCCCCTCTTTATCGTGGGCAGCTGTACTTAATCGTTCTCCCTTTTTGGGAGACACGAATTAGTTTTTTGCCCCGTTTTGGATACGGGTTGTGTAGCGCTTGGTCCTTTGGCGTAGAAGTTGTTCCCAGAGTCATCTGGGGTTTTCCTTGGGTTACCCAAGGGGTCCCAGGACGTCTCTCGGCAGTCTGAAGGACGGCAAGCGCCTTTGATCTCTCGGGTCATACCTTCCCAGGGAGTTCACTAAAGGGTTGGGGTGAATTTGGATTTTCTCGTACATTGATCGTGCCCTCTCGCGAATGACGTCGACAATGTACGGGATCTGGGAGTGCTCATGTAGGATATGAGCCGGGAATCTCCAGCCTGTATCGTAGATGATGCGTAGTGCCTTGTTCTGCAGCGTCTGGAGTCTGACGAAAGTGGTATTAGCCACTGTTCCCCAGATCTCACAGCCGTACAGAATCATAGGCGGAATGATCGCCCGATACAGTTGGAGTTTGAGACGGATCGGCATGGTTGATCTGAAGATAGGGTATAGGCTCCGGAGTGCGACGTGCCCCAGCTGGACCTTGCCCTTGACGTGTGGAACGTAAGTTAACTTACGGTCCAGCGTCACCCCGAGATACTTCGCCGTTTGCACCCAAGGGATTCGACGGCGCCGTAAAACGAAGTTCTGCTGCAACCGGTTGGCTATGGTTTTCGCCAGGAGAATAGCAGAGCTCTTCTCCGGGTTAATTGCCATTCGCCATTTTGCGCTCCATTCGCCAATGGCCCGGAGCTGGGTTTGGATTTGCCGGTAGCTGTACCGTGTGTTCCTATTGACTGCGAAGATCATGAGATCGTCCGCATACTGACAGGTCTGGGTGTTGTGGTGAGTTGGGATGTCGGCCATGTAAGCTGCGAAGAGCGCCGGCGACAGCACGCTGCCTTCCGGTACTCCAGCGCCAATGGGCCGCTCGGTGGACAGCTTCCCCTCCATCTTTACTCGGAAGCTTCGGTTTCCGAGGAAACCGGCCACCAAGGAAATGTATGGACGGGGAATTTCATGCTCCAGGAGTTTGTAAATGAGTCCTTCATGCCAGGTAGTGGCGAATGCCTTCTCCACGTCGAGCAGCACTGCTACCGTTTTAGACCTTTCCTGGAAACCCAGGGAGGCCTTCTCGGCAACCCGCAGTAGCTGCTCGGTCGTGGAGTGGCCAGAACGGAAGCCAAACTGGTGTTCCGGGATTAGGCCCCTTTCCTCCAGATGAGGAAGGAGCCGGGAGAGGAGCAGTTTTTCGAATACCTTCGATAAAACTGGGAGAAGGCTGATTGATCGGTAACTGGAAGGAAAAACCGGATTTTTCCCCGGCTTTAAAACGCACACCACGCGCGCCTCCTTCCAGATAGCTGGAAAGTGGCGCATGTATAGGCACGCGTTATAAATCCGGGTTAAGTGAATCACGGCTCTTCGTGGAAGGTGCTTGAGCATTTCCGCTGTCACACGGTCCTGCCCAGGTGCTTTGTTGGTTCTTAGAGAGTTAAGCGTGGTCGCTAACTCTCTAGGGGTAACGATGGGAATGTGGAACTCCTCGTGGTCAGGGGGCGGAGCTTCTAGGAAGTCCTCCACCACCTGTTCCACGAGGTCAGCATGGTCATCGTCCATTGGCTCTATCCTGGGTTGGAATTGAGCCTCCAGATAATCTGCTAGCGCCTCTGCCTTTTCTTTCGACTCGTAGACGAGTCGACCTCTAGGGCTATGTAGGGGATGCTGGTATACGGTTTTGTCTTTCCGCAGGCTACGGACTATTCGCCATGGTTTTCTCTCCTGGAGATTGGTTTGCCTTAACATGTTTTCCCAGGCCTCTTTGCGGTGTGCTCTTAGGAGTCGTCTTGCCAGGGATTTGAACCTCTGGTGTACTTCTCCTATCCTGGGATGGCGAAATCTCTGCCACAGCTTTCTTACGGCGTTTTTAGCCCTTATGAGTTGTTTGATGGGTCCTGGGATATCTGTGGGGTTTGGCGTGTCTATTGGGATGCGGTGTGTGTGAGCACGTACCGCGTTGAGGATGGTTGTGGAGAACTCCCTGGCTGCCGCCTCGAGTGACTCCACAGAGTCGATTCGAGGGCAGGCTTCCACGGAGTTTTGGATGTGAAGAATGGCGGCATCCCAGTCGACTTCATCCACCCAGTCAGCCGTTGCCAGAGCTGCGACGGTAACGTCTGAATTGATCACAACTGGGTTGTGGTCAGAATCCAGAGCATTCACCGCCGTGAGGTCCAGATGAAATGGAATGTTCTTGGTGATTGCGAAATCTATGACGTCCGCCCTGCCACGAGGCGGGAAGTGCGTTGGACCCCGCGGGCCATGCGCATGAAGGGTTGGATCTCCGCAGATGAAGCGGTAGATGCTCCTTCCCCTATCATTCTGGGTTCGGCTGTTCCATCCTGGGTGTTTGGCATTGAAGTCACCGGCTATGCACACTCGGTGGTCTAGGTTTAGGAGTGCCCTGTAATCCGCTTCATAGAAGGGATGGTTGGGCGGGTCATACACCGCCACAAGCACTAGGTCTGAACCGCCCAAGGAGAGCCTTATGGCGGTCGCCTCCAAGTGTTGAAGCGGGGGGATGGTAATGGGAGTATGGGTGATGTGATTTTTGATGAATATAGCTGTACCGCCGCCCCGCCGGCCGACTCTATCGGCTCGGTGGACGGCGTAACTTGGCAGGCTAAATTGTATACCAGCATGCAGATGCGTTTCGCATACCATAAGGAGGTCAATCCCGTGGTCACTTACAAACTCCAAGATGCCCGGTCTCTGTTCCCGGACTCCGTTTGCGTTCCAGAACGCGGCTCTCAATGTTCGCTGAGTTCTTCTCAACGCCATTTACGAGCTGGAGTCAGGGAAGAGGAGCCGTGCAGTCTGTTGCAGAATGCTGTGCTTTTGCAGAGCAGGGATGCGGGGATCTGTCAGTTGCTCCCTGCAGCGCCTCAGAATGGGGAGGGAGCGATGAATCAGTTCGGCGAACCAGGCAGAAAGCTCATGGAACTCCGCTAAGTCCTCGTTTGAGACGCCAGTGTCCCAAATCGGCGCAGGTGTTGTAGCGAGGGGTGCCTCTCCCTCATTGGCTGTTGATGCCACTGTAGCTGGAGCTGGTGGAGGGGGGAGAGCAGTGGTGGCAGGGCCGCTCTGTCTCCCCGCAGGTTCTTGGGCTGGTTGCCCGGCCGTTGCTGCCGCAGTTGCCGGCGGTTTCTCCCGCCGGGCTGCGGTGGCCTTCTTCTGGCGAGGAGGCCGCTGTGGCTTTGCTGCATGTGCAGCTGGTGGTTGTTTGGCGGTAGTTCCAGAGCTTACTGGCTGGGTCGCTGCCGGAATCTGGCTTGCCTCGGCCTGCTGCAGCAGCTGTTCCTGCTTGCGCAGCGCCTGGGCAAAACTGACTCCAGGCCGAACTTGTGCTGGCTCCCTGTTTGCGTTCCTGCCCTGTCTTGCCTGCACTATTCGCAGTCTAGCGGGACAGCCGCCGTAGATGCCTATGTGGGCCTCTCGGCAGTTGGCGCACTTTTTCTCCTCTCTGGGGTTCGGGCATTCGTTGACGTGGTGAGGGCCTGAACATCGTATGCAGGCGGTCTTCCTCTCGCACGCATGGCTCGAGTGGTGGAAGCCCAAGCACCTGTAGCATTGGGCTGGCCCCTCTCTGCCATGGTACGGTTCGATTCTGATCTTGGTGTTGTAGAGGTGGGACACCTCATCAATTTTGGGAAGACCTTCGCCCTCCTTCTCCACTATTACGAGGAATAGTGGCATGGGAGTCCTTACGGGCTCCTTGCCTTCCTCGCGGACTTGCTTGGTCAGCTGGACCACGGTACGCGGCGTAATGCCGTGTTCTTCCGCCAGGCCCACCTTTATGTCCTCCGGGTCGGTGTCAGAGCCAAGACCTCGGATGACTCTGCGCACCAGGTTAGGTCGCTGCAGCGAGAACGTGTGGAATTCTATCCCCGCTTCGCGCAGCACCCCCCTGGCGGCTTCATGGTCCTCCGGGGTCGTGGTCTTTAGGATCACCCGACTTGGAAAACGGGTGGCCTGGAAGCTAGCCTGGAGCTTGGCCCTCAGTTCCCTCATTACCTTTATGTGGTTGGGGAACGGGTCCGACACAATTGGCGGGATTCTGGCCGCCTTTTGTGTGCGGGAGCTCTTGGCGTCCGCATGCACTGCAGGGGTGCCGGGAGCAGCACCCTCCGGGTTCGAACCGGAGGGCCTCTTGCGCCTTCCCTGCACGGTGATAAAGCCTTCGGCGTCTGTGTCGCTCTCCGGTAGGGGAGTTGTGACGCCCTGGATGGGAGTGATGGTGTTGGAGCTCCCTGGTTTGGGGACTGGAGAGATCGGGACAGCTATCCCTTGGTTAAGAAGGCGGGAGGCCTTCTTCTGTTTCTTTTGTGCCTGGGCCTTGGCCTTCACGAGGTTCACCCGTGGGCCGGAAGAGGATGAGGATGCAGAGGTTCTACTAGTCATCTCGTCAGGACTTACCTGGCGGCTGGTACTTGGCTTGTCTGAGTCTGTAGCAGGTGCCATCCGGCTCCCCACAGAGGGTCGAGCGCTGTTACACGCGCCGATTGGGGCGGACCCCGGGTCCCAACCTAAGTCGGGACCCTTGGCTTTGACCTTGTGGGCCTGCAGTTTCGTCTGTCTGTCTGTCGGTCCCAAGTACTGTGTTCCTCTGGACTCTGGAGTTGCTGCTCGACGCGTTAGCTCTAGCAAGTCTGCTAGGAGAGGGTTGGCTGGGCTGCTGCTGCTTGCCAGTGCAGGAGAAGGCTCTGCTGGCTGGAAGAGGGCAGGCGCTGCTGTGCCTGCAGAAGAAGGCTGTTGCGCAGGCTACGCTGCGTAGAGAGAATGCGCTGCTTCGCCGGGCTGCTGCTTCCTTTATGGGCACACTCCAGAGCACGCGTTTTACAGTCCACGTGCTCGTGCCCTGAAGAACTGGCGCAACCGGTCTAAAATGCTGCTTCTCTCGACGAATTGACTGCACTGAAAGAACTCGAGACGGACGATGCCGAGCATTCGAGTGACAAGCGTCGAATGAGACGAGCCGAGTCGTGGAGAATCACAAGTTAAGTTTAAGAGCTCAAACATATATCAGCTTCAGCATACTTTCAATCTCAAAGACAACTCTTATTTTGGTTGCTATCCTCCAAGTATACACACCAGATATTCTTCATTCCCTGTTAACAAAATTCCACAAAGTATAAGCCATAACAGATCAACATAATTACATTTTGCATTAAAATACAGTAAATAATTACAAATTTTGTATAGCGTGATATATCACATACAGAGCCATCTGTGGACAACAAAGACAATCGGTGAATGGTTGATTAACATTCAATTCTTGGTCAACCAAAATACTTCATGTACTGTACAACCGACGTAACCAAAATGATGTGGTGTTCTATATAATATCTATTTACGAGGTTAGGTTAATGTATTACAACCACACAACTTTCTTAACTCAGTCTTCTACAAAGTCTTACCTTTGTACTTGCTACAATTTTATGTAAACGTTTCTACAAACAGTTTAATTACATATTTCGGTGTATATACAAGAGAATATACATATTTATTGTATATATAAGAGGAGATGTATATAGGAGACTGAAGTCTTAGTCAACAAGCGGCTCGATATATCCTTTCTTTCCAGTTTGTTGCTATTCCCATGATTTACGTGTAACAGGAAAACAAAGCTGAGGCTTTTAAAGAACAGTGAATTGAAGAAAAAAAGAATATATAGGAATTCGATAAAGAGATCAACCTGTTTTCAGACTTAAGAAACCTTTTCATGCAATTTGTTTTTATTTTTAATCATTGTGTCCACAACGTAGTTCCGGTCAATTCTCTATGTCGAATTTAAGGGTGGAATGTAATACTTCCTTTCTTTTATGCGTGTACCAGGGAGAGTTCAGGAGTGGAATTAAACTTAAAACATACCAGTAAAAAACCTATAGTACGCCATATATGACAGCGGAGCTATTCTCAAATATGAAATGTTAGAACCGCTTAACTACACGTGTCACAAACGTCAATTACGTTTTAATTGTATGGCTCAGGTAACAATAGTGAGAACAGGAGAAAGCACTTCCAAGATTGGGTGCAGGTTCAAAACAACAATATGCAGATTAACCAAAAGAAGCAACTATTATCAATACAACCATAAAACAAACAGCATTACGCTAATATATACACATAATCTGGATGACTTACCTTCTCAGGTTTAATTATTGGTCAATTCGAAATTTTTTGTATATACAATCAAGCATCTTTTAATTCTTACCAAATGAAACATAAATAATATCTAACCTGCACATAAACAACATAATTACAATTTGTTATTAAACTTTGTAAATAATTACTATGTCGGTATATCAAGAATTTTCCTCATGTCCTGTTTCAGTTAAGAGGTTATCCAGTATACGCCGTTTGCCCCTTAACGATGCTTCGTTTGTTATCCAGCGGCCTCCTGTCTGGTGTGGCTGAACTCACCTGCTTGCTCACGGTTCCTGATTGGCCGGAGGTCTAAGTCTTGTCTTATCGTTGTACTGAAATGAGAGTCCGGGGAGTTGTATACAATATCCCGTGTGAGGGAGGTGTTTCTGTCTGACCTTGGTAAGTTACGAATTTATTTATACCTTACTTGATGCCGTATACTGCAATGTAATATTTAGTTATCATTTTTACCTTAACCAATTGAAGCCTTACTTCGTGAAACAAACTTCATTGGATTTAAAAAAGAATTCGTTCACACTTGGTGACAAAACAAGTTTCTGTATTACGTAGTTTAGAGTGTTTGCATTTGGATGCTCTTTGGTTTGGAAATACGCTTATATGGAATGATTACTATGTCTTTCTGAATATATGAGGGACATAATTGTTGATTCTTTTTCAAGACAAGCTATAGATCATTTAATAATTTTGGCACGCATCCACTTCCTGTATTCATCTCTCAGGTCAAAAGGGTTTTGCTTACGTTTGGACTTTCTTTACTAAATGTAATTTTAATATTGCTGGACCAATTATAGTACAACAGATTGTGTTTTGTTAAGTCATTCTGCTCTTACAGTTAATGAAGTGATGGTACTTGACACATATTTTTGTTAATGTCTTGTAATGATTGTTGCTTTTGTGTATGTTACGTTTAGTTTCAGGACTTCCAGCTTGCATCCATTAAAGTATTAAATTCCTCTACTTATTTTTTCGGGTTTATAGTTCATGAGCTTTGTCATGGAAATGTTATCCTAAATTTTAGTTGTTAGCTTGGTACTATTGTAGCTGGGTTTTGATTTTATGAAGATACGTTAGGAAAAAGGAGATTTGTTGTGTTAAATGTAATTTTCTTTCGTATGGTTTAAAAGTTTTTGAAATACTTTGGAATACAATGTATTATTTAATGTTGCTACACTCACTACTCTACTTATTTTAATTTGGTAGATAGATTTTGATTATGTACTTCCGATATTCCTTTTGAGAGTTATTTACTTAGTGTAGTTTATTGTTGTTAATACTCAATGTCTAACAACAGTCATCTATTACTCTTGTATTTTCTTGTTTTAAGAAATATATTCTACCCTCACACCTTGTTAACTGCCTATTCATTACATCTTTGCTCTCTTCAAAGTAGTTACTACTGTAGGTTAATTGGACGTGTAGAAAGTTGTTTATCCTGCTTGGGTGCCTGAATTAATCTAGAGTTACATACATTGTCTCGAATTTTATTCAATAGTTTCTACTTTTTTGAGTTTAGTAGAGATCAAATAATGTCTGAGAAAATATTAGTAGATTGAGATATTTAGATTTAACTTTTCTAATTGTGTTCAGTGCTCATCCATGTCAAATTAACTGATGAGGGTAGTTATACAAGAGCATGTTTGTCTTATTGATTTGTTCGTTAAAGGTTTTAGATTTTATTTAATTTAGGATTTTATTACTGAAAGCATATTGCAATAGAAATAACAGACCAACCTGTAGTTTGTTATGAATTACATGTTTGAAAATCTATTCAAAGTTTAAAGAATAAATATTTCTTCTTCGGTACACAGGATGTTCACGTAAATAAATCTTATTTCCTGTATTCCGTCCTACTATGAGACAGTCTTTTGTTTACCGATAACTTTATTTTGGAACTATTTTCCACCTAGTAGAGCTGTAACGTGTATGTGCGGGTATGCCGACGTAAGCTGGTGGACATTTTTCTGATACTTGAACGAAGTACTCGTTGCAAAAGCTCACGTTGAGTTTTGGTTGCGAAAAGGCCGAATTTGTTTTTTGAAACTATTCAATAACGTGATTCCTACTGCTCTACAAATTTCTGTTGTTTCCTGCAGCTAAATACAACGGTACATAATACGCCATATCAATGCTTATCTCTCCTAAACAATTGAAGACTGTTCAGAAACCAATATCTAAATGAATAATCTCTTTGTCAGGATGGTCTGGAGGAGTTCAATAAGCTTTCATAACAGAAGACATTTACATCCGTGAGTGTCATTACAAAACTTCTTTATTATGAACATTCTATTACGGATTTTCAAAGTACTTCATTTACTAAAATTGAACACAAGTATCAAAAAGTAATCGACAATGTACCCATAAGAAAACCAGTTGAAGGGCTCAAACTTATACTTAGTTAAGGATACTTCTCCTCTCAGAGACTAATGTTTCTTCCTTTGTTATTGTCTAACTAGAAGCACCAGATACTTTTTACTCTGTTCGAAGAAAAATCAGAAAAATAAAACCTTTAACTACTCAACACAATTATAATTTACTGTCAAATGTGGCCAACAATTACATATCTTGTAATGCGTGATAATATATCGCATACAGAGCCATCTCTGGACAGCAAGGAGAGGTCGGTTAAATGATCGATTTCTATTCAATTCTTTGTCCACAGAAAGATTAGTTGTACTGTACAGCTGATATATCTAAAATGGCCAGTCCTATATACCATATATTTACGAGGTTCGGTTAATGTAATACGCTCACACTACTTTCTTAACCCAGTCGTCTACAAAGTCTTGCTTTTGTACTTGCTACAAGTTTATGTAAACGTCTATGCAAACAGTTTAATTACGTATTTCGTTTTATGCACAAGAGTGATATAGGAGACCGAAGTGTTAGTTAACAAGTGGCTGGCTCTATCCTGTCTTTCAAGTTCGTTGATATTGCCATGAATTACGAGTAACAGGAGAACGAAGCTTAGGTTTTTAAAGAATTGAAATAATATCTGAGAATTCGATAATAAAATCAAAGAAATGATATAAATTAATGTTTTAACACAATCTGCATTTTTTTAATATAAAGTGTTGTATATAAGTCTTGACTTACAGGTAACAAATGTTATAGAAGTCGTTTAGAATAATGAGGACTTTGTAGATATGCTTTTTCTTGAACACTTTGCGAGAATTAAAAACTCTTGAAACATGTCAACATAAACATTTAATGTTAAACATTAGAAAGATTTTTCAAGTTTATAATTTGAATCAAATATATGAAAAAACTTGTAAATGACGCTCTCACAGTTTCTACTACAGAATTCAAGAACATAGTTTGTTGATATGCCAATATAAATATCGTAATGTGATCGAACTATTAAGAGAGATTTTACAAAAGATAATACGTAATAAAGATAATATGTAATATGCTATAGACCTGGGTCAGATGGCTTTTGTCAACACTAGTATCTACTCCCATAACAAATGTCATACACGTTTAAATCGTATGACTCATCTGACATTTGTGAGAAAGAAACTTAATTATAAATGTTTGTATATATAACTGGAAAAAAGTACCAAAACTCTGATTATAACCTAATGTAAAGTGGCAATAGGCATTGGACCCATGAAAGAATCATGCTATGCCATGCTGAGTGGCGCTGGCTGCTGTATATAGCCAGAAGGTTTTTACAGCAGACCAGCAGAAGAGACGAGTCGTGCAGGTTTTCCTGGGAGGATTGTTTGTTTCTCAGCACCTAGCCGCTTTGTGCGGCTTTATCTGAGCAGTATAAAGAAAGTCATGTGTCACGGGCGTTTGTCTTGGGCAGTGCCATATCTAGCCTTGATGGTGCTATTGCCTCGTCAGAGGTGTGCGCCCTTCCGCCTGCCTGGGAGGCATCTGAGCACAGTCCGCTTGACAGGCGAGAGGGAAAGGAACTAATGTCTAGGTATAGGACTTACCAAGCCCATTTCTGGGCTTAGGGGTTTGAAGTCAGGGGAAGTGGCCCTGTTCAATTCTAGATACCCAAAGCATTTTTGGGCAACCGGTAGCTTGGTCGGCGGCGAGCAACCCTGTGGTCGTATCGGCCAAGGGTATTCACCAGGTTACTTGGATGGGATTCTAGCTTATTGTAGATGGTGCGGGATCTCTCCCGCACCACGTCCACAATGTACGGTACTCCGGAGTAGGTGTGAAGGATGTGGGACGGGAATCTACGTCCAGTATCGTAGATCATTCGCAGTGCCCTGTTCTGGACGTACTGTAGTCTGCGAATAGTGGTCGGAGCCGCTGATCCCCAGACTTCGCAGTCGCACAGAATCAAGGGCGGTATAATCGCCCGATACAGGCGTAGCTTGAGGTGCGTTTGCATGGTGGATTTTAGTATAGGGTACAACTGCGTGAGTGCTGCATGCCCTTGTCCAGCTTTGACACGGACGTGAGCGTCGTAGGTGAGGCCGCGATCGAGGAAGACGCCGAGGCATTTGGCAGTGGGAACGCAGGGGATCTGCCGCTGCCCCAACCTCAGGGACCAATCCGGTCGCCCAACTCGGACCTTAGCCAGGAGAAGGGCGGAGCTCTTCTCGGTGCTAATGGCCACCCTCCACTTCTCACTCCAACGGCCGACGTCGTTGGCATATTGGCATGTAACAGTCTGCGGTTCTAGGGGGAAATCCGACACGTAGGCCACAAAGATTAACGGAGACAGAACACTGCCCTCCGGGACTCCCGCAGTTATGGGTCTGTAATATTCAAAAGTAAAGTATATCTAACAAATTAATTACAAACTATTATGAAACATCATACCTGAGGCTAAGCATCTTCCCCTACGATAACATATTACACGTGGTGCCATCTGTGGGCAGCAAAATGCAGTAGATCAAAAATTAATTTTGACCAAAAGACACACCACCTGTAAAATTAAAATTATCAACAGAACGTCTCCGATATAATGTTTAGAAGGTTACTGTATTACTCACACTGATTTCTCCTCCCACTTTTCTACAGAGACTTCTATTTGCTTCAAGTTTCAGATAAAGTGTTACAATAATATTTTTATGACATGCCATTGACTACACATGTGAGTTACACGCGAGTGAAGTGATAGTTAAATAGTTAAAAGCGGGTAGCTGTGTCTTGCTTTACATGTTTAATGTAACACGTAACACGTAACACAAGAACGGATCATAGAACGGTTAAGATGTAAAATCAGCAGAACACTGAAAAATATCTCGGAAACGTAACAATTGCAACAAATTATGTGTTTTAACAATATCGGATTCTTTCTGTAATAATATTTTGATTTTATTATTTAGTATTTATAGGGTGTTATACATTAGTCGGTAAGTGACACCGTAGCTACAGATTTGGAGGATACAATTTGTTGGTTATGCAAATGTAGTAAACACATGGTATTTTGTTGACACAGTTAGACATTTTCCATAACATAAAAAACTGCCATTTCCTGTAGATGGTGCACTTACATATTTGGAAGGTACTCGAATTTGTAGTTCTCATTTTGCATGTATTCGTAATTTCGATTGTGGAAACACTAACAGATCTTCCATCTCTGTAATGTTAGTTTTAAAAAACAAACGAGATATTACCACAGAGGAACGCACGTTATGACCTTATCGATCTAAGACATGCAGTATATAAACAGCGAGCCTAAAATACGGCAAATCAAATATCAAAGTAAGGCATTATTAAAAGATACAAGACAATAACGATGTTCGGAAATATGTTTACTTTGAAATATATTTGTCATATTGTTATCAAAATTCTTCAATAATGTTCATGAATATGATATCGCAGTAATCAAACTTAAGATATAATTAACAAGCATAATTATATTTTGTTAGAAAACCAGGTTAATGTTTATAAGTGTTCTTCTCAGGATAACATACTAGATGCTGTGCCATCCGTCGGCAGCACAATACGGTCAGTGAAAAGTTTCCATTTTGCATTATTTGTGGACCAAAACAAATGCATTGTATGAGTAATTCAGATTGCCAAAGGATATTGTATGTAGTATATTGTCACAAGTGTATCTTACTTTATTACAATTTTGCTGACTTTTCAGTCTATTTTTTCACAAAGAGCTAATCTCTATTTACTTCAAGTTTAGGTTAGGACTTTAAGGATGTAAAGTGCTTATTAAATAGAAATCAGTGGCTAAGAGTATCTCATAAAGTTTTCGTTATAATTGTCATAAATTACATATTTTAAATATATCTGTATTCTTTGTGCTGTAAGACTTTGTCTATATCTTAGTTCTATTAGTTATGTTAAATAATTCACAAGTCAACTATAATGAAGGGAAATTGACAAAAAGTTTTCAGATAATCCGACAATATAGTTCTCTAGTCGTGCAAGTATATTTAAACTATGGCATTGTTGTCAAATTGTTAGACCCATTTTACACAAAAATGTCAACTTTGTTAAGTAAGAATAATTTCTGGAGGTGGGATAGTTACATCCTTGTATGTATCGGTCGTTTATAACTGCTCTCTTTTATATATTGCGGGTGTCGTTTGCGACCTCACGCAGATGACTTATTTCTTTACAATTTTGTTATGATGAAAATTGAAAATTTATTACAGGACGTTGTTGATCTTGTAAAAATAACCAAATGTTTTCATGACCTTTACAAGTAAGCTATTTGTTGGTAGAGGTACCGTTACATTTCACCCAAAAATGCAGTATGGGTAGTTCTGTGGAAACATTTTGGGACACAAAGAATACAAAGGAAACTATTTTATTAAAGATTTCGTGAGTCTTAGAACAGCAAGCCTTAAAAACAAAAGTATGTTCAGTTCCCAAGTTTGTGAGACAAGGTTTTCTGAACAAACCCCCAACACCAAACTAACCTTTACGCCTTAATCCAGACCTTAACAAGGGCATATCTGTACGATCTGTTGGAGATTTGGGGAGAATTTAGATACTGTATAGCGTATTCCGACCCCGTATTTACCCTTTTAGAAAACCTCGCGACATGTCAGTAGTATTTTGATACTATTTTACTCGATTTGTGCTATTCTGACAGATTTCACGGCTGTAATTAAATACTTTCAAAGGATTTTGAGTCACTAGTCAAGTTATTTAAAACTTTATTGTAATATTTTATAGCTCTCTTGTCTTATTACATAGTAGAAATTTGTATCTTCATAGTCACGTGGACTGGCCCGGGCGCCTTCAAATAAACAGATGAGTTTCCTTGTAGTTGGAACTGGCATATGGGAATACACCAGACGCTACTATATCATGGCTTTATCAGTCCAGTCCCTTTGCTTGGTCACGATATAAGAAATTAGTAACGCCCTTCTATGACAAAACACAACTATTTCAAAATTCGAAAGAATTACAGGAATAGCCTCAAAGAAGTTCTTAGACATAATGTAGTCTCTGCTTCAAGGAGATTTACATTTTCCGAGCAGTAAGAGGTCGTTGGCGTTTGCCAGTTATATAAAGGTAATACAGGGCGTAAAGAGGACATTCTGAGAAAATTCAAGATGTGGAAATAACTTAAAAATATTGCATTCTAATCAGAATAGTCACTTTCTAGGAATTATAATGTAGGTAAATATAGGTTTATCCTCCTAAAACTATAGTTTGGTGTGGGTAGGTTTACCAGAATTTAAAGAATGCTGTTGTGGTGCTTAGAGAGAACGTTGTATAAAAGTACCTTCAGTTAATTCAGTTAAACTCAGAGCGGTATATTTATGAAGTCTCTTTCTCATTGGAATGCAGTAGTTTTTCTGTCTGCTTTATCCATGACAGAGAAATAAAGTGGTATACGCTTCTGATAATTAGCGATTTTTTAACCAAATGCCATCCCAAAAATAGACATGTAGAGAAAAGTTGCATAAATTGAGGGTTTTAACGTTAGACGTGTTCATAGTTCAATAAAACTTTGATCATCTCTTGCCAGATTACCAGTTCTGCAGAAGTCATAAGGAATAAAGAAAACTTTTGAGAACATTTACACAAAATTTAAGGGACACATACTTTTTATATGAAGCAAATTTTAAAATTCTGTAGTTTGATCAAAGGGTTCTTTAGATATATTAAGCACTTTTGGAAAAAATAGTCCAGTCGAATGTAGTTCGTTTTGCAGGCATTTCTTTAAAAATATTTTCAGATTCTTGAATTTAAAGTTTGTATTGAAAAAATTAATTTTAATCGTAGTATTCACCTGAACAGCTAAAAATTCCTACTCTCCTGTTTTAAAGGTGCATTCTCTCTCTCTGTCTCTCTCTCCCTGTCTCTCTCCCCCGTCTCTCTCTCTCGAGTCAGTGAGCCTACCTTTAGGTTATTTCGAATTGTGGGCTGGAATATAATAATTACCAAATTATTTTAAGTACATAGCTTTGGTGTATTTTGTGTTTTGAATATCATATTTACAAAATGTTAATGTCACAAAAAGCGTTGTAACTCCAAACCATATTATTGTACTAATATATTATGTAAGTCTAGCTACTTCTGATGAAGCAGATCGTGTAAGTGGAATTGGTATACATTATAAAAATCTGCAGTATTTACGTGACCCTTGTAGAGATTATTGGTACAAACATCTATTGCTCTATTATGTCCTATATCGAAATAAACATTAACTTATTCGTAAATGTCTTGTAGACGAAAAGGGGAATATGTTAATATGGAAGTGTTTACGAGATGGTCAAGTGTTTTTTGAGTAAATCGATTTGTGACCCATATTTGAGTTAAGTATCAATCTTGGTAAATTTAGACCAATAACAAAGAATGTATATAAAATTTTTATTTCATGAACTGTTACATAGATTGTGTATTATTAAGAGCTATAGATTGTTCTGTTATAAGATTTTGTCTCCATATTTCAGTTTACCATATTGAATGAACGGTCTCTGACGGTATTCTAGACAACTTAAAACAATTCGTTTGCTATGAAGGTATCTGAAAGATATATTTTTAAATATGTCATGTTCTGATATTAGATACAAGTATCAAAGAGCTCAAACAAGTATCGACAATGTACCCATAAGAAAAGCAGCTGAAGGGCTCTACCTTATACTAGGTTTAGGATACTTCCTCTCACAAAGAAGAACTTTTGTGCCTTTACTTCTCTCTAAGTAGATATATTGGAAATCTTTCAGCCCAGTTCGACAGAAGACAATTAAACATGACGTTTAGCTGAGCAATAATTATAATTATAATTTGCTATAAACATAGTCAATGATTACAAATCACGTACTGCGCGCTTATATATTGCATACAGAGCCATCTGTGGACAGCAAGGAGAAGTCAGTAAAAAGATTGACGTCTATTAAATTCTTTGTTAACCTGGTACTGTCCAACCGAAATAACTATATTGATTTGTCCTGTATAATATATACTTACGAGGGTAGGTTAATGTATTACACTCACACAACTTTCTTAACCCAGTGTTCTACAAAGTCTTACTTTTGTACTTGTTACAAGTTTATGTAAACGTTTATGCAAACTGTTTTAATTACATATTTCGTTGTATATTCAAGAGTAATATAGGAGTCTGTAGTGTTAGTTAACAAGCGACTCGCCATATCCCGTCTTTCAAGTTTGTTGCTATTCCCTTGAATTACGAGTAACAAGAGAACGAAGCTTAGGTTTCTAAAGAATAGAAAATTGAAAGACAAAGTTTCGAGTTCGATAATGAGATCTAATAGTTGATATAATTTAGTGTTTTAACATAATCTACATAGATTACTACGATATTGCATATACGACGTGACCTAGTAGCTAACAAGTATTAAAGAGGTCATTGAGAATAATTAGGATTTCTAGGTCTTGACCAGAAAATCCAAGAGATATATTTTGGAATTAAGTAGATATATCAGACATATGTTATTTTGATAATATCGTTAGAAATTCTTTACAGAAAGTAAAAAGGCACTCTCACTACTTTGTTAGTGTAGAGGATAGTTTCCCCAGGTTGATAATATTGCATTCTTGGAAAATAGTTGGTTATGTAAAGACTGTTTTTTGTTTATTCGAAATATTGGTTGTGAGTCATGCAGTCACATACAATTTGTGTGTTTATAGTTCCGGTTTAGTCCACTAGACATCGTTGTAGATCACAGGAAAATAAAACTTAGATAAATGTTAGGTCCTTATTAATTCTAACAAATAACAACTAATACGAAGGAAATTGTGTGTTTTAGCAGTTTTACTTGTGTGTGCAGTAAGAGTGTATCTTCTACGGTTTACAAGTGACGACTGTGATCCAAATGTAGAGCATTTCTGAGGACGTTCCTAGAAAACTTAAATACGAATACGTTTCATCTGATTTCAAGCAAGGCACTGTTATCAATAAGGTCATTTTTATAGAAAACTAGGATTTAAAAAAATTAAACACTAGCTTAAGTAGACACTAGCTTTAAGTTTTTTCTCACACTCCTGGAAAGCTCAGTGTAATTCTGCTTTTAGTCATTGCTGTTTTCAATCTTAAACCTTCACAAAACCTTTTCTCTAAATTCTTTTCTTTTCATACACTGTGTTCTAAAGCATAACTTCAATCACTTCTCGATATCGAATTTAAGGGTGGTATGTAATACTCCCTTTACTTAATGTAGTAGGAAGAGTTCAAGAAATGAATGGCACTTGTGTAGACTGAATGAGTGATAAGTGGAATGATGACTTTCCTTCTAAGGTGTAACTATTTATCAATTCGATTTTTTTTATTTACACTCAAGCCTGCTGTAATTCTTACTAAATGTAACATAAGTAAAACCTAACTGTATGCAAACAAAATAACTAAAATTGATTATTCTGCTTTGTAAATAATTACAAATCCTCTATCCTCCTGTAACATATTACATGTGGTGACATCTCTGGACAGCAATGAGCGGTCGGTAAGAGTATTGGAACCTTCAATGTTTCATAACCATGAACATCTCTTGCGGTGGACAATCAACATAATTAAAATAGTGTGTCTTATTCATAAATGTTTACAACAGCAGGTTAGTATGCTACACCCATACTGCTTCCTCAAACCACTCTTATACCAAACTAGTATTTAAATTTGCCTCAAGTTTAAGTTAATAGCTTAAGATTAAATTACACATGTAGTTATACAAGAGGGATACAGGAGACTGAAGTTACAGTTAACAGTGGATTGTTACATCCCACCCTTGAAGATCGTTGTAATTACTATGAAATTAGGAGAAATGTATCTTAACATTTTAAAGTTTCGAACGCATTAGACAAATGTAACCACAAGTAAAAAAAACATCTGAAATAATTGCCACAATGATTAGCATTAGTTAATAATTTTAAAGTGATCCACATATTTCGTTAATAAGATTTGTCCAAACACATGTAATGGTTTACCAGATACAGAGAATTACACAGAAGTGGCAGAAAAAGACATGCAGATACATTGAATAAATGGAACTTACAAATTAAACTTTGTAATACATATCTAACTTTGGTTATTTCTATGTAATTTGTGAATGTTTGGTATCGAGTTTACCCATTTTGAGTGCTTCCGTCCCTGGTATGCAAATTAAGTGTAATTGGGTATACTGCTACCAATACATCACACAGGAGCTAGAATGTAAGAAGAATAAGAAATAGCAGACATTTTTGACCTCATTTTACACAATTTTGCACAAGCACAATATCCGACGATCACTTCCACAATGACATTGGCGCTAATTGGTTAGTATGGGGTGCGATGATCCCTTATGGCTACACAGGCCTCGCAGCCAAATGGCATGATCTCTATAACGTGGTTCAAGAGTTCTGCAGGTAACAGTGACCTGACAACAATAGAAAAAGTCAAGGCTTGCTAACTGAAAAGGATTTTAGGCCTCTTGAAAACAGCAAGCTCAAGCCTAAAATATGTATTAACCATCGATGACATCAAAATGTAATTTTGGCTGCCAAATACCAAGCCCTACGTGATGAACGTCAAACCCTCATCGAAAAGTGCAATGCCATCTGGCCCTGTCTCTGTTCCACGAACAAGTGGAAACAAGCAAACTACAAGCTACGACACGAGGTAAAGCGTTACGCCTCGCATGGAGTTCGCCATAAACTCTACCAAAACAAGAACTTGCACAAGCCAAAAGAATATTGTGTTTGGAACATTGTGATAGACAGTACGCTTGAAACTGCAAAGTAATGAAAAATGCGATTGTAAAATTCGCCTTTAATAGTTATTTTGTTTTGCACCTTTTAATATTGTAATACCTGTGTTGTTTTTGGAAATTGACGCAAGTATCAGTTTGATGACTGAAATTGCCAATGCACCTATGAAAAACGAAGTTCAAAGACTTCCAAATATTCTACGTTTAGGACACTTTCCCTCTCAAAGACAAAAATTTTGTTCGGTTGCTGTTGTCTAAATATATGCACCAGATGCTTTTTATCCCTACTCAACAAAAGCCAGTTAGTTATAAGCTAAAACTTATCAACATAATTATAATTTGGTATAAAACATTGTAGTTAGGTAGATGTCCTACACTGCGCGATAATATAACGCTGAGAGAGCCATCTATGGACAGAGAGGAGAGTTAGGTCAAATCATTCAGTATTCAATACTTTGTTAACCAGAACTGCACAACCGACGTAAACTAAAATGACGTGGTGTTCTATATCATATATACTTACAAGATTAGATTAATGTATTACACTCATACAAATGTCTTAACCCCGTCTTTTACAAAGTCTTACTTTTGTACTTGCTTCAGGTTTATGTAAACGTTTATACAAACAGTTTAATTACATATTTAGCTGTATATACAAGATTGATATAGGAGAAAGAAGTGTTAGTTAACAAACGGCTAGCTATATCCCGCCTTTCAAGTTTGTTTCTATTGGCATGAATTACAAGTAACAGGAGAATGAAACTTAGGATTTTAGAGATTAGAAAAGTATCTAGGAATTTGACAATGAGATCAAATATTTGACATTAGTTACCGTTTGAACACAATGTGCATTGCATTTAATTAGGAGATTTTGTATAAATATCATGACTTAACATCTCACATATATTATTGAGGTCTTTCACTATGATTAGGACTTCCTAGTTCGTTATCAGAAAATCCAGGAGGTATATTTTTGAATCAAGTAGACATATCAGACATATGGCATTTTGATAATATCGCTAGAAACTCTTTACAGGAAATAAAAAGGAACTCTCACTATTTTGTTAATGTAAAGGATAGTTTCTGCAGGTTGGTATGATTACATTCTTGGAAGATATTTGGTTATGTAACGACTGTTTTTTATTTATTCGAAATATTGGTTGTGAGTCATGCCGTCACATACAATTTGTGTGTTTATAGTTCCAGTAGCTATAGTCCACCAGACAGCGTTGTAGATCACGTAAAAATAAAACTTAGGTAGATAAATGTTATGTGCTTAGTGATTTAGGACACGCAGTCTGTCTCTCCGTCCGATTGTAATTAACTTGCCACTAAAACAAGAACTCATATCCTCAAGTTAGATGTAGGAACAAAATTTCCAAATCAGTAGATTTCTTTTATCTGGAACACTTTACGGGAATTAAAAACTCTTGAAATATTTTAACACAAATTGTAAATGCTAAACATTGGAAGAAAGATTCTTCAGGTTTATATTACGGATGAAATATAAGAAATACTTGTAAATGAGGCTCTCACATTTATTACTACAGATTTCAAGAACAAAATTTGTTGATATCCCAATATAAATATCGTAATGTGATCTAAACATTAAGAGATAATTTACAAAATATAAGAAGCTAAAGTTTATTGTAGTATATCATATTTGGATCTGGTACTGTGCCATCCTGTGAGGTCAATAATTTAAAGCTATCGGTGGATGATACTAAGCTCAAGTACTTATAGGTTAGTATTCATTAGACACATCTTGTAAGTTAGAGAATACTAATAACGGTAGTCAGAAATACACGTGAGAAAGCACCAAGCTACTTGGTAATATGGTAAAATATTTCTGAGAAGTTGAAAAAATGCGTAATTAACTGAATTAGTGCCTCAAAATACTAACACCCAGAACACAGAAAAAGGAGATAAAAGAGCAACAAAATACCAATGTTATATCAAAATGTTTTAAAAGATACATGCGAGGGCTTATAATAAATCATAAAATGGCTATATTGAATAGATGGTAGAGAGGTACTCTAACATAGGTCTAGGTCAAGTGGAGGTATTGTTAGGTTAGGTTTGGTTACTAAACGTTGTGATAAGGGAATAGAATACATTTGTACTAAAACAAAACAGTGTATCGAAAACGGTCGTTGAAACATTACCAAATAGTACAAGTTGAAGAGATTAATTGTAAATAAAGCTAAATGTAGGAAAATATCAGCTAAATACAGCAAAAATCAGCTAAAGGGTGTTATTTAGCGAGACGCTGGGACAATCTTCTTATCTAATTCTATGACTTTGTCTTACTGCTTACTGATACACTGACCTTCTAAGGAGAATGAAATGACTATGCTTTTACATAGCGACAGGGTCTTAAATGATTTGAACATTGCTTAAGTTTAGCCTACTCTGATAATTTATCTGTAAGACTTTTTGAAAATAATTTTATTTATGAACATGAAATAAGTGCATTATTTAGCTCATAAAAATAATTATATTACTAACATCACTTTTAACAAATTAATGTGCTCAGCACTTGGATGAGCATGCTTTTTGCCAACTCTACAAGCGCAACCAACGTATTATACGTTTAAGTGCCATGACTCAGCTGACATTTCTGAGAAGAAAAGGTATTTATAGATATTTGCTGTTATAACTGGATACAAGTAGGGCTGTGCCGTACTCAGTTCTCGTTGAGAAGATGACGGCGCTGGTGGAGTAGGTGATGCCTTCCTACAGGGATGCAGGGGGCAGTGCACCTGCATTTTGTAGTGATTGTGCCCTCCACAAGAGGCATAATAGCAACGGCGGTGGCAGAGGTCATGCTATATGCAGACCGAGTTGTGCGGTGCTGGCTAGCTCCACTCTGACCAGCGGTGTCGGGCCCCAGGCTGATGTGATGCGGTGTACCCTTGTTGATGAAGGCCACTGATGCTGCGCTGCAGCAGGCACGAATCGTGCTTGTAGGTCCCGGGGCACTCCCTTCAGCACTATGCTGGTACGATATGTAAGTGGTGACGGCTGACAGCTAACTGCCGATGTGAACTGTCCTGCTCTCGGCTGAGAGGCAAGGTCAGGTACTTAATGTGGTACGCTCGCTGCTGTGTTTGGATGGTGGTTGCATGGCGGCGGCTGGCTGGCGGCCGCTGTTGACTGGCTTGCTTCCAGCTTTGAAGCAGAGCCAGGTTCTGACAGAGACTGTTGTGAGCTAGGCTCCTCTCCTGTGATTCCCTGCTTAGCGGCAGCAGTAGTCTTCTTGACTCGACCCTGTGTGTTGCGTCGATGTTTACTGCTAGGACTCTCTAGGAGTTTGCTGGGCTCCTGGCGGACATCCAGAGGGGTAGGGGAAACGGGCATTAGTGAAGAGCTAGTTGCCCAGAACTTCGTCACAGGTAGTGGTGGAGAGGCGGGAGACTGTGCCCGAGGGCTGGCAGGCGATTGCTGCGCTAGTTGGCTAGTCTTCTTGCGTTTACCTGCGTTTTTCTTTCCCATTCTGCGAGGTCGGCGGTGTCTCCTGACGGTGATGTTTATTCCTCAGAGTCTCGAAGAGGACTGTGAGCCAAGAAACAGAACGTGGTTCAGGTACAGGTTTATTTTTTCAGTTTCATGCCCTGGTGCCGGTACAAAGAAGCCCGGCTTACAGGCTAAAAATTTCATTGAGGTTATATTTTGCGAATTAAATGCTTATTTTGTACGAGGGTATACATAAAACCCATACGGTGACCTTTCATAGCCCACCGAGAACAGTTTTATTATGTTAAAGACTTACAGTGTCCTTTTTTGTTATGTACAGTATTTACAAGCGCTTATTTTGCACTTTTGTTTACACACACACACACACACACACACACACACACACACACACACACACACACACACACTTCACTATTTACACAGCTCCGTGCGGCAGCGTGGCAGAGATACCCTTTGATATACACCTAAAGTAGATTACTTCAATTATAATTATTTGTCAATTCTAATTATCTTTTATACACTCAAGCTGCCTCTAATTCCTACTAAATTGAAACATAAATAAATTATGAACTGCATATAAACAACATAATTACAATTTATTATTAAGATTTGTAAATCATTACAAATCCGCTATGCTCCTGTAACATATTACATGTGATGCCATCTGTGGACAGCAATGAGCGGTCGATAAGGGTTGGATCTTTAAATGTTTGGTAATTTAGAACATCTCTTGTGGTGGACAATCAGCATAATTAAAAGAATGTATCTCATTTATAAATGTTTCAAAAGCACGTTAATGTGCTACACTCATACTGCTTTCTCATACCAAACTTATTTTTCTATTTGCCTCAAGTTTAAGATAATAATTTAAGTTAAATTAAACTTGTGGTTGTTATACAAGAGGAGTACAGGTGATGGAAGTAATAGTTAACAGTGGATGGTTACGTCCTGTCTTTCCAGATCATTGTTATTACCATGAAGTTAGAAGTAAGGTGTCATACCGTTTCAAAGGTTCAAAGTAATTAGAGAGTTGCAACCAAAAATAAATATCTCTGAAATAATAGACATAATAATTAGCATTAGTTAACCATTTTAAAGGGATCCATATGTTTCGTTAATAAGATTTTTCCATACACATGTAATGATTTACAAGATACAAAGAATTACACAAAAGTAGCAGAAAAAAGATATGCAGATATATTGAATAAATTTAACTTACAAATTGGACTTTGGATATTGGTCCGTAATTTGTAAATGTTTGGTATCGTGTTTACACATTTTGAGTGCTTATATCCCTCGTGTGCAAATGAAGTGTAATGCGGTATGGTGGTACTAATGCAGCACACAGGAAATCGAATGTAAGAACAGTAAGAAATAGCTGACAGTTTTGACCTCAGGACACGTTTTACACAAGTACAATGACAATGACTTCCACAATGACAATGATGCTGCTGGGTGGTTAATATGGGGTGTAGTAGCCCCTTATGGCTATACGGGCCTCGCAGCGCAATGGCATGACCCTCATCGAGAAGTGCAGAGGCATCTGGCCCGATCTCTGCTCCACGGACGGGTGGAAACTAGCGAACTACGTCACGTAGTAACATATTACGCCTCGCATGGATTTCACCATACACTCTGTCAAAACAAGATTTTGCACAAGCCAAACGTAGATTGTGTTTGTAACACTGTGACCGACCACACGCTTAAAACTGCGAAGTAATGAAAGCTTCGATTATAAAATTCGGTTTCCTTTGTTAATTTTCTTTACACACTGCGCGCTTCTTAATATCAGAATACTTGTTTTGGCTTTTGGAATATGATGCAAGTATCACTTTCAAAACTAGCAATGGCAAGGCACCTATGAAAAATGAAGTTCAAAGGCTCACAGATATTCTACGTTTAGGACACTTCCCCTCTCAAAAACAAATTTATGTTCGGTTGCTATTGTCTAAGTATATGCACCAGATACTTTTGATTTCTACTCTGCAGAAGCCAATTACTTATAACATATAACTTATCAATATAATTATAATTTGCCATAAAACTTTGTGGCTAGGTAAAAATCTTACACTGCGCGATAATATAACGCTTACAGAGCTATCTATGGACAAAGCAGAGTTAGGTCGAATGATTCAGTATTCAATACTTTGTCAAACAGAACTCCACAACCGACGTAAACTAAAATGACGTGGTGTTCTATATCATATATACTTACAAGGTTAGGTTAATGAATTACACTCACACAGCCTTCTTAGCCCAGTCCTCTACAAAGCGATTATGTCGTAGTTGTTACAAGTTTATGTAAACGTTTATACAAACAGTTTAATTACATATTTCCTTGTATAAACAAGAGTGATATTGGCGACTGAAATGTTAGTTAACAATCGGCTTGCTATATCCCGTATTTCGTTTGTTACTATTCCCATGAATGACGAGTAACAGGTTGAACGCTTATTATAAAACATCATAATTGAGGACAAATCTCTTCCTCTACGATAACATATTACATGTAGTGCCATCTGTGGACAGTAGAGTGCAATTGGTGAAAAATTCTTTTGTTCACAAACTCTTTTTTGTGGAAAATTAAGATAACCAAAAGAACATCTCCGATACAATAAATGTTTTCAAGAATAGGTCAGTGCATTAGTTACATTAATTTTTCTTCCCACTCCTCTACAGAGACCTATTCTTGCATTTGCTTCAGGTTTAAGATAAAGATTTACAAGAATATTTTTATATTTTCCGTTGAATCTACATGAGAGATACAGGCGACTGAAGTGATAGTTAAATAGTTAAGAAGCGGGTAGCAATGTCCTCCTTTACATGTTTCATGTTATTGCTATTAGATTACATGTAACACAAGAATGGATCACTGAACTGTTAAGATGTAAAATCAGCAGGACATTGAAATTATTTCGGAAATGGTTTATGTCATATAACAATTGCAGAGAATTATGCATTTTAACAATGTCTGTTTCTTTATGTAATCAGATTTTGTTTTTATTATTTAGAATTTATAGGAAATAATACATAAGCCCTTCAGTGAAACCGTTGCTTTAGATTTCGAGACTACACTTTGTTGGTTATGCAAATGTAGTAAACAAATGATATTTTGATGCTCTGTTATATATTTTACAAAATATAAGTAAACCACCACGTAAAGAACATATCTTATAGATCATAGACTTACATACTTTGAAGATACTTGACTTTGTAGCTATCACTTTGCATGTATTCAGAAATTCGACTTAGGCAACACTTGATCACGTGACTGACAATCTCTAATGTTAGTGTCAAAAAACAGACGAGATATTAATCCTGGGGAATGTACGTTATGACATTAGCGTTCTAAGAGACACAGTATACAAACAATGAGACCAAAATACACGTAATCAAATATCCAAGTCAGACATTTTTCAAAGGCGCAAGACAAAATGTTTTCGAAAGAATGCTTTACTTTGAAGTATTTTCATGATTTTTGTTATTAAAACTCTTCATTAACTTTCAGAAGTGCAATGCCACAGTAATCAAATTTAAGCTATGTGTAAGTAGCATAGTTACATTTTGTTATAAAACCAGGTAAATGTCTCTAAGTCTTTTCGAGGGTAACAGAATAGATAGAGAACCGTCTGTTGGGAGCAAAGTACGGTTAATGAACATATTCCATTTTGCATTGTTTGTGGATCCAAACAAGTCCATTGTATGAGTAATTAATGGAGCCAGAAGACATCCTATGTATTTATTGTCACAAATGTATGTTACTTTATTACAATCTTGCTGACCACTCAGTCTATTCCTTCACAAACCCTTATTCTATATTTTTTCAAGTTTAAGTTAAATGCTTACAAGATAGTTTAAAGTACATGTAAAAGAGGTATACAGGAGACTAAAGTGGTAGTTGAGTATTTAGTAAGCGGGTGGTTCGTCCACATTCCATGTTATTCATACGAGATTACAAGTAATACAACTATGGCAGTAAGGATTGTAAGGATGTGAAGTCATTATTAAATAGAAATCGGAGGTAAAGAGTATCTCGTAAATCGTATTTATAATTGTTATTTTATTTTAGATATATATCTGCATTCTTTGTGTTGTAACACTTTGTTTATATATTAGCTCTACTAGTTATGTTAAATGATTCGGAGGTCCACCTCAATGAACGAAACTTGACAGTCGTGTGTCAGATAATTCTACAATATATTTCTCTATTCATTCAAATACATTTAGCATATTGTATTTTTGTCAAATTATTAGATGTATTTTACACCAAAAGGTCAACTTCGTTGAGTAAAGAATATTTTCTGGAGGTGGGATAGCTACATCCTTTTAAAGCACTGGTTGTATATAACGGGTATCTTTTATATACTCAGGAACTCGTTTACGACCTCAGGCACACGACCCCTTTCTTTATAATTTTGCTATGAATAAAACCAGAAAGTGTACTACAGGACGTTGTAGATCTTGTAAAACTGACTCTAAATGTTTCCAAGACTGCTGCAAGTCGCCTGCCTGTTTGTCTATAAATAGAAAACATTAAAGTTGCAAGTAAATTATGAAGTCGGTAATGTAAGAGAAAATGCTCTCCTGGGTGAGTAGTCCTTGGTTTGAAAGGCTTTCTTGACGTTGTTATTATAATTCTTGTAACAATTTTATTAACAGAATGTCAAAATGGTGAAACATTCACAAAAATACAGTGTAACTGCGTTTGAGGTTTTAGTTTTGAATCGTATATACAAATCACTTTGCGGATTTCTAAGGAAGGTTTTGCGCTTCTCTAGTGTAACGAGACTTCTGAATTATTTATAAAATGATTGTGTTAAATATTGTCCATAAAATTACGAAGCTGTAAGATTTACCATGTATTAAAATCATATTTAATATCCTTAATAATTCATAGCCGAGTATTTCCGAAGGTGAACAGCTGAATGCCCTCGAAGCGTTTGCAACATTTGTTTCAATATGATACTTCGAATGCTTTTGCATATTCCATGAAGATATAAAACATTTTTTTTTTTTTTGATATTTGTAATTCACCTATAAAAAACGATGTTGAAATGCTTAAGGATATACGAAGTTTAGAATACTTCCCCTCTCAAGAATAAATATTTGTTTGGTTGCTGTTGCCTTAATATGTGCACTAGATACTTTTCCCTCATAAACAGGAAGAACCAACTAATTATAAGCAATAGCTCGTCAACACAATTATAATCTGCTATAACACATTGTATTTAATTAGAAATCTCATACTGGAAGATAATATATAGCTTACAGAGCCATCTATGGACAGCAAGGAGAGGCTCGTCAAAGCATTCATTATTCCATTCCTTGTCAACCAAAACTTTTGTTGTACTGTAGAACCCAGATAACTTTAATAACGTGGTGTCCCATATAATACATATTTACGAGGTTAGGTTAATGTATCACACTCACACGACTTTCTTAACTCAGTCTTCTATTAATCCTTATTTGTGTACTTGCTACAAGTTTATGTAAACGTTTATACAAACAGTTTAATTACATATTTCGTTGTATATACAAGAATGATATAGGAGACTGAAGTGTTAGTTAACAAGCGGCTCGCTATATCACGTCTTTCAAGATTATTGCAATTCCCCTGAATTACGAGTAACAGGAGAACAAAGCTTAGGTTCTTAAATAGAAAACGTATCTCCGATTTTGATAATGAAATCAAATAACCGATATAAGTTAATGTTTTACATTATCTTCATCTTTTATTACTAAACTTTTCTTTATAAGTAATGATTTAACAGGTAAAAAATGTTAAACAAGAGTCGTTCAGAATATTTAGGACCGTCCAGTTCGTGAAAAACAATCCACGAGATATATTTTTGAATGAAGGAGTTATATCCGACATATGGTATTTTGATAATATTGTTAGAAACTCTTTACAGAAAACAAGAAGGCACTCTCACTACTTAGTTAATGTAGAGGATAGTTTCCTCAGGTTGGTATAATTGCATTCTTGGAAGATAGTTGGTTATGTAGCGGCTGTTTCTTATTCATTCGAAATATTGGCTGTGAGTCATGCAGTCACATACAATTTGTGTGTTTACACGTAGTTCGGATATAGTCCACTAGACAGCGTTGTAGATCACAGGAAAATAAAACAGAGGTAAATAAATGTTATGTCCTCAGTGATTTAAAACACTCAGTCTGTCTCTCTGTCCGGTTTTAATTAACTCGCCTTATTAGATTAGATTAGATTAGATTGATTTGCGTTCAGTGGGTTTACTTGTAGCCAGAAAAGGCTGTGAACATTGAACGTGTCCAGAGGTATAAGGTTAATAGCATATATATGTACAAAAGTTAACTTAAGTCATATATTTTAGTATAAGGGCAGTATGAACAACAATATGAAAACAAAGCAGGGGTAATTATATATGATACAAACTGAAACACTTTTTAAACCAGCTTTCACTTGGCTTATGCCAGTACATCTCACCTTTTTGCAATGGATACCATTCTTGTTATTTATTAAATACATATACATAAAAAATAAACTGTCAACTTGCATCAAATATTTATTAATAACGATTTGTCATTTTTTTATTTATCCAGATTTATGAACCCTGTTTTACACAGTGGTATATTAAGGTTAGAGTTGATACATAAATTACACAATTTTAACAAAATATTTTGAATACTAGAAGGAAGAAAATGTTATAATCTGATGAATATTAATTTAAACTATTTCAGACGTTTAAACAATGAGTTTATAAACATCATGAAGTACTTATATTGTTGTGGCATCATTAGCAAAAATGTCAGCGGAGCAGAAAATTCAGTTCCTAGAGAGTCTAGCTTGAATATTAATTCTTTTCTTTCTCTCCAGAAAATGGGACAACAGAAAAGGAGATGAACCACAGTTTGAAGTTCTTCACTACACATGCACTCGGGGTTGGATGTTAAGTGAAAGCGTGGTAAGTATTCACCAAATTTACCATGTCCACTTAAAAATTGTGTCAAAACAAAATTTGGTACAAGAGTTTCACATTTTCCTCTGTCATATACACTAGGGAAAATAATGTTTTTGTTAAACTTCCATTTTGAGTCGTTAGCCATTGTTGGTTCCATTCTTCAAGAATATGTTGATGTATTATTCTCCTTACAGTTGAAATAGGGCATAAAGGGTATGTCACAGGAAGATTGGATTCTGCAGCCTTCTTAGCCAAGCAATCGGCTCTCTCGTTACCTAAAATTCCACTGTGTGCTTTAAGCCATCCCATGCAAGTATGTCCTGGATTGTTTTGAAGCAAGGTTTTGATTTCATGTGCTAATGACTTTAAGTTGTATTTATCATTAATAACGAGTAGAGCTGATTGTGAATCACTAAGAATACGGGCACTGTTCCCATTAACAGTACACCATTTTATAGCTTCTTTAATTGCTAAGAGCTCCGACTGGAATACAGAAAATTCAGGTGACAATTTAAACAAGGAGTGAGTTAGTTCCGTTTGGTTTTCATAAACAACAAAAGCCCATCCTACTGCAGATATATTATCTTCAAATTGGTAACGTGAACCGTCTGTATATATGTAATAATCATGAAAATTACATATTTCCTTTAAACAGGTTACAAAATTTGATGGGTGTCCTGCTGGGATAGGATGCTCCGGGATTTGTAGTTTTAAGTGAGACAGTTAAGACGCACATTCACGTTAATGTCTTAAATTCATAATAGTTGTTGTTGATAAACCAGTGAGAGCCAAAGTTTCGATATTAGCTATAATCTGAGCTGCATCAGTGGAGATTGTACGATATCCTCGAATTATGCGAAGGAGGAATTCCCTTTGAATTTGTGCAAGTTTTTTAACTGCCCATTTTTTATTAAGAATATCCTGGAGTGCAGATACACCATACAAAATTAGGGGCACTACAGCACCTTTATATATAATTTGAAGAATACTAGAATTCAGACCCCAGGTGGGTCTTGCTGTTGTTGCGAGGGCACCAAGGAGCTTGAAGGCTCTGTCAGCAATATAATCAAAGTGTGATCGAAATGTTAATTCACAATCCAGTATAACGCCAAGGTATTTTGCCGTAGATAACACCTTCAAGTAGATGTTATTCATGGTAAGAGTAATGGACTCCATTTTTCTTCTTCTGGTGACAATCATCGCCAAGGTTTTTTAGGGATTAAACATAAGTTTATGTTTAATTCCCCATGAGTGTATTATTTTATGTGTTTCATTAGTTCTTTCTTCAAGGATTTTAGCGTCATTTGATTTAACAAGTAGTAAAGCATCATCTGCATAGGCAAAAATACTACAATCTGACGGCAGTTGTTGCTGTAACAGATCATCATACAGTATAACCCAAAAACCTGGACTACACGCAGATCCTTGGGGAGAGCCGCGTGTCACTTCCTTTGTGATGGTTTCTCCACTTACAGTAAGCAAGGATTTGTGATCTATAAAATAATTCACGATTAAATTGTAAATATTCTTTGGGCATTTTTTAGTTTTCACTTGATGTAAAATCTTGGGCCACCATGCATGATCAAAAGCACCAGTTACATCTAAAGAAACTAAAACACCAGATTGTTTATTTAGGTATACCTTTTTTATCCAGTCTACCACCTTATATATTGCCATTTCAGTTGATTTTTGAGCCATAAAACCAAACTGTAGATCACTAATTGTGCCATGTTTTAGTAAATGATACATTACACAATCAATTACAAGTTTTTCTAGGCATTTGCCCAGCAGAGGTCGCAGGCCTGTTGGTCTGTAAGCAGCAGCAGTCATTTTATTATTTACATGAGATTTGGGTATAATTTTCACAACTGAAATTTTCCACTGATTTGGGAACACACCTAATTCTAGACATTTATTGTAAATGTTACTCATGAGAGTTGGATGTAAAAAATGCACATGTTTGATTATATTGGCACTAAAAGCATCATGTCCTGGAGCTTTACGGTCATTTTGTTTTAATATTATTCGTTCCACCTCAGGATAAGTAAGAGGATAGTCATCCGATGTATCAGGTTCAGTTTCCACCTCACGTCGGATCCTTCTATGGTGGTCATCATCTTCAGTATCATCTGGGAAAAAATTGCTCGCTAGTACATTTGCAGTTTCTATTGCATTAGCAGTGTACCCGTTTTCAGTTTGCAACGTTGTTAAAGTATTATTTAAGCTTTTCGAATTCCGTGTATATTTATACACAATGCACAATGGATTGACTTGCTCTGTACAGAATGTTTTCCAGCTGGTGAATTTTGCATTTAAGATCATGTTTTATATTCAGCTCTTAGCATAATGTAAGTCTTTTCATATTTTATTCGCAGTAGCTCGCATTTAGCACGTTTGATTCTTCGCCAACACTCGTTTCCTCATTATTGTAAGCTCAGAGTTCCACAATTGTATTTTACAGCGTTTTGTTGTTATATTTGGGAGATGCGAATCACAGATGAACGAAATACACTTGGTTAACTTATCGATGAAGTCATTCAAGAGTGTGGAGTTGTTCACTTTTTTCAAGTCATCTAATAGAGGGTCAATATTTTTCTTAACTGCAAGATGAAAATGTGACCAAAGTACATTATTAGTTCTATATAAACGTGTTAAAGAGTTATTGTTGAAATTAGTGTTGACAGTATGATTATCATTGAGTTTTATCGTAACAATTCTATGGTCTGAGAGGGTATTACCATCTATATTCCATGAAGTAACATATTGTGAGTTTGTGAAAAGTCCAAATACACAAACTCAAAAATGTTCTTTATTTCCAGCGACTTACAGTTGAACACTTGCCAATTACACAGAATTACGTAATGCACACAATTACGATTCACCAGTTCGTCCGTTACCGTTCCGATGCACGTACAGTCTTCTCGTCCGTTCGCTAGCACATCCAGCACTGACTGACTCAATTCAGTGACTGCAGCCCTTTTTATAGGAATATCACCGTCTTCTAGAAATCTCTGGTTTCCGTGAATCCACGGGAAGGTTCCAGATGGCAGTGGAAGATGGGAAAGAGGCGTCCAAGGACAAATGACATTTCCCTAATCATCCCCCTCAGTTGGTGACAGAGACTAATTTGGAGGGTGTGGTTGGCTGCCTTTGGCCCCCTTACTCAGCTGTCGTTGGTTGCGCTTTCCGCTAATTGGGTGACAATATGGTAGCATTAGCGAATTACACATACTGATATCAACAAATCTTGTAGAATTTCCTCTTCGAAAAGTTGGAGTATATCCTTCATTTAGAATATACAGATTGTTTACACTACAAAAGTCATTCACTGCTCTTCCACGGGATTCAGTAAAAGGGCTATTCCAAGCAGTGTGCTTCGAATTTAGTCTCCCGCAATGAATAGCGGATTCCCTTGTACAGTATTACATATTTGAATCAGTAAGTTAAGTCCATTTTCTATATCCTTATCAGGTTCACAGAATATCGAACACACATATATATTCATTCCACCAATAGCGATATTAACTAGGACACAATCGAAAGAACAAAGTTGGCTTAATTTTATAATATTTTGATAATCAGTAAGGATGCCAGCACATATTCTTCGGCTATTGTTGTCAGTTGTAAAAATTAGTAAATTAAACCCCGTTATTCTGTTTTCTTTTGTATTTGATTCTTGTACACAAAGAACTTTAATAATTGAGTTGTTTGTGCAAAAATCTGTGCTGGAGCAGTGATTAGAGACAGTTATTAGCTCTTCAGTGTGTAGTATTGATTTATGTAAAGTATATTGATATATGTGGAGTTCAGCCATAATTTGTTTTTGATCTTATTATTTCCACAATCTTTTTATAGCCTGGGCAGTCAAAAGAGCTAGCAGAATGGTTAGTATCGGATGCTGTAAAATTAGTTTTCTTATTCATCATTTTATTATTAAAGTTTTTACAATTAATGCATTCAATGTGGGTTTTAGGACATGCTTAATATAATGTTCTTCTGCGCAATAATAGCAACTTTTAAATGATTGACAGTTAGCAGCCACGTGTCCAAAGCCAGAGCAATTATGACATCTTATCACATGAATGTTGTCATACACTGAACACCGTGAGTATCCAAGATACAGTTTCTCCTCTTGTTTCACAGCCTTGTAGATGATAGGAGAAGTTTCAATCACGGCATATTGTGAATCTCCTTTCCTGATCTTTCTAATAAATACCTTCTTGATGAATTGTGAAGGATCTAGAAGGCACCGTTTGATTCTTGGATTTTGTTGTTTAATAGATTCAATTAAATGATATTCAGGAAAATCTGCTTCAATACTGTGAATGATAAGCCTGGGATATAACTTATCGCATATCTTGACATTCAGTTCTGGATTTGATTCCACATCTTGAGTAAGCCTTTTACATTCCGCTTCGGTTCGAAGCTCTAATATAACAGCTTTGTTTCTAGCTTTCTTGGTACCTTTAACCCCTACTGTAACCGATTTTATGTTTGTTCGCATTAAGTGTAAAGTTTGCGAACTGTCTGCGACTTTATTCTGGTCCTTTGGAGTTACAATCACTACATGTTTATTTTCATTAGCCACATATTTTGTCACATCCGAGTAAGAAGCTTCGAAAAATGTAGTTGAGGATCATAAACCATTCGTTCTGAAACAGCCTTATAGTAGTCTTAACGATTCTTTCACTTTACTTACGTGATCAAAAATAACTTCTTGCAACTTCTTAATGCTCCTTAAATCACCATCTTTAAATTCCTTAAATCACCATTAACTATTTCAATTATACTATTTAAAGCATTTTCAGCAGCTCGATATTGACACAGTATTTCTTCTTCCACGACCATCTTTCTTTTTAACGATTTGTCATTGAAACAGATAGATACTACTTACAGAGCTACAGAAGCATTATCAAATGTTGGCTACAAAGTTTCCAGACCTCAAGGTATCTTTTAGCCCAAATACTTATCAGGAGAAATGTATTAGAAATGCCTGTATTAACTTTTACTAATGTATCACTGTAACATAATTATTAATATTGAATATTGTAGTAATGACCTTGTGGCGAGAGCTCGTACTACGTATTAACACCAGCAGAACGAGAGGGCAGCACTGCAGCAACTAGCATCGACGATCACCGCCATAGTAACAGCAAACCTATCTAATAAGTATATCTTAAATGCTGTTATCAATAAATGGTTATTGTTTGAAGCAGTTATTTAAGTTGGGTAATGCAAATAAGAGAACTCTAGCAACCAAGTCAACATTTTCCGCAACAATTACAACAGCAAGCGCTCGCTTCATCAGAACCATTACAATCACAGGTCAGTGTAACAGTGACCCACTCTGATGCGTCCTAGCAGAAGCCCAGGTCAGTGCCGCTGGCATTACACAAGATGACACAAAATATGCATATATAGTTTCGAATTTGGACAGTCGATTTGCCGCAGAGTCAGCGGATATCATCAATCCTCCAGTTCAAGATGCGTATTTACATTTATAAACTGAACTGGTCCGTCGACTATCACTGTCCGACGGAACAGAGAGTGCGGCAACTTCCCATGGAAGAAGAACTTGGGGACAGAAAACCTTCCACGTTCCTCCGGCAACTCCGCATATTAGTCGAAGCTGTTCAGGTCCAGGGCAACCTCCTGAGACAGTTATAGATCCAGCGACTTCCTACGTAAATACCGGCTGTTCCACAAACACAAAGGGAAATGCCGCTGGACAAAGTCGTCGCCTTGGCAGACAGAATACGGGAAGTGGCATCACTAACCCATGCTATAAATTCGGGAAGTCAAAACATTGAAATAAGCGAGCTGTCCAAACCTCTGGAATAATTAATTCAACACATCGGTTCGGTCTCGATCACACTCACGAGGTCGTCAACATCGCTCACACACCAGGCGGACACCAACTACTAATAACGACAACGCTTTAGGTGTTTAAATTGTCACTCTTTGAATCTTATACATATATGAAATACTTGTTAATACACAGTGTATCTATAAGTTTTACTTTACTATTCGTACTACACAAATATACTTATTAGTAACATAAACTTCACTGATTTTTAACAATTTTAAATTTCAATAAGATCGCGATTTCCTAAAGTTTTGTACACATCGTCAGTTACACAATCTCGTTGTCAACGTTACGGTCACCAGAGGTCACTACATTACTGCCAGTATTACCAAACTCTGAAAATAAAATAAAATTAAGGATAGAATTGACTGTCGGTGTTACAAATTGGTGTTTCTCTATAGGAAGTTCTAATTGGGTCTGATGTGTTGATGCTATGACTTGGTGGATTAGTAGAATTAAAAGGCTAAGTTGCAGAAATTCACAATGTTATTTCCGAAGAAACACAACTTTGGTCTACCCTTACAGTAGCAGAAGTACGTAGCATACACAAATACAATGCTCAAGGTCGTTGACCACAAACAAGAGTTCACTTTCAAAACACTGCTACAGGCACAAGATCCCATTGGGATTACACTCTGACTCTCACTCACGATCGCGTCTCCAATGGTGATTCCATACGTCTGTGGAATGTTCTCTATCAATCAAGATGTCGCTAGAATTTTCCGGTTTTCTAACTTTATATGTTCCGACGAGCCTTTCTTTCTCCGCAGTATCTTTATTCAGTTTCGGCAAGCTCTTCACCTTCGTGCTGCACTATCTGTGCCTTATCTATCCGTACCGCACACTTTGTGCACCTGGCCCGAACGATGCTCGCGACAATACACAAAGACAATGAAATGAGAAAACTGGCACATAGTAACCACGTCTTAAGATATTTGATAATCGGTAAGTCTGAGTAAGTATACATCTGATAGTGTAAGAATGCATTTGTCAGTCAGTAAACCTGGCTGTAAGAAATACAAATAACAGAGATTTGACAACATGGAAGTTAAGCTAATTCCTGTATACTGATATACAGGAAGTAGATGAATTAATAAGAAACTACAACAGTAATATGTTGAAGAATGAGTTGAGCAGGTCGTGTGAGAGGAATTCGTATAAATTTTGAAAGTCTTGGTCTGTTGTGTAAGACTGAGGTGGTCTCCTATAAACTTACAAACGCCTAATGCTCTATCAATCTCATGTAAACGTTAACTTACTGGTATTTTGTTAGGTACAAGGAGATTATGAGTATAAAGTGTTAGATTTGGAGTGATTGTCAAGTGTTTTAATGTATATAACATTCCATACACCTGCACGGCTAACAGATATAAAACTAAATAACCATCTCATAAATGAGAAATATTAGATTTTTAAAATTTCTGGCGAATAATAACTAATATGTAGGAAATTTAGTGTTTTGGTAGTTTTACTTTTTGTGCAGTAAGAGTTTATCTCCTGCGGCTAACCATTGGTGACCACGTAATCCAAATGTACAGCAGTCCTGATGAAATTGCCAGCAAACTTAAATTCGAATACGTTTCTTTCGATTTCAAAGATTACAGTGCAACCAATAAGGTCATTTTTATATAAAAATAGGAGTTACAAAGTTTGAACGGTAGCTTAACCGGCAAATCTGTCTTTAATATCTTTCTCACATTCCTGGAAAGCTGAACGTAATTTTGATTTTAATCAATGCTGTTGTCAGTCTTAAAAAACGTGTTTCTACATTTTTTAATCCATTGTGTCTACGACATAATTCCAGTCAATTATCGATATCGAATTTAAGGGTGGAATGTAGTACTCCTTTTGCTTAATGTATGCACCAGGGAGAGTTTAAGAGTGGAATGAAACTTAAAACATATCGGTTAAAAACTTACAGTGCGTCATATTTGACAACTGCACTCTTCACAAATATGAGACATAGCGGTACTGCTGGAATTCCTCACCTGACTTCCCTCCGGTGGAGGTTTTTTAGTGGGTACCTTCGGGTGAAGATCACACTCCCGGCTGCACCATTCCAGTACAGTCGAGGTTAGTCCATAAATAGATTTTTCCTCCACTTAAAAAAAAACTTTGTGTTGTGCGTGTTATGTCAAATTAGAAGTTCTTTTATCAGAATTTTGTTGGAACTTGTATCCGCTTTAATTCAACAAATCTTTTGAAAGTACTTTGGAAGTTTGCTGAGGAGCCTCCATAACCATTTCCAAAATTCTGAGAGAGGTACGTCACGTCAATAAAAGTCAGTTGCTAATCATACGGCTTGAGATTTGGTCAGGAATAATACAAGTTTCACTGCTCCCAGATGTTGTCATCATGAATTTAGTTCCTATGACCTTCTACTCATAATCTCCAATAAAGTGTTTGGAGAAAGTAGTTGAGCCCTTTGTTGTTTTACTTATTCTGTGCTTATACTTTTTGTATATTGTGATTTTTTTAAAGTTGCTTCTCTTGAATATAGTACGTCTAAGGGTTGCGGCAGTACTTTATCACCGCCTCACGCAGTACGTTTCTGGACTCGACGTCGGGACTCCCTCTGTCTCCGCCGTCTGCTTTGTCCTTACCTCCGACTGATGCAAACTTCGTTTCCTGCCTGGATGCATTGGTTTCTCAGGATGTAGGGTCGAGACAACAGACATCCGATACTTTTTTAACTTTTATTTAATCTCCTAATCTTTAATATTTTATTTATTTATTTATTATTAACACTTGTGAGGAACCCGGGCACTTACAGGTATTTGAACTTTCACAGGCGGTGACAACCAACAATAACACTGCTATAGTTGAACTTAAATCTACGTGGCGGTTGGTGAAATAGGTCCGTGGATGCACTAGTCGAAATTAACAGACTGGAATGGAATAGACCTGAATTGTCCATCTACCCCCTTAATTACTAAAACCCAGATTCACAAGGAAAAACTAGCAGTGTTTTCACCTGTCTTAACTGTACATCTCAATGACTGACATACCATGTGTGGTCCTACATCCAGGCTTTATGTGCTGTCAAAATAAATTTCAAGGTTTTTCACATATATCTGCGCAGCTTTACCCTTTAATATTTTACATAGAAACATACAGTTCAGACTTCTCAAACATATATGCAATTGTTAAACATATTTACTTGAAGAATTAATCTATAGGATCAAATGTTCCTGTTTAAAACTGCGACAAACAATGAAATTAGGACTTTTCCTTTAGAGTTGGCACAGTGAAGATTTCACTTCATTGTTTTAGTTCCTCCAAAGTCAGGCTCTTTTAATGCCTGTTAATGTCACTTACTTTGAACTTTCAGCTTCACATAATCACTTAACTATTTGTTCATCCCTTGTCCAGGTAGCTGAAAATCAATACCGGTTTCGCAATTTACCGTCTTCAGTACCAGGCAGATGTCTTTCTTAGGTTGCCTGACTTATTGCAATTACACAGTTCACTGCCCTTCTCTTGGGTATTCATTTTCTCACTCATTAACGACTAAGTTGTGATCCTTCTTATGCCTAATTACATTTCCATTTATATTACAGAAATCTGTATCCTAATCTAAATAATAACCAAGCGTATAACATTACTACTTATATTTTTATTAAGTGGTTCATTGCACACAATCACATCCGTATTAGTTCTTTACCTACAGTTAAGCTTTGATCTGGCTTCTTAACACATCATCCAGACTTTACCCTTCGCCAAGCCTTTTTAATTTATTCTAAATTACGTTGCCAAGTAGATAAATGGAAATATCCATCACTTTCTCTCTTTACTCTAGAATACTTATTACTTTTATTTATAAGATTATCTATTCATTTGAGTTTCATTTTCATTGGACGCCCGCTATTGATTCTTACTTATTCACACAAATACAGAACTTCCCCACCATCTTACTGTTCTTGACATCTGACAGCAAAAATTTGTCCGTCCCGCAACTGTCTACGACGTTGTACGGTCCTTTGAATAGCACAGCCACACGTTGATTAAATTTATTTATGGCGCTAGGTAAATGTTTATTCTCTACCAAAACCAGATAATTTATTTGTATCTCCCAGTTCTTCCTATTTTCGCCTGATGTTTAGCTTTCCTCAATTGAGCCTTTGCCGGCATTCTAACGGCGACTATCTTAATATTTTGGCTTCAGACAAATATTTAGCGCCTTCTACTTGTACTGTCTCTTGAATATCACTGCCCATAGTGTTGACGACTTGTCCCTCCATTACCTCTATAGGTTTAAACATAGTAACCTGATACACCGAATCATTTAAAATGTTTACTATTTTCGGGCAGATCTCTAACCAGCCCGTATAAAAGTTGCCCGATAGAATTCTAGGTAACAATGGGACATCCCGTGGGACCCATCTGTTTGATTAGTATTAGGTCGATATCGAGAATAGTGTTTAATTTTATGCCCTTTTCTTTCGTTGCATTGGTGAATTCCTTTTCTAATGAACATTGTTGCACTATCTGACATTTGTGCGTCCAAATTTACCAATTGCGGCAATTGGAAATTTTGATTTGGTATATGGTACAGTTGATTTGCTTCACTGGAAACATTTTCACACACTTAGAAAATACATCCGTAAAAACAATGACGTATCGGTTCCCGAATGTGCACTGAGACAGCTCTCCATGACAATCTACTGTCACTAATGACCGGGGCCTGTCCCTCAAAATTGCATTGGTTCCAAATCATACCTAACATGCAGTGGTTTTGCTCTCTGACAGGAATCCCAGTCGTCGCCTAGTCTCAGGAATTCTTTGTTTCAGCTTAGGGACGTAAAGATTATCCAAAATGTTGGAAGTGTTCCGGTCTGTTCCGGAATAACACAAAGCTCTGTGGAAGGTTAGGAAAATGGACCTGTTCATCTACTTCAGGCGAGCTTTTTAATAATTTCGCTAACTTTCCTTCTGGTCCTTGCCTGTCAACTATATTCTTTAGCTTTTTCCTCAACTCGCCATCCATGGGTATCTCAATTTGCAAGAGCGTCACCTTCCTTTGCGGTTCACACATACAATCAGGGATGTCAGTATTGTATGTTAACCGGAACAACAAGTCGCTAAACGTGTATAATTTGCAAGGAAGGTGAATGATTTCTACATCATACTTCATTATCTCATGCGCGTGTCTGCACATATTGAAACTTGTGTATTTGTCGTTTGGAAGGAAAGATAAACTAAGGTGTTCTGAAGATATTTTCAGCTTTTTCTGATATAGGTAAGCCCTTAATCTTTGGATCGCGGAAATACATTGCACAGATTTCAATCTCTGTTACAGAAGAATTTCTTTCCACATTGTTTAATCCTCCCGAGGCAGTACTAATTAAATTGTTCTGAAGATGACTTTGAACCAGTATAACATTAAAAGCTTGGCATGTGCCATCCACGTAAATTTCGAAAAAATGCCATCCCCTGGTTTCTCGAGGAATATCGTGATCTTGTGGGTTCGTGAAATTAAAAGTCCTATTGCACAAACTCAAAGTGTTCTTTATTTCCACCAAATTACAGTTGAAACACTTGCCGATTACATAGAATTACATAGCGCACACAATTACAAATCACCATTTCGTCTGTCACAGGTCCATTGCACGCTCACAGTTACGTACAGCTCCTCCGATAAACGTACACCTTCTACCAGTCCGTTCGCTAACCTCGCGCCCCTCACGGCTGCTCTCCAAGAACTGAGCTCTCCTCCGGCCCGACGCGTCGCTTTTAAGGACCAACTGGCCAATCTAGGAGGTAACGGGTTAGATTAAATATCCTGGCTGTTCCAGAACTCAGGTGGTGGGAAAAGAGACGGCACAGTGGCCTGCGATCCCTTCAGTTGACGCTACAAGATAAATGGGTAGGCGTGGGCTAATGCTTCCCGGCCCTCCTCTGCCGTCAGTTGGTCGTGCCTGGGTGACGCTGCTCCCCCCTCAAAGCTGGTCATCCCAAACAGCACCATCGTAGCGGCCCAGACGATCCAGGTGTACCACCAACATCTTTCCTCGGGGGAAACTTCTGAATGCGGTAGAACACGTCGTTAATCCTCTTCACCACCCGGCACGGCTGGAGCTTCGGGCAGCGCCCCTTTGTCCGGGTAGAACGGTACAACCAGAGCAGGTCACCATGCTGGAACCCGTGGCTGTTGGCTTGCCTGTCATATCTGGTCTTCAGCGGTCGCCCGCCATCTGGATGTTCTGGCGAGCCATCACGTGCATGTCGTGGAGGTGGTCCACCAAGTTCTCCACATACTCGCTCACCGGCTGCTTCGCCTCCGGAGGGCTTCCAAAAGCGAAGTCACAAGGGAGGCGTAACTCTCGGCCAAACATTAAGCTGGCTGGCCTCATTCCAGTTGCGTCGTGCGTAGACGAGCGGTAGGGCAGCAAGAACAGTGGCACCTTGACGTCCCAGTCTCGCTGGTGGCTGGCCACGACCTTCCTCAGGTGTTTCTCTAAGGTCTTGATGTATCTTTCGACCATGCCATCCGAATGGCGATGTAGAGGCGGCGTACGGGTCTCGTTCACCCCAAGCCTTTGTAGTGCTTCCTTCATTAGGTTGGACTCAAAGTTGGTACCCTGGTCACTGTGTAGCTCTAACGGCACCCCAAATCGACAGAACAACTGCTACACGTGGCAGTCTGTGATTGTCTTTGCCTCTTGGTTTGGGACGGCATATACCTCGGGCCACTTGGTGAAGTAGTCCACGACCATCATTAGGTACTTGTTGCCTCGGTCGGAAACTGGGAACGGTCCAGCAATGTCAACGGCGAGCCGTTCGAATGGCGCTCCGAAGTTGTATTGCTGCATGCGAACCCGGGTCCTAGTCTGGGGGCCGCGACTCACCGCGCACACGTGACACTGACGGCACCATCTCTCAGCATCTGCTTGGTGTCTCAGCCAGTAGTAGCGCTGCCGTAGTTTGTCAATCGTTCGGACCGCTCCCAGGTGTCCTCCCGAGGCACCGGCGTGCACTTCCTCTTATACTTCCGGGACATTAATCCGGGGGAGTACCAACTGTCCTCTCTGCGTCTTTCCAGAACAGGACGCCCTCTCTCATCTTGAACGAGTCCCATTGGGCCCATTACCACTTCTAAGTAGCGCTCCTCGTTTCGATGTCCTCCCAGGTTAGTCTTGTCCCTGCTTCCGACTCCCTCAAGAGCGACCCTAAGTCTGCGTTCGCCAGCTGCTCCCTCCTCAGGCCTGCGCTATCCCAGCCGTCCACAGGAACTGCCGTGACTACTCAGACTTCTGTGGCACGCTGCTTCTCTTCCACTCTTGTGCATTGGCCGCACTCTTCTGGACAGGGTCTTCGGGACATAGTATCTGCGTTACCGTGGCTCTTCCCTCTGCAATGTTCCGAGGTGAATTCCACTCCTGTAGCCTCTGGACCAAACGTGCTGTCTGGCGTTCCATGTCCTTAAAGCTCAGTGGCCTGGTTAGGGCGAAATGGTCAGTCCTCAGTTGGAATGGCTGACCGTACAGGTACCAGTGGAAGTGCTCCAAAGTCTTTACTGCCGTCAATAATTTTCGCCGGGTGACGCAGTAGTTCTTCTCTGCCCCCTCATGGACGTCCTGGATCTACGATAGCACACCTCCAATACAATGATTGCTGGCGTCGGTGTCCACAATGGAGGCGCTACCCGGTTGTGGGAAACCCAAAATTGGAGCACTGCACAGGGTCTTCTTCAGGTGCTGGAACGCATCTTTGGCGTCCTCCGTCCAAACAAAAGGCCGTTGTTCCGCTCTCAGGCGGATGAAGGGTTTGGCGACGTTAGAGAACCCCTTTATGAGGCGTCGCTAATAACTGCACAGCCCCAGGAAACTGCGAAGCTCTTTCTTATCCCTTTGGCGATGCCAATCTCTCACAGCCACCATCTTCTCTGGGTCTGTGGCCACTCCGGTTGCTGGGAATATGTGGCCCAAGTAGTTCACTTCCTTGCGGAAGAGCTGGCATTTCTTCGCGTTCAGCTGCAAGTTGGTCGCCTGCAATTTCTGTAACAACTTACTCAGATTCTCGAGATGGACTTCAAAAGTCTTACCGACGATGATGATGTCGTCCAGGTATGGCAGCAGGCGTCGAAAGTCAATCCTCTCATCACTGACTCCATGAGGCATTGGAAGGTAGCTGGTTCGTTGCAGAAGCTAAAGGGCATAAATGTGCACTGCCAGAGCACTTGGCCTCTCGAGAATGCGGTGCTCTACTTGTCTCTCTGATCTAGAGCTACCTGCCAGTAGCCCGACTTCAGTTCCAGGGTCGAGAACCACTGTGCACCAGCTAGCGTTTCCAGGGTGTCTTTAATCACGGGTAAGGAAAACAGTCCTTCTGGGTGACAGCATTCAACCTTCTGTAGTCTACGCAGAAACGCAGCTCGCCGTTCTTCTTCCTCAGCAAGACTAAAGGGGAACACCAAGGGCTGACAGACCCTTCAATCTCTCACCTGGATGTCATGTCCTCCAGCATGTCTGGTACCGCCCCTTGCTTCGCCAGCGGAACGCGTCTAGGTGGTTGCCGGTGACCGCAGTCGTTGCGGTAAGCACGTTGTCCGTGCGGCCGTAGTTACTGTCAACTTGGTTGAAGATGCGCTGGTATCGCCTCAGCAGTAGGTCGAACTTACTCCAGCTGTTCTGTGGTCAGGTAGTCGGCTGCCCTCTCCAGTAGGCCTTCTAGCCGGGGCCCCAGGTATTGCTTCGGCACCGGCTCCTGTGTCCTGCCGATTGCTGTTGCGCTTACCACGGGTTCGCACGTTCTCAACTCCGTCCCGGCCTGGACGACGTGATCGGTGTCCCTTGGATTTAGCAGTCCCACTGGCACCTCTTCTCGGCACGGCAGCAATGCGCTGGCTACACATAGTCCGTGTACAGGGGTTTTCTGGTCCAGCATCATGTTCCTGGTTCTCTGGCCTGCCATTCGCGCCGTCACCTGCACCTCGCTCCACACGAGGATAACCACGGCTTCGTTCAAGACCACCCTGCAGATTCCCAGGCACTCTTCAGGTTGAAGGAGTATAAGCTCTGCTCCGTTGACCGCAGGACCTCCTTGCTGACGTCAACCGTCGCCTCGTGGCTGCTGAGGGCATCCAGTCCCAGAATCACCTCCTCAGCCACCTTCGCGACGAACAGCCAAAGACGTACGGCACTCTGTACCAAGTTCAACTTCAATACGGCCTCCTTCTGCACAGGCAAGAAATCGCGCGATGCCGTCACAAGCTGGTATGGTCGGCTCGGCTTCCCCGAAGGCAAACCCTTGGCCACGTCAGTTCTGATGATGGTCACGGCCGCCCCGGTATCCACCAGCATGCGGCACGGCTTTCCTCTAAACCATCCGTCCGCGATGAGACTCTCATCCATACGCCGGCTGACGGCGCGCAGTTCGCTCGAGGAGATGGTGTGGACGGCATCGTCGTGCTCCTCGTCACGCAAGGCCTTACTCTCTGTTCCGGCTGCTCTTCCTGGTTTCGGCAGTCTCTCTCTAGGTGTCCGGGCTGTCCACACCACCAACACATGCCACTAGGTCTTCCTCGACGTCCCTCGGCTGGTCTTGCTTCTCCAGTGTAGACGACGTACCTCGTTCTCGACGTCTGGATAGCTGTCACCTTGGCCGCCTCCATCCTTAATGCTGCCGTTAGCGCCTCGCGGTTGGCCTTGTAATCGCCGAGCATCAGGCGCTGACGAATCTCCGTTTCTCGTACCCCGTCAGCGAATATGTAGAAAGCTTCCCGGGATAGGAACTCTTGTGGGAGGTCGACTAGGGCCTTGCAAGCCAGTTGTTCAACTGCCAGCTCGAACTCCTGTAGCGTCTCCCCTGGCTGCTGTGACCTTGCCTTTAGCTGGCTGATGTATGCTGTGGCTAAGAGTGGTTCCCAAAACGATTCTCCAGGGCCTCCCAGATGTCCTTGGGCGCCGCCGTTGTCTGTACCGCGTTCAGGACTTCCGCGGCCCGTTCCTGGAAGCTGGCTATTAAATGTGTGGCCTCCTCCTCTGGTGACCATTTGTTGTGCTCGGTCACTGCGTCGAATTGGTGGCGGAAAACTTCGAAAGCTGACGCGTCGTCATATTTCGGAGGTTTGACACGCGCCGATGTTGTATCGCGTCCCGACGCGTCAGCCTTTAAACCCTTCAACCTCCTGCCGACGACGACCTCCACAATGGCGTTCAGGGACTTGACGCTGCTGTCGGTCTTTCTTCCAGCTCATTAAGCGGTTTACCAGGTCTTCGACGCGCTCGTCTCTTTGGCCGATCCGCTTGCCAAGCACTCGGGCAATCTCCTTCACACCGACCAACTGTTTATCAAATTTGGCGACGAGGGCCTCGTTTGCAACCTTCATTTCTTCCATCTACTCCGTGAGGTTATCGTTAACCGTCTTCATTTCTTCCAGCTTTGCGGCCAGGTTGTTATTTGGCGTTTCTGTCTTCCTCGTTCGCAACCTTCATTCTTCCATCTTCTCCGTGAGGTTATCATTAGCCGTCTTCAATACTTCCAGCTTTGCAGCCAGGTTGTTATTTGGTGTTTCCGTCTTCGCAGCGAGGTTGTCATTCGCCGTTTTTATTTCTTTCAGTTCCGCTGCTAGGTTGTTGTTTGCCGTCTCCAACTTTTCTAAAATCCGTGCCAATGCAGCCTCCATCGCTGTAATATCCCACTTCTGACACCAGTTTTGACTTTGTGGGTTCGTGAAATTAAAAGTCCAGTTGCACAAACTCAAATTGTTCTTTATTTCCACCGAATGATAAATGAAACACTTGCTAATTGCATAGAATTACTTAGCGCACACAATTACAATTCATCAGTTCGTCTTTCACAGGTCGATTGCACGCTCACAGTTACGCACAACTCCTCTGATACACGTACACCGTCTTCCAGTCCGTTCGCTAATCTCGGCGCTCCTCACGTCTGCTCGCCAAGAACTGAAATCTCCTCCAGCCCGACGCGTCGCTTATATTGGACCAACTGGCCAATCTGGAAGGTGCGGGTTAGATGAAATATCCCGGATGTTCCATAACTCAGGGGGAGGTAAAAGAGACGGCACAGTGGCCTGCGATCCCTTCAGTTGGCGCTACAAAATAAATGGGTAGGCGTGGCAGAATGATTTCCCGGCCCTCGTCAGCCGTCAGTTTGTCGTGCCTGGTTGACAATATTGATCGGCAAAACAATTATTCTTTTCTCTTTCTTTTCTGCCCAGAAAGGAATCTGTTTCTAAGTGCCTTACATATTTTAGGGTATTTTCAATTGTTTGGTATAGACCATATCTGCTAATAGTGATCCAAATCATAAAAGAATGTCTCGGATTGACGTCCTCTATGTCATCAAACATCAGGACACACAATGAATTTATTAACTGACCATATTTACTATAATTATCAGTACAAGACGTGGCTAGATACGAACAATCAGATGAATGACGGGTTTCAGTGTTCAGAATTGCAGTTCCGGATACGTCACTCATTTGATTGCTAAACTAAATACAATTGAACCGTTACTTCTACTGCCTTCAACTGCTCTCGCAGAGCTATCATGAACATAAAAGGTCTATTATACAATTAAAGAACAAAATGCGGTGTACAATCATCATTATTATATTTTTGTTCAGGTACCCATCATAACGATCATGATGACTAGCACAAAAAGCAAGCAGTCAAACTAATAGTTTGATTCTTTATAGCATGGCTCCAAGACATCACTGTCCTAAACTTAATATGTAATGAATGGTAATACTGGATCTAGGCATACATTACAAAGATAAGATAATGGTGAAAACTTCAATGTCACAAGGAGCATTTAAACTACGTATTCATACCATTGCTGTAGCTAGCTGTCCTCCATGGCATCATGCTGATTCAACAGTAAATTCTCAAACAGACATACATTTGTTCCAGTAAAATAATTCTTAAATTTATCTTAAGATACTGTTCCTAGATGGAAATTTACAATTTTGTGCACTTCCTAGTTAACGGCAATAAGAAAATCAAAGTTAGTCAATTGTTCAAATTGCATATTTTACTGGACAGCAGCCAACAATTTACGGAAACAAAATAAGCAAATTCTGACTAACGCTGTACTGCAAATGACAAATAATGCGCTAAAAATGGCCACAATGGTCTGGTTTCACTGTATAGCATGTATCTTGGACTACTCTTCTCAGAGGAAAGCGCCAGTAGTTTCTCTGTCAAGGTTACGGAAAACTTCTTACCAGGGATGTAGTAGATTTATGCCTCTCATTATTTGTATTTTCTTGTAAAAGACTTTCGGTTTAGTCAGACACAAGACGTTGTGATTGACGTCCAGTTTTTGTCTGTAATGTGAAGTAAATTCTTAAAATTGTTGTAGAGCTGTGCATAACCATATATGCGTTGTTGTGTCAAAAGGCTCAGTTTTATTTCTGCATAGTGCTAAACCTGTTAGTCATTAATATGCTAAGTAAGTGTATAAGTAATGGTGATTTTTTTTGCTATATTTGTGTTAAACTTACGTTTGCAATCCAAAAGCGAAATACAACTCCATTAATAAAGAAAGCATACCATCTGTAATTTGGACGCAAAATATCGGACCAAAATACAAGCTAGGCCACCCAATTGTTTGCTACGCCTGTTGTGAAAATGTTGGTGAATGGCTAATTGGAAAGGAAGAGATCAACGTCCTTTGTTGTGCCCATGACTTGGAGGGAACAAACCGACTATATAAATTATTGTTATTTCTGCATAGTACCACGTGTGAAGTTCATTTCTAAAAAGAAAAGATTGACTGAGAATAACCGAAATATACCTTCAGCTGTTCGTCCAGTGCCCCTCTCCAAAGAACTCCCTATTCCACTTCCACCTGAGTCATAAATCTAGCAGTTCAGAAGACACTCCTGGAGCTTCAGCATCCAATGGTCCAGATTTCACCATTCAATCTCCATCCCTTTTTCACAGAATGATTCACAATAAGTTAAATGATCTTCTCCAAGACTTGGAGCTTTCAAAGTGGAGCAGCTAACATCTCGACTCAGATAGTTTAATTATCCAGCAGAAAATGTGAAAGTGTCTGCTTTTAAAACACTACAGAACCTTTGGAACAGTTCTTGAAAGTGAATAATAACATTATATTTTTAATGATGTGTAAGCCTTAATGGAAGCCATAAATATGCAACACATACCAGAACAATGGAGGCTAGTTTTAGAAGCTTCTACACTGAGCCTTAAATTTGTGTTACTGCACAACGGAAACACTTTGCTTTCAGTACCAGAATAAGTAAAGCAACCTAGGGTTTAACTACTTTCTCCAAACACTTTGTCGAAAATTATGAGTAGAAGGTCATAGGAACTAAATTCATTATGACAACATCTGGGAGCACTAAAACTTGTGATATTCCAGACCAAATCCCAAGCCGTATGACGAATAACTGACTTTTATAAACGTGATGTACTTCTCTCAGACTTTTGGAAACGGTTATGGACTCTCCTCACCAAACGTCCAAACACGGTAAACGCGTTATATTCTCGTGTCACATCACAGATTAGTAATTTCAAATGATTTGTTGATTTAAAGCGGATGCAAGTTCCAGCAGTATTCATTCATTGAAGAATACTTAATTTGACAGTAAACGCACAAGACAAAGTTGCGAAAAGCCCAATGATAATTCCACCTTAGCAGACTTTCTTTCTCAAACACAAATATTTGTACATCCAATATTTTGTTAGTGTGCGTTATCCCAGTTGTTTATTTCAACGAAGTTTACAATAATACAAGACAAAACAACCTCTAAACTGCGAAACTTAATTATGTTATCAAGCGTAGAAAAAAGTAAAATCTTCTTCCAGCACAGAGGTAAGAGGATTGTATCTCCTAGCGGGCAGAATTGTAATGAAATGAACATATACCATATCATATATGTTCATTACGGTAAATTACCCTATCATAGTCACACTGCCTTCTCAATCCACTCTGTTCCGGCGGACTATTTCTATCTACTACAAGTTTAGAATAAACATAAAGATAGTCACATTAAATATTTTGTTGTATATTCTTGAGTATAAGTCTGATGTGGTAGTTAAATGTTTAAAAATTAGCACGTGGTGCTTGTCCTTTCAGTTTCATGGAAACACAAGAATGGCGCTTAGCATTATCAAGATATATAAGCAGTTGGTCTGGCCTGGGTGACACTGCTCCCTCCTCAAAGCTGGTCGTCCCGAACCGCACCATCGTAGCGGCCCAGGCGATCCAGTTGTACCACCAACATCTTTCCTCGGGCCACCTTCTGGATGCGGTAAACCACGTCGTTAATCCTCTTCACCACCCGCTACTCTCCTAGCCATGGCTGCTGAGGTTTCGGAGAGCGTCCCTTGGTCCTGGTAGGGCGGTACAAACAGACCAGGTAACCTTGCTGGAACCCTTGGCTGTTGACTTGCCTGTCGTATGGGGTCTACATACGGTCGCTCGCCTTCTGGATGTTCTGGCGAGCCATCTCGTGCATGTCGTGGAAATGGTCCACCAGGTTCTCCACATACGCGGTCGCTGGCTGTTTCGCTCAAGGAGGGCTTCCAAAAGCCAGGTAACAAGGGAGGCGTAACTCTCGGCCAAACATTAAGATGGCTGGGGTGATCCCCGTGGTGTCTTGTGTTGACGAGCGATAGGCCAGCAAGAACTGCGGCACCTTGAAATCCCAGTCTCGCTGATGGCTGGCCACGACCTTCCTCAGGTGTTCCTCTAAGGTCTTGATGTATCTTTCGACCATGCCATCCGGCTTGGGATGTAGAGGTGTTGTGCGGGTCTTGTTAACCCCAAGTCTTGCTAGTGCCTCCTTCAACAGTTTGGAACCAAAATTGGTGCCCTGGTCGCTGTGGAGCTCCAACGGCACGCCAAATCGGCAGAACACTTGCTCCACGAGGTAGTCTGTGATTGTTTTTTCATCTTGGTTCGGGATTGCATATATTTCCGGCCACTAAGTAAAGTAGTCCACGACCACCATCAGGTACTAGTTGCCTCAATTGGACACTGGGAACGGTGCAGCAATGTCAACGGCGATCCGTTCGAATGGCATTCCGACGTTGTACTGCTACATGTGACCCCGGCCGGGAATCGCCGCGCACACGTGACACTGACGGCACAATATCTCAGCCTCTGCTCAGAGTCTCAGCCAGTAGTAGCGCTGCCGTAATTTGTCAATAGTTGGGTTCGCTCCCAGGTGCCCTCCTGATGAACCGGCGTACACTTCCTCTAAAAATTCCGGAACCTTACTCTGGGGGAATAGTAACTGCCCTCTCCGCGTCTTCCCAACGGGTGATTCTTATACCCGGAACAGCACGCCCTCTTCAACGTGTCCCATTGGGCCCAGTTACACTTGTAGGTGGCGCTCCTCGGTTCGATGTCTTCCCAGGTGGGTCTTGTCCCTGCCTCCTCCTCCCACAAGAGTGGCCCTAAGTCTATGTCCGGCAGCTGGTTCCTCCTCAAGCCTGCGCTATCCCAGCCGTCCACAGGCACTGCCGTGAATATTCGGACTGCTGCGACACGCTCTTTCTCTTCCACTCTTGTGCATTGGCCCCACTCTTCTGGACAGGGTCTTCGGGACATAGAATCTGCTTTACCGTGGCTCTTCCCACTGCGATGTTCCGAGGTGAAGTCGTACTCCTGCAGCCTCTGGACGCACCGTGCTGTCTGGCCTTGCATGTCCTTAAAGCACAGTAGCCAGGTTAGGGCGGAATGATCAGTCCTCAGGTGGAATGGCTGATCGTAAAGGTACCTGTGGAAGTGCTCCAGGGTCTTTACTGCCGCCAATAATTCTCTGGGTGACGCAGTAGTTCTTCACTACCTTAGATAGCGTCTAGCTGTAGTAGGCTATCACCCGTTCATGGACGTTCTGGATCTGCGATAGGACACCTCCAATACAATGGTCGCTGGCGTCGGTGTCCACAATAGATGCGCTACCCGGTTGTGGGAAACCGAAAATTGGAGCACTGCACAGGGACTTCTTCAGGTGCTGAAACGAATCTTCGGCGTCCTCCGCCGATACAAAAGGCCGTTGTTCCTCTCTCAGGCGGGTGAGGCATTTGGCGATGTTAGAGAACCCTTTTATGAGCCGTTGGTTATAACCGCACAGCCCCAGGAAAATGCGCAACACTTTCTTTTACTTTTGGCGAGGCCAATCTCTCACAGCCTGTGTCTTCTCCGGGTCTGTGGCCGCTCCGGTTGCTGGGACTATGTGGCCCAAGTAGTTCACTTCCTTGCGGAAGAGCTGGCACTTCTTCAAGGTCAGCTTCAAGTTTGTCACCTGCAATCTATGTAACACCTTACCCAGATTCTCGAGATGGTCTTCAAAAGTCTTACCGAAGATGATGATGTCGTCCAGGTATAGCAGGCAGGCGTCGTAAGTCAATCCTCTCATCACTGACTCCATGAGGGATTGGAAGGTAACTGGTGCGTTGCCGAGCCTAAGGGCATAACTGTGAAGTGCCAGAACCCTTGGACTGTCAAAAATGCCGTCTTCTCCTTTTCTCTCGGATCTAGAGCAACCCGCCAGTAGCCCGACTTCAGGTCCAGGGTCGAGAAGCACTGTGCACTAGATAGCGTGCCAAAGGTGTCGTCAATCCCGTGTAAGGGAGAACAGTCCTTCCGGGTGACAGTGTTCAAACTTCTGTAGTCTACGCAGAGGCGCAACTCGCTGTTCCTCTTCGTCAGCAAGTCTAAAGGGGAACAACAAGGTCTGTCAGACTCTTCAATCACTCCTCTGGATTTCATGTCCTCCAGCATGCCTGGTACCGCCCCTTGGTTCACCAGCGGAACGCGTCTAGTTGGTTGCCGGTGTCCGATATCAATGGACGTCGAGATCGGTGTCCCTTGGAATTAGCAGTCTCACTGCCACCTCCTCTCAGCACGGCAGCAATGCCCTGGCTACACAGAGTCCGTGTACAGGCGTCTTCCTGTCCATTAGCATGTTCCTGGTTCTCTGCCCTCCAGTCGCGCCGTCACCACCACCTCGCTCCTTGCGGGGACAACCACGTCTTTGTTTAAGACCACCCTGCAAATTTCAAGGCACTCTTCAAGTTGACGGAGTATATGCTCTTCTCGGTTGAGCCGCAGGACTGCTTGCCGACATCAACCATCGCCTCGTGGCTCCTGAGGGCATGCAGTCCCAGAATTGCTTCCTAAGGCACCTTCGCGACGAACACCCAAAGACGTATGGATCTCCGTCCCATTGGACAACTTCAACAGGGCTTCCTTCTGCAGAGGAGAGATGTCGCTCGATGCTGTCACAAGCTTGTATGGCCGGATCGTCTTCCTCGTCCGCAAACCCTTGGCCACTTCGGGTCTGATGATGGTCACGGCCGCCGTGGTATCCACCAGCACGCGGCAAGGCTTTCCTCTTACCCATCCGTCCGCGATGCGGCTGTCATGCATATGCTGGCTGACGGCATGCAATTCGCTCGAGGAGATGGTATGGACGGCTCCGACGTGCTCCTCGTCTCGCCGGGCCTTACTCGTTCTTCGGGCTGCTCTTCCTGCTGTCGGCAGTCTCTCTCTAGGTGTCCGGGCTGTCCAAACCCACAACACACGCCACTAGGTCTTCCTCGACATCCCTACTCTGGTCTTGTGACTCTAGTGTAGAGGCGGCTCCTCGTTCTCGACGTCGGGATAGCTGTCACCTTGGCCGCCTCAATCCTTAATGCTGCCGTTAGCACCTAGTGGATGGCGTTGTAATCGCCGAGCATTGGGGGCTGACGAATATCCGTGTCTCATACCCCGTCAGCGAATGTGTAAGCAACTTCCCGGGATAGGAACTCTGGTGGGAGTTCGACTAGGGCCTTGCTAACCAGTTGTACAACTACCAGCTCGGACTCCTGTAGCGCCTCCCCTGGCTGCTGTGACATGCCTTTAGCTGGCTGTGGTATGCTGTGGCTTAGAGTGGTTCCCAAAACGATTCTCCAGGACCTCAAAGATGTCCTTGTGCACCGCCGTTGTCTGTACCGCTTCCAGAACTTCCGCGGCCTCTCCCTTGAGGCTGGCAATTAACTGGGTGGCCTCCACCTCTGGTGACCATTTTTTGTGCTTGGTCACTGCGTCGAATTGGCGGCGGAAGACTTCGAAATTTGCCTCGCCGTCATATTTCGGAGGTTTGACGCGCGCCGATGTTGTAACATGTCCCGAAGCGTCAGCTTTCAAACCCTTCATCCTCCTGCCGACGACGACCTCCAGCATGGCGTTCAGGGACTGGACGTTGCTGTCGGTCTTTCCTTCAAGCTCATTAAGCGGTTTGCCAGGTCTTCGACGCGCTCGTCCAGTTGGCCGATCCGCTTGCCGAGCCCCGTGACGATCTCCTTCACTCTGGCCAACTGTTCATCAAATTTGGCGGCGAGGGACTCGTTTGCAACCTTCTTTTCTTCCATTTTCTCCGTGAGGTTATCGTTAACCGTCTTCATTTCTTCCAGCTTTGCGGCCAGGTTGTTATTTACCGCTTCCGTCTTCCTCGTTCGCAAACTTCATTCTTCCATCTTCTCCGTGAGGTTATCATTAGCCGTCTTCACGTCTTCCAGCTTTGCGGCCAGGTTGTTATTTGCCGTTTCCGTCTTCGCAGCGATGTTGTCTTTCGCGGTCTTTATTTCTTTCAGTTCCGCTGCCAGTCTGTTGTTTGCCGTCTCCAACGTTTCTAAAATCTGTGTCAATGCAGCCTCCATCGCTGTAATATCCCACTTCTGACACCAGTTGTGATTTTGTGGGTTCGTGAAATTAAAAGTCAAATTGCACAAACTCAAATTTTTCTTTATTTCCACCGAATTACAGTTGAAACACTTGCCGATTAAATAGAATTACTTAGCGCACAAAATTACAATTGACCAGTTCGTCTTTCACAGGTCGATTGCACGCTCACAGTTACGTACAACTCCTCTGATACACGTACATTGTTTTCCAGTCGGTTCGCTAATCTCGGCGCTCCTCACGTCTGCTCGCCAAGAACTGAACTCTCCTCCAGCCTGACGCATAGCTTATATAGGACCAACTGGCCAATCCAGAAGGTGCGGGTTAGATGAAATATCCTGGATGTTCCAGAACTCAGGGGGAGGTAAAAGAGATGGCACAGTGGCCTGCGATCCCTTCAGTTGGCGCTACAAAATAAATGGGTAGGCGTAAGGAAATGATTTCCCGGCCCTCTTCAGCCCTCAGTTGGTCGTGCCAGGTTGACAATATTGACTCGCAAAACAGTCTTTCTTTTCTTCTCTCTTTCCTGCCCAGAAAGGAATCTATTCCTAAGTGTCTTACATATTTTAAGTATTTTCAATTCTTTTGGTATAGACCATATCTGCTAATAGTGATCCAAATCATAAAAAAAACAAAAAATGTCTCGGATTGACGTCCTCTGTGTCATCAAACACCAGGACACACAATGAATTTATTAACTGACCATATTTACTATAATTATCAGTACAAGACGTGGCTAGATACGAACACTCAGATGAATGACGTGCTTCAGTGTTCTGAATTGCAGTTCCGGGTACATCACTCATTTGATTGTTTAAACTAATTACAATTGAACCGTCACATCTACTGCCTTCAACTGCGCTCGCAGAGCTGTCATGAACATAAAAGGTATATTATACAATTAAAGAACAAAATGCGGTGTGCAATCATCATTATATTTTTGTTCAGGTACCCATCATAACGATCATGATGACTAGCACATGAAGTAAGCAGTCGAAATAACACTTTGATTATAGCGTCGCTACAAGATATTACTGTCCTAAAGTTAATATGTAATGAATAGCAGTGCTTGATCTAGGCTTACATTACAAAGATAAAATAACGGTGAAAACTTCAATGTCATAGACCGCATTTAAGCTACGTATTCATATCATTGCTGTAGCTAGCTGACCTCCATGGTATCATGCCGATTCAACAGTAAACTCTCAAGCGGACATACATTTGTTCCAGTAAAATAATTCTTAAATTTATCTTAAGATACTGTTCCTAGATGGAAATTTACAATTTTGTGCACTTTTTAGTTAATGGCAATAAGAAAATCAAAGTTAGTCAATTCTTCAAATTGCATATTTTACTGGACAACAGCCAAACATTTACGGAAACAAAATAAGCAAATTCTGACTAATTTTGTAATACTAATGACAAATATAACGGTAAAATTGGCCGCAATGTTCTGGTTTCTCTGTATAGCGCGTATCTTGGATTACTGTTCTCAGAGGAAAGCGCCAGTAGTTTCTGTGTCACGGTTATGGAAAACTTCTTACTACGGGAGGTAGGAATAGATTTATGGCTCTGACGGTTTGTATTTGCTTGTAAAAGACTTTTGATTTAGTCAGAAACAAGTCGTTGCGAGTGTTGTCCAGATTTTGTCTGTAATGTGAAGTAAATTCATAAAATTGTTTTAGAGCTGTGCATAACCATATGTGCGTCTGTTTTGTCAAAAGGCTCAGTTTTATTTCTGCATAGTGCTAAACCTGCTACAGCAATTAATATGCTAAGTAAGTGTATAAGTAGTGGTGATGTTTTTTGTTATATTTCTGGTAAACTGACTTTTCTAATCCAAAAGCGAAATACAACTTCATTAATAAATAAAGAATACCTTCTGTATTTTGGATGCAAAATAGGGGACCAAAATAGAAGTTGGGCACCACATATTTGTTTCAATGCCTGTTGTGCAAATCTAAGTGAATGGCTAAATGGAAACAAAGAAAACAACGTCCATTTCTGTGCCCATGTTTCGCAGGGAACAAACCGACCATGTAAATTATTGTTATCTCTGCATGGTACCACATGTGAAGTTCATTTCTAAAAAGAAAAAATTGACTTTGAATTACCCAAATATACCTTCAGCTATTCGTCCAGTGCCTCACTCCAAAGAACTCCCTATTCCACTTCCACCTGGGTCCAATACCACTGATTCTGACGACGAACGTAAATCTAGCACTCCAGAAGACATACCTGGACCTTCAGCATCATATGATCCTGATTTCAGCATTCAATCTCCATCCCTTTTTCACAGAATGGTGAAAATGGAGATGCAGCTAGCATCTCGACTAAGTTAGTTTAATTATCTAGCAGAAAATGTGAAAATGTCTGCTTTTAGAACACGACAGAAGCCGCTGGGAAACTTTTTGAAAGTGAATAATAGCATTACATTTTTAATGATGTGTAAGCCTTAATGTAAGCCATAAATATGCAACACATACCAGAACAATGGAGGCTAGTTTTAGAAGCTTCTACACTGAGCCTTAAAGCTGTGTTACTGCACAAATAAACGCTTTGCTTTCAGTACAAAAAGGATACGCAGTCTAAATGAAAGAGACATATGAAGATATAGTAGGTATTTTAAATTACATTAATTATATATAACTGGAAAATATATTGTGATTTAAAGATGATTGGGATACTTCTTGTCTCACAGCAAGGATTTACAGAATTTTATTGTTTCTTATTCTGAGGTCAACCCGCTTAGCTGTCAGTGGGCATTTGCAGATCTCATCGTAGCATCTGTGGAACTACGACGTCCGGAAGTATCCAATCTACATAACCTTACATTAGCGCTTGTTTATTTAATACTGTATTACATTGATTTAAACACGTATCTACGAGATGACTAATTAATACGTAGATAGCTCCAGTCTAAAGAAGTAGCAACGTTATATCAAATATTTTAAATAACCAGAATACAGAATTGATAAGTTTTCAATTTCATCTCCATTTTTTGTCTCATTCCTTTGGAAAGAGCTTTCTCGGCTTTAAATCTGACTAAGAGCGTAGCAGGGTTTACGAGTCTGCAGTTTTCAGATAAACATCTATTACTCTCCCTACATGTGATAGACACTTCTGGTTTTTGCTCTGTGGTAGGCTACATGTTTATTCTCCAAGATGGCAAAATAACGTTTACGTACTACATTGTTTAATATGTGACAATTAACTGCAACGAAATTGTATTACATTTGGAGTTTTTCCCTTAGCTTGGAGTAAAAGTCCTGTTCATGTGGGGCCAAAGTCCCATTATATTAGAGAGCGTCCAATTACAACTTAATTAAACGGTGATTAAGAAAATATTTTAATACATTTGGAAATGATAACCTGAATAAAAGTAGAAAAATATTTTGTGAGGTACTAAAATTGTTAACAAAAATAATGGTGAGTATTAGAACAAACATACAGTAGACAAAACTGACCTTTGCAATTTATGGGCTGTAAAAAACTGTCATCTAAAATAATTTGTTTACTTTATCTGTGTCTTTAAAGAAATCAGATATATTTGCTGAACACTTCGTCGCTATAGAAACAATATGACACTTATACACACACAAAACAAACAAACAAACAAACACACACACACACACACACACACACACACACACACACACACACACACACACACAAGAAGACATAAACTTTTCAGATTATGTATACTCTATCTCAGGCAAGTTCAATCCTGCTGTAAACAATAAGGTGGAGCTGATTCAACTGGCCACGTGCTAGACGCTACATGTACTCACATAAGTTTTGCAACGCTAATAGTATATATAGCTGCGCCATCTGCCACCCAATAAATAGAGTTGGGTTGCACATTAACTTATTAACTCTGTGAGTTAAATAAAATAATCCTTAACTTTACTGCGTATGACATTTCGTAAAATCGTCGTATATCTGTCCACGCGCTGTTTGCATTTACGCAATTTTCCCTGTGTCTTAGAGATCCGGATGCTTGCTGTTCCATTCTAAGTCTATGTATACTACTTTCGGAATCACCAAGGAGGTCATCAACTACCTTCTCGATTTTCTTAATAGATGGTTCCGGTATCCTTCTTTAGCCCCGCGAAACAATGAGCGATCGTTCGCCTCTCGCCACCTTTCAAAGATTTGCCGCGATTGTGTTTAATTTCCTCTGAAGCACCGGTCTGTTCCAAGATGAAAACCTTAGTGATTTTAAATTGCATATACATAAGTGTTCTTGGACTTGTGAGGTACGCGAGATGTACTGTTTGCCCCCGACTGTTAGGCCAGAGGGGTATAAAGGGCAAAGGAGCTTGAACTTTTTATCTGCTTTGCTAGAGGATCTGTTTACTAGGAAATGAGTGAATGAGAGTGCATATGAGTCACCCAAAGCTCCCAGTTCTAATGTTTGTTGCAGCGACAAATATTATGTATAGGTGAGCCATGTCAAATCAGTCAATTCATGTCAGTCAATTCATCATATGTTTTCGTAAATAATCCACGTATCGGCTTACGCTGTTTTTGCACCTTATCCATTTTTGTTATTGCTTACCTTGTAAAACGTATCACTGTCACGTCGGGGTCACCAAATTATTACGTTAAGGGACTAAATCACTGATCTAGTATTAACCAAATTAAACTTTCACTGCAAAAAACTAACAAAACGTTATTTTTACCAGCCAAACTTACATGTTTTCTTTTTTCCATAGTAACACAACACAAACGTTCTTTACATCATAGCTTTAACAGTGTTGCCAACCTAAACACATTTCTTTTTCTTTCGTAACTGTGTAGGATACCACGTCGTATGTACACTGCTGTGCCTCCATAGCCATCAGCTCTGTCAGAAAGATGACATTGCATGACAGGGATGGTGGCATTGATATTTGGAGAGAAGTGGGTTTCTAGGACCAGAAATATGCCCACCTTGTTAACAGCAATGAGGTTAGCTGCTTCGCGCAGTTTGTTTCTGAGACCATTGGCATTCCAAGAACAAATGCGCAGGTCTAGAAGGTGGCGAATGATATTCGTGTCTGCCATGATTACCCAAGAATATGAAGACAGTGTGTACCAAAATGGTTTTTGGTGGAATAGATGAGGGCCGCATAGCCAAAGTTTCAGCCAGAGATGCAGCAAAATCAGCCTGAAGATGTAGACGAATGCGGGACATTAGATTAAAGAACGGTTGATACGGAAGAGATGATATTGTGTGTTGAGTCGCCGAAGAGGCAGTGGAGTTTAGAGCATACGTCGACATTCTCTAGTGCATTGCTTGTCTTGATGCAGGAAGGCGAGATTTTGGTGCTACGGCAGGAGGAAGCCTGTTGTGGCTGTTGGTTTGTCCAATGCTTGGCTTATTAGGTTCAGGCTGTTTTGAAGTTGGTGGTGGTGGTGGTTTTGGTGGTGGAGGTTTTGGTGGTGGTGGTTTTGGTGGTGGTGGTGGTGGTTTTAGTGGTGGTGGTGGTTTTGGTGGTGGTGGTGGTTTTGGTGGTGGTGGTGGTTTTGGTGGTGGTGGTGGTGGTTTTGGTGGTGGTGGTGGTGGTGGTGGTATTGGTGGTGGTATTGGTGGTGGTGGTTTTGGTGGTGGTGGTTTTGGTGGTGGTGGTTTTGGTGGTGGTGGTGGTTTTGGTGGTGGTTTTGGTGGTGGTGGTTTTGGTGGTGGTGGTTTTGGTGGTGGTGGTTTTGGTGGTGGTGGTTTTGGTGGTGGTAGTGGTGGTGGTGGTTTTGGTGGTGGTGGTGGTGGTTTTGGTGGTGGTGGTGGTGGTTTTGGTGGTGGTGGTTTTGGTGGTGGTGGTTTTGGTGGTGGTGGTTTTGGTGGTGGTGGTTTTGGTGGTGGTGGTGGTGGTTTTGGTGGTGGTTTTGGTGGTGGTGGTGGTTTTGGTGGTGGTGGTGGTGGTTTTGGTTTTGGTGGTGGTGGTGGTGGCGGTTTTGGTTTTGGTGGTGGTGGTGGTTTTGGTGGTGGTTTTGGTGGTGGTGGTGGTGATGGTTTTGGTGGTGGTGGTGGTGGTGGTTTTGGTGGTGGAGGTGGTGGTGGTTTTGGTGGTGGTTTTGGTAGTGGTGGTGGTGGTGGTTTTGGTGGTGGTGGTGGTTTTGGTGGTGGTGGTGGTTTTGGTGGTGCTGGTGGTAGTTTTGGTGGTGGTGGTTTTGGTGGTGGTGGCTTTGGTGGTGGTGGTTTTGGTGGTGGTGGTTTTGGTGGTGGTGGTTTTGCTGGTGGTTTTGGCGGTGGTGGTGATGGTTGTGTTTTTGGTGGTGGTGGTGGTGGTTTTGGTGGTGGTGGTGGTTTTGGAGGTGGTGGTGGTTTTGGTGGTTTTGGTGGTGGTTTTGGCGGTGGTGGTGATGGTTGTGTTTTTGGTGGTGGTGGTGGTGGTTTTGGTGGTGGTGGTGGTGGTTTTGGTGGTGGTGGTGGTGGTTTTGGTGGTGCTGGTGGTAGTTTTGGTGGTGGTGGTTTTGGTGGTGGTGGCTTTGGTGGTGGTGGTTTTGGTGGTGGTGGTTTTGGTGGTGGTGGTTTTGCTGGTGGTTTTGGCGGTGGTGGTGATGGTTGTGTTTTTGGTGGTGGTGGTGGTGGTTTTGGTGGTGGTGGTGGTTTTGGAGGTGGTGGTTTTGGTGGTGGTAGTGGTGGTGGTGGTTTTGGTGGTGGTGGTGGTGGTTTTGGTGGTGGTGGTGGTTTTGGTGGTGGTGGTGGTTTTGGTGGTGGTGGTTTTGGTGGTGGTGGTTTTGGTGGTGGTGGTTTTGGTGGTGGTGGTGGTTTTGGTGGTGGTTTTGGTGGTGGTGGTGGTTTTGGTGGTGGTGGTGGTGGTGGTAGTGGTTTTGGTGGTGGTGGTGGTGGTGGTTTTGGTTTTGGTGGTGGTGGTGGCGGTTTTGGTTTTGGTGGTGGTGGTGGTGGTGGTTTTGGTTTTGGTGGTGGTGGTGGTGGTGGCGGTTTTGGTTTTGGTGGTGGTGGTGGTTTTGGTGGTGGTGGTGGTGGTGGTGGTTTTGGTGGTGGTGGTGGTGATGGTTTTGGTGGTGGTGGTGGTTTTGGTGGTGGAGGTGGTGGTGGTTTTGGTGGTGGTTTTGGTGGTGGTGGTGGTGGTTTTGGTGGTGGTGGTGGTGGTTTTGGTGGTGGTGGTTTTGGTGGTGGTGGTTTTGGTGGTGGTGGTTTTGCTGGTGGTTTTGGCGGTGGTGGTGATGGTTGTGTTTTTGGTGGTGGTGGTGGTTTTGGTGGTGGTGGTGGTTTTGGAGGTGGTGGTGGTTTTGGTGGTTTTGGTGGTGGTTTTGGCGGTGGTGGTGATGGTTGTGTTTTTGGTGGTGGTGGTGGTGGTGGTGGTTTTGGTGGTGGTGGTGGTGGTTTTGGTGGTGGTGGTGGTGGTTTTGGTGGTGCTGGTGGTAGTTTTGGTGGTGGTGGTTTTGGTGGTGGTGGCTTTGGTGGTGGTGGTTTTGGTGGTGGTGGTTTTGGTGGTGGTGGTTTTGCTGGTGGTTTTGGCGGTGGTGGTGATGGTTGTGTTTTTGGTGGTGGTGGTGGTGGTGGTTTTGGTGGTGGTGGTGGTTTTGGAGGTGGTGGTGGTTTTGGTGGTTTTGGTGGTGGTTTTGGCGGTGGTGGTGATGGTTGTGTTTTTGGTGGTGGTGGTGGTTTTGGTGGTGGTGGTGGTTTTGGTGGTGGTGGTGGTGGTGGTTGTGGTTTTGGTGGTGGTGGTGGTGGTTTTGGTGGTGGTGGTGGCGGTGGTGGTGGTTTTGGTGGTGGTGGTTTTGGTGGTGGCGGTATTACTAATGTGTTGGGGACGCTCGAATGATTAGGATCTGTGGTGGTAGACGGCGGTAAGGCTTCACCCTGCGGCATCCCTTGAGCAGATGAGTGTGCTGCTGCGTAAGGTACATGCTGCAGCCGCTTAGCTGGAGGCAGTCCTGGGTAGCGAGTTCCCGTTAAAAAGCTTCCTTTGGAATCCCCAAGGGATTTGAGGCTTTGGGAGGGGCATCGAACCTCGTGCGTTGTCCATTTTTATTAAGGACCATTTCTAGCCTTGCGCCTTGCCAAACTGGGCACTTGGCATATCGGCAGGAATGATTTCCGCAGCAGTTGTAGCAGACAGGTTTTCACCCTGCAATTTCAATAACTTTGCAGTTTGAACGTCTATGTCCAGGCTCTGCACAGTATGTGCACACTAGCTCAAGACGGCATCCGGCAGCACAAATTGAAACTGCAGGCAATTAGTACATTGTAGAGAGCGAGCAGGAGCTCGATAAGCTTCTACCCTAATTATGGCATCAGACATCCCTGTTTCTTTGTATGTCCGATGAGCGGGGCTCCTCGCGCAGAACTACCCTAAAGTGTGGAAGAAAACGAGTGATGTACCCGGAACTGCAGTCACGAACAGTGAAGCTCGCCGTTCACCTGTTTCTTCGCATCTAGCCAAGCCTAGTACTGGTAATTAGTATAGTCAATATGATCGGTTATTAAATAGATTGGGTGTTCCCGTGTTTGATGAATCAGAGGACGTTAAACGGAGACAATTTCTTTATGATTTGCATCACTATTTGAAGATAAGGTCTATCCCAGAAAAATAAAAAATACTTGATATATGTTACACATTCAGTAATAGATTCCTGTATGGGCGGTAAAGAAAGGAAGAAAAAGCAGAAAAAAATTGTTTTGCGAATCAATTTCACTCGAGAGACCTAGAGAGGGCATTCCTTTCGAAATTTACGTGGATGGATCGTTACAAGATTTTGGGATTACACTGGGTTAAATGTCATTCCCAGAACAATGTCATGTAACTAGTACTACCTCGCGAGGATTAAGAAAGGTAGAAAGAAATTATTTTTAAGCAGAGATTGAAATCTGTGCAATGTATTTCGCGATCAAGAGATTCAGGACTCACATATATCAGAAAAAGTTGAAAATATTTTAGACCACCTTAGTTTATGTTTCCTTCCAATTTGCAAATATACAACTTCTAAGATGCGTACATACGCACATGAAATAATGAATGTAATGTGAAAGTCATTGATTTCCCTGGCAAATTAAACACGTTTAGCGTCTTGCTCTCCCGGTTGACATACAGCACTTAAATACCTGATTGTCAGGTTGGACCGCAAAGGGAGGTGACTCCTTTGAAAATTGAGATACTCAAGGATAGGGAGTTGAAGGAAAAGCTAAAGAATATAGATGACATTCAAATACGAGAAGGAAAGTTAACGAAATTGTTAGAAAGCTCGCTTGAAGTAGACGAACAGGTAGGAGGTGGCCTAGGAAACAAAGACGGCATATTACATAAGAAGCATGGGGACAAGTGTGGAAGACGTACGTACCCCAAGGTAGAGAAAAAGATATTATCCTAACATTCCTCAGAGCTTGGCGTCATTCCGGAACAGACCGGACCACTTCCACCGTTTTGGATGATCTTTACGTTCTTAAGCCAAGAAAAAAGATCCGGAGACCAGTAACGGCTTGCGATACCTCTTAGAGAGAAAAACTGTTTCAGGTAAGCTACGATTTTGAAACCAATGCAATTTTAAGGTACAGGAACCGATAATTAGAACAGTTGAGTTTGATGGAGAGCTGCCTCAAGGCACATACGTGAACCGACGCGTAATTGTTTTAAGGATGTAGTTTCTAAGTGTGTGAACATTTTTCCAGTGAAGAAAATCGACAGTGCCACATGCCTAAACAAAATATTCAAATACTACATGAAAAAATGGACGCATTGTTGTCAGGTAGTGTAATAAAGTTCACGGGAAAAAATCACCAATGCCATGAAAGAAAACGACATAAAATTAAAGTACTGTTCTCCCTATCGACCTAATAGAAAGAATAACTTGGTATGTGGCATTATTTCCTAGAGGCCTATCGGGTAAACATCATATGGTCTAGTTAGAGTTGCGACCTAAAGTAGAGAAAATTTTAAATAAGTCGGTGAATCTCAATTAGTTAGAGTCAAATGAAAAATTCAATGTCACAGCCGGGATTTGAACCGCGGATCTCCTGGTTTACGTCCAGTCGCACCTATTCCTTGAGCTACCGTAACCAACGTGCCGTTAACTTTAAATTCTCCAACTGACTCATTATATTTACCCGGTAGACCACTTAGCGTTCTCATATTCGAGATAAACTTTAGTGGCGTCTTACTATTGTAAGTACTTAAATACCAGGATTTTATCGCTGGAGATCCGTGGTTAAAATCTCAGCCATGGCATTGAATTTTTCAGTTGGCTCTAGTTAGCTAAAATCACCCATATACCGGAGTAATGTATGGAAAGGATTAATTCATTAAGGATTAATTCCTCAATATATATTTACATTAAATATTCGGTGAATCTGCTTATTAGGTTTAACCCTATATAGCCTATGGAGGAAAAAGGCCTCAATATTATGCAAAGTAATATTCCAGAGATAGTACATGTCGAAGCCACCAAAGATTTATGTGAAGCCAAAATTTTAGGGATAGCCGGCCATAGAATCCGGGCAAACGATGAATTAAGAAAGTCCAAGCATACAGCACACACACACACACACACACACACACACACACACACACACACACACACTCACACACACACACACACACACACACACACACACACACACACACACACACACACACACACACAGGGTCCTAGATACAAATAAACGATCTGGTTTAAATACGCAATACACAGTTATCTAGCGCCATAAATAAATATAATAATTTTGCGTACATGTTTTCAAGGGACCGTACGAGGTCATAGAATATTTCGGGACGGACACATTTTTTCATTCAGATGTCCAGAACGGTAAGATAGTGGGGAAGTTCCACAAACAGCTTTTACGTCCGTATGTGTGTGAATAGGTAATCAGCAATAGCGGGCGTCCAATGAACATAAAACTGAAATAAATAGATAAACATACAATATATATTCTAGGGTAACGGGAGAAAGCGGTTCGTATATCCATTTATCTAGTTCACAAAGTAATTTAGGTTAAATTAAATAGCCTGCGAAAAGGGTAAAGTCTTTGTGAGGTGTTAAAATGCATGCTGAATGTTTAACTATAAGTAAAAGAACTAATACGTATGTTACTGTGTACAATGAACCACATGTTAAGAAAATGTAAATAGTAATGTAATAAGCTTGGTTTTTACTAAGGATAAGAAATAGGTTACTGTAAAATAAAAAATGAAGATAATTAGGCTTAAGAAAGATCAAATGCTAACAGTTAAGGAGTGAGAGAATGAATTGAATACTAAAGGACCCAACAGAAAGCCAGTGAAATATGTGATAACAATAAGGCAGGCGACCTAAGAATGAAATCTGTCTGGTACTGTGGACGGTAAATTGCGAAACCGGTATTGATTTTCAGCTACCTGACCAAGGGATGAACAGGTAGTTAGATGATTATATGAAAGTGAAACTTAAAAGTGGGTAACATGAAGTGGCATAAAAACGACTGACTTTGGAGACTAAAGGAATGTAGTGAAATTTTCACTGTACCAATTCTAAAGGAGAAATCTTAACTTTCTTGTTTGCCTCAGTTCGAAACTGGAAATTTTGGTCTTAGAGATTAATTATTAAATTAAATATGTTTAATAATTGCTCATATATATTTAAGAATTGTACAATTTAATTTTGGCATGCTTGTATACCGAATGTATATATTTCTATGTAAAAAGTTGTAGGGGTAATTTGGGCAGATATGTTAGAAGCCTTGCACTGTCGGGCGAGAGCCCAGAAAGGCCGGATGTAGAACAACACATGGTATGTTTAAGCTATTGAGATGCACCGTTAAGACAGGTCAATACACTGCTAGTTTTCTTTGTGTTGACGTGTTTCGCTATATAAGGGGGTAGATGGACCATTCAGGTCTATTCCATTCCATTCCATTCCATTCCAGACTGTTAATTTCGTCTGCTGTGTCCAAAGGGTTATTTAATTAATTCAGCATACGCCGCGTTGATATTAGTTCAACTATAGCAGTGTTACTGTAGGCCGTCACCACCGGTAGGGTGCAAATATATTTAAGTGTCCTGGTTCCACATAAGTGTTAATAAACGATTAAATCAAAGTTCATAAAATATAGAATGTTTGTTGTTGTCTCGAACCTACATCCTCAGAAACCAAAGAGACCATGTAGGCGACGAAGGTTACATCAGCCGGAGGAAAGGGCGACGCAGACAGCGGACTAGCGACGGCGCAGACAGAGGAAGGAGTCCCGACCTCGAATCCTAATACGTGCTGCGTGAGGCGGTGAGAAAGTACTGCCGCATCTCTTTGGCATATTGTATTGATCTACTTGCAGTGTCAATAGAGGCGACTTTACAAATTTACAACGCACAAAAAGAATAGACACAGTATAAGTAAGGCTTCATAGGGGATAAGTATTTTCTACAAACACTTTGTTGAAGATTAAGTGTAGAAAGTCATATGAACTAAATTTATGATAATAATTTCTGGGAGCAGTGAAACTTCTGTGATTTCCAGACCAAATCTGAAGCCGTATTAGTAAATGACTTTCATAAACCTGACGTTCTTCTCTCAAACTTTTGGAAATGGTTATGGAGTCTCCTCACTAAACGTCCAAAGCCGTTAAAGTCATTATAACTCGTGTGACGTCACAAATTAGTACTTTCAAATGATTTGTTGATTTAAAGCGGATATAAGTTCCAACAAAACTCTGTTCCAAGTAGTACATGATTTGAAGTTAAATGCCCAAGACTTTGCGAAAACACAGTCATAATTCCACCTTAGCAGGCTTCCTTTCTCAAACACAAATATTTGTTACATCCAATATTGTGTTAGTGTATAATTCCCCAGCACTTTATTTCGGGGAGGTGTACAATAAGACAAAACAAAACTACCTTCAAATAGGGAAGCTAAAGTACGTTATAAAGCAGAGATAAAAAATGCAATGTACTTCCAGCGTATTGTATATTGCAGGTGGTGCCATCTATGGAAGCAATGCACAGTGGTGAAAAGATTGTATCTCCTAGTGGGCAGAACTGTAATGAAAAGAACATTTACAGTCTCATATATCTTCATGTTGGTAAATTAACGTATCAAAGTCACACTACTTTTTCAACCCACTCTGCTACAGCGGACTGCTTTTCTACTACAAGTTTAGGATAAACATAAAGGTAGTTTCATAAATTATTTTTCTATATAGATTAGAACAAGTCTGAAGTGATAGTTAAATGTTTAAAAAGTAGGACGTTGTGCTTGTGCTTTTAAATGTCATGTAAACACAAGAATACAGAGTAGCTTTTTCAAGATATATAAGCATTTAAAAATTGCAGTAAAAAGCAACGAATATCTCGGAAATCGTTAGCGACATCAAGACAAAATTCGTGGTAAATAATCTTTTTCAATGAGCTTTGCATATGTGTAGTATATGTCAGTGCCTTTAGTAGTACAGTGGCAACTTTATGTCCCTCCACAGAATGTTCCCTGTGTCGATCCCAGGCATGGACGTCATACTTCATCTCCAGTAATTTTTCCAGTGTTCAGCTCACTGGATTCCTGTACTTCAGAAACGTAAGTTGACACTTAGAGGGAACTGCTCACTATTCTAACATATTTTACGACATTCGGGGCGGGACAGAAACGGCATTAGTGGATGGTCCATCTGCATCTGCTTGTTCACTGTCCACATTTGGTTCTTGTTACCTTTCCACTTAATTGTCAGAAATTTAAAGTTGGTACTTCCTTGGCTCTCCGAATAAACCTAGAACTAATTATCAACTATTCCTGAACTTAAACTTACCATATATTTCTGGGCATAGTAATTTGATAGAACATTCTTCACAGCATAATGGGAACGCAGAAGCCAACACCGACCACTCCCCGTCTCATCTTACACCTGAGATTAAAACGCAAGTGCAGTGGAAAGCAATAAATCAGCAATTCTCACATCATCTCCATACAAGACAACTCTTCTAACAGCAAGGAATATCCAAACAGCAAGTGGAAGCCTGCTATCCATTTATATTGCCTGAAAGTGAAATGTGCCAGTACGAGTAATATAACTTAACCAGCTTCTAGTGTAAGTGCAATGCGTTCTGGGTTTGAACTTGCATATAGAACTGCCCTTACTGAAGATTGGATGAAGTATCAAAGCTGCAGAGGGTGCTGGCATGAAAACTGTACAGCATATTCTCGCGAGCGCATTGTTGATTTGAGGCCTCGCGGGCAGCGAGATCAAAAAGACGGACAGTGCACTGCGGAGATAAAAGCTTGCCAAAACGGTTGGGGGAAGGAGACGGACTTATGGACAGTACGTCTTTTCTGTAGCGCCGTCTTGATTGTTTGAGAACATTCCGGATAGTGAGTAATCTATAAAAGGAAATACAACGCTATACGCACTAAAGTTCATGATTAGTTTTTTTCAGATATGAACCAACTCATACATTTTATAAGTTAAAGAGTAATCCAAATCTATTCATCTATTTTCTAGAAGTTAGAGCTGCTATATATACTGATGGTGTTTCGAAACCTATAGGAGTGCATGTAGTGTCTAACACGTGGCGAGTTGAGTCAGCTCCGCCTTATTGTTTACACCAGGATTGAACTACCCTGAGATAGAGTATACATGATTTCCTCTGTGTATCTGTGTGTGTGTGTTTGTGTGTGTGTGTGCGTGTGTGTGTGTGTGTGTGTTGTATCTATAGCGTTCAATTGTTCAGCAAATATAACTGATTTTTTTGAAGACTAAAGTACATAAACAAATAAATTTTCGATGACAAGTTATTACTGCCGACTAATTCCAAAAAGTCAGATTTCGTTAGCTTACTTTTATTCTAAGACTGGCTATTATTTCTGTTAACAATTTTATTATCTGTCAAAATGCTGTTCTATTTTGTATTCAGGTTATTATTTCTTAATGTATTGAAATATTTTCTTCACCACCGTAGGATTATGCTGTAATTGGATGCTCTCTAATATGATGAGACCTTTGCCCCATATGAACAGGAGTTTTGCCGCATGATAGGTATAAATGTCAGAATGTAACAAAAATTCATTATACTTAATTACCAACTAATAAACAATGTACGTAAACGTTGTTTTGCCATCCTGGATAATAAACATGTAGCATGACACAGAGCAAAACCCGAAAGAATCTATCTCTTATAAACTGCTGAGCCTTAAACCCTGTTACGCTCTCAGTGAGTTTTAAGGCCAAGGAAGCCCTTTCCAAAAGAATGAGACAAAAAATAGAAATTAAATTTAAAATGTATCAATTCTGTAATCTAGTTATATAAAGTAGAGGGATTGGTAAATCATTGCTGTCACTTTGGACTGGAGCTACCTACGTAGTAATTGGTCATCTCATATCTACATGTTTTAAATTACTGTAATACAGTATTATATCAACAAGTGCTAATTTAAAGTTATGTTCATAGGATACGTCCGGGCGTTATAGTTCCACAGATGCTGCGAAGAGATCTGGGACATGTCACCGACAGCTGACGCGCATGGCTTTGCGTGCACTGAATTACGGACCCCTATATATCTACTCTATATGTAGATTACCTCACGAAGCCTCCCTTTTCCAATATGTGTAGAACGAAATAGGCGTTAGGCTGCAAAATTCTATGTCAAATTACCAAATAAAATAGGTGCTCTGGTTCGGTCTCTAGGAGATAACAACCCTACTAAGCGATGTTTTAGGCTACTTAGGGTACCCTGCATGGCTTTCGGGCTCCCGAGGTAACATTGAAGTTAATTCGAAGAGCAGAAGAACTAAATTCTATCTTAGATATCTAAGAGATGTTCGTCTTATAAATTATATCACAACAAATGTTAAGCCTTATGAAGACCAGGTTGTGAAAAAAAGGTTGTTTTTTCATTCTGTACAAAATTAAGTGAAGCGTCAACGCTATGTCATAAGCCTCATCCATTAGAAATAGCCATATCATCCTGCAACTTCCCAGAAGTAAATTTCTGTCTGCGGTAAAACACAAAAACTTGGTGGGAACATAGCAAAGGGCTTAGGGTTGAGAACAGGTTTTCAGCACCATAGACTTGATCTGATCTTCAGTATGACCGTTAACGTCTTAATTACTAGAACACTTGAACCCCAACTTGTGATTGTTTACTTTCTGGAATTAGACACATATGCAATGCACACAACAAGCTTCTTACACAATTTCATATTATTTATCAACCAATAAAGTTTATTACAATAATAGCAGGTATAGAACATTAATACTTGATTCAATTTTAAGCAATAATATGCATGTTGAACAATTTACTAACCTTCATTTATCTTAATCTGGTTATCTATGAGGCCCACAAAAGTGTAAATTTCCACTGAGGTGCAGTTTAAGACTTAGCTTGCTCAGACAAATGTGAGCTTGTGTGAGAGTTTACTGTTAATGAGCATGATGCCATGGAGATCAGCTTGCTACAGCAATGATATGAGTACGCAGGCTAAATGCTGTCTATGACAGTAAAGTTTGTACGATGATTTTATATTTGTAATGTAAGCCTAGATACAGCATCAATGTTCAGTACATATTTAAGTTTATTACAGGAAAAATCATACTATTATTTTGATGGTTCACTTTTGTGCAAATTACCTTCATCATTATGATGGATACCTGAAGTAAAATACAATATGATTATTGTATGCCATGTTTCGTTTTTTAATTGTATCAATGCAGACCATTAGATGCTTCATTCCGCAAAAATTTCACTTTCATGTTTGGCATTAATCAACAGTAGGAATATGCTGTATCACAGGTATTCATAGAAATAAGCATTATAGATGTTAACAAACTTTTTCCTATTTATGTTAATGTATGTATGTAAATTAGGTTTGTTTCTGTAAATACAGTCACTTTAACTCTTGAAGGCAATTTAACGACCCTTGCATAATAATTGTTGCACTCTGTAATTCTATATTTTCCAGGATAAGTAGTTTATGATGAGAATAACTTTCATTGCCTATGATAAATCTGTAGCATGAATGTTTTGTTGTCATATTTTCTTAATAAATTAATTAACATATGTCAAGTGCGGATAGTTAACAGAACTAAAGAAAATGTATAAAGGATATTGTAGTTATCAAAAATATGTATAATATACAAACATTGCTTTATGTGAATTAACTGTGAAGCTAATTAATTCTGAAACATACTGAATTATAAACAGTCACACAGATCAGCAAACTAAGTAAAATTCTGTCGTGCATGGTTATTTAAGTTATAAGTGAGAAGGAAATATCATTAAATATTCAGCATTAAATATTGCAAAAAATACATACCTTTCCAACGAAACATTTATATTGTATGTGCTTGAAATAATTTCTAACAACATTCTTTGTGTTGTGTACAACTTGTTTTTTGATCTTTTAAAACTAGCAGGTAATATATATTTTGTCAGGGGATTATGTACAAAAATGCATGTGCACTCTCTTTGAAGATTAATAAAACCTATCTCTAAGACACGAATGTAACATAGAATGATTATGTAGAATCAGATCAAATAAACACAGCGCCACGACTGGAACTCAAATCTTTAAGGCCATAGCACGATTTTTACGACTCACTGCTAATTTGTTTTCATAAGTATTCTATATATTTAAAGTCAATTTTGTTTTCATCTACTTCTCCTTTATCATGATGGTTTTCTCCTGCTGCATCAATACATTAAAATATGTTGTTAAAGAATTCTTATTTATCTGTAGAAGTTTAGTTTTTAAAATATTGAGAAATATAAACTAAGTAACTAATGAATGATAATGCCCCTTAAGCACCCAATCGATTGTTCTGCAGTTGAGAGACTTGCAAAATGCACCACGGAAATTTAAAAAAGAAGGTTTTGTTCTCTTTATATACAAACGTCTTTAGAGATTAAAGTTGACTGACACGATTCTGAATTCACGTACCATAAGTTAAACATATTCTCATAATAAAATGGAATATACAGGATGTTTCAAAAATAAACAGCATAATTTCAAGTATGCATTCCCCATGTATAGAAAATGCAAATAGTGTATTGCAACTTGTGTCCGGAAATGCTTCGTTTGCAAGCTATGGTGTTCACAAATCTGAAATTCAGCGGAATTTTTTTCTTTCCGTAGGTTGTTGTTATTACTGTTGCTGCAGTTCTACATCTTAGTTGTCCCCTCCCTAAACCAAATTCGCACAGACCGCTATGGAGACGTACAAATGTCTCGTGATATGCTCATTGTCGCTGTGGGTACCTTTCCAGGTACAAACAACCAGTCAGCGCAGCATTGCCCTCCGCCTTATCCTAAGGTACATGAAGTGCATATCTGGCAGCTTCTGATTTGAGTACATGGCACACAGTCGAACGCCAAACAAAACACTGAATGTAACCTTCGCATGTCAGTGTCCTGTTACTATCTCCTTTTACAGCAAAGTCTCGCGGAAATTAAAATTTACAGTGAAGTTTTATTATCTCTATATGGGGAATAAATACCTGAAATTATACACCTACTTTTAAAACAAACTGCCTATATGAATTTGTTATAAATAGCCCCTAAATCAGCTTTAATTTTGAATGATCTTTACATAATTGGGATCCTGTAAGATATAGAAAAGTTCTTATAAAATATACCGTCTCTTAAACGACGAAGCTTATATCAAACAATTTTTATGAGTTAAAAATTTACGAGGTACTTCTTAGTATTTGTTTCAATTTTTTAAATATTTATTGTTTTCCGGTATAGGAAGCAGCACAAAGAGAACGGAATGTGAAAATCGTCATATAGCATCTGGCTCTAAAACATTTTGACCAAGCTATACTGCTTTGTCCTGTTTGCAGTGTCAGCTGAGATTGGTTTAAAAATTCACAATACCAAAAAGTAAACATGGAATAAGTAAAAAACAAAGTGGTTAACTAGTTTCCGCAAACACTGATAGTAATTGTAGGAGAATATTAGTAGAAAGTAATGTGAACTGAATTCATGATTATGAGTACATATGGGAGCAGCGAAACTTCTGTGATTCCAGACCATAGAAGTGAACCATATGATTAGCAACTGACCTTTATGAACGTGACTTCTATCAAACATTTGGAAACAGTTATGGGGCCATGTCGCTAAGTGTAAAACTCGGTTAAAGTCATATGTCTCGTGTGACTTCAAAAAGTAGTACTTTGAAATGATTTGTTGATATAAAATTTACACAAGTTCGAGAAAACTAAGTTGTGTAGATTGATGACAATGGGATGAACAAAATTTGCGAAAGGCGCAATGATAAATATAACTTAGCTGACTTCCTCTCTCAGACATAAGTGTTTGTACATCCAATTTTTTGTTAATATCCACAACTCCAGTAGAACATTTCCAAGAGGTATACAATCAGCCAAGGATATAAAGACCTCTAAACAGTGAAACTAAAATATGCTGTAGTAAAAAGAATAATTTTCGTCCAGCTCATTCACTATTACATGTGATGCCATCTATGGAGAGCAATGCAAAGTCGGTGAAAAGATTGTATTTCCTAGTGGGCTGGAATGATATCAAAAGTACATTTAATCTATATCTCCATATCGGTAAATCGACGTGTCATAATCACACTACTCTCACAACCCACTCTACTAAAGCGGACTCTTCTTCCATCCACTCCAAGCTTAACATAAACATAAAATTAGTTTCAATAAATATTTTGTTGTGTATACCTGAGTATAACTCTGAAGTGACAAATGTTTAAAATCAGGACGTGGTGCTTGAACTTTCAAATCTCATCTAAACACAGAAATGGAGCTAAACATTATCAAGATATATAAGCATATAACATTAGGAGTCAAAAGTAGCGAATATCTCGGAAATTCTCAACGACATAAAGAGCTAATTTGTGGTTAATTACTTGTTTCAATGAGCCCTGCATTTGTGTAGTACATGTCAGTGCCTGTAGTGGCATAGTGGCATCCGTATGTCCTTCCACGGAATGATCCCTGCGTCGATCCCAGTCGATCTCCAGGTAATCTTCCAGTGTTCACTTCACTGGACTCCTGCACTAAACATATTGTGACTTTGTGGGTTCGTGAAATAAAAAGTCCAATTACACCACTCAAAAATGTTCTTTATTTCCACCGACTTACAGTTAAACTCTTGCCAATTACACAGAATTAAGTGCTGCAACAATTACAATTTGCCAGTTCGTCCGTTACAACTTCACTTGTACTCGCGATTACATAAACTCCGATACACATACACAGTTCGTACAGTCTTCCGTTGCACAACCCTTTCGTTCATTAACACGTCACTGACTAACACTGCCTTCTTACACCAAGAACTGTCCTCACTCACACACTAACCAACTGACTGACTGACCAAACCAACAACTGACTAACTCTTACACCAAGAACTGCGACTGTCTCCTCGCTCACCCTCACTAAGTGACCAACTAACTCCGTCTGTCTGTAACCCTCTTTATATCGGAATATCCCGCCTTCTGGTGTTTACAGGATTGTTCTAGTAACAGAAAGATCGAGAACCAGGTGTAGGGAAACATACGGCACAGTCATGTTTTTCCTCCCAACCGCCGCCTTGTCACCACTACAAGACAAACGAGGAGGAGGTGTGGCTAACCGAACCTTCCCTGTCTCCCGCTGCCAGCTGCTTTCACAGGGTGTTCCAGCGCTCCCGTTACACTGCTCCCTCCTCAAAGCTGTTTGCCTCGAAAAGCCCCATCGTAGCGTGCAAGGCGGTCCAGGTGTACCACCAGCATCTGCTCGGAGTCTCAGCCAGAAGTAGCGCTGCCGTAGTTTGTGAATCATTCGGTTCGCTCCCAGGTGTCCTCCTGAAGTACCGGCGTGCACTTCCTCCAAGACTTCCGGGACCTTGCTCCGGGGAAGTACCAACTGTTCTCTCTGCGCCTTCCCATCGGGTGACTCCCATACCCGGAACAGCACGCCCTCTCTGGTCTTCAACGAGTCCCATCGGGCCCAGTGCGACTTGTAGGTGGCGCTCCTCGGTGCGATGTCCTCCCAGGTTGGTCTCGTCCCTGCGTCCACTTCCCTCAAGAGTGGCCCCAAGTCTGCGTCCGCCAGCTGCTCCCTCCTCAGGCCTGCGCTATCCCAACCTTCAGCAGGCACTGCCACAACTACTCGGACTGCTGCGGCACGCTCCTTCTCTTCCACTCTTGTGCGCTCATGGCCGTCCTGGATCTGCGGTAGGACACCTCCAATGTAATGGTCGCTAGCGTCGGTGTCCACAATGAAGGGGCCACCCGGTTGTGGGAAACCCAAAATTGGAGCACTGCACAGGGTCTCCTTCGGGTGCTGGAAAGCGTCTTCGGCGTCCTCCGTCCACACATAAGGCCGGTTTTCCTCCGTCAGGCGGGTGAGGGGTTTTGCGATGTTGTCGGCCTTTTCCTCTAAATCATTAAGGCGGTCGTCTACTTGACCCTTCCGTTTGCCCAGGTTCGCGACGTCATCCCTCACGCCGGCCAACCGTTCCTCAAACTTGGCGGCGAGAGCCTCGTTCGCCACCTTCATTTCGGTAGCCAGACCGTCATTCGCTGCTCTCATTTCCGTGGTTAACTCGGCCTTCATTTGTTCCATCTTCTCGGTGATGTTGCCCCTAGCCGTCCTGATTAGTTTCAGTTCCGCGGCCAGGTTATTTCTAGTCTCCAGCATCTCTGTTAATTCGGCCCGCATTTCTTCCATCTTCCTGGTGATGTTGTCTTTAGCCGTCTTCATTTCTTCCAGTTCCGCAAAAATCTTTTCTAATGCTGCCTCCATCGTTGTAATGTTCGGTGATGTTGTTTTCCCGCTTCCTGACACCAGTGTGACTTTGTGGGTTCGTGAAATAGAAAGTCCAATTACACCACTCAAAAATGTTCTTTATTTCCACCGACTTACAGTTAAACTCTTGCCAATTACACATAATTACGTGCTGCAACAATTACAATTTGCCAGTTCGTCCGTTACAACTTCACTTGTACTCGCGATTACATAAACTCCGATACACATACACAGTTCGTACAGTCTTCCGTTGCACAACCCTTTCGTTCATTAACACGTCACTGACTAACACTGCCTTCTTACACCAAGAACTGTCCTCACTCACACACTAACCAACTGACTGACTGACCAAACCAACAACTGACTAACTCTTACACCAAGAACTGCGACTGTCTCCTCGCTCACCCTCACTAACTGACCAACTAACTCCGTCTGTCTGTAACCCTCTTTATATCGGAATATCCCGCCTTCTGGTGTTTACAGGATTGTTCTAGTAACAGAAAGATCGAGAACCAGGTGTAGGGAAACATACGGCACAGTCATGTTTTTCCTCCCAACCGCCGCCTTGTCACCACTACAAGACAAACGAGGAGGAGGTGTGGCTAACCGAACCTTCCCTGTCTCCCGCTGCCAGCTGCTTTCACAGGGTGTTCCAGCACTCCCGTTACAATATGTTAATTGACCCCCAGTCAGAGGGAAATGCTTACCATTCTAACATTGATTTTATGACATTCGTGGAGGGACATAAATATCAGTGATTGATGATCCTTGTGCATCTGTTTGTTCACCTTCCACATTTAGTTCTTGTTATGTTTCGAGTAAGGTAATTGTCAGAATTTGCAAACTGGTCCTGTTTTGTCTATCCTAATAATCTTTGAATTAATTTTTTGGTAACTTACGTTCTCCAAGGTTAAGTCATTTCGGACGATGAATGAAATTGGTGAAATTATGCACAAATGAGTCCGGGAGCTTAGAGCTACCTTGCCTTCGGCCTTAAGGATAAGGGAAATCCTCGGAAAAAGAGGAAATCTGAACCTCTTGAACGTGAGGCAGACACCCTACCATCTACATTATCGAGGAGGGTACTTTAAATTAATTATGAATTATTTCTGATTATCCACGTCGGATCTTGCACCAGGCCGTAAAACGCAAGGGCAGAGCAGAGGAAAGTCCGGATGCTAAGATCAGCAATTGTCACATCATATCCATACACGACGACTTTTAGAACAACAGGAAAAATCCCAAAGCAAGTACAAAACCCCCTTTTTCCTTATTTAGCCAGAGCGTGAAACCTGCCACTGGGAGTAATATAACTGAATTAGCTTCCAGTGAAACTGCAATGTTTCCTGGGTGTAAACTTGCGTACGAAGATCCCCTTACTGCTGATTGGACAAGGTCCATTCCTGCAAAGAGTGATCGCATGAAATATGAGCAAGGACACTTTGTTTGTGATATGTGGTAGTATTTATCCTTTAATGACAAAAGGCTTTCAGCAAATCAGTAGACTATAATCTATCTGAAACAAGTTTGATCCTGTTGCAAACGTCTGTGAGGAAAGAAAGAACGAGACGAGATATGGGGACAGAAAAGCGTTAAGCTGTTGATTGGCTTAGGGAAGTTAATGGGCATTTTCTTATATTTGCATTACTAGCATAAACCCCTCCTTTAGGTATAGTGCCGTAAGTAGTCTTTTGATCACTGCTCTGTGCGAGCTAACTTCGCTGAGAGAAAGGTATGCCAATGTTTCGATTCTTATAAACGTATTAGCTCCACATTTTATCTTTGTACTTCACAAAGCACATAGATGTGTTCTGGGCTCCTGAGTTCTGATAGAAATATACACAACAGATATATCTGTACTATGTACAGATTAGACGGATTAGACAGAAGACAGGTGAAATTATACACAATATTAGCTTATTATGTTAAATTAAGCTGCAAATTATTAACAGTTACTAAAGTATACTGCTATTATATGATCACGCATTGTTTTGTGGCGCTTAAAAGAGAAACCCGGAATGATCTGAAAAAAAAATTGGGGAAAGAAACTCTTGTTGATTCCGCAAGTAGTGTAAATATTGTTAACATGGAACAGTAAACATTCGAACCTTAAGTACACTGGGAAAATTGCGTAAATGGAAACAGCGAGAAAAATGCTATACTCAGTTAAGTTCATGATTATTTTTGCAGACATGATATAACTCATAAATTTAATAAGTTAATGTGTAACGCAACTCTATTTAATTATTAGTTGTCTACAACTTAGCCGGGACGCATACTTCATTTAATAACTGACCATATTGACTACAATTATAAGTACTAGGCGTGGCTAGATTCGAAGAAACAGATGAATGGCGAGGTTCAATGTTCAGAACTGCAGTTACAGGTGCATCACTCATTTGAAGGCATAAACTATTTGCAGTTGAACTGTCACTGCGACTGCCCTCAACTGCGGTCGCAGCACTATCATGAACATTAAGGCACTAGACTAAACTTAAAAAACAAAACATGGTATACCATCATCATGATTCTATTTTACTTGTGGTACCGATCAGGATAAATAGCTCATGAAGTGTACAGTCAAAGTAATAGCTTGATTTTTCATAACATCCCTACAAGATATTACAGTACTAACTAAACTTAAATATGTACTGAATGGTAATTCTGGACCTAGGCTTACATGACAAAGATAAAATAACCGTGAAAACTTCAATGTCATAGCCATCATGTAAACTGCGTATTCATTCATTCAACTGCGTAACTGCGTGTTGGGATAATTTATAAGACAAATTTCTCTTAGATACCTTATATAGAATTTAGGTTTTGCTGCTCTTCGAAATTAACTCGTGTTACCTCGGGTGTCCGCAAACCATGCTGGGTACCCTAAGTAGCCTAAAACGGCGTCTAGTAGGGTTGTTATCTCCTAGAGCCCGAACTAGGGCACTTCAATTATTTTGGTAATTAGGCGTAGAAATAACGCCTAATTTTGTTTTACACTTACTGGAGAAGAGAGGCTTATTTTTTCTATAATATACATCATCCAAAGTTAAACCGGACAATTAATGAAATTGGTGAAATGATGCTCAAATGAGTCCGGTGACTATGGAGCTTAGTAACCCGACATTCGTCTATCAGGATAAGGGAAGGCACCGGAATAACCTCATCCAGGGAACCCACCCTAACTGAGATTCGAACTCGGGATTTCTTGAACGTTGAGAGAGGCTTTGTGAGGTAATCTCGCAATGGAATAGATGTATAGGGGTCCACTATTCTGTGCACGCTAAAGCCCTGCGGGTCTGCTGTCAGTGAGCATGTCACAGATCTCATCGTAGCAGCTGTGGAACTACGACTCTCGGAAGTATCCAATGAACATAAGCTTACATTAGCACTTGTTTATCTAGTACAATACTGTATTACATTGATTTAAAACACGTAGCTATGAAATGACCAATCACTACGTAGGTAGCTCTAGTATAAAGAGGTAGCAATGATATACCAAACCCTCTATTTTAAATAACTGGAATACAGAATTGATGAATTTTCTATTGCATCTCCACTTTTTGTTTTATACTTTTTGAAAGAGTAGTGGCTTTATATCTTGGCTTTATATCTGACTGACAGCGTAACAGGGTTTAAGGATCAGCATGTTTCGGATAAACATCTATTACTCTTTCCATAAGTGATACACACTTCTAGGCCCGCCTCGGTAGCGTAGATGGTAGCATGTTTGCCTCATGTTCAAGAGGTCCCGAGTTCGAGTCTCCGTCAGTGTGAGATACTTGGATAAGGTTCTTCTCCAGGGTTTTCCCTTATCCTGAAAGACTAATGTCGGGGAACTATAAGTTCCATGGACCCCGGACGAATTGAGCAGCCTTTCACCCATTTCATTCATCGTCTGATATGACTAAATGTTGGAGGATGTAAATTAAAAAAAAAACTTCTGGTTTTTGCTCTGTGGTAGGCTACATTTTACTCTACAGGATAGCAAAATAACGTTTACTGCATTGTTGTTTTAGGTGACAATTAACTGAAATGAAATTTTATTACATTCGGAGTTTTTCCCTTAGCTTGGGATAAAAGTCCTGTTCATGTGGGGGAAAAAGACTCATTAAAATAGAGAGCGTCCAATTACAACATATTAAACCGGCGATTAACAAAATATTTTAATACATTGAGAAATGATAACCTGAATAAAAGAATAGAACGATATTTTGTGAGATACCATAGATGTAACAAAGGTACTGGTTAGTCTTAGAGAAAAAAAATACACGGCAAAATCTGACGTTTAGGCAATTATGGGCAGTATTAAACTGTCATCTAAAATTTATTTATATAATTTATTTGTGTCTTTAAAAAATCAGATACATTTGCTGAACACTTCTTCGCTATAGAAACAACAACAAACACACACACACACACGCACACACATAAGAAAACACGAACTTTTGTGGTTACGTATACTCTATCTCAGCTAGCTCAATCCCGCTGTAAACAATAAAGTGGAGCTGACTCGACTGGACTGGTGGTTAGATGCTACATGCTTTCACATAAGTTTTGCAACACTAACAGAATATATAGCAGCGCTAACTTCTACACAATAAATAGAGTTGGATTACGCATTAACATATTAAATCTATGAGTTGGTTCATTTCTTAAATAAAATAATCCTGAACTTTACTGCGTATGGCACTTTTCGTAATATCGTCATATATTTGTACACGGGCTGTTTGCATTTACGCAATTTTCACTGTGTCTTAGTGTTCCGGATTGTTGCTGATCCATTCTAAGTCTATGTATCGTATACTACTTGCGGAATCACCAAGGAGATCACCAGCTTCTATGTCAATTGTTTTATAGATGATTCCGGGTGTCTTTCTTTAGCACCGTGAAACAATCGGCAATCATTCGCCTCTCGCCATCTTTTAAAATTTGCCACGATTATGTTTAATTTCGGGTGAAGCACCGTTCTGCTCCAGGATGAAAAGTTTACCGATTTTAAATTGCATATACATAAGTTTTCTTGGACCTGCGGGGTACGTGAGATGTACTCTCAGGCCACGACTGTTAGGCTAGAGGAGTATGAAGGGCAGAGGAGCGTGAACTGTTTATCTGCTCTGGTAGGGGATCTGTTTACCAGGAAATGAGCGAATGAGAGTGCATATGAGTCACCCATGTCTCCAGTTCTAATTCTTGTTGCAGAAACAAGTATTATGTATAGATGAGCCATATGACTACACTTGTGTACTTTAAACGAGCCTTCCATCCTTGCCATACCCGGAAGTCGAGCATATACCCCGAGGAGACAGCAAAAGTGATTACGTTGCACATTCCTCTAGCTTGCCTTCTTGTCCTGGGCAATCAGTACAGGAAATACAGTGTTAACTATCAAAAGCAACCACACACTCTAAACAATAACATCTTAATCAGCATTAAACTCGGTACAGACTTCGCTGCCAGCGAGCTGTCGGGTATTGGAATGCAAAATATGGCATAATAGCAATGTTCTTTAGTAATTGTTAAGTAAAATGAGGATTAATGCAACATAATAAGATACTAGTGTGAATAACTGCACCTGTCTTTTGTCTAATCTATATATAGTATACAGAACATTTCTATGTGTATGTGAAACAGAAAGATAAAATGTGGAGCTATTACGATTATAAGAATCGGAACATTTGCATTCATTTCTCTCACCGAAATTAGCCCGCGCAATGCAGTGATCAGAAAACTACTTACAATGCTGTCGTTAAATGAGGGGTTTGTCTTACGCATGGAAATAAAAGAAAATGCCCATTAACCTTTCAGAACCAATCAACAGCTTAACCCCTTTTTGTTCCAATATCTCTGTCACTCTCTCCCTTACCACCCAGATGTTTACATCAGCAGTAAACTAGGTTGAGAAAAGTTATGTAGTCCAGTGTTTCTCAAACCCCTCTGCCTCAAGGAGCCCCTTATCAACTAACATAGATATTTTATTGTATATTTAGCTTTAAATTTAATTAATGATAAATTAAAAGTTAAACAAAATAAAATAAACATGTATAAAACGTATTTAAAAATATATAGTGCCAATTAAAATTATTTTTTTTCTCTTTGAAGTAAATTTTATACAAGTTTGTCTCAGTAGGCTTTTATTTGGGCTTACACTAGCAAAAATTTGAAATACCAGACTCTTTGGATTACCAAAGGACTAATAAAATTAGGTATATGATATATAACTGAATTTATTTTCCGTGTAAAAAACTATTTTATACATATAAAAAGTTTTTATAATATTCTGAATCCAGCTTTTGGCCATTTCAACAAACTTAGTATTGGGATACTAAAATTTCAGTTTATGCGGAAAACGTTTGAAACGTTGTTCATTGGAATGTATTAATCTGAACTATGCAACTGTTTTTCGATTAAATAAGTTCAGTTATGTTGGGCTTAATGTTGGTGATTTTACTCTTAAGTCAGTTTCTACATTGGCAGGTCAGTTTCTCTTCAATGGCTTGATGTTGCACATCACTGAAAATGTTTGGTCACACAGATAGGTGGTTGGAATGGGCGCAATATGGTTAAGTTCTTTGGTAGCAAGTTCGTTATATTCACTTTGCGCCATAAACCGAAGTTGTGCAAGTTCATTTTCCTGGTATACAACCTTCCATCCTCTGCTGTTAAATAACTACTAATTGATCCTCTTTTTTCCGAAAGGCTATAAATGCAGCTACCTATGTCTTTTTTCTGGAAAGGATACTTTATCCACTAATTCTGGCCATCTGCCGGTGCTGGAAAGTACCTCCTCAAAATTTTGATAGGCCATTCAGGTGTTCTACTATGGCTTCTTTAATATTTTTAGGCAAAGCTTATTCTGATAATGTCATAAATTGTTCCAAAATAGGAAGGGATCTTAAGCAGTTCTTTTCTACACGACCTTTCCACACTTTAAGTATTCCTATCATTGCTTCAATTTTTTCATTAACCGTGAAGACATCTGGTTTTGGTCCCTGCAATTTTCTGTTTAGTTCATTTAAGTGTGAGAAAATACGAACTAGATATGTCAGTTTGCACAGCCATTCAAAGTCACATAGTCGTCCGCCGAAGGGAGATTTTCATTATGCTATCTTCAAAAAATAGTCTCACTTCATCACGTAATCAAAAAATCGCAGGAGAACATATCCATAAGAAAGCTAGCGAACGTCTGTGTGCAACAACAGTTATCTATGTTCGCTTCCCATTTCTTCACATAGTTTCTTGAATATCCGTGAGTTAGGAGGACGGGCTTTAATGTTGTTCACAATTTTAAACAACTCTTCGAATGTTTCCTTCAAATCAGGCGCAATTATTTTACAGCCAACGCATCTCTATGTATCGAGCAATGATTCCACTTAATCTCAGGGTTGACAGCTTGAAATCCAACTTTCAATCCAGTGTTGTGTCCAGATATCGCTTTGGCTACGTTGGAGCTTATTGCTGCACAAACTTTCCATTCAATACCTTGCTCAGAAATAATTCCCCCTCAGCAGATTGTGCAAGACTTCCGTTCAAAACAATAGGACTTCAACAAGCTCTTTCTCGTCTTCCTGCTTCATAGGAAGCTAGTGTAGCCTTTTGACTACTGGTTCCAGTACATGTTTTTTCCATTCTGGATTTACTCACTTCCAATTTTTTACTTTTTATTTTAAAATAATCAAGTCTCTTACCAATGCAATCCGGATGTTTCGTCTCTAAATGCCTTCTCGGCTTAGCAGGCTTCATTGCATCATTGGACAGTACATTAAAACACAATATATATTGAGGTTTTCGTTCATCTTCAGTTCCAGCTTGAGCAAATCCGACACTTAAATATTGCCAGAACAGCAACGAGTTAAACTATTAGGCTCACTACCACAACTAGCCTCTCTATCGACAGTTATTGTAGGTTTACGTTAAATTGATCCAAAGATTCATGATGAATGACACGAAACAATTCTCACGATTCACAATTACAAACTGTCAGGATAATCAAACACCACTAACACTGGCTTCAGCGCAGCGAGAACGACTGATTTGTCGTACAGACGCGTGCAAATGTTTTTCCGATGCGTGCAAAACTGTATCACGGGAGGAAGGTGGGTTTGTCATCATTTAGTTGCGCCAGGACAGTTCATTCCCGTCATTTTGGATAATCTTTACGTCCCTAAGCTAAGACAAAAGTTCCAGAGGCTAGTCACCGCCTGCGACACCTGTAAGAGAGCAAAACCGCTCCAGGTTAGCTACGTTTTTGAAAAAAAAAAATGTAATTTTCAGGGACAGGCGCCAGTCTTTAGTAACAATATATTGGCATGAAGAGCTCCCTCACAACATTCGGGAACCGATACAAAATTGTTTTTACTGATGAATTTTCAAAGCATGTGATCATTTTTCCAGTGACGAAAGTCAACAGTGTCATATGCCTAAACAAAATATTCAAACACTGCATACCGCAATTCCGAAAAATACACGCAGTGATGTCAAATAATGCAAAAAATTCACGTGGAAAGAAAATTCACCAGCGCAATGAAAGAAAACGGCATAAAATTAAAACCTGTTCTGGATATCGACCTAATGGTAACCCAACAGAAGGAACCACCCTGGATGTGGTATGATTTCCAAGAATTATATTGGGTAAACGTCATACGGGCTTGGTGGAGATCTGTCTGAAAATAGAGAACATTTTAAGTGAGTTGGTGAATCAGGTTACTAGGTTTAAACCCATACAGCTTATGGAGGGAAAATGCGTCAACACTATGGACAGTAATATTTTAGAGAGAAGTAGAAGTAGAAGGCGTCAAATAGTTGTCTGAAGCCAAAATATTCAGATAGTCGCCCTTAGAATGCGGACGAATGCTGATTTAAGAAAAGCCAAGCATAAGGCGACAGAACAAAAATAAACGATATGGTTTTGGTAGGGAATAAACCGTTATCTAGCGCCGTAGATAAATTTAATCATCGTATGGGTATGTTATTCATGGTCCCGTACAAAGTCGTAGAAATTTTCGGGACGGACACATTTTTGCTTTCAAATGTCCAGAACGATAAGATGGTGGGAAAGTTCTGTATTTGTGTGAATAGGTAAGAATCAATAACGAGCGTCCCAACTAAAATAAATAGATAAACATATATAAAAGTAATAGATATTCTAGGGTAACGGGAGAAAGTGATGGATACTTCAATATATCTACCTGACAAAGTAATTTGGGCTAACTTGAAAAGCCTTGTTAGAGAGTAAATACTTGCTGAGGTGCTAGGAACCCATACCATAGGTTAACTATAAGTAAAGAACTAATAAGTATGCGATGCGTGCAATGAACCACTTGTTAAAGATTGTCAATAGTAATGTTATAAGCTTGGTTATTATTTAGGATGAGATATAGATTACTGTAAAATAAAGGAAAAACAAATTAGGCATAAGGAAGATCAAATCTTAGTAGTTAAGGAGCGAGAAAATAAACGGAATACTACAGGACCCAACAGAAGGGTAGTGAACTGTGTGATTACAATAAGGCAAGGGACTTAAAAGGGAAATCTGTCTGGTAATGTAGATGGTAAAGTGCGAAACCGGCATTTATTTTTAGCTACCTGTACAATGGATGAACAAGTAGTAAGGTGATTATGGGAAGGTGATACTTAAAAGTGAGTGACATGAAATGGCATAAAAGCAGCCTGACTTTGGAGGAACCAAAACAATGAAGTGAAATTTTCACTGTGCCAACTCTAAAGGGAAAATCCATACTTCATTTTTTGGCGCAATCTGAAACAGGAACATTTGATCTTATAGATTAATTGTTCAATTAAATATGTTTAAAAGCTGTATATTTATTTAAGAACTTTAAAGGTATATTTCTGTGTAAAATATTGAAGGGTGATTCTGGGCAGATATATGTGACACACGTTGCACATTCAGGCGACAGCCCTGATAGCGTATGTTGGACCATACATGGTATGTCAGCTATTGAGATGTATCCTTAAGACAGGACAATACACTGCTAGTTTTTCCTTGTGACGCCATGTTTCAGTATATAATAGGGTAGATGGACCATTCAGGCCCATTTCATTTCAGTCTATACGGTAAATTTCATCTGGTGTGAGCACGGGCTTATTTAATTCTTTCGCCATGCACCACGTCGATTTAAGTTCAACTATAGCAGTGTTATTGTAGGTTGTCACTGCCGGCGAGAGTGCAGATGTTTATAATTGCTCGGGTTCCATATAAGTGTTAGTAAACAATGAAATCAAAGTTCTGAAAACATCGGATGTTTGTTGTTGTCTCGGCCCTACATTTATTTATTTAGGTACGGAGGATGTACTTCCATTAGTCCAGGACCCGTAGGACCAGGGATCCGGGCCTCCTCCTCCCCGAGAGCGATGGAAAACTCCGGGGTTTCTCCATGGGGCAATACCTTGAGTCTAAAAAGCACCCCCCCCATTAAGTACAACGTCAAGACGGGTGGAAGTGGATACGCCAGTTACGCGCGTCAACCCCGCAGGGAAGACTACCGAATAACCTCGGTGGCGCCGCCTGGTGATGTAGCACACGTTCTACTAGCTCTGCAGGCTAGTATCCGGGACTGTTGGGGCAACCCTCTACCCTCTCCGGGGGAGGGGGGCGTAGCCTGGCCAAAGGTACCCCACTTCCCGTGGGTGTCGGGAACACACTGCCCCCTCGAGTCCAACCCAATCCGTGCAACTCCCCAACGGGAGGGGCTCGGCAGATTGGCCCGAGATTCCTTTAGTAACTTCAGAAGTAACGCGAGTGCTAAGGGTTCGCAGCGCCCGCACCACGGCAGCTGAAGGGGACGGATCCCCTCCCCTACGGGAAAAACCAGAGGGTCCAAGCAGGAGACGAAGTTTATGTCAGTCGGAGGAAAGGGCGAAGCAGACTGCGGACCAGCGGCGCCGGAGACAGCTGAAGGAGTCTCAAAGTCCAGTACAAACCTTGTTCTCCTCCAGCAGGCATGACAACCAACTGTCGGCCTTTCGACATCGCTGCAGACTCCCTGTAACCAATTTTACGCCAGGCATATGGTCCAGTATGCGCTGCATTGATATGTTTCATCCATAAGAATTATATAATATTCACTTCGATATCTCGGAATATTTCTTAAATACTTCAGCATTTTTGCCCGTATGGTACGATGTTCAATTAAAATTTTTCTGTCATACTTACTGTTTTTTTTTTAATATAAATCCTAGCTTCAAAGGAACTCTCCTTAATGTTCAAACACTGCCTTGGAAGTCAATAGAATTTTGAAGCTTCATAAACACTTTCTTCAGAGTTGGTCTTTGTGCTTTAAAAATTATTCATAGTTCGCCTAACTACTCCTGAATTGAAACATCCAAATTATATTTTGTACATGTTCTTAAACTTTGTTTACTGGGCATAGAGAAGGACGTTGTTACACTAGCACCAAGGCTTTTCATTCTTTAATAACTCACCTAAACTGTCTTCAGACACAACTATAGCCTCAGATGCTCTTTCCCAGATTTTTGTAGCAGACCTAGATCTTTGTTCCTTTTTTATAAATCTATAGATATTGGTTATTACTTCTCGTGTTTTTAAATTTAGCACTTTATTTCCTAATGTGCTGCTAGGAGACGTCATTTCTAACTGCTCTCGAGGAACCAGGAGACACGCACATTTCGAAACAAGCTCTAGTACTACTCTGTAGCTCTGCACGGGTTTACTCGCTCGCAACTGATACACAACTGACCAGCCCTACCCTCAGGTTGCAACCGTACTCAGGTGGACTCGTCCAGATACCACTGCGCATAGCTCTTCATCTGTCAAGATATAAAAATACATCTGTACTTACTGCGTAAAACGGTGAGAAGGTACTGCCGCAACCCTTAGTCGTATTGTATTGATCTATTTGCAGTGTCAATAGTTGGTACTTCAAAAATTCACAATACATAAAAATAATAAATACAGAATAAGTAAAACAACATATGGGTTAACCGTTTCCTCCAAATGCTTTGCTGCAGATTAAGTGTAGAATGTCACTTGAATTAAATTAATGATGACATCCGGGAGCAGTGGAACTTGTGTTATTCCAGACCGAATTTCAAACCTTATGATTCGCAAGTGAATTTTATAAACGTGAGGTGTTTTTCAAACACTTTTGGAAATAGTTTTGGAGTCTTCTCAATAAACGTCAAACTCCGACAAACTCATGTCTCGTATGAAATCACAAATTAGTACTTTTAAATGATTCGTTGATTTTAAAGTGGATACAAGTTCCACAAAGTACAATTAGGAATGTATATACTTGAGTACAAGTCTGAAGTGATAGTTAAATGTTTAAACAGTAGGACGTTGTGCTTGTCCTTTCAATTTCATGTAAACTCAAGAGTTTAGTTTTGCATTACCAAAATATATAGTATATATATTCACTTAAAATTTGAGGTCAAAAGCAACGAGTATGTCGGAAGTCGTCGACGATATGAAGACCTAATTTGTGATATATCATTTATCTCAATGAGCTCTGCATTTGTGTAGTATATGTCAGGGCCTGCAGTGGTACAGTGGCAGCTTTATGTCCTTCCACAGAATGCTCCCTGCGTCGATCCTAGACATGGACGTGTTCGTTTATTTCAGGTATTTTTCCAGTGTACACATCACTGTACTTCAGAAACATAGGTTGACCGTGGATATGAGGGAACCACTTACCATTCTAACATTGATTTTATGAAATTTGAGGCGGGACACAAACATCAGTGGTGGATGGTCCATCTGCATCTGTTTGTTCACCTTCCACTTTTGGTTCTTGTTATATTTCGACTTAGGTAATTGTCCGCTACTGCAAACTGGTCCCATCTTCCTGTCCGAATAAACTCTGAATTAATTACGGGCTATTCCTGAACACAAACTTGCCCTTAACAACTGTGTACAGTAATTTGTTAGAATATTCTTCACGGATTATGTGAACGCAGAAGCCAAAACCGACCACTCCCAGTCTGACCTTGCACCAGGCCCTAAAACGAGAGTGCAGAGGATACGAAACTCCGAAATATAAGATCATCAATTCTCACATCATCTCCACACAAGACGGCTCTTAAACCATCAAGAAAAATCCTAACAGCAAGTAGAAAACTTCCATTACATTTAAATAGCCAGAAATTGATACCTGCCAGTTCCAGTAATATAACTGAACCAGCTTCTAGTGAAACTACAATGTGTCCTGAGTGTGAACTTGCATATGAAGAGCCCTTTACTGCAAATTGGATGCAGTATTATAACTCTAAATAATGGTGGCATGAAAATTGTACAGTGTATGAGGGAGTATGATTTGTTTGTGATATGTGTTGCTTTAACCTTCAATGCAAAAGTTTTCCAGCAATTCAGTGGACTATAATCTGTCTCAACCTAGTTTGATCCTGCAGAAATCATCTGCGGGGGAAAAGAGACAGAGACGAGATATTGGGACAGTAAAGGGTTAAGCTGTTGATCGGTTTAGGGAAGTTAATGGGCATTTTTTTATTTGCACGCGTACGATAAACCCCTCCTTTAAATACAGTACTGTAAGTAGTTTTCTGATCACTGACCTGAGCGAGTTAATTTCGCTGAGAGAAAAGTATGCAAAAGTTTCGATTCATTATAAAGGTAATAGCCCCAAATTTTATGTTTGTGCCTCACAACCAACAAGGATATTTACTGAGCTAATGAGTTCTGAAAGGAATACTCACAACAGATGTACACATATAAAGTAGATCTATGTAGAGATCAGCCCTAAGACAGGTGAAAATATACACAACATTAACGTACTATAAAAAACTTAACTGCATTTTATTTAACAATTACTAAATGACACTACTATTATATGATGGCGTAGTGTTTTACGGCGCTTATAGAAATGAAACAGGATTGTTCTGTAAAACAAAATGAGAAACAAACTGCTGCTCTCCTTGCTGATTCCGGAAATAGTGCACATAGTGTTAGAATGGAACAGCAAGCATCGGGAACTCGGAGTACACCGGAAAAATCGCGTAAATGCGTACAGCGCGTGAAGAGATACGACGATTCTACAAAAAGTGCTATACGCAGCAAAGTTCATGATTATTTTTTCAGATATGAAGCAACTCAAAGATATAATAAGTTAAAGTGTAACCCAACTCTATTTATTTATTGTCCAGAAGTTAGCGCTGCTGTATATACTGCTAGAGTTGCAAAACTTATGTAGGTGCATGTAGCGTCCAATACCTGGCGAGTTGAGTCAGTTCCGCCTTATTGTTTATAGCAGGATTAAACTAGCCTGAGATATAGTATACATTATCTGAAGAGTTCATATTTTCCTGTGCATATGTGTGTGCGTGTGTGTGTGCGTGTGTGTTTGTGTTGTATTGTTTCTATTGCGGCAAAGTGTTCAGCAAATATATTTTATTTTTTAAAGACGAATAAATAAAACAAATAAATTTCAGATGACAGTATAATACTGTCCTTTAATTCCATAAAGTCAGTTTTCGCTAGCTTATTTTTTGAGAGTGACTACTATTTTTGTTAAATAATTTAGTATTTCACAAATTATCGTTATATTTTTATTAAGGTTATAATTTCTCAATATACTAAACTATTTTATTAATCACCGTTTTATTGATTTGTAGTTGCATGGGACTTTTGCCCCATATAGACAGCACATTCGCCGCATGCTAGGGGAACAGTCCAACTTCACTACAGTTGATTGTCACCTATTAAACAACGCAGAAGGTAAATGTCATTTTTCCATCTTGGAGAATAAAAATGTGGCATACCACAGAGCTACTCTTCGGAGTTATGAGCGAAACGTCAGGTGAAGTTTAATCCTTTGGACCACAGCCCACAAGCCCAGGAAGTACATTTTATTGGATTAACGCCGGCCGTCAAAGCCTAGCAGCTACAATGATGATAGTCTACCGTGTTTTGTTTCTTAATTTTATGATAGTGTTTTTTATGTTGATGATAGTGCTGCGAGCGCAGTTGAAGAGGTTAAAAGTGACAGTTGGATTTTAAATAGTTTAAGCAATGAAACGAGTGATGTACCTGTAACTGCAGTTCTGAACCCTGAAGCTCGTCATTCATCGGGTACTTCGCATCTTGCAACGCAATTTACATAGTCCATATTGTGAGTTATTGAATGAATTGGGTATCCCGGCGCGTGATGAATCACAGGACGAAAATCCTAGACAATTTCTTTATGATTTGGATCACTATTTGCAAGTAAGTTTTACACCAGAACAATTGAAAATGCATAATGTATGTAGGGCACCTTGTAACAGACTCCCTTCTGGCAGGAAAAGAAAGAAGAAAAACATGTTTTGCGAGTCAATATGACTCGAAAGACCAAGGAAGGGCATTCCTTTCGAATGTTAAGTGATTGGCTCATGCCAAGTTTTTGGGGAATACTGGAACAAAGGTAATCGCCAGAGAAACGTCATGTTATTAGTACTGCATCACGAGGATTAAGCAAGGTCGAAAAGAATTCTTCCGTAACAGAGATTCAAATATGTGAAATGAATTTCGCAATCCAAGGATTCAGGACTTACGTATATACAGGAAAATTGAAGAAATATATTCAGACAACCTTAGCTAATTTTCCTTCCAGATTGCAAATATACAGCTTCTAAGATGTGTAGATACGCGCATGAAATAATGAAATGTCATGCAGAAATCATTCTCATCCCTGGCAAATTAAACAGGGTTAGCGACCTGCTGTCCCGGTTAACATACGAAACTCACATAACTGATTGTATGGGTGGACCGCATAGGGAGGTGACGCTTTTGAAAGTTGAGATACCCATGGATAGGGAGTTGAAGAAAATTCTAAAGAATATAGGTGACTGGCAAAGACGAGAAGGAAGGTTAGCGAAATTGTTAGAAAGCTCGCCTCAAGTAGATGAACAGGTAGGAGGCGGCCTAGTAAAGAAAGACGGCATATCATATAAGAAGAATGGGACACTAACGGAAATGTGGAAAACATACGTACTCCAAACTATAGAAAAGGAGACTATCCTAACGTTCCACAGGGATTTGTGTCATTCCGGAACAGACCGGAGCACTTCCAACTTTTTGGATAAACTTTACGTACCTAAGCAAATATAAAGTTACGGATAGCAGTTAAGGGCTGCGATACCTATCAGAGAGCAAAACCGCTCCAGGTTAGCTACGATTTTGAAACCAATGCAACATTGCGGGACAAGCCATGGTCAATAGTGACAGTTGATTGTCATGGAGAGCTCCCTCAGCGCACACTCCAGAACAGATACATAATTGTTTTCAGGGTTGTATTTTCTAAGAACGTGAAAATTTTTCCAGTGAAGAAAATCAGCAGTGTCATATGCCTAAACAAAATATTCTAATACCACATACCTCAATTGGGAAACATGGACGCACCAATATAAGATAATGCAACAATATTCATCGGAAAAAAAATCACCAATGCAATGAAGGAAAAGGACATAAAACAATAACACAGTTTTCGATATCAATCCAATGGTAACCCAACAGAAATAACCACACGGTGTGGTATTATTTCCTAGAATTCTATCCGGAAAACGTAATACGGGCTGGGTGTTGTGCCCGAAAATGGAGAAAACTTTAAATGAGTCGGTGAGTAAGGTTACTAAGGTTAACCCTATAGAGCCTATGCAGGGCAAAGGCGTCAACGCTATGGAGAGTAATATTCTAGAGACAGTACAAGTAGAAGCCGCCAAAGATTTGTCTAAAGCCAAAATGTTAATCATAGCCGGCAATGGAACGTGGGCAACGAATGAATTAAGAAAAGTCCAAACATACGGCAAAAAAAAAGGATAAAGAATTCGGAAATAAAAACATATGATCTAGTTTTGTTACGCAAGTAACAGTTATCTAGCGCCATAACTAAATTTAATCATCATGTGGCTATGTTATTCAAGGTAACGTCCAAGGTCGTAGAAAGTTTCGGGACGGACACGTTTTTGGTTTCAGATGTCCAGAACTATAAGATAGTGACAGTTTCATAAACAGCTTTTACGTCCGTATGTGTGTGAAAAGTTAATCAGCAATAGCGGGCGTCCAATAAACATAAAACTAAAATAAATAGATAAACAAGTGAATAAAAGAAAACTAATAAATATGCTAGGGTAACGGCAGAAAGTGATCCATATTTCCATTTATCTAGTTTACAAAGTAATTTATATTAAATTAAAAAGCCTGTGTAAAGGGTAAAGCCTTGGTGAGGTGTTAAAATGCCTGCTGAAAGCTTAACTATAAGTAAAAGATCTAATATATATGTGATTGTGTGCAACGAACCACATGTTAAGAAAATGTAAATAGTAATGTTATAAGCTTGGTTTTTACTAATGATAAGATATAGGTTACTGTAAAATAAAAGATGAAAATCATTAGGCTTAAGAAAGATCAAATGCTGGCAGCTAAGGTGGGAGAGAATGAACTGAATACTAAAGGACCCAACAGAAAGACAGTGAAGTATGTGATAACAATAAGGCAGGCGACCTAAGAATGAAATCTGCCTGGTACTGTGGACGGTAAAAGTGCGAAACCGAAATTGATTTCCAGCTACCTGAACAAGGGATGAACAGGTAGTTAGATGATTACATGAAAGTGAAACTTAAAAGTGGGTAACATGAAATGGCATAAAAAGCGCCTGACTTAGGAGAAACTAAAAGAATGTAATGAAGTTCTCACTGTGCCAATTCTAAAGCAAAAATCTTAACTTCATTGTTTGGCGCAGATCGAAACTGGAACTTTTCGTCTTAGAGATTATTTATTGAATTAAATATGTTTAATTATTGTATATATATATATATATATTTGAGAATTGTAAAATTTAATTTTGGCATGCTTGTATACCCGAATATATATATATATATATAAGGCCCAGAAAGACCGGATGTAGGACAACACATGGTATGTCAGGTATTGAGATGTACCGTTAAGACAGGTCAATACATTGCTAGGTTTCCTTGTGTCACCGTGTTTCAGTATATAAGGGGGTAGATGGACCATTCAGGTAAATTCCATTCCAGTCTGTTAAGTAAAAAACTGAAGCTGCTGACAGTGAAGTAAACTAGGTTATTAATAACAACTAAACACTAGCAACACAACTTCACTTATCTTATATAAATCCTGGGGACCGGTTTCAAAGCAAACATCTGCTTTATCTTCAGCCACTCAGCTTGACGTCCACCCACTAACTGACTGACTGACCTTGACCACTACCGGAGTTTGAAGGATAGCTCCTTATCTAACTGCCATCTACCGGGGACAACACAAACTTATTGATGATGTCTATAGGAGGGATATCAAAATTCATTACGCGATCCTTATTTTTCAAAATAAATATCTTCTCCCAAACCATTAAATCTATCGGTTCCTTCAATTGTTTCAATAATTTAACTTCTGGATTTACTTCATGGTTATATGACCAAAAATGATCAGCCACTGCCGATTTCTCGGTCTGTTTATATTTAATATTTCTAAAATGTTCTTTCGCTCAGTTTTCTAAATTACGCTTGGTTCTACCAATATAGATCTATATTGGTAGAACCAAGCGTAATTTAGAAACCAGAGCGAAAGAACATTTTAGAAATATTAAATATAAACAGACCGAGAAATCGGCAGTGGCTGATCATTTTTGGTCATATAACCATGAAGTAAATCCAGAAGTTAAATTATTGAAACAATTGATGGAACCGATAGATTTAATGGTTTGGGAGAAGATATTTATTTTGAAAAATAAGGATCGCGTAATGAATTTTGATATCCCTCCTATAGACATCATCAATAAGTTTGTGTTGTCCCCGGTAGATGGCAGTTAGATAAGGAGCTATCCTTCAAACTCCGGTAGTGGTCAAGGTCAGTCAGTCAGTTAGTGGGTGGATGTCAAGCTGAGTGGCTGAAGATAAAGCAGATGTTTGCTTTGAAACCGGTCCCCAGGATTTATATAAGATAAGTGAGGTTGTGTTACTAGTGTTTAGTTGTTATTAATAAACCAGTCTGTTAATTTCGTCTCGGGTGTCCAAAGGGTTATTTAATTAATTCAGCATACGCCGCGTCGATATAAGTTCAACTACAGCACTGTTACCGGCTGTCACCGGCTGTCACCGCAGGTGTGGGTGCAAATATATTTAAGTGTTAATAAACGATTAAATGAAAGTTAAAAAATTATAGGATGTTTGTTGTTGTATCGACCCTACATCCTCAGAAACCATAGAGAACATGTAGGCGACGAAGATTACTTCAGCCGGAGGCAAGGGTAACTCAGACAGCGGACTAGCGACGGCAGAGACAGAGGAAGGAGTCCCGACCTCGAATCCTAATAGGTGCTGCGTGAGAGAGAACTGCCGCAACACTTTGGCATATTGTATTAATCTATTTTCAGTGTCAATAGAAGCGACTTTACAAATTTACGACACACAAAAAGAATAGACACAGTTTAAGTAAAACTTCATAGGGGTTAAGTATTTTCTACAAACACTTTGTTGAACATTAAGTGTAGAAAGTCATATGAATTAAATGTATGATAATAATTTCTGTGAGCAGTGAAACCTCTGTGATTCCAGACCAAATCTGAAGCCGTATTAGTAAATGACTTTCATAAACCTGACGTTCTTCTCTCAAACTTTTGGAAATAGCTATGGAGTCTCCTCACTAAACGTCCAAAGCCGTTAAAGTTATTATATATCGTGTGACATCTCAAATTAGTACTTCCAAATGATTTGTTGATTTAAAGCGGCCAAGTTCCAACAAAACTCTGTTCTAAGTAGTACGTGATTTAAAGTTAAATGCACAAGACATTGCGAAAAGCACAATAATAATTCCACCTTAGCAGGCTTCTTTTCTCGAACACAAATATTTGTTACATCCAATATTGTATTAGTGTACATTTCCCCAGCAGTTTATTTCAATGAGGTGTACAATAAGACAAAACAAAACTACCTTTAAATAGGGAAGCTAAAGTACGTTATAAAGCATAGAAAAAAATACAATCTACTTCCAGCGTATTGTATATTGCAGGTGCTGCCATCTATGGAAGCAATGCACAGTGGTAAAAAGATTGTATCTCCTAGCGGGCAGAATTGTAATGAAAAGAAAATTTACAGTATCATATATCTTCATGCCGGTAAATTAACGTATCATAGTCACACTACTTTCTCAACCCACTCTACTGCAGCGGACTGATTTTCGACTACAAATTTAAGATAAACATAAAGGAAGTTTAATAGTGTACTTTCTGTATATAGATGAGAACAAGTATGAAGTGATAGTTAACTGTTTAAAAAGTAGGACGTTGCCTTTTGTTTTTAAATGTCATGTAAACACAAGAATGCAGCGTAGCTTTTTCAAGATATATAAGTATTTAAAAATTGCAGTCAAAAGCAACGAATATCTCGGAAATCGTTTGCGACATGAAGACAAAATTCGTGGTAAATAATTTGTTTCAATGAGCTCTGCATATGTGTAGTATATGTCACTTCCTTCAGTGGTACAATGGCAACTTTAGGTCCCTCCACAGAATGTTCCCTGTGTCAATCCCAGACATGGACGTCATACTTTTATCTCCAGTAATTTTTCCTGTGTTCAGCTCACTGGATTCCTGTACTTCAGAAACATAAGTTGACCCTTGATCAGAGGGAACTACTCACTATTCTAACATTTTTAACGACATTCGGGGCGTGACAGAAACGGCATTGGTGGATGGTCCTTCTGCATCTGTTTGTTCACTGACCACATTTGGTTCTTGTTACGTTTCCACTTAATTGTCAGAAATTTAAATTGGTCATTCTTTGGCTCTCCGAATAAACCCAAAACTAATTATCAACTATTCCTAAACATAAACTTACCATCAACTTCTGGGCATAGTAATTTGATAGAACATTCTTCACTGCATAATGGGAACGCAGAAGCCAGCATCGACCACTCCCCGTCTGATCTTGCACCTGAGATTAAAACGCAAGTGCAGAGGAAAGCAAAAATTCAGTAATTCTCACATCATCTCCGAACAAGACAACTCTTTTAACAGCAAAGAATATCCAAACAGCAAGTGGAAGGCTGATATCCATTTATATTGCCTGAAAGTGAAACCTGCCAGTACGAGTAATATAACTAAACCAGTTTCTAGTGTAAGTGTAATGCGTCCTGGGTTTGAACTTGCATATAGAACTGCCTTCCTGAAGATTGGATAAAGTATCAAAGCTGCAGAGGGTGGTTGTATGAAAACTTTACAGCATATTGTCGCGAGCGCATTGCTGATTTGAGGCGGCGTGGGCAGCGAGATCAAAGAGACGGGCAGTGCGATGCGGAGATAAAAGCTTGCCGAAACGCGGGGGGGGGGGGGGGGAAGCAGACGGACTTCTAGACTGTACGTCTTTTCTGTAGCGCCGTCTTGATTGTTTGAGAACTTGCCGGATAGTGAGTAATGTATAAAAGGTAGCCGCCGCCCGCCCCTGTCAGTCAGTCGGTAATAGGACACCTGCGCGTGAACAGCTATGATAGTGAACTTTGTGGTCGATGACATTGCAAGTTGAATTGTCTATGTGACGTAATTTTGGACTGCTACTGTACAAAGTGTGTCCCTACGGGAATAAAAAGCGATTTTTGGTGTTTGTTAACTGGAAAATTAATTTCACTATCCTATCCCATAAAGTCACAATATGAAGGGGAACGCTTTGTTTTATGCTTCAATGACAAACTGTTTCCAGCCATTCAGTAGACTGCATAATCTATCTCAACCTAATTCGATGCTGTTGTAAACATCTGTGAGGGAAGTGAGAACGAGACGGGATATTGGGACAGAAAATGGTTAAGCTGTTGATAGGTTTAGCAAATTTAATGGGCATTTTGTTTTATTTGCACTCCTACCGTGAACCACTCCTTTAAGTACAGTACTGTAAGCAGTTTTCTGATCACTGCTCTGTGTGAGCTAATTTCGGAGAGAGAAAGGTATACAAATGTTTCGATTCTTATAAACGAAATAGCCGAACATTTTATCTTTTTGTTTCAGATACCACAAAAATTATGTTCTTGATTCGTTAGTTCTGAAAGGAGTATTTACAACAGATATACATTTATAAAGTAGTATAATATATGCATATTAGACAGGAGATAAGTGATTTTATACGAAATATTATTATTTTATTTTAAATTAGGCTGTTGTTTTATTTAACAATTACTAAGGGACACTGCTACTAAATGATCACATATTATTTTCCGGTAATTAAAGGAAATCACCGGAATCGTCGGAAAAAAGAACATTGTTATCTCCTTGGAGGTTCCACCAGTAGTGAACATAGTGTTTGAATGAAACAGAAAGAATCCGGAACACTTACGAACACTGGGAAAATCGCCTAAATGCTAATAGCGCGCAGAGAAATACGACGACATAACAATAAGTGCTATACGCAGTAAAGTTCATGATTAGTATTTTCAGATATGATCCAACTCATAGATTTTATAAATTAAAGTGTAACCCAACTCTATTCATTTATTTTCTAGAAGTTAGCGCTGCTATATATAAATTGATGGTGTTTCGAAACTTATGTGAGTACATGTAGCGCCTATCATGTGGCGAGTTAAGTCAGCTCCGCCTTATTGTTTACAGCAGGATTGAAATACCCTGAGATAGAGTATACATGATTTCCTCTGTGTGTGTGTTTGTGTGTGTGTGTGTGTGTGTGTGTGTGTGTGTGTGTGTGTGTGTGTGTGTGTGTTGTTTCTATAGCGTTCAAGTGTTCAGCAAATATAACTTTTGTTTAAATACTAAAGTAAATACACAAATAAATTTTCGATGACAGGTTATTACTGCCGACTAATTCCAAAAAGTCAGATTTCGTTAGCTTACTTTTCTTCTAAGACTGGCAATTATTTCTGTTAAGAATTTTAGTACTTGTAAAATACTGTTCTATTTTGTATTGAGGTTGTCATTTTTCAATGTATTAAAATATTTTCTTCTCCACCGTTGGATTATGTTGTAATTGGATGCTCTCTAATATAATAGGACCTTTGCCCCACATGAACAGGAGTTTTGCTGCATGCTAGGTATAAACCTCCGAATGTAACACAAATTCATTACACTTAATTACCAACTAATAAACAATGTAGTACGTAAACTTGTTTTGCCATCCTGGATAATAAACATGTAGCATAACACAGAGCAAAAGCCGAAAGTATTTATCACTTATATAGAGAGAGTATTAGACTTTTATCCCATAAACTGCTGAGCCTTAATCCCTGTTACGCTCTCAGTGAGATTGAAGGCCAAGGAAGCCCTTTCCAAAAGAATGAGACAAAAAATAGAAATGAAATTTATAATTTATCAATTCTGTAAGCTAGTTATATAAGTAGAGGGTTTGGTAAATCATTGCTATCTCTTTGGACTGGAGCTACCTACGTAGTAATTGGTCATCTCATATCTACATGTTTTAAATTACCTTAATACAGTATTATATAAACAAGTGCTAACGTAAGGTTATGTTCATTGGATACATCCGGGCGTTCTAGTTCCACAGAGGCTACGAAGCAATCTGGGCCATGCCCACTGACAGCAGACGCGCATGGCTTTGCGTGCTCAGAATTGCGGACCCCAATATATCTACTCTATAGGTCCCTTCTTTGCCGAGATTACCTCAGGATGCCTCTCTTCTCCAATATGTGTAGCACGAAATAAGCGTTAGGCTGCAAAATCCTATGTCAAATTACCAAATAATAGAGGTGCTCTGGTTCAGTCTCTAGGAGATAACCCTACTAAGCGATGTTTCAGGCTACTTAGAGTACCCTGCATAGCTATCGGGCTCTCGAGCTAACATTGAAGTTAGTTCGAAGAGCAAAAAACTAAATTCTATCTTAGGTACCTAAGAGATGTTCGCCTTATAATCTATCCACAACAAATGTTAAGCCTTATGAAGACGAGGTTGTGAAACAAAAAGGTTGGTTTTTCATTCTGTACACAATTTAAGGAAGCGCCAACGCTATGTCACAACCCTCATCCCTTAGAATAGCCATATCATAATCCAACTGCCCGGAAGTAAATTTCGGTCTGCGGTAAAACCCAAAAATTTGGTGGGAACGCAGCAAAGGGCTTAGGGCTTAGAATAGGTTGTCAGCACCATGGACGTGATCTGATCTTCAGTATGAACGTTGTCATAATTACTGGAGTACTTGAACTCCAACTTGAGATTGTGTAATTTCTAGAAGTAAACACAGATGCAATGCATACAACAAGCTTCTTACACAATTTCAGATTATTTATCAACCAATAAAGTTTATTACCATAATCACAGCTATAGAACATTAACACTCGTAACAATTTTAACCAATAATATGCATGTTGAACAATTTAATAACCTTCATTTCTTTTATTCTGGTTAACTATGAAGCCCGTAAAACTATAAATTTCCACTGAAGTGCAGCTTAAGAATAAGCTTACTGAGATAAATGTGAGCCTGTTTGAGAGTTTACTGTTAATGAACACGATGTCATGGAGATCAGCTTGCTACAACAATGATATGAATACGTAGTTTAAATTCTTTCTATGACAGAAAAGTTTGAAGCTAAGTTTATCTTTGTTATGTAAGCCTAGATCCAGCATTAACATTCAATACATATCTAAGGTTATTACAGGAATATCTTGTAGGATCACCATGAAAAATAAACTATTATTTTCATGGTTCACTTATGTGCAAATTATCTTCATCATTATGATGGGTACCTGAAGTAAAATATAATAATGATGATTGTATGCCATGTTCCGTTTTTAATTGTATAAATACAAACTATTAAGTGCTTCATTCTGCGAAAATTTAACCTTTTTGGTCGATATTATTCAAGAGTAGGAATATGCTGTTTCATAGGTATTCATAGAAATAAGCATTATAACTGTAAACACACTTTTTTCCTATTTATGTTAATATATGTATGCAAATTTAATTTGTTTCTGTAAATAGAACCACCTTAACTCTTGAAGGCAATTTGACGACTCTTGTATAATCATTTTTGTACTCTGTAACCCTATATTTGCTAGGATAAGTAGTCTATGAGGAGAAAAACCTCCATTATTTTATGAGTAATCTGTAGGATGTCTATTTTGTTGTCCTATTTCTTAATAAAGTAATTGTAATTTGTCAACTGGTTCGCGGAACTAAAGAAAATATAGAACGGAACCTGTATTTAACAAAAAGATGTATCGTATACAAACATTGCTTTATGTGAATTAACTGTGAAGGTAACTGACTCAGAAACATACTAAACTATAAACAGTCACACAGGTAAGCGGACTAAGTAAAATTCTGTCGTGCATGGTTAATAAAGTTATAAGAGAGAAGCAAACATCATTAAATATTCTAAATTAAATATTTCGAAAAAATACGTACCTAACCAACGTGAACATTTATATTGAATGTGCTTGAAATCATTTCTGAGAACATTCTTTGTGTTGTATAGAACTTGTTTTCGGGTTTGTTTACAACTATCAGACAATACAAATTTTGTCAGTGGATTTTGTACAAAAATGCACCTGCACACTCTTTGAAGCTTAATAAAACCTATCTCTAAGACACGAATGTAACATAGAATGATTATTTAGAATCAGATCAAATAAACACAGTGTTATGATTGGAACTAAAATCATTAATAGCAAAGCATGATTTATACAACTCACTGTACAGTTTTTATAAGTGTTCTTTACAACTAAATTTTGTTTCCATCTACTTCTCGTTTATCATGACGGTGTTCTCCTGCTACATCAATATATTAAAATATGTTGTTGAAGATTGCTTACCTATCTGTAGAAGTTTAGCTTTTACAATCGTGAGGTATACAAACTAAACAACTAATGAATGATAATGCCCCTTGAGCTCCTAATCGATTGGTTTGCAGTTTAGGGTCTTGCAATATGCACCACGGACATTTAAATAAAAAGAAGGTTTTAGAGCTCTTTATATACAAACGTCTTTCCAGATTGAAGTTGACTGACACGATTCTGATTTCGCATACCATAAGTTAAACATATTCTCAAAATAAAATGGAATATAGAGGATGTTTCAAGAATGAACAGCATAATTTCAAGTATGCATTCTCATGTGTAGAAAACGAAAATTGTGTATTGCAAACTTGTGTCCAGAAATGTTTCGTTTGCGAGCTATGGTGTTCACAAAACTAAAATTCAGCGGAACGTTTTCTTTCTGAGGGTTGTTATTACTGTTGCTGCAGTTCTAACCTCTGTTTCATATAACTTTGCCCTGCTGACATGTATCCCTGCGCGTGCAACTACCTTCCCTTTCAACATAATTATTAATGCTTTCGCGCCGTAGGCCATAGGTGGTACCTTCCCGTCACATTTTAACATGCAGTAAACGTCATTATAATTGCCAGGAAGATAGATAAAATTATACAAATAAGAATATGAAGGCATGCAAATATACAAGTTCATAATGAAACTGAGCAAGTTGAAACTGAATGAATTAGCAATGAAACTGAAACAAGATTATAATGAAAAGCCTTCGGCCTTTTCCACTGAATTTTTTTAAAAGTTGCACACATACCTTGAAAAAATGCTTGCCTTTCTGTCTTAAAAGTCGTGTCACGTCATACTTGTGTGTCCTTCATTCAGCCTAGTCTCGTCGTGTAGTATATTTTGCGACTTGTATCCCGGTACATCTAATTGTCCTTAAATAACGTCTTCGCCACACAGAAGATCGCCCCTGGGGTGGTAATTTTTGCTCAATTGCATGCCGCGATGTTCCTACGCTTCTAACACACTTTTAAGTTCAGAGCACAGCTGTTCGACTTCTCTCACTGACAAAGACGGATTCTTCTCTCTGATTGTATTAAACTCATGCAACACAATTCTTTTACCGCCGCTTTGTAAAGGGTTTCAGCGAAAAAATGGCGGTAGACTCTGCCATTATACATATAATAAGTACACACGCAATAAACGATCAATAAAATAATTTAGCTCTCGCACTCGGCACAACACATCTTCGAATGGCGATATATGACTAATCCAGTTCATAAAAAGGACAGTGACAAAAGTCATATAAACAAATGTGTCATCACTACCGCTATGTCACGTGCTATCGTGCCATGTGAAATGCTGGGTTCTGAGCAACGGAACCTCTTCTTTACTTCGTTTAAGAATTAACATGCATATCACATAAATCAACTCTGTTGCGTAATATTACTAATTGAAACAGTTACGAAAATATAAATTTGACAATTCTCTTCCAACATATAAAGATATATCACCATGTTAAATAACGAATTAATTTTTACCGTACAACAGTCTATATTACAATGACAGGCAATGAGAGTTGATGTCACGTGACCGTTTACAGATACGGGGCAAGCTTAGTGTGAATAAAGGATTAGATCTTAGTCGTCCCTTCCCTAAACCAAATTCGTACATAGCGCGATGGAGACGTACACATGTCTCCCGATATGTCCATTGTCGCTGTGGGTACCTTTCCTGGTACAAACGACAAGTCAGCGCAGCATTGCCCTCCGCCTTATCGTAAGGTACGTACATGAAGTGCATGTCTGGCAGCTTCTGATTTGAGTACATGTCGTACATTCGAACGCCTAACACAACACTGAATGTAACCTTCGCCTGTGAGAGTGTCCAGTTAATATCTCCTTCCACGGACAAGTCCCGCGGAAAGTAAAATTTCCAATGAAGTTTTATTGTCTACATATGGGAAATAAGTACCTGAGAATATACACCTATTTTTCAAAGAAACTGCGGGTATGAATTTGCTGTAAATAGCCACTAAAGCAGCTTTAATTTTGAGTGATATCTACATAATTGGTAAACTGTAATACATAGACAAGTTCTTATAAAATATACCGGTCTCGTTAAACGACGAAACTTATATTAAAAATGTTGATGAGTTAAAAATTTGCGACATACTTCTTAGTATTTGCTTCAATTTTTAAATATTTATTGTTTTCCCGTATTGGAAGCTGCTAAAACAAAGAGAACGGAATGTGAAAGACGTCATATGGCGACTGGCACTAAAATGTTTTTACCAAACTATGTTTTGTCCTATTTCCTGTGTCCGCAGAGACTAGTTTAAAAATTCCCAATACAAAAATCAACATGGAATAAATAAACCAACAAAACTGGTTAACTAGTTTCTGCAAACACTGGTAGTAATTGTTGAAGAATAAGTTTAGAAGGTCGTGTGAACTGAAGTCATGATTATGAGAACATATGGAAGCAGTGAAGCTTGTGTGATTCCAGACCAAATCCCAAACCAAATGATTAGCAACTGACCTTTATAAACGTGACGTACTTCTATCAAATCTTTGGAAATAGTTATGCAGCCCTATCGCTAAATGCAGCCTTATCGCTTTATCGCTATGATTAAGTCATATGCCTCGTGTGGAATCACAAATTAGTACTATGAAATGATTTGTTGATTTAAACTTGATACAGGTTCCAAAAATAATCAGTTTCCCGGAATGTCAAAACAATGGCAAGAGAAACACAAAACACCCAGAGAGGCACTGTATTAAATAAACCTTAGCTGACTTCCTCTCTCAAACATAGGCATTTGTACATTCAGTATTGTGTAAATATAGATAAATCCTGTTGTACATTTCCAGAAAAAATACAAACACCTAAGGCCAAAACGATCCCTGAACAGAGAAAATAAAATACGTTATAAAACATAGAAAAGAGAAAAGTTTTCGTCCAGCGCATTCACTATTACACGTAGTGCCATCTATGGAGAGCAATGCAAATTCGGTGAAAAGATTATATTTCCTAGAGGGCTGGAATGATTGGAAAAGTACATTTATTGTACAGTATAATCTCTATATTGGTAAATTAACGTATCATAATCACATCACTTTCTCAACCCACTCTACTACAGCGGAGTCCACCTCCATCCACTCCAAGTATAACATAAACATAATAGTAGTTTCATTAAATATTTTTTGTGTATAACTCGAAAGTGATAAATGTTTAAAAATCATGACGTGGTGCTTGTGCTTTAAAATTTCCTGTAAACACAAGAATGGAGCTTAACATTATCAAGACATATAAGCACTTTGAGTTTGGAGTTAAAAGCAACGAACATCTAGGAAATTCTCAACTACATAAAGATTTAATTTGTAGTAAATCATTTGTTTCAAAGAGCTCTGCATTTGTGTAGTATATGTCAGTGACTGTAGTGGTACAGTGGCAAACTTATGTCCGTCCTCAGAATGTTCCCTGCGTCGATCCCAGACAGAGACGTGATACTTTACCTCCAGGTATTCTACCAGTGTTCGCTTCAAGGGACTCCTGTACTAAACAAACGTTAATTGACCCCCGGTCGGAGCGAACTACTTACCATTCTAACATTGATTTTATGACATTCGAGGAGGGACATAAATATCAGTGGTGGATGGTCCTAGTGCATCTGCTTGTTCATCTTCCACATTTAGGAAATAGCAAACTGGTCCTGTTTTGGAAATTAATTATTCTTTCACACTGGCCGTGTGTAGGCTAAATTGTGGAAACGTTGAGTCAGAGTGAAAAATTCAATGCCATAGCCGGGATTTGAGCCACGGATCTTCTGGTTTCCGTCCAGCCGCACTACCATTGTGCTACTATGGCCAACGTGCCGATATTACATTAAATTCTCCAACTGACTCGTATGAAAGAATAATTAATTTCCATTAATTAACCTAATAGTGGTTAACTATAAAGCCCGGGCCTTAAAGTACTTACATGTAGTAATTCGCCATCAAGGTAGTTGTCTCATGTGTTTATGAGAACTCCTAAGTGGTTTACCGGGAAAATACGAGTCAGTTGGAGAATTTAATGTCATATCGGCACGTTGGCCATAGTAGCACAATGGTAGTGCGGCTGGACGGAAACCAGAAGATCCGTGGTTCAAATCCCGGCTATGGCATTGAATTTTTCAGTCTGACTCAACGTTTCCACATGGTCCTGTTTCGTTAATCCGATTATTTTTGTTGTTGTAATTTACGTTCTCCAACGTTAAGTCATATCAGACGATAAATGAAATCTGTGAAATAATGCTCAAGGGAGCTTAGAGTTACCTGACATTCGTCTTTAAGGATAAGGGAAATGCTCGGAAAAAAAAACTTATCCAGAGAACTCACCATGACCGAGATTTGAACTCGGGACCTACTGAACGTGAAGGAGACACGCTATTATCTCCGCTATCAAGGCGGATATTTTGAATTAATTATGAACTATTCGTGAGGATAAACCTACCATCAACTTCTAGGCACAGTTATTTGTTGGAACACTCTTCACAGCATAATGGGAACGCAGAAGCCCACACCGATCACTCCACGTCCGATCTTGCACCAGGACCTAAAACGCAAATGCAGAGGAAAGGAAAGTGTAAGTAGTTTTCTGATCATTGCTCTGTGCGAGCTAACTTCGCTGAGAGAAAAGTATGCCAATGTTTTGATTCTTATAAAAGTATTAGCCCCACATTTCATATTTGTGCTTCACAAAGCACATAGATTGTTCTGGGCTCGTGAGTTCAGAAAGGAATATTTACAGCATATATACTGTGGTTTTGTGGGTTCGTGAAATGTAAAGTCCAATTACACAAACTCAACAATGTTCTTTATTTCCACCGACTTGCGGTTGAACACTTGCCGATTACACAGAATTACGTAATGCACAAAATTACAATTCACAAGTTCGTTCGTTGCAGTTCAACTGTACGCTCACAATTACGAAAATTCTCCCGTTGCTCGCACACAGTCTTCCGTTCACTAAAACGGCGCTACTTCGCTGCTTGCCAAACACTGACTGACCTCACTCATTGCAGCCCTTTTACAGGAATATCACTTTTTCTAGAAGTCTCTGGTTTCCGTGGGTCTCCGCGAAAATTCCAGAGGACAGGGGAAGTGGAAAGAGGCGGCCAGCGACAAGTGACATTTCCCTAATCATACCCTCAGTTAGTGACAGAGACTAATGGGAGGGTGTGGCTTGGCAGCCTCTGGCCCCTTACTTAGCTGTCATTGGTTGTGCTTTCCGCTAATTGGGTGACCCTTCTCCCTCCTCAAAGCTGTTAGTGCCAAACAGCACCATCGTAGCGGGCTAGACGATCCAGGTGTACCACCAACATCTTCCCTCGGGGAATCAACTGGATACGGTAGACCACGTCGTTAATCCTTTTCAGCACCCGGTACGGTCTTTGCCATGGCTGCTGGAGCTTCGGGCAGCGTCCCTTGGTACGGGTAGGGTGGTACAAGCAGACCAGATCACCTTGCTGGAACCCTTGGCTGTTGGCTTGCCTGTCATACCTTGTCTTCATGCGGTCGCTCGCCTTCTGGATGTTCTGGCGAGCAATCTCGTGCATGTCGTGGAAATGCTCCACCAAGTTCTCCACATACTCGGTCGCTGGCTCTTTCGGTTCCGGAGGGCTTCCAAAAGCCAGGTCACAAGGGAGGCCTAACTCTCGGCCGAATATTAAGCTGGCCGGCGTCATCCCAATTGTGTCGTGTGTAGACGAGCGGTAGGCCAGCAAGAACAGTGGTACCTTGACGTCCCTGTCTCGCTGATGGCTGGCCACGACCTTCCTCAGGTGTTCCTGTAAGGTCTTGATGTATCTTGCGACCATGGCATCCGACTGGGGATGTAGAGGCGTCGTGTGGGTCTTGTTACTTCCAAGCCTTTGTAGTGCCTCCTTCATTAGTTTGGACTCAAAAGTGGTACCCTGGTCACTGTGTAGCTCTAGCGGCACCCCATATCGACAGAAAACTTGCTCCACGAGGCAGTCTGTGATTGTTTTTGCCTCTTGGTTTGGGATGGCATACACCTCCGGCCACTTGTTGAAGTAGTCCACGACCACCATTAGGTACTTGTTGCCTCGGTCAGAAACTGGGAACGGTCTAGCTATGTCAACGGCGATCCGTTCGAATGGCGCTCCGACGTTGTACTGCTGCATGCGACAGCGGCTCCTAGTCTGGAGGCCACGACTCGCCACACACACGTGACGGCACCAACTCTCAGCATCTGCTCGGAGTCTCAGCCAGTAGTAGCGCTGCAGTAGTTTGTCAATCCTTTGGTTCGCTCCCAGGTGTCCTCCCTAAGTACCGGCGTGCACTTCCTCCAAGACTTCCGGGACCTTAATCCGCGGACGTACCAACTGATCGGGTGACTCCCATACCCGGAACTGCACGCCATCTCTGGTCTTCAGAGTCCCATTGGGCCCAGTACGACTTGTAGGTGGCGCTCCTCTGTGCGATGTGCTCCCAGGTTGGTCTCGTCCCTGCCTCCACCTCCCTCAAGAGTGGCCCCAAGTCTGCGTCCACCAGCTGCTCCCTCCTCAGGCCTGCGCTATTCCCGCCGTCCGCAGGCACTGCCACAACTACTCGGACTGCTGCGGCACTCTCCTTCTCTTCCACTCTTGTGCACTGGCCGCACTCTTCTAGACAGGGTCTGCGGGACATGGCGTCTACGTTACCGCGGTTCTTCCCCCTACGTTGTTGCGAGGTGAAGTCGTACTCCTGCAGCCTCTGGACCCAACGTGCTGTCAGATATTCCAGGTTCTTAAAGCTCAATAGCCAGGTTAGGGCGGAATGGTCAGCCCTCATTTGAAATGGCTGACCATAAGATACTTGTGGAAGTGCTCCAAGGTCTTTACTACCGCCAGTAGCTCTCGTCCTGTGACGCAGTAGTTCTTCTCTGCCATGGACAGCGTATTGCTGTAGTAGGCAATCACCCGCTCATGGACGTCTTGAATCTGCGATAGGACACCTCCAATGCAATGGTCACTAGCGTCGGTGTCCACAATGAAAGCGTCACCCGGTTGTGGGAAACCGAAAATTGGAGCACTGCACAGGGTCTACTTTAGGTGTTGGAAAGCGCTTTCGGCGTCCTCTGTCCACACATAAGGCGTGTGTTCCTTTGTCAGGCGGGTGTAGGGTTTTGCTATGTTGGAGAACCCCTTTATGAAGCGGTGGCAATAACTGCACAGCTCCAGGAAACTGCGCAACTCTTTCTTATCCTTTGGGCGAGGCCAATCTCTCACAGCTTGTGTCTTCTCCGGGTCTGTGGCCACTCCGGTTGCTGAGAATATGTGCCCTAAGTAGTTCACTTCCTGGCGGAAGAGCTGGCACTTCTTCGCGTTCAGCTTCAAGTTGGTCGCCTGCAGCCTCTGTAGCACCTTGCTCAGATTCTAGAGGTGATCTTTAAAAGTCTTCCCGACGATGATGATGTCGTCCAAGTATAGCAGGCAGGCATCGTATGTCAGCCGTCTCATCACTGACTCCATAAGGCGTTGGAAGGTAGCTGGTGCGTTGCAGAGGTAAAAGGGCATAACCGCGAACTGCCAGAGCCCTTGACCTGTCGAGAATGCGGTCTTCTACTTGTCTCTTGGGTCTAGAGCTACCTTCCAGGAGCCCGACTTCAGCTCCAGGGTCGAGAACCACTGTGCATCAGCTAGCGTGTCCAGGGTGTCGTCAATCCGGGGTAAGGGGAAAGAGTTCTTCCGATTGACAGCGTTCAACTTTCTGTAGTCTACGCAGAAGCGCAGCTCGCCGTTCTTCTTTGTCACCAAGACTACAGGGGAACACCAAGGGCTGTCAGACTCTTCAATGACTCCCCTGGATCTCATGTCCTCCAGCATGTCTCGCAACGCCCCTTGCTTCGCCTGCGGAAGCCGTCATTGTGGTTGCCGAATAGGCCGGGCGTCCCCGGTGTCGATGCGGTGAAGCACTTTGTCCGTGCGGCCGTAGTCACTATCCCCTTGGCTGAAGACGCGCTGGTATCGTCTTAGCAGCTGTCGAAATTTCTCCTGCTGCTCTGCGGTCAGGTGGTCGGCCGCCCTCTCTAGTAAGGCTGCTAGCCAGGGCCCCAAGTGTTGCGTCGGCACCGGTTCCTGCGTCTTGTCGATTGCTGTTACGATTACCACGGGCTCGCACGTTTCCATCTCCGTCGAGGCCTGAACGTCGTGATCGGTGCCCGTTGGATTTAGCAGTCTCACTGGCACCTCCTCTCGGCACGGCAGCAGTGCCCTGGCTACACATAGTCCGTGCACAGGCGTCTTCTGGTCCAGGATCATGTTCCTGGATCTCTGGCCTTCCAGTCGCACCGTCACCACCACCTCGCTCCTCACGGGGACAACCACGTCTTCGTTCAAGAAGACCCTGCAAATTCCAAGGCACTCGTCTGGTTGACGGAGTATAACCTCTTCTCCGTTGAGACGCAGGACCTTCTTGCCCACGTCATGCGTCGCCTTGTGGCCCCTAAGGGCATCCAATCCCAGTATAACCTCCTCGGCCAGCTTCGCGACGAACACCCACAGACGTACGGCGCCCCTTCCCAAGGTCAGTTTCAGCAGGGCCTCCTTATCCACAGGCAAGGTGTCCATCGATGCCGTGACGAGCTGGTATGGTCGGCTCGGCTTCCTTGTCGGTCTCCACCAGCACTTGGCACGGCTTTCCTCCTACCCAACCGTCCGCGATGAGGCTGTCATCCATTCGCCGGCTTACGGCGCGCAGTGTCACTCGAGGGTATGGAGGTGATGGCGCGGACGTGCCCCTCTCCACGACGGCCCTTACTCGTCTTCCGGCTGCTCTTCCTGGTGTGGGCAGTCTCTCTGCAGGTGTCCGGGCTGTCCACACCCCAACACAGGCCACTAGGTGTTCATCGGCGTTCCTCGGCTGGTCTTCTGTCTCCGGCGTAGCGGACACTCCTCTTTCTCGACGTCGGGATAGCTGTTACCTAGGCCGCCTCCACCCTTAATGCTCCGTTAGCGCCCCGTGGATTGTTTTATAATCGCCGAGCATTAGGCGCTGATGAATCTCCGTGTCCCGTACCCCGTCAACGAAGTTATAGCAAGCTTCTCGGGACACGAACTCTGGTTGGAGGTCGACTAAGGCCTTGCTGCCAGTTCTTCAACTGCCAGGGTGAACTCCAGCAGCGTCTCCCCTGGCTGCTGTGACCTTACCTTTAGCTGGGAGCGTTATGCTACGGCTATGCGGTGGTTTCCGAAACGATTGTCCAGGGCCTACAAGATGTCCTTTGGCGCCGCCGCTGTCTGCGCCGCGTTCAGTATTTCCGCAGCCGGTCCCTGGAGGCTGGCTATTGACTGTGTGGCCTCCTCCTCTGGTGACCATTTGTTGTGCTTGGCCACTGCGTCAATTTGGCGGCGGAAGACCTCAAACTTTGCCGCGCTGTCATATTTCGGAGGTTTGACGCACGCCGATGTTGTGTTGCGTCCCGATGCGTCGGCCTTCAAATCCTTCAACCTCCTGCTGACGACGTCCTCCGCCATGGCGCTCAGGGACTTGACGCTGCTGTCGGCCTTTCCTTCCAGGTTGTTAAGGCGGTTAGCAAGGTCTTCGACGTCTTCCGCCATGGCGTTCCCGGACTTGGCGTTACTGTCGGCCTTTTCCTCTAGGTCATTGAAGAGGTTCGCCAGGAGGGTCATATGCCGCTATCAACAGGGTTTCCTGTCCGCCGACTGAGAGCCGGACGGCACAGGCCTCCACGTGCTGCAGGGCAGGGAGAGGATCAGGGGTGTGCGTGATGATGTTTTTCATGAGTATATCTGTACCACCACCACACCGACCGTTACGATCGGTGCGGTGGGTGATCTAACTAGGCAGCGTGAAGTCTATACCAGCACTCAGGTACGTCTCGCAGATCATTAGGATGTCAATCCCGTAGGACTGTACAAACTCCAATATTCCAGGACGCTTATCCCGTACACCGTTTGCGTTCCAGAACACAGCACGTAATGGTCTCCTGACAAGTCTGGGGGCCATTACTCACCAGTGCCGGGAAAAGCTCCTCGAGTGTTTGGAGGAGGATGGTCGGTTTTTCGATGAAGTCTAACCTCGAGTCTTCGATCTTCTCCTTGCTGTCCCTAAGGATGGGGAGAACTCTCAAAATGAGGTCGCCGAACCACAGGCAAATCTCCCTGAATACGCCGACATCCCTCGCAGAGATGGTCCCCCCGAAGGATACAAGCGCCGCTGCAGGTGCCCTCGCAGATGCAGGCGCCCTATTCGAAGCAGGTTCTGCAACTGGTACCGGTGCTGGCGCTGCGGCCGGGCCGGTAGACTCAGCTGGGACATCCTCCCTGGTGGGAGGGGCTGCGGCCTTTGTGGCTGGCTTGGCTGTCTCCGTTGCGCCTTGCGGCCCTTTCTCGGACGCTGTGGGTACGGTGCCTCCTGAGGAGATTTTGGTGCAGTGGGCTGAGGAGCCGCCTGCTCTGCTACTTACAGAGTGCGCTGTGTCCTTCCGAGAGCTGCCGCGAATGAGACCCCGGGACGGACATTTGCCAATCCCGCATTGCCTCCGCGGCGACTCATTATGATTCTCTGCCGCGCCACGCAGCCCTTGTATGTGCTAACGTGATCCTGGCGACAGTTCGCACATCTCTTCTCCTCAGGAGCTTTATCGCAATCCTTCAGGAGGTTCGGCCCCGCACACTTCAGTCATGCGAGTTTACGCTAGCTATCCATGCTGGAGCGATGGAACCCCATGCACCTGTAGCATTGGACCGTTCCCCTAACCGTTAAAGCGCTCAAACTTCACGACAGTTGAAGCGTTCAGAGGTCCAGAGGTGCAGAGGTAGTCCTAGTCGGGCGGGGCTATCCCCGTGCGTGTGTCTTATGTCGCAGTACCTAGCCGCTTTGCGGCTTAACCTGCGAAATGAGCTAGTAGTTCCATGTTCTGCTGGGGTGTTTGAAAGTATTGTATATTTGGAGTGCCTGAGTCGCGCTATTTGTACTGGTAGTTGAGGGGCGGAGCCTGGGTAGTCCGGCAATGGTGTCCTGTGATTGGTCCGCATCATTTTTGGTGGTTAAATGGCATTTCCTGTTTTCGAGAACAGGATGCCAGTTCCTATTTACCCAGGACCCTGCCTTCTCTGACCGCGTTAGGCAGGAGGTTCGTCGATACTTTCGGCGACCCTTGGCTGAGGCGGACAGACTCCCAGTTATAAGGCCCAGTGAGCTTCAGGGTGTAATCCGGCGGCGGGACCTGATAGCACTACGCCACTCATGCTCCGCCACCTTGCTTTCAGGGCCGTGTTATTTCTTAGCAGAGTCTTCAATATGTGTCTCTCTCTGAGTCACCTTCCACGTAGTTGGAAGGAGGCTCGAGTGATATGCATCTTGAAGCCAGGCAAAGACCCGGTTAATCCTGCCAATTACCGCTCCATTAGCCTCTTTTCTGTTCTCTCGAAGGTTTTCGAGACACTTTTCTTAGCCCGCTTGTCCCCTCTTCTGGGTGACATACAAGCCATCCCTCCTCACCAGTTTGACTTTCCTCCTGGGTATTCTACGTCACAGCAGTTGCTGCGCGTGGTGGAGGCTTCAGCCCTGGGTTTCCAGGACAAGGCATTCACCTCGGCGGTTTCTCTGGACGTGGAAAAGGCTTTCTCTACGACCTGGCACGCGGGTCTTCCGTACAAATTCATCCAACTGGAGCTACCCACTCAAGTCATACACCTTCTTCATTCTTTCCTAAAACATAGATTCTTCACTGTCACAATGGCGTGAAAAACATCTACACGAAGGTCTATCCGCGGCGGAGTCCCCGAAGGTTCTGTGTTATCCCCGTCGCTCTACAGCGCCTACGTGGCTGACCTTCCCACTGAACAGCACGTCAAAATAGCACAATATGCTGACGACGTGCTGCTATTCTCAACAAACAGACAGCCACGCACAACCTTCAACCCCATCCAACGTTATCTGATCCTCCTCCAGGATTTGTGCACGCTTTGGCAATTGTCCATTAATACGGAGAAAAGCCAAGCGATATTGTTCACCAAGCGCCGCTTTCCCGCCAATTTCCCCCAATTTCCCTACTTCGGGCAAGGGATCAGGTGGGAGTATTCAAGCTGGATAAGGACCTAACTTTTCGGGAGCACATCCAGGAGCAAGCTCATCGGTCGTGTGGTGCCGTGGCATTACTATACCCTGTGCTTCGGTCTGCGATGTCTATTCCCCTAAAGTGGCGCCTCTTTATGGCTCTGGTCCTCCCTATATGCTCTATGCGTGCGAATCTGGGGTATGGCCGCAGGCTCACACCTAGTTCTGCTCCAACGTGCACAGAATAAAAGTCTTCGGATTATTTATTCTATTTGCACAAGGTTCCCCGTGAGATTACATCACGAGGCTTCATCCCTCCGATATGTGGAGGATGAAATTAGGCGCCGGGCGACAAAATTCTTCGAGGGTTTGCCCCACTCGTCAGATTCCTTGGGGATTATGTACCTCGTGAGCGTCGCTTAAAGCGATACCGGTTACCCCGCATGTCTTGCGGTCACTATCGGTAACCACATGATCTCCATTCCAGCCTAAATTAAATTTCTGCTAATCCAAAATTTTTATTCTGGAATATTCAAAATTACACACACCTTCTTCCTAGCTTATTAACTAACCCACTAGCGGTGCACGCTGTCCGTAGCACCCGGTTACTTATACCTTACTTGATGTCTTATACTGCAATGTAATATTTAGTTATCATTTTTGCATTTACCAATTGAAGCCTTGCTTCATTAAACAAACTTCATTGGATTTAAAAAAAGAACTCGTTCACACTTGGTGACAAAACAAGTTTCTGTATTACGTAGTTAGTGTTTGCATTTCTGGAATTTGATTCCTTGTAAAAGATTTAATGAGAGTGGAATGGAAATTTGGATATTCTTTGGTTTGAAAATACATTGATAGGGAATGATTGCTATGTCCTTCTTAATATATGAGGGACATATTTGTTGAGTCTTTTTCAAGACAAGCTATAGATCATATAATTTTTTTGGCACGCATCCACTTTCTGTATTACATCTCACACGTCAAGAGCGTTTTGTTTACGTCTGGACTTCCTTTACTAAATGTAGTTTTAGTATTGCTGTGCCAATTATAGTTCAACAGATTGTGCATTGTTAAGTCATCCTGCTTGTACAATTAATGAACTGATGATACTTGACATAGATATTTTTGTTAATGTATTGTAATGATTGCTCCTTTTGAGTATGTTACGTGTAGTTTCAGTACTTCCCGGTTGAATGCATTAGAGTATTAACTTCCTCTACTTGTTTTTTCGGGTTTATAGTTCATGAAGTTTAACATGGAAATATTATCTTAAATGTTAATTGTTAGCTTGGTGCGATTGTAACTGGTTTTTGATTTGTGAAGATACGTTAGGAAAAAGGGAGCATTAGTTGTGTTAAATGTGATTTTCCTTCGCATGGGTTAACAGTTGTTCAAATACTTTTGAAAATAACTTATTATTTAACGTTGCCACCCTCATTGCTCTAGTTCTTTTAATTTATTAGATAGATTGTGATCATTCACTTCTGTTTTTCCTTTCCAAAGTTATTTGTTTGGTGTAATTTGTTCTTGTTCATACACAATTTCCAATAAGTCATCCATTACTCTTGTATTTTCTTGTTTAATGAACGATATTCCGCGTCACATCTTATTAACTGCCAATTCATTACATCTTTACTTTTTCAATGCAGCTCCATTTTATTTGTTTGAGCAATTTATTACTTTTCAACGCATTCCCGTGTATTTTCTGTTTCGTACTTTACATATTTTCTGTTAAGGATTTCGTGTACTCATTTTTATAAAGACATAGTGAAACTATTTACGAGTGTGCAAGATTAATCCAATGATTTTGCTTTCACTTATTTTAAATGTTTTTTACAACGTTATTATATCTTAGTCTTTCTTTCTGAATGTTATTGTAGGTTAATTACACGTGTGGGATTTTGTTTATCCTGCCTGGGTGGCTGAATTAATCTAGAGTTACATACATTGTCTCAATTTGTATTCAATATGTGGTCCAAACCCCGGCCAACGGACCGAATTTTTAAGTCTGACTCTGTCAATCCATAACTTAGCCTACGCATGACTATTGAGAAAAAACGATTACATTTGCATTAGTTAACATTCCGTTAAGGTACTCAGTTTATGTATTGTTTTACTTAAGTTTGAGATAGCTATTGCTTGTTACTTTGTTCAAAAAGCTACACCAAGTATTTTTAAAGTTTCGGTTTTCTTCTAGTTGGCTCAAATAACATATAATCTAGTTTTTTGTATGTTGTGTGAATATCCTTTGAAGCTCGTTGCGTTCTGGGTGACATAAACCATAACAGATAGACGAAATGTTACAAGTAATATACATCTTGTTGAAGTACAGGCATTATGTCCAAGTTCTTTTTGTGGACACAATCATTCTGTAGATATTCTTTTTATTGGTAACAAGTTTGAAATATGTAGCTTTTGAAATTGAGAGAGGGCTTATTATTTTATATCCCGTCATGCAAAGACTTCACGTAGTGATCAGGACCTAAAGGATTTTTCTGTCGGTGTCCATATTCTAGTCCTACATGCAAATGGTATTAGCAATGTATTTATTTTGAAAGAATTATGTGACTGCACAATAAAAAAATTTCACAAATGATAACATGAGTATCAAGTGAAAACGTTGCAGACAAAAAGGACAGGCTAAGGTAATTTGTACAAGCATATAGGTATATCAAAAATATATTAACCTTGCAGTAATAATTTATTGGAAAATGAATGCTAGATGTCATACAAATGAAATTGGTAAAAATTATAACAATCTGTTGAATTTACATGACCCTTGAAGAGATTATTGGCGCAAGCATTTATTGCTCTATTATGTATATCGAGATAACACTAAAATATGGATAACTGTCTTGTAGGCTAAAGGGGAATATGTTAAATTAGAGGTGTTTACGAGATATTCAAATGTTTTATGAGCAGGTTGCTATGTGACTCACATTTTATTTAAGTATCAATTTTGGTAAACTTAGACAAGTAACAAAGAATTCCTTGAAAATATATCATCCCATAAAGTGTTACATAAGTTGTGTATTATAGAGAGCTCCAGCTTTTTGTGTTGTAAGATTTTTCCTCACTATTACGATTTACCAGTTAGGTAAATGTCATCTTTAATGCAGAGATCTCTGAGGATATAAAAGCTTAATACAATTAATTTGATGTGAAGATATCTAAAGGATATGTAACTTCAATGAAAATTGATAAAGCCATTTCAGCGAGAATAGAGATTTTCTTAAGTGAACAATTTTTTCATATGTGGGCAGACTTTGTATCTCATCGTCGGAAGATGCTCAATCTATATAAACTGATTTACAGATATTTTGTTTTCGAATCAGCTGCTCTAAGATCGGTTGGCCTTTATAGAATGCTTTTCAGTTTCACACACAGTTTCCTAAAACGTATTTGACGTTAAATAACGATATATAGCTTCGGTGGGAATGTAATACTTCTTATAATTAAAATAAAGTAGTGGAACAAATGATAAATTGTTACTACGTATGTATATGAGAAAGGAGAAACGTCTAAGCTTAGAAGTAATAACTGCGTTTCACCTCACGTCAGGTTTCTGAAAGAGATATTAGCATTTCCAAAAGTTGCTTTGTGTAATTGTATGCAGGTATTCACTATTAAGGTACGTGATCCACAAGTTATCAATGAAAAAACAAGTTTAAGGGCTAAAACATATATTAGCTTTAGCATACCTTTAATCTCAAAGACAAATCTTAGTTTGGTTGCTATCCTCCAAGCATACACACCAGATATTCTTCATTCCCTGTCAACAAAATTCCACTAAGTATAAGCCATAACTGATCAACATAATTACAGTTTGCATTAAAACACAGTAAATAATTACAAATCTTGTACAGCGTGATAATATATCACTTACAGGGCCATCTGTGGACAACAAAGACAAGTCGGTGAAAAGGTTAATTAACATTCAATTCTTGGTCAACCAAAATATTTCATGTACTGTACAACCGACATAACTAAATTGACGTGGTGTTCTGTTCCATATTATATATATTTACGAGGTTAGGTTAATGTATTACAACCACACAACTTTCTTAACTCAGTCTTCTACAAAGTCTTACTTTTGTACTTGCTACAATTTTATGTAAACGTTTACACAAACAGTTTAATTACATATTTCGTTGTATATACAAGAGTGATATAGGAGACCGAAGTGTTAGTTAACAAGCGGCTCGCTATATCCGGTCTTTCCAGTTTGTTGTTATTCCCATGAATTACGAGTAACAGGAGAACGAAGCTGAGGCTTTTAAAGTACAGTGAATTGAAGAAAAAAAGAATATATCGGAATTCGATAAAGAGATCAACCTGTTTTCAGACTTAAGTAACCTTTTCATGCAAATTGTTTTTATTTTTAATCATTGTGTCCACAATGTAATCCCAGTCAATTTTCTATGTCGAATTTAAGGGTGGAATGTAATACTTCCTTTCTTTAATGTATGTACCAGGGAGACTTCAAGAGTGAAATTAAACTTAAAACATATCAGTAAAAAGCTTATAGTACGCCATATATTCAGCGAAGCTATTCTCAAATATGAGAGAAATGTTAGAAGCGCTTAACTACACGTGTCACAAACGCCAATTACGTTTTAATCGTATGGCTCAGGTAACAATGGTGAGAACAGGAGGAAGCACTTCCTAGATGCGGTGCAGGTTCAAAACAACAATATGCAGGTTAACCAAAAGAAGCAACTATTATCAATACAACCATAAAACAAACAGCATTACGCTTATATATACTTAATCCGGATAACTTACTTTCTCAGATTTAATTATTTTTCAATTCGAAATTCTTTGTGTATACACTCAAGCCTCTTTTAATTCTTACCAAATGAAACATAACTAATATCTAATCTGCACATAAACAACATAATTATAATTTGTTATTCAACTTTGTAAATAATTAATATATCAGTATATCAAGAATTTTCCTCATTCCCTGTTTCAGTTACGAGGTTATTCAGTATACGCCGTTTGCCCCTTAACGATGTTTCGTTTGTTATCCAGTTGTCTACTGTCTCTGGTGTGGCTGAACTCGCCTACTTGCTCACGGTTCCTGATTGGCCGGAGGTCTAAGTCTTGTCTTAGCGTTGTACTGAAATGAGAGTCGCGGGGAGTTGTGTATAATATCCCGTGTGAGGGAGGTGTTTCTGTCTGACCTTGGTAAGTTTCGAACTTATTTATACCTTACTTGATGTCTTATACTGCAATGTAATATTTAGTTATCATTTTTACTTTTACCAATTGAAGCCTTTACTTCGTTAAAACAAACTTCATTTGGTTTAAAAAAGAACTCGTTCACACTTGGTGACAAAACAAGTTTCTGTGTTACGTAGTTTAGAGTGTTTGCATTTCTGGAATTTGATTTCTTGTGAAAGATTAAATGATAGTGGAATGGAAATTTAGATGTCTTTGGTTTTGAAATACATTTATAGGCAGTGATTGCTATGTCCTTCTTAATATATGAGGGATGTAATTGTTGATTATTTTGCAAGACAAGCTATAGATCACTTAATTCTTTTGGCGCGCATCCACTTCCTGTATTGCATCTCTCACGTCAAAAGAGTTTTGTTTACGTTTGGACTTCTTTAATAAATGTAGTTTTAATATTGCTGTACCAATTATAGTACAACAGATTGTGTTTTGTTAAGTCATCCTGCTTCTACAGTTAATGAAGTGATGATACTTCACAGATATTTTTGTTAATGTCTTGTAGTGATTATTGCTTTTGAGTATGTTACGTGTAGTTTTAGGAGTTCCAGCTTGCATGCATTAAAGAATTAAATCCCTCTACTTATTTTTTCGGGTTTATAGTTCATGAACTTTGACATGGAAATGTTATCCTAAATTTTAGTTGTTAGCTTGGTACTATTGTAACGGGTTTTGATTTTATGAAGATACGTTGGGAAAAAGAAGGTTTGTGGAGTTCAATGTTATTTATCCTTCGTATGGGTTTACAGTTTTCCAAATACTTTTGAATACAATGTATTATTTAATGTTGCTACATTCACTACTCTAGTTATTTTAATTTAGTAGATAGACTGTGATTATTTAGTTCCGATATTCCTTTTGAGAGTTATTTACTTAGGGAAGTTTATTGTAGTTAATACTCAATTTCTAACAACAGTTATCTATTACTCTTGTATTTTCTTGTTTTAAGATATATATTCCACCCTCACACCTTGTTAGCTGCCTATTCATTACATATTTGCTTTATTCAAAGTAGCTCCATTTTATTTGGTATAGCAATTTATTAATTTTAAACTAATTCCCGTATAGCTATTTCGGTAATTTACATATTTTCTATATATGATTTTCTGTTACTAAATTTTTATAAATGGATACTGAAATTATTTATGAGTGTGCAAGATTAATCCCATGTTTTTGTTTTCACTTGTTTAAAATCAATTTTACACTTTACTATATCTTAGCCTTTGTTTCTTAATAGTATTGTAGGTTAATTACACGTGTAGAAAGTTGTTTATGCTGCTTGGGTGCCTGAATTAATTTAGAGTTACATACATTGTCTCGAATTTTATTCAATATTTTCTACTTTTTTATATTTAGTAGAGTTCAAATAATGTTTGAGAAAATATTAGTAGATTGAGATATTTATATTTAACTTTTCTAATTGTGTTCAGTGCTCATCCATGTCAAATTAATTGATGAGGCTAGTTATACAAGAGCATGTTTAGCTTATTGATTTGTTCGTTAAAGGTTTTAGATTTTATTTAATTTAGGATTTTATTACTGAAAGCATATTGCAATAGAAATAATAGACCAACCTGCAGTTTAATATGAATTACATGTTTGAAACTCTATTCAAAGTTTAAAGAATAAATATTTCTTGTTCAGTACACAGGATGTTCACGTAAATAAATCTTATTTCCAGTATTCCGTCCCACATGAGACAGTCGTTTGTTTACTGATAACTTTATTTTGGTACTATATTCCACCTTGTACAGCTGTAACGTGTATGTGCGGGTATGACGACGTAACCTTGTGGACATTTTTCTGATTCTTGAACGAAGTACTTGTTGCAATAGCTCACGTTGAGTTTCGGTTGCTAAAAGACCGAATTTAGTTTTTGAAACTATTCAAGAACGTGATTCCTACTGCTCTACATATTGCTGCTGTTTCCAGCAGCCAAATAAAACGGGTCAGAATACGCCATATCAGTGCTTATCTCTGCTAAACAATTGAAGAGTCTGTTCAGAAACCAATATCTAAATGAATAATCTCTTTGTCGGGATGTCTGGAGAAGTTCAATCTACTTTCATAACAAAAGACAATTACATCCGGGAGTGTCACAAGAAAGCTTCTTCATTATGAACATTTTTCTATTACGGGTTTTCAAAGTACTTCATTCACTATGATTGGATACAAGTATCAAAATGTCAAGAAACTTGGAATCGACAGTGTACCCATAAGAAAAGCAGTTGAAAGGCTCAAACTTATATTAGGTTTAGGATACTTCTCCTCTCAGAGACTAATTTTTCTTCCTTTGTTATTGTCTAACTAGACGCACCAGATACTTTTTACCCTGTTCGAAGAAAAAGCAAAAAATTAAAACCTTTAACTACTCAACATAATTATAATTTACTGTCAAATGTGGCCAACAATTACATATCTTGTAATGCGTGATAATATATCGCATACAGAGCCATCTCCGGACAGCAACGAGAGGTCGGTTAAATGATCGATTTCTATTCAATTCTTTGTCCACAGAAAGATTAGTTGTACTGTACAGCTGATATATCTAAAATGGCCAGTCCTATATACCATATATTTACGAGGTTAGGTTAATGTAATACGCTCACACAACTTTCTTAACCCTGTCTTCTACAAAGTCTTGCTTTTGTACTTGCTATAAGTTTATGTAAACGTCTATGCAAACAGTTTAATTACATATTTCGTTGTATGTACAAGAGTGATATAGGAGACCGAAGTGTTCGTTAACAAGCGGCTCGCTATATCCCGTCTTTCAAGTTCGTTGATATTGCCATGAATTACGAGTAACAGGAGAACGAAGCTTAGGTTTTTAAAGAATAGAAAAAATATCTGAGAATTCCATAATGAAATCAAAGAATTGACATAAATTAATGTTTTAACGCAATCTGCATTTATTTTATATAAAATGTTGTATATAGGTCTTGACTTACAGGTAACAAATGTTATAGAAGTCGTTCAGAATAATGAGGACTTTGTAGACATGCTTCATCTTGAACACTTTGCGGGAATTAAAAACTCTTGAAACATGTCAACATAAACCTTTAATGTTAAACATTAGAAAAAAGATTTTTAAGTTTTATAATTTGAATCAAATATACGAAATACTTGTAAATGAAGCTCTTAGAGTTTCTACTACTGAATTCAAGAACGTAATTTGTTCATATGCCAATATAAATATCGTAATGTGATCGAACTATTAAGAGAGATTTTACAAAAGGTAATATATAACAAAGATTATATGTAATATGCTGAAAACCTGGGTGAGATGGCTTTTGTCAACTCTAGTATCTACTCGCATAACAAATGTCATACACGTTTAAATCGTATGACTTATCTGATATTTGTGAGAAGGAAAGTTATTTAAAATGTTTGTATTTATAACTGGATAAAAGTACCAAAACTCTGATTATAACCTAATGTAAAGTGGCAATTGGCATTGGACCCATAAAGGAACCATGCCATGCTGTGTGGTGCTGGCTGCTGTATATATCCAGAAGGTTTTTACAGCAGACCAGCATAAGAGACGAGTCGTCCAGGTTTTCCTGGGCGGAGTGTTTGTTTCTCAGCACCTAACCGCTTTGTGCGACTTTATCTAAGCAGTATAAAGAAAGTCATGTGTCACAGGTGTTTGTCTTGGGCAGTGCTAATCTAGCCTTGATGGGTGCTATAGCCTCGTCAGAGGTGTGCACCCAGTGCTGGCTGCGCCCTTCCGCCTGCCTGGGAGGCATCTGAGCACAGTCCGTTTGACAGGCTAGAGGGAAAGGAACTAATGTCTAGGTATAGGACTCACCAAGCTCATTTCTGGGTTTAGGGGTTTGGAGTCAGGGAAAGTGGCCCTGTTCAATTCTGGTTACTCAAAGCATCTTTGGTCAACCGGTAGCTTGGTCGGCGGCGAGCAACCGTGTGGTCGTATCGGCCAAGGGTATTCACCAGGTTACTTGGATGGGACTCTAGCTTATTGTAGACGGTGCGAGATCTCTCCCGCACCACGTCCACAATGTACGGGACTCCGGAGTAGGTGTGAAGGTGTGGGACGGGAATCTACGTCCAGTATCGTAGATCATTCGCAGTGCCCTGTTCTGGACGTACTGTATGTAGTCTGCGAATAGTGGTCGGAGCCCCTGATCCCCAGACTTCCAAGCCGCACCGAATCCAGGGCGGTATAATCGCCCGATACAGGCGTAGCTTGAGGTGCGTTTGCATGGTGGATTTTAGTATAGGGTACAACTGCGTGAGTGCTGCATGCGCTTTTCCAGCTTTGACCCGGACGTGAAGGGCGTAGGTGAGGCCGTGATCGAGGAGGACGCCGAGGTTTTTGGCAGTGGGAACCCAGGGGATCTGCCTCTGCTCCAACCTCAGCGACCAATCCGGTCGCCCAGCTCGGACCTTAGCCAGGAGAAGATCGGTGCTAATGGCCACCCTCCACTTCTCACTCCAACGGTCAATGGCTCGGAGCTGGCGCTGCAGCGGAGGATGACAACATCTTAGGATTTTGTTACGTGCCATTATGAGGGCGTCGTCGGCATATTGGCATGTAACAGTCTGCGGTTCTAGGGGGAAATCAGACATGTAGGCCGCAAACATTAACGGAGACAGAGCACTGCCTTCCGGGACTCCCTCGGTTATGGGTCTGTAATATTCAAAACTAAAGTATATCTAACAAATTAGTTACAAACTATGTATTATGAAACATCATACCTGAGGCTAAGCATCTTCCCCTACAATAACATATTACACGTGGTGCCATCTGTGGGCAGCAAAATGCAGTAGATGAAAAATTGATTTTGACCAAAAGACACACCGTCTGTAAAATTAAAATTATCAACAGTACGTCTCCGATATAATTACATGGGTAGGTTACTGTATTACTCACACTGATTTCTCCTCCCACTTTTCTATAGAGACTTTTCTTCTATTTGCTTCAAGTTTCAGATAAAGTGTTACAGTAATATTTTTATAAAATTCCATTGAATATACATGCGAGTTACGCGCGAGTGAAGTGATAGTTAAATAGTTAAAAGCGGGTAGCCGTGTCTCGCTTTACATGTTTAATGTTATTACCATTAGATTACAAGTAACACAAGAACGTATCATAGAACTGTTAAGATGTAAAATCAGCAGAACATTGAAAAATATCTCGGAAACGTAACAATTGCAACAAATTATGTATTTTAACAATATCGGATTCTTTCTGTAATAATATTTTGATTTTATTATTTAGTATTTATAGGGTGTTATACATAAGTCAGTAAAGTGACACCGTAGCTACATATTTAGAGGAAACAATTTGTTGGTTATGCAAATGTAGTGAACTTACGGTATTTTGTTGACACAGTTAGACACTTTACATAACATAAAAACTGCCATTTCCTGTAGATGGTGTACTTACATATTTTCAAGATACTCGAATTTTTAGCTCTCATTTTCCATGTATTCGTAATTTCGATTGTGGCAACACTAACAGATCCTCCATCTCTATAATGTTAGTGTTAAAAAAACAAACGAGATATTACTACAGAGGAACGTACGTTATGACCTTAGCGATCTAAGGCACGCCGTATATAAACAGTGAGCCTAAAATACGGCAAATCAAATATCAAAGTCAGGCATTATTAAAAGATACATGACAATAACGATGTTCGGAAATATGTTTACTTTGAATTATTTTTGTCACATTTGTTATCAAAATTCTTCAATAATTTTAATGAATATGATATCGCAGTAATTAAATTTAAGCTATATGTAACAAGCATAATTATATTTTCTTACAGAACCAGGTAAATGTTTATAAGTGTTCTTCTCAGGATAACATAATAGATGCAGAGCCATCCGTCTGCAGCACAATACGGTCATTGAAAAGTTTCCATTTTGCATTATTTGTGGACCAAAACAAATGCATTGTATGAGTAATTCAGACAGCTAAAAGATATCTTATATAGTATATTGCCACAAGTGTACCTTAGTTTATTACAATTTTGTTGACTTTTCAGTGTATTTTTTCACAAAGAGCTACTCTCTATTTACTTCAAGTTTAGGTTAAGACTTTAAGGATGTAAAGTGATTATTAAATAGAAATCAAAGGCTAAGAGTATCTCATAAACTTTTATTATAAATGTCATAAATTACATATTTTAAATATATCTGAATTCTTTGTGCTGTAAGTCTTTTTCTATATCTTAGTTCTATTAGTTATGTTAAATAATTCACAAGTCAACTATAATGAAGGAAAATTGACAGTCAGTTTTCAGATAATCCTACAATAATTTCTCTAGTCTTGCAAATATATTTTATCTATGGCATTGTTGTCAAATTGTTAGCCCCATTTTACACAAAAATGTCAACTTTGTTAAGTAAGAATAATTTCTGGAGGTGGGATAGTTACATCCTTGTATGTATCGGTCGTTTATAACTGCTATCTTTTATACACTGCGGGTGTCGTTTGCGACCTCACGCAGACAACTTATTTCTTTACAGTTCTGTTATGATGATAATTGAAAATTTATTACAGGACGTTGTTGATCTTGTAAAAATAACCAAATGTTTTCATGACCTTTACAAGTAAGCTATTTGTCGGTAGAGGTACCGTTACATTTCACCCAAAAATGCACTATGGTTAGTTCTGTGGAAACATTTTGGGACACAAAGAATACAAAGGAAACTATTTTATTAAAGATTTCGTGAGTCTTAGAACAGCAAGCCTTAAAAACAAAAGTATGTTCAGTTCCCAAGTTTGTGAGACAAGGTTTTCTGAACAAACCCCCAACACCAAACTAATCTTTACGCCTTAATCCAGACCTTAACAAGGGCATATCTGTACGATCTGTTGGAGATTTGGGGAGAATTTAGATACTGTATAGCGTATTCCGACCCCGTATTTACCCTTTTAGAAAACCCCGCGACATGTTAGTAGTATTTTGATACTATTTTACTCGATTTGTGCTATTCTGACAGATTTCACGACTGTTATTAAATACTTTCACAGCATTTTGAGTCACTAGTCAAGTTATTTAAAACTTTATTGTAATATTTTATAGCTCTCTTGTCTTATTACACAGTAGAAATTTGTATCTTCATAGTCACGTGGACTGGCACGTGCGCTTTCAAATAAACAGATGAGTTTCCTTGTAGTTGGAAAAGGCATATGGGAATACACCAGACGCTACTATATCATGGCTTTATCAGTCCAGTCCCTTTGCTTGGTCACGATATAAGAAATTAGTAACGCCCTTCTATGACAAAACACAACTATTTCAAAATTCGAAAAAATTACAGGAATAGCCTCACAGAAGTTCTTAGACATAATCTAGTATCTGCTTTAAGGAGATTTACATTTTCCGAGCAGTAAGATGTCGTTGGCATTTGCCAGTTTTATGAAGGTAATACAGGGCGTAAAGGGGACATTCACAGAAAATTCAATATGTGGAAATAACTTAAAAATATTGCATTCTAATCAGAATAATCACTTTCTAGGAATCATAATGTTGGTAAATATAGGTACATCCTTGTAAAACTATAGTTAGGTGTGGGTAGGTTTACCAGAATTTAAAGAATGCTGTTGCGGTGCTTAGAGAGAACGTTTTATAAAAATACCTTCATTTAATTCAGTTAAACTCAGAGCGATATATTTATGAAGTCCCTTTCTCAGTGGAATGCAGTAATTTTTCTGTCTGCTTAGTCCATGACAGAGAAAGCAAGTGGTGTACGCTTTTGATAATTAACGATTTTTAAGCAAATGACATCCCAAAAATAGACATGTAGAGAAAAGTTGCATAAATTGAGGGTTTTAACGTGAGGTGTGTTCATAGTTCAATTAAACTTTGATCATCTTTTGCCAGATTACCAGTTCTGCAGAAGTCATAAGGAATAAAGAAAACTTTTGAGAACTTTTACACAAAATTTAAGGGACACATACCTTTTATATGAAGCAAATTTTAGAATTCTGTTGTTTGATCAAAGGGTTCTTTAGATATATTAAACACTTTTGAAAAAGTTCCAGTCAAATGTAGTTCGTTTTGCAGGTATTTTTTTTTAAATATTTTCAGATTCCTGAATTTAATGTTTGTATTGAAAAAAAAAATATTTTAATCGTAGTATTCACTTGAACAGCTAAAAATTCCTACTCTCCTTCTCTCTCTGTCTCTCTCTCCCTGTCTCTCCCCCTCTCTCTCTCGAGTCAGTGAGCTTAAGTTATTTCGAATTGTGGGCTGGAATATAATAATTACCAAATTATTTTAAGTACATAGCTTTGGTGTATATTGTGTTTTGAATGTCACATTTACAAAATGTTAATGTCACAAAAAGCGTTGTAACTCCAAACCATATTATTGTACTAATATATTATGTACGTCTAGCTACTTCTGATGAAGCAGATCGTGTAAGCGGAATTGGTATACATTATAAAAATATGCAGTATTTACGTGACCCTTGTAGAGATTATTGGTACAAACATCTATTGCTCTATTATGTCGTATATCGAGATAAACATTAACTTATTCGTAATTGTCTTGTAGACGAAAATGGGAATATGTTAAAATGCAAGTGTTTACGAGATGGTCAAATGTTTTTTGAGTAAATCGATTTGTGACCCATATTTGAGTTAAGTATCAATTTTGGTAAATTTAGACCAATAACAAAGAATGCATATAAAATGTTTTATTCCATGAACTGTTACATAGATTGTGTATTATTAAGAGCTCTAGATTGTTCTGTTATAAGATTTTGTTTCCCTATTCCATTTTACCATCTTGAATGAACAGGTCTCTGACGGTATTCTAGACAACTTAAAACAATTCGTTTGTTACGAAGGTATCTGAAGGATATATTTTTAATTATGTCATGTTCTGTCATTGGATACAAGTATCAAAAGGAAGACGAAGAGAATCGACAAGCAACGCATAAGAACCGCAGTTGCAGGGCTCAACCTTATACTAGGTTTAGGACACTTTCTCTCCCAAAGCAAAACTTTTGTGCCTTTACTACCCTCTAAGTAGATATATTGGATATCTCTCAGTCCAGTTCGACAGATGACAATTAAACGTGACGCTTAGTGGTGGAATAATTATAATTATAATTTGGTATAAACATAGTCAATAATTACAAATCACGTACTGCACGCTTATATATTGCATACAGAGCCATCTGTGGACGGCAAGGAGAGATCGGTAAAAAGGATTGATTTCTATTAAATTCTTTGTTAACCAAAAGATTCCTGGTACTGTACAACCGAGATAACTAAATTGATTTGTCCTGTATAATATATACTTACGAGGGTAGGTTAATACATAACACTCACACAACTTTCTTAACCCAGTCTTCTACAAGGTCTTACTTCTGTACTTGCTACAAGTTTATGCAAACGTTTATACAAACTGTTTTAATTACATATTTCGTTGTATATTCAAGAGTAATATAGGAGTCTGAAGTGTTAGTTAACAAGCGACTCGCTATATCCCGTCTTTCATTTTTGTTGTTATTGCCATGAATTACGAGTAACAGAAGAACGAAGCTTAGGTTTTTAAAGAGCAGAAAATTGAAAGACAATGTTTCGAATTCGATAATGAGATCAAATAATTGATATAACATAATCTACATAGATTACTACGATATTGCATATACGTCGTGACCTAGCAGCTAACAAGTATTATAGAGGTCATTGAGAATAATTAGGACTTCTAGGTCTTGACCAGAAAATCCAAGAGATATATTTTGGAATTAAGTAGATATATCAGACATATCTTATTTTGGTAATATCCTTAGAAATTCTTTACAGAAAATAAAAAGGTACCCTCACCACTTTGTTAGTGTAGAGGATAGTTTCCCCAGGTTGGTAAGATTACATTCCTGGAAAATAGTTGGTTATGTAACGACTGTTTTTTGTTTATTCGAAATATTGGTTGTGAGTCATGCAGTCACATACAATTTGTGTGTTTATAGTTCCGGTTTAGTCCGCTAGACAGCGTTGTAAATCACAGGAAAATAAAACTTAGATAAATGTTAGGTCCTTATTAATTTCTAACAAATAACAACTAATAGGAAGGAAATTGTGTGTTGTAGCAGTTTTACTTGTGTGGGCAGTAAGAGTTTATCTTCTACGGTTTATAAGTGACGACTGTGGTCCAAATATAGAACATTTCTGAGGACATTCCTAGAAAACTGAAATAGGAATACGTTTCATCCGAGTTCAAACATTGCACTGTAATCAATAAGGTCATTTTTATAGAAAACTAGGATTTAAAAAAATTAAACAGTAGCTTAAGTAGAAGATCTGTCTTTAACATTTGTCTCACATTCCTGGATAGCTGAATGTAAATCTGCTTTAATCAATGGTGTTTTCAGTCTTAAACCTTTACAAAACCATTTCCCTAAATGCCTTTCTTTCCATACACTGTGTTCAAAAACGTAGTTTCAATCAATTCTCGATATCGTATTTAAGGGTGGAATGTAATACTCCCTTTACTTAATGTATGTAGCAGGGAGAGTTCAAAAAAGAAATGGCACTTGATGTGTGGCTTAAGCCTTTTTATTTGTAACTTATTTGCCTGGTGCCGGTTGATTGGACCCGGCTTACAGGTTCTAAATTTACATGGGTTTATAATTCTGAGTTTGGTTTTTTATTGTCTTTGAGGTGTTCCTAAAACCCATACGGCGAACTATTCTGAGGCCTCCCAGAACCAGTTTTATCTCGTTATTTGTTTTTATATTTACATATTTACACTGCGCTTATCTTGCGCGCGCGCGCGCGCACACACACACACACACACACACAAACACACACCCCTGAACATACCACGTACGTCCCAGTATCACACGCACAACACTGTACAGACTTGGCTATGTACAATATTTACAATGTTCGCAGTTAGGCTGTGCGGCAGCGGCTAGCTGACTCCTGGGCTGCCGATGATGGCCAACTCTGCCGGGTAGCGTGGCCTGAGCCAGGAAGGGTTGGGCACGCATAATTTTGCAGTCGTGTTGCTTTTTATTTTTTATTTTCTTCAATATGCTTTGATTCTGCCGTGTTTTCGGTGCTTGGGCTCGCCTTTCCCAATGTTGTGTATGGTGGGGTTTTGATGGTGTCGGATGCGCGCCCAGATGGAAGAGGCACGTTTGTTGATGGCCTCGTTGATGTAAGGGACGTGGGTTTCTTGGTGAATGGTGGCAGTTGTTGTTCGGATAGGAACATACAGGATTTTGCGTAGGGATAGGTTTTGTAGGGTTTGGAGATACTTTAGGGTGGTTTTGGAGGCGTTGGCCCAGACCACGCAGGTGTACAGGACCTGATGTATGGACTGAATGGCTGGAATGAGGACTTTCCTTCTCAGATGTAACTATTTATCAATTCGATGTTCTTTGTTTACACTCAAGCTTGCTGTAATTCTTACTAAATGTGACATAAGTAAAACCTAATTGTATGTAAACAAAATAATTAAAATTGATTATTCTGCTTTGTAAATAGTTTCAAATTCTCTATTCTCCTGTAACATATTGCATGTGGTGACATTTCTGGACAGCAATGAGCGGTCGGTAAGATATTTGGTCATGTAACGAATGTTTTTTATTTATTCGAAATATTGGTTGTGAGTCATGCAGTCACATACAATTTGTGTGTTTATAGTTCCAGTAGGTATAGTCCACCAGAAAGCGTTGTAGATCACATAACATTTATTTACCTAAGTTTTATTTTTATGTCCTTAGTGATTTAGGACACGCAGCCTGTCTCTCCATCCGATTGGAATTAACTTGCCACAAAAACAAGAACTCATATACTCAAGTTAGATGTAGGTGCAGAATTCCCAAATCAGTTGATATCCTTTATCTGGAACACTTTACGGGAATTAAAAGCTCTTGAACTATTTAAACATAAATGGTAAATGCTAAACATTGGAATAGAGATTTTTCAGGTTTATATTACGGATGAAATATAAAAAATACTTGTAAATGAGGTTCTCACGTTTATTCCTACAGATTTCAAGAATAAAATTTGTTGATATGCCAATATAAATATCGTAATGTGATCTAAACATTAAGAGATATTTTACAAAATATAAAAAGCTAAAGTTCATTGTAGTAAATTGTATTTGCATCTGTTATTGTGTGATCTCCTGAGGTACTTGACTTATAGAACTGATGGTGTATTATGCATTAGCCTTTCTTAGTGAACGTTATTGGAGGTTAATTATATTTAATCAGTATCTCTTGGTGGATTATATTTAAAAATACGTTATTTTTCCTTTACAGAAACGTAGAATGCAATGTGGCAAAGCACAAAGACTCCGATTAGCTGCCTGATAGTCTTGAAGGACAAACATTCGAAAGTCACTGTAGTTTTGTTGTTGAAGTACTTATGATCTACAGTTTGTATATTGGTACAGTATTTTACTGACGTTTAATCATATTATGCAAATACTGTGTATGCTGCTACTTCAGATAAACCTTCAATGTGGATAACACTTTTCTAAGTCTAAACTAACCCAATCTGAACTAGACGTGTGTTTACTTTGAAGTATTCTTCTTCACAGGCTTATTAACTTTAGTTTTCTATATCTCTATCGTTGTGTATCAATGATTTAAAGCTATCGGTGGATGATACTGAGTTCAAGTACCTATAGGTTAGTATTCATTAGACACATCTTGTAAGTTAGAGAATACTAATAGCAGTAGTCATAAATACATATGAGAAAGCTCCAAGCTAATTGGTAATATGGTAAAATATTTATGAGAAGTTGAAAAAAGGCGTAATTAACTGTATTAGTGCCTCAAAATACTAGCACCCAGAACACAGAAGAAGGAGATAAAAGAGCAACAAAATACCAATGATATATCAAAATTTTTTAAAGGATACATGTGAGGGCTTAGAATAAATCATAAAATGGCGATATTGAATAGATGGTAGAGAAATACTCTAACTTAGGTCTAGGTCAAGTGGAGGTATTGAATGAGCATGTTTTTTGCCAACTATAGAAGCGCAACCAACGTCATATACGTTTCAGTGCTATGACTCAGCTCACATTTCTGAGAAGAAAAGGTATTTATGGATATTTGTTGCTATAACTGGATACAAGTACCAAAACTCTGATTATAAGATGATATAATGAAATTGACAATGTACCCATAAAAGAGCAGGTTTCAGGTTTTTATTTTCTGTTTCATGGCATGCTGCCGGTACAAAGGGGCCCGACTTACAGGCTAAAATTTTCATTGAGGTTATATTTTGGAAATTAAATGCTTGTTGTCTACGTGGGTAAATATAAAACCCATACCTTTCTTAGCCCACCTAGAACAGTTTTATTAAGTTAGTGTCTTTCAGGTTCCTTTTTTTATTGTTATGTAAAATATTCACCGCCCTTACTTTGCACTTTTTTTACACACACACAACACACACACACACACACACACACACACACACACACACACACACACACACACACACACACACTTCACTATTTACACGGCTCCGTGCGGCAGCGTGCTGCTGCCTCCTGGGCTGCTTTGGCGGCGGCCTCTGCATATGGGGAAACGTCCGGGCCGGAAGGACTTGGGCGCACATTGTGTAGCAACGGTGGTATTAGAATAGTTTTATGCGTGCATGCCTACGGTGTATTGGTTCACCTTTCCCAATGTTGTTGCCGTATGCGTGCCAAATGGAAGAGGCTCGTTTTATTACGGCCTCGGCGATGTCGGGGATATGGGTTTCTTGATGAAGGCGGGCAGTAATCGTGCGGATAGGGACAGGTAGCATTTTACGTAAGCAGAGGTTTTGTAAGGTTTGGAGGTATTTTAGGGCGGTTTTAGAGGTGGGTTTTTTTCGAGTGGAGGAAAAATGTACTTACCCTGGGATTGGAGTGTGGCACTCCTCTGGGAAATCGAACTGTCAGCCCTACTCACTATAAACCTCCACCGGTGAGTATTTAGGAGTGGTGCTGAGGCAGTACCGCTTTAAGCACCTGCGTATTCAAGGAAGGGATATATTGGACAGGTCGAGGCCTGGTCCAAGGTGAGGAATGGAGCAGGACGTAAGCATGCCCAAGGCCCTGCTTACGCCCTTGCTTATTAGGAGTGGGGTGTAACTAGATTCTGGATAATATGTCAGAGAGTATTGAGCGGTCTTGTTTGGAAGTGAATGAGGAATTAATGTTGTTGACGAGTGTGTGGTCTCTGCGGCGGTTGGTGTCGGCCTCTGGTGTTGGGTCCGTCGAACATCGTCTGGAGGTCTACCACTTCCTCCTTGATGAGTTTCCGGAGCTTGAATGTGTGTGTGAGTGAGAGAGTGAGTGTGTGTGTGTGTGTGTGTGTGTGTATGTGTGTGTGTGTGGCGATGTCTGATTGAAAATTCAGGCTTCTCCTTATGTCCTCTTGTTATTCTGCAAGTTCTGTGCTGATATTCGCGTGTGCTGAAGCTTGATGCGCAGATGAAGTCATGAGCTCTGTAAGAACGACCAGGAACTTCGAATGGAGAACCCAAACGGCCTCCCCTGGAACCTGGAATTCCTCCCTGAGCTGCTCCTGGCTGATGGAGCTTAGTGCTGTTGGCTGCTGAGGTTGCTTATGTGGCGGCTGTGAGGTACTCAGCTGTCGTTGGGAAGATGACGGCGCTGGTGGAGTAAGTGATGCCTTCCTACAGGGATGCAGGGGGCAGTTCACCTGCATTGTGTAGTGATTGTGCCCTCCACAAGAGGCACAATAGCTACGGCAATGGCAGAGGTCATGCTATGTGCAAACCGAGTTGTGCAGTGCTGGCTAGCTCCACTCTGACGAGTGGTGTCGGGCCCCAGACTGATGTGATGCGGTGTACCCTTGTTGCTGAAGGCCACTGCTGCTGCGCTGCAGCAGGCATGAAGCGTGCTTGTAGGTTCCGGGGCACTCCCTTCACCACTATGCTGGTACGATATGTGGGTGGTGACAGCTGACAGCTAACTGCCGATGTGAGCTGTCCTGCTCTCGGCTGTGAGGCAAGGTCAGGTACTTCATGTGGTGCGCTCGCTGCTGTGTTTGGATGATGGTTGCATGGCGGCGGCTGGCTGGCGGCCCCTGTTGACTGGCTTGCTTCCAGCTTTGAAGCAGAGCCAGGTTCTGATAGAGACTGTTGCGAGCTAGGCTCCTCTCCGGTGATTGCCTGTGTTGCGTCGATGTTGACTGCTAGGATTCTCTAGGAGTTGGCTGGGCGCCTGGCGGACATCCAGAGCAGTAGGGGAATCGGGCCTCAGTGAAGAGGTACTTGCCCAGAACTTCGTCACCGGTAGTGGCGGAGAAGCGGGAGACGGTGCCAGAGAGCTGGCAGGCGATTACTGCGCTGGTTGGCTGGTCTTCTTGTCTTTAGCTGCGTTTTTCTTTCCCATTCTGCGAGATCGGCGTTGTCTCCTCAAGCTGATGTTTATTCCTCAGAGTCTCGAAGAGGACTGTGAGTCAAGAAACAGAACGTGGTTCAGGTTCAGGTTTTTATTTTCAGTTTCATGTCCTGGTGCCGGTACAAAGGGGCCCGGCCGGTTGAGGTGTTTATTTTCAGTTTCATGTCCTGGTGCCGGTACAAAGGGGCCCGGCTTACAAGCTAAAAATTTCATTTAGGTTATATTTTGCGAATTAAATGCTTATTGTCTACGAGTGTATATATAAAACCCACACGGTGACTTTTCATGGCCCAACGAGAACAGTGTTACTATGTTAAAGTCTTACAGTATCCTTGTTTTGTTATGTACAGTATTTACAAGCGCTTAATTTGCACTTTTATTTACACAGACACACACGCACACACAGACACACACACAGACACACACACACACACACACACACACACACTTCTCTATTTACACTGCTCTGTGCGGCAGCGTGGCAGAGATACCCTTTGAAATATACCTAATCTAGATTATTTCAGTTACATTTATTTGTCAATTCTAATTATATTTGTACACACTCAAGCCGCCTCTAATTCCTACTAAATTGAAACATAAATAAATTATGAACTGCATATAAGCAACGTAATTACAATTTATTATTAAACTTTGTAAATCATTACAATTCCTCTATGCTCCTGTAACATATTACATGTGGTGCCATCTGTGGAGAACAATGAGCGGTCGGTAAGGGTTGGATCCTTCAACGTTTGGTAATTTAGAACATCTCTTGTGGTGGACAATCATCATAATTAAAAGAATGTATCTCATTTATAAAAGTTTCAAAAGCACGTTAATGTGTTTCACTCATACTGCTTTCTCATAGCAACTTATTTTTCTATTTGCCTCATGTGGAAGATAATAGTTTAAGTTAAATTACACTTGTGGTTGTTATACAAGAGGAGTACAGGTGATGGAAGTATTAGTTAACAGTGGATTGTTACGTCCTGCCTTTCCAGATCATTGTTATTACCATGAAGTTAGAAGTAATGCGTCTTAACGTTTCAACGGTTTAAAGTAATTAGAGAATTGCAACAAAAAATAAATATCTCTGAAATAATAAACATAATAAGTAGCAGTATTTAACCATTTTAAAGGGATCCATATGTTTCGTTAATAAGATTTGTCCATACTCATGTAATGATTTACCAGATACAGAGAATTACACAGAAGTAGCAGGAAAAGACATGCAGATACATTGAATAGATGTAACTTACAAATTGGACTTTGTAATACATATGTAACTTTGGATATTGCTCCGTAATTTGTAAATGTTTGGTATCGAGGTTACACATTTTGAGTGCTTATATCCCTCGTGTGCAAATGAAGTGTAATGCGGTATGCTGCTACCAGTACATCACACAGAAAATCGAATGTAAGAAGAGTAAGAAATAGCTGACATTTTTGACCTCAGGAGACGTTTTACACAAGTACAATGACAATGTCTTCCACAATGACAATGATGCTGCTGGGTGGTTGATATGGGGTGTAGTGGCCCCCTATGGCTATACGGGCCTCGCAGCGCAATGGCATGACCCTCGTTGAGAAGTGCAGAGGCATCTGGCCCGATCTCTGCTCCAGGGACGGGTGGAAACAAGCGAACTACGTCACGTAGTAACATATTATGCCTCGCATGGATTTCGCCATACACTCTGTCAAAACAAGATTTTGCACAAGCCAAACGAAGATTGTGTTTGTAACACTGACCGACAGCACGCTTAAAACTACTAAGTAATGAAAGTTTCGGTTATAAAATTCGCTATCCTTTGTTAATTTTCTTTGCACATTGCGCGGTTCTTAATATCAGAATACTTGTGTTGGTTTTTGGAACTTGATGCAAGTATCACTTTTAAGATGAGTAATGGCAATGCACCTATGAAAAATGAAGTTCAAAGACTCACATGATCAGAAGACTTCCCCTCTCAAAGACAAATTTATGTTCGGTTGCTATTGTCTAAGTATATGCACCAGACACTTTTTATTCCTACTCAGCAAAAGACAATTACTTATAACATATAACTTATCAAAATAATTACAATTTGCCATAAAACATTGTGGCTAGGTAGAAATCTTACACTGCGCGGTAATATAACGCTTACAGAGCCCTCTATGGACAGAGAGGAGAGTTAGGTCAAATGATTCAGTATTCAATACCTTGTCAACCAGAACTGCACAACCGACGTAAACTAAAATGACGTGGTGTTCAATATCATATATACTTACAAAGTTAGGTTAATGAATTACACTCACACAGCCTTCTTAGCCCAGTCCTCTAAAGAGCGATAATGTTGTACTTGCTACAAGTTTATGTAAACGTTTATACAAACAGTTTAATTACATATTTCGTTGTATAACCAAGAGTGATATGGGCGACTGAAATGTTAGTTAACAATCGGCTTGCTATATCACGTCTTTCGTTTGTTATTATTCCATAAATGACGAGCAACAGGTGAACGAAGCTTAGGTTTTTAAAACTAGAAAAATGTCTGCAAATTTGATAATCCGATTAAATAATTCACATACGTTAGGGTTTCATCATAATGTGGTTTATTTAATTCCAACATTTTGTCTGTAAGTCGTGACATATCAGCTAACAAATATTATAGAGGACATTCAGAACGATTAAGACGTCCTAGTTCGTCTCCAGAAAATAAAAGCGGTATATTATTGAATCAAGTAGATATATCAGAAAAATGGTATTTTAATAATAATGTTAGAAACTTTTTATAGAAAATAAAAATGTACTTTCACTACTTAGATAATGTAGAGGATAGTTTCCGCAGTTTGGTATGATTGAATTCTTGGAAGATAGTTTGTTATGTAACGAATGTTTTTTATTTATTCGAAATACTGTTTGTGAGTCATGCTGTCACTACAATTTGTGTGTTTATAGTTCCGGTACATGCCACTAGAAAGCGTTGTAGATCATAGGAAATTAACACTTAGGTAAATAAGTGTTATGTCCTTAGTGATTTAAGACATGTGGTCTGTCTCTCTGTCCGATTGGAATTAACTCGCCTCAGTAACAAGAAATCATATGCTAAAATGAGATGTAGATACAGAATTTCCGAGACAGTAGACTTCCTTTACCCTGAGTTCTGTATGGGAATGTTTTTTATTTCGGGTTTTGAATTTAAATCTTAAATATGAAATACTTGTAAATGAAGATATCAAAGATTTTACTACAAAATTAGAATTTAAATTGATTATATGTCAATAAACATATCGCAAAGTTGTCAAGGTGTTAAGAGATATTTTACAAAATATAAGAACCTCAAGTTTATTGTAGTAAAGCATATGTAGATCTAGGATTTTGTCATGTTGTAAGGTACTTGTCTTTCGTAGCTGATGGTTTATTATGTATTAGGCCTGCTTTGTGAACTTTATTTGAGGTTAAATACAGATGAATCAGTACCTTCCCAATTATTATAAAAAATAAACATTATTTTCCTGCGTAGAAGCGTAAAATGCAATTTAGCATAGCACAAAGACTCGGATTATCTGTCTGATAGACCTAAAGGGCAAACATTTGAAAGTCACTATGGTCTTTGTTGTTGAAGTACTTATGATCTATAGTCCGTGAGCTGTTATAGTATTATATTGAGGTTTATTGATATTTTGTAAATATTCTATCTCTTACATCTGATAACATCTCGAGTAGGGTTAACAAATTTTTAAGTCTAACCTAACCTCAACTAACCGTGTCTTTGTTTTGAAGTACTATTTTTTACAGCTTTATTTAACTTTAGCTTTTAATGTATTTATCCTTGCTCATAACAGGTTTAAAACAATCGTTAAATGATACCCTAACTACTGATGTTGAAGTGTTTATAGGTTAGTGTTCATTAGACACATCTTGTAATTTAGAGAATACTAATAGCAGTATTCGAAAATACATAAGAGAAAGCTGCAAGCTCATTTGTAATATGATAAAACATCTATCAAAATTTGGAAGAAGGGCATAAATAACTGTATTACTGACTCAAAATGCCCTGGAATCATAACACACAACAAGCAGATAAAAGAATAGTAAAATAATGATATGTGAGAATTTGGAGAGGATGCATCCGAAGGTTTAGAATAGATTATAAAATGGCTAAATTGAGCAGATCGTAGAGAAATACTCTAACTTAGGTCTACGTCAAGGAGGAGGTATTGTTAGGCTAGGTTTGGTTACTAAACGTTAAGTGATAAGGGAATAGAATGCATTCGTACTAAAACAAAACAACGTATCGAGAACGGTCATTAAAACATTACCAAATAGTACAAGTCGAAGAGAGTCATTGTAAATAATGCTAAATGCAGGAACACAGCAGCTAAATACAACAAAAATCAGCTAAATGGACACTATTTAGCGATATGTTGGGACAATCTTCTTATCTAATTCTATGATTTTGCCTTAATGCTTTCTTATACACTGACCATGCAAAGAGTATGACATACCCACAAGGTCTATATGATTTTACCATTGCATAAGTATATATATTTAAACATTCATCACTGTGTCTCTTAGTACACATGACTATAAAGATACAATTACAGGAAATGAATAACAGAAAAACGACAAGAGAGAAGTTAAGATAATTAAAATAACTATATTACTAAAATCACTTGTAGCAAATTAAAATGCTGAATACGTGTTGGAACAGATCGTGAGAGTTGAGTAAAGGATATTTCCTGGAGGTGGGATAGCTACATCCTTTTACAGCACTGGTTGTATATAACGGCTATCTTTTATATACTCAAGAACTGGTTTACGACATCACACAGACGACCCCTTTCTTTATAATTTTGCTGTGAATAAAACCAGAAAATTTACTACAGGATATTGTAGTTCTTGTAAAACTAGCTCTAAATGTTTCCATGACTGCTGCAAGTACGCCTGCCTGTTTGTCTATAAATAGAAAACATAAAAGTTGCAAATAAATATTGAAGTCGGTAATGTAAGAGAAAATACTCTCCTGGGTGAGAAGTCCTTGGTTTGAAAGGCTTTGTTGACATTGTTATTATAATTCTTGTAACAATTTTATTAATATAATGTCAGAATAGTGAAACATTCGCAATAATACAATGAAACTGCGTTTGTAGTTTTAGTTGTGAATCGTATATACGAATCACTTTGCGGATTTCTAAGGAATGTTTTGCGCTTCTCTAGTGTAACAAGACTTCTGGATTATTTATAAAGTGATTTTGATAAATATTGCCCATTAAGTTACAAAGCTGTAAGATTTTCCATGTATTAAAATCATATTTAATATCCTTAATTTTCCATAGCCGAATATTTCCGAAGGTAAACAGCTGAATGCCCTCGAAGCGTTTGGAACATTTGTGAATTAAAGTCAAACAGTACATATAAATGTATAAGTAAATGAATGTAATCTAATCAGGAGAATATATCAGCTGTTTTAACTAACATTTTCTTTGTGTTACATACTTAGGGCAAATGAGGGAGTTCAGTGTAAATACACGTTTTGAGATGCCAAAAAGGAACAAAGTCTGTGTGTGTTTGTGAAGAAAGTAATTCTAAAGCAAAGTGGTTAAATTTTATATTTCAGTTTGGCATCTTATAAGTGTACACGGAGTACTTTGTACACAAACACTCCAAACTACCGTTTAATGGTAAAAGCTCTATAAATTTAATTGTTTATAAATGGTTAGAATATTTCTAATAAAATACTATACATTTTATATAATTTAATGACAGAAGGGTATATCCCAGATTGTTGCTAGAAGTTCTCTTTGTTGTGAACATGCTTTCTGTTACTGGTAAATCGTGAGAGATATAAATAAGGAATAACTAAACCTCACAGTTGCATAAGGATTTTGTAGAATTGTAAATTACATTGTAAATATGTAACATATCACTTTCTACAAATATCGTCAACTCTCCATGGTTTAGGACAATACTTCTGTTCGGCCTCGTCTTCCTATAGTTCTGTTACCAGATGTTTATATTTCTATGACTAATGGAATACGGCAGTTATCAGGTTTTACATATGGCTTTTCCATTTATTTGTATATTTCCTATTAACGAATATATATTTAATTCCTTCCTTACTTCTTCATTTCTAATATTATCTTGTCCTTAAATCGTTTCACTGCTCGGAGATACGTCATTTCTCTCGCATTTTTTGGCTCCATTCTTTTTTCTCCTGGTCTTACAGTTGAACTTTAACAGTTGTAACGTTTCCGGGTTTTTCTTTGCGAGGTACAAGCTATTATTGAAAGCCTATGTTCAAATTTGCTTATTTTATTTCTTATCTCTTCATTATTCGTTTTAAAGGTTACAGTACAAATCAAGTAATTAAATTTTCTCACCTATTGCAAGACCTTATTGTTTAATACTGTCTTCCATTTCTTACTTCGTTTTCCAATAAATGCCATGATCTTTTACCTTTCTGTTGTTATATTTAAACCATAATTCCGGATCAGTTTCTCTAACCTGTGCACACTTCTTTGTAGATTGTCCTCTCTACCTTGTATTATTAAGTAATATGCATAGAATGGCATACTTAATGATTAATTATATTTATATTTATTCCTGCTGGTATGTCTTTTAATTTTCTAGCAATATGGCTCATATAAGTGTTAGAGACTGAACATAAACGAGATTCTTGTTTTATGACATCGTTATTTACATTTTGTGATAGACATTCATTTCTAAAACTGTTATTGTTTCCTGGATTATTTTTGACACACACTTGGGTCCAAAAGTTACGTGTAATTCAATGGTTTATCCCCAAACTGTCAGAATTGTATAAAAGTTAAACATAATGAAGCACATTATTACCAATGCGGCACAATGATCCGGATTGCAATAAGAGTGAGAAATAGCAGGCAGTGTTGGTATCAGGACACAGCTTTGCAGAAGCACAAAACCTGACGATCACTTCCACAATCACAATGATGGTTCTCAGTGGCTAAAATAGGGTGTGGTGACCGGTCATGAGTACACAGGCCTCACTGTACCATCTCATGATCTCTATAAGGTAGTTTAAGGGCTCTGTAGGCCACCAGTGACCTGATAACAATAGACAAAGTCAATGCTCGTTACCTGAAAAGGATTCTAGGCATTGGGAACCTAGCACACTGAAGATATGTATTAACCATTGACGACATCAAAATGCAGGTTTGGCTACCAAATACCAAGCCCTAGGAGATTTACTTCAAACTCACATCGAGCAGTACGGAGCCATCTGGCCCGATCTCTGCTCTACGGACGAGTGGGAAGAAGCAAATTACGACCTACGTCACACCGTAACGCCTTACGCCACGTATGGGTTTTACCATAGATTCTACCAAAACAAGGTTTTTCACAAGCGAAACGAAGATTTTGTTTGTAACATTGTATCAGACATCACGCTCAAAGCTGCAAAATAAGAAAAACCTACACCAAAAATCTAGTTTTGGAATAGTTACTCATTTGTTATATCTATTTGTACATGTTGCGCTTTTCAATATGATACTTCAAATGTTTTTGGATTTAACATGAAAATATAACACAATTTCCAATTCCCCTATAAAAAACGCTCGCTCGCTCGCTCGTGCTGGCTGGCTGTATACAGCCAGAAGGTTTTTGCTGCGTGCCCACCCATTAAGGGTTTTACCGCAGGTAGGATTATAAATGAAAGATGTAGGATGAAGGTGATGTAGGTTTTTGATTGGAAGTTAATTTTGAGGTTACCAAGGTACCTTCGGGTCGAAAGAGAGGATGCAGTACTTAGCACCCATTTTGTTTTGTTTTAAATATTTTGTAATTTAGTTGGGGAGAAATTTAGATGCCAAACAGCTTGGAAGAATTATGAGGAGCTCAGCTTTAGCTGCTGATAGGTTCAGCTCCTGTGTTATCTAGGGTGCCCGCATGCCATACGGGGGACCCGATGCAGTCTAGATCGGCGTCTAGTGGGGTCATAATTTCCCAGTGATCTGACAAGGGCGCTTCTGTGAGATGGTAAACTTGCGTATAATTTTGAAGCCCGGCGCCTAACTTCATCCTCCACTAATGGAAGACCCGATGCTTCGTGGAGCAACCTGGTAGGGAAATAACGTCCCACAGAATAAATAGACCGCAGTCCTTTATTCTTTGCACGTTGAAGCCATGCTAAACAGCTGTCTGCTGCCATGCCCTAAACAGCTGTCTGCTGCCATGCCCCAGATCTCGCAGGCATATAGCATCACCGGGATTACCAGCGCTCGGAAGAGGTACAACTTCATGCGGACTGGCATCGAGGTAGACCCCAGCATTGGTACCTTCGCCGAAAGGTCCCTGATGTGCCGGCGAAAAGTTAAACCTCTGTCCAAGTTGACTCCAAGGTACTGGACAGAGTTAGACCACTCTATCCTTCGACCTCGGTAGCTGAAGTTGGGGCAGTCTGCGGGGGTGTGGCGCTTTGTAAAAAGTATGGCGTGGCTTTTGTCCGGATTTACGGACATCCGCCAACGCCGGCACCACTGTTGTGTTAGGCGGAGATGTCTTTGAATGGGGTTAAAGGCTCTGAGAATGTGTTTGTCCTTGCAGAACAGAAACACGTCGTCAGCATGTTGAAATGCTCAAGAATATACGAAGTTTAGAATACTTCCCCTCCCAAAGGTAAATATTTGTTCGGTTGCTATTGCTTAAATATATGCACCAGATACTGTTCCCTCCTAATCAAGAAGAATCAACTAATTATAAGCAATAGCTCATCAACACAATTATAATCTCCTATAAAACATTGTATTTAATTAGGAGTCTCATACTGCAAGATAATCTATAGCTTACAGAGCCATCTATGGACAACAAGGAGAGGCCCGTCAGAGCATTCATTATTCCATTCCTTGTCAACTAAAACATCTGCTGCACTATACAACCCAGATAACTTTAATGACTTGGTGTCCTATATAATATATATTTACGAGGTTAGGTTAATGTATTACTCACACAACTTTCTTAACTCAGTCCTCTATTAATCCTTACTTGTGTACTTGCTACAAGTTTATGTAAACGTTTATACAAATAGTTTAATTACATATTTCGTTTTATATACAAGAGGCACATAGTAGACCGAACTGTTAGTTAACAAGCGGCTCGCTATATCCCGTTTTTCAAGTTTGTTGCTATTCCCATGAATTACGAGTAACAGGAGAACGAAACTTAGGTTCTTAAATAGAAAACGTATCTCGGATTTTGATAATTAAATCAAATAACTGACCTAAGTTAATGTTTTTGGCTATCTTCTTTTATTTAATACTAAGATTTTCTTTATAAGTAATTATTTAACAGGTAACAAATGGTATACAAGAGTCGTTCAGAATATTTAGGACCATACAGTTAGTTAAAAACAATCCATGAAATATATTTTTGAATGAAGGAATTATATCCGACATGTGGTATTTTGATAATATTGTTAGAAACTCTTTACAGAAAACAAGAAAGTACTCTCACTACTTTTTTAATGTAGAGGATAGTCTCCAGAGGTTGGTATGATTGCATTCTTGGAAGATAGTTGGTTATGTAACGACTGTTTCTTATTTATTCGAAATATTGGTTGTGAGTCATGCAGTCACATACAATTTGTGTGTTTATATTTCCGATATAGTCCACTAGACAGCGTTGTAGATCACAGGAAAATAAAATGAGGTAAATAAATGTTATGTCCTCAGTGATTTAAAACACTCAGTCTGTCTCTCTGTCCGATTGTAATTAACTCGCCTTATCAGATTAGATTAGATTGATTTGCGTTCAGTAGATTCCCTTGTAGTCAGAAAAGGCAGTGAACATTGAACATGTCCAGAGATATATGGTTTAATAGCATATATATGTCCAAAAGTTAACATAAGACACATATTTTAGTATACAGGCGGTATGAACAACATTATGGAAAACAAAGCAGGGGTAATTATATATGATACAAAATGAAAGACTTTTTAAACCAGCTTTCACCTGACTTATGCCAGTACGTCTCACCTTTTTGCAATGGTTACCATTCTTGTTATTTATTAAATACGTATACATTAAAAATAAACTTTCAACTTGCATCAAATATTTATTAACAACGATTTGTCATTGGAACGGTTAGATACTACTTACAGAGCTACAGAAGCATTATCAAATGTTGGCTACAAAGTTTCCAGACCTCAAGGTATCTTTTAGCCCAAATACTTTTTAGGAGAAGTGTATTAGAAATGCCTGTATTAACTTTTACTAATGTATCACTGTAACATAATCGTTAATGATGAATATTGTAGTAATGACGTTGTGGCGAGAGCTCGTACTACGTATTAACACCAGCAGAACGAGAGGGCAGCACTGCAGCAAATACCATCGACGATCACCACCATAGTAACAGATACAGAGATACAAAACAGCAAACCTATGTAATAAGTATATCTTAAATGCTGTTATCAATAAATTGTTATTGTTTGATGCAGTTATTTAAGTTGGGTAATGCAAATAAGAGAACTCTAGCAACCAAGTCAACATTTTCAGCAGCAATTACAACAGCAAGCGCTTGCTTCATCAGAACCATTACAATCACAGGTCAGTGTAACAGTGACCCGCTCTGGTTGGTCCTAGCAGAAGTCCAGGTCAGTGCCGCTGGCATTACACAAGAGGACACAAAATATGTATATATAGTTTCGAATTTGGACAGTCGATTTGCCGCAGAGTTAGAGGATATCATTAATCCTCCAGTTCAAGATGCGTATTTACATTTAAAAACTGAACTCGTCCGTCGACTATCACTGTCCGAAGGACAGCGAGTGTGGCAACTCCTCATGGAAGAAGAACTTGGGGGCAGAAAACCTTCCAGGTTCCTCCGGCAACTCCTCACATTAGTCGGAGCTGTTCAGTTACGGGGCAATCTCCTGAGACAGTTATGGATCCAGCGACTTCCTACGTAAGTACAGGCTATTCCACAAACACAAAGGGAAATCCTGTTGGACAAAGTCGTCGCCTTGGCAGCAAAAATATTGAAATAAGCGAGCTGTCCAAACCTTTGGAATAATTAATTCAACACACCGGTTCGGTCTCGATCACACTCACGACGTCGTCAACATCGCTCACACAACAGGCGGACACCAACTACCACTAACGACAACGCTTTCGGTTTTTAAATTGTCACTCTTTGAATCTTATACATATATGAAATACTTGTTAATACACAGTGTATCTATAAGTTGGAATTTACTATTCGTACTACACAAATATAATTATTAGTAACATAAACTTCATTGATCTTTAAACAATTTTAAATGTCAATAAGATTGCCATTTCCTAAAGTTTTGTTCACATCGCCAGTTCCACAATTTCGTTGTCAACGTTACGGTCACTACATTACTGCCAGTATTACCAAACTCTGAAAATGAAATAAAATTAAAGATAGGATTGACTGTCGGTGTTACAATTAGGAGATTCTCTATAGGAAGTTCTAATTGGGTCTGATGTGTTGATCCTGGGACTTGGTGGATTAGTAGAATTAAAAGATCAAGTTGCAGAAATTCACAATGTTATTTCCGAAGAAACACAACTTTGGTCTACCCTTACAGTAGCAGAATTACGTAGCATACACAAATACAATGCTCAAGGTCGTTGACCACAAACAAGAGTTCACTTTCAAAGCACTGCTACTGGCACAAGGTCCCATTGGGATTACACTCTGACACTCACTCACGATCGCGGCTCCAATCGTCATTCCATACGTCTGTGGAATGTTCTCTACCAATCAAGATGTCGCTAGAACTTTCCAGTTATCTAACTTCATTTGTTCCGACAAGCCTTTTATCTCCGCGCTATCCTTATTCTCTTTCGGCAAGCTCTTCAGCTTCGTGCTGCACTATCTGTCCCTTATCTCTCCCCGCGGCACACTTTGTGCGGCTGGCCCGAACAATGCTCACGACAATACACAAAGTCAATGAAATGAGAAAACTGGCACATAGTTACCACGTCCTAAAATATTTGATAATCGGTTAAGTCTGATATATTTTAGTCCCACCTACTAGTAAATATACATCAGATTGTTCAAAAGTGCTTGTCAGTCAGTGTACCTGGCTGTAAGAAATATAAATAATAACGGAGATTTGACAACATGGAAGTTAAACTAATTTCTGCATGCTGATGCACAGGAAGTAGATGAGTTCATAAGACGCTGCAACAGTAATTTGTTGAAGAATGGGTTGAGCAGATCGTGTGAGTGGAATTCGTATACATTTTGTAAATCTTGTTTTTTTGTGTAAGACTGAGTTGATCTCCAGTAAACTTACAAACGTCTATTGCTCCGTTTGTCTCATGTAAACGTCAACTTAGTGGTTTTTTGTTAGGTACAAGGAGATTATGAGATAAAGTGTTAGGTTTGAAGTGATTGTCAAATGTTTTTATGTATATAAGATTTCATACACCTGCACGGCTAACAGATATAAAAGTGAATAACCATTTCATAAATGAGAAGATGTTAGTTTTAGTAATTTCGGAGAAACAGCGAAACAGGGAAATTTTGTGTTTTAGCAGTTTTACTTTTTTGTGCAGTAAGAGTTTATCTTTAACAATTTACCAGCGATGACAATGTAATCCAAATGTAGAGCAGTTCTCAGGATATTGCTAGAAAACTTAAATAGGAATACGTTTCATTCGATTTCAAACATTGCAGTGTACCCAATAAGTACATGTTTATAGAAAACTAGGATTTATAGAATTTGAACAGTAGCTTATGTGGAAAATCTGTCGTTAATATCTTTCTCACATTCCTGGAAATCTGAACGTAGTTTTGCCTTTAGTGAATGCTGTTGTCAGTCTTAAAAAACGTGCTTCTACATTTTTAATCCATTGTGTCCACAATATAATTCCAGTCAATTCTTGATATCGAATTTAAGGGTGGAATGTAATACTCCATTTGCTTAATGTATGTACCAGGGAGAGTTAAAGATTGGAATGTTACTTAAAACATATCAGTGCGTCATATTCTACAACAGCACTCTTCACAAATATAAGAGAAATGTTGGAAAAGCTTAACTAATCGTGTCACAAACGCTAATTACGTTTGAATCGTATGCCTCAGATTGCAATGGTGAGAAGAACAGAAAGCACTTCAAAAATTAAATGCAACCTCAAAACATCATGCAAATTCACCAAATAAGCTTCCGATTGTATATCAATACGAAGCAGAATGAAGAGATACGCTTAAATATATACCTAATCTAGATGACTTTCGTTCTCAAATATAATTTTTGTCAATTCGAAATTTTTTGTGGATACACTCAAGCCTCCTCGGATTCCTACTAAATAAAACATAATTAAAAACTCAACTGTACATAGACCACGTAATTAAAATTAGTTACTAAAATTTGTAAATAATGACATATCCTTTATGCTCCTTTAACATATAATATGTGGTGCCATCTCTGGATAGAAATGGGCGGCTGGTAATGGTATTGGCTCTTCCAATGTTTGGTAACTCAGAACATCTCTTGTGGTGGACAATCAACATAACTAAAGCAATGTGTCTTATTGTTAAATGTTTTCAAAACCAGCTTAATGTGCTACATTCACACTGCTTTCGCAAACCATAACTTATTTTTCTACTTGCCTCATGTTTAAGATAATAGCTGTCAGTTATATTGCACATGTAGTTGTTATACAAGTGCAATACAGGAGACTGAAGTGATAGTTAACAGTGTGTTGTTACATCCTGACTTTCAAGATCATTGTTATTACCAGGAAGTTGGAAGTAATGTATCATAACATTTTAAAGGTTCAAAAACATTAGAGAATTGGAAAAAAAGTAAATATCTCTGAAATTATTGACATATTAGTTAGCATAAATTAACCATTATAAAGGGATCCACATGTTTCGTTAATTAGATTTGTCCATATACATGTAATGATTTACCATATACGGAAAATTACACAGAAGTAGCAGAAAAAACGTGCAGTTACATTGAATAAATGGAACTTACAAATTAGACTTTGTAATACATATCTAACTTTGGATATTTCTCCGTAATTTGTAAATGTTTGGTATCGTGTTTACATATTTTGAGTGCTTACATCCCTGGTATGTAAACTATGGACACTTTTGGGTAGCTTAATCCTATATTACACAATTTAAGGGAAGTCTTCGCCTTATTGACTGATCAGAGCGCTTTTACAACTACTTTGGGAACGTTCAGTAGTATTCGGTATTCCTGTCAGGACATTTAGAATAACTATGCGGGTATATCAAGTATTTGTAGAGAAATCTCTCCCACTTTGAGAGATATTTTCAATAATCTAGATATCGCGGAATGTATTGTTAAAATATTTCGGAGTTCATTGAAGATACTTTGGACTATTACTGTTGTTCTAATTTATTTTCATGGTGCATAAGTTCGTGTCCCGAATTGGTGGTAAAAAGTTCTGGAGTATAAGGTACAGTCATTTTTTATGGGTGTGCAGCTACCCTTATCCCACCGCTGTCACTCTTACAACTTGACCACATTACGTCAGATTTATGTCATATGTCGCCAATCCCTATGTTAGTGAGTCACATTTATGCTTTAAGACTTCACAAGGTGTCGCAAGATATGATAAAATAACACAACTTGTCACGTCATATGTACAGCTAGTAATTGGTAAAGAATTTTGGTGCAAATTTTATATCTACTTTCCCTTTTCTATAAATGGAATTTTTTGTATAATATAAACTCGTTTCATCATAATTAATCATTTCTATAAAATATACAAATATCGAAATATTTTCTTTAAAATACTTGGGTGGAAGGCAATACTTATTTCCTCTTGTTAAAGTATGTGCTAGAAAAAGTAGTAAAATGACATAACATTGTCATAACTTGTAAATATAGACTAACACTCAAATATATCAGTAAATAATTTATAGGGAATTATTATGTACACATATAGCAAATGTCACATATGAACGATTAAATATAACTGAAGCTAAAATTAAAAACAGAGATGTAGCCTTTCTTGTTCCATGCTATTTCCGTTAAACTATGAGTAACTCATGAATGGAACTTACCGCATTAAAGACGTAAAAATTTAGAAAATCTAAACCAAGGGTGAAGGACATTTCGAAAATCGCTAATGACCGATACTATTTGACATATATTCCGCATTTTTGTGTAATATATGACTGTTAGTTTCAAAGTTATACAGAAGTCATTTAGAATGAAGAGGACTTCATAGGCCGTTTTCAGAAAATTCTAGATACATGATTTGTCAAGCAGCTATATTAAACATGCAGTATTTTGATCAAATATTTCGAGTTCTTTTACCGGTTTACCTGTAATTCAGATACATACAACTTTGTATTGTTGATGTAGAAGAAACAGACCACTACTATGCAGAAAAATAATAAAAAAAAACAAGGAATGCCTTTCCACTTTTGGACTAAAAAGGTTTACTACTTAGAAGTCAGTCCTGGAGAAAATCGTTTGAGTGAGAAGTTTAAAATGACGTTACATGCACTTCTTTACTATTTAAACTATTGTAATATTCTATCTCCTTATGCTAATAGAGATTATTGCTACATTTGTTGTGTACGCAGTCTTTAAGTGATAGTCAACTGTTTAAGCAGCTGGTCGCTATGTGATGAACTTTGAAATTCTGTTCTACTTACATGACATTACCTTACATGACATGAGAAAATGTAAAGAATTATTTAACATTAGAGAAAAATGTCAGTTTTGAAAAATTCAAACAATTGTTAAGCGATATATAGGAAATGGTTGGCTCCACAGAGAAGGTATTTTTATAAATTTTATGGTTTAAGAAACTAACTTTTGTATTCAGATTTTGTTTACTACTTTTACAAAACTTTTCCAGCTGAAGAAATTTGGGAATTGTTGGACCCCATAGAAACAAAATTGGGAAAACGTGAAATCTTGACATTCAGTTTTTGAATAGGTTGCAGTATGTGGTTGAGAAATATTGACATATACATGTGCGGAGATTGAAAATTAGTGAAAGCACGGATTGAAGCCCAAACAATTAGAAAATATTCTGGAACACTGTCCACCTAAGTTTATATTTCAAAATACAGCAGAACGCCTTAGACACCTAAATGGTGTAATAGTATGGCGTTGGTGAGATCTGTAGAGAGCCCTCCCAGACATGACGTTAATTATAATTATAGGTGGGAACCAAAACTGTTGCCATGTGTTTCCATGTATTAATTGGCAATTGGCAAGTGTTTAAAGATATTATTAGTTTAGGGGACTTGTTGTCTCAAACACAGTTGACTTTTCTTATGATACACTGTCAGTACACACTGCATGTACTGTTTGTTCTCACTCAATAAACACCAATCAAATATAAGATATATACAAGCAAAAGAGGTTACAAATAATTAAAAAATTGAGTAGTTGTGCATACATTATTCCCACGCGACAACATATTACATGTAGAGCCATCTCTGGACAGCTAAGTGCGGTAGTAGAAACTTCTTTGTCTCGTAACAAAGATAAACTTTCTTGTGGAAAATTGAGGTAACTGAAAGATCTTCTTCGATATAATACATATTTACATTTACATTAAATTGCTCATTCTGATTTTTACTCTCACTCATCTACAAAGACCTATTACTCTATTTGCTTCAAATTAACAATTACAAAAATATTTTTTGCACATCTTTATTAGCATAAAAAAGGGACACTTCAGACTGAAAGGTTACTTAAGTTGTTAAAATGTGGTCACTATATCCTGTCTTTCCTGTTTCATACTATACCAGAAATTATGAGTAACACAAGAATGGAGCTTGCAAAATTCGAGATGCAAAAGTAGCACAACTTTAAAGAATTTCTGGGACATCATTAATTCTGCACAACAGTTGAAACAAGTTGTGTGCTTTAACGTCTACATTCGTTGTGTAGATTTACTATGCATCTAATAATTCATAATTTTTAGGAAACGATACGAAAGTCGTTCGAATGAGAAGTACCCCACAGACGATTTATAAAAAATTCTACAACACAATTTGTTAGTCATATGAATATAATCATCGTAAGTTGATTAAACTCTTAAGAGATATATTATAAAATATATAATGCTCAAATTTATTGTAGAAAGTATATTTAGAAGTTGTACTCTAACATCGTTGGAAATGTGTGTGTGTGTGTGTGTGTGTGTGTGTGTGTGTGTGTGTGTGTGTGTGTGTGTGTGTGTGTAGTGCTTAACGCCCGCTTTTACTACATACGGCACAACAGGCGATGACACTGATGTTAAATGAGATGAAGATGGAGCACAGGTGGAATGAGATGACGGGGGAAACTGGAGATCCCGGAGAAAACCCGCCCCAACGCCGTGTTGTCCACAACAAATCTCACTTTGCGGTCGCCTGGGATCGAACTCTGGCCGCCTTGGTGAGAGCCAAGCGGTCTAACCACTGAGCCACGGCGTGGTCCAGGTACTCGACTTCTACCTATAGCTGATGGTTTATTGTGTATTAGCCTTGCTTTGGGAACGTTATTGGAGATTAAGTACATATGAATCAACATCTTCCCGTTCATTATTTTTAAGAACGTTATTTTTCTGGCACAGAAACGTGAAATGCAAAGTGGCAGAGCATAATACTCCGAATAGCTGTCTCACAGCTCTAAACAAAAAACATTGGAAAGTCATTGTTGCCTTTGTTGTTGAAGTACTTATGATCTACAGTTCGTACAAGGTTACAGTATTATATTGACGTTTAATGATACTTTGTAAATTCCCTGTTGGCGTCTGCCAGTTCTGATAACATCTCCAATATAGTTAACACCTTACTAAGCCTAACCTAACCAAATATTAATTAACCGTGCGTTTGTTTTGAAGTATTCTCATTCACAGCTTTGTTTAACTTAGAGAATACTAATAGCAGTAGTCAAAAATGCATTTGAGAAAGCACCAAGCTATTTTGTAATATGAGAAAAGATTTATGAAAAGTTGGAAGAAAAGGCATAAGAAAAGGCATAAATGACTATACTAGTGTCTCAAAATTTCTTGTAATCAGAAGACACAAAAATCAGATAAAAGGTAACAAAACACTAATGTATATCAGAATTTTAAAAGGATACATGTGAGGGTTTAGAATAGACGATAAAATGGCTAAATTCAACAGATGGTAGAGAAATACTCTAACTTAGATCTACGTCAAGGAGGAGGTATTGTTAGGTTAGGTTTGGTTACTAAACTTTAAGTGATAAGGGAATAGAATACATTTGTACTAAAACAAAACAACGTATGGAAAACGGTCATTGAAACATTACCAGATAGTACAAGTCGAAGAGATTCATTGTAAATAAAGCTAAATGCAGGAAAACTTCAGCTAAATACAACAAAAATCAGCTAATGGGGCGCTGTTTAGCGATAAGTTGGCACAATCTTCTTATCTAATTCTATAATTTTGTCTTACTTCTTTCTTATACACTGACCATGCAAAGAGAATGAAACGACAAATTTATGACATAGCGACAAGCTCTTAAATGATTTGGCAATCGCTTATGTTAGATATACTCTTGATACTTCCTTCTTCCCTTGCAATATAATATACATATATATTTATTTAACAATTCCCCACTCTACCACACTACACATGACTGTAAGGATAAAGAATACATAAAATGAGTAACTTAACAATTACAAAACAAAACTTAAGCAAATTGTTGCAAATGGTTTTAATGATGAACGTGAAGTAAATGGATTATTAATCTGCTAGCAATAATCTTATTAATAACAATGTCTGTTAAGAGATTAATATGCCCAAGAGGTATTCGAACAGATACCGAGAGTGTATTTCGTATACTACTTTAAAGTATATGTTGTATCAGCAAGTTTTTGTCAACTCTAGTAAAAACTATTCTATCTCCTTCTTGTTAAATAGATAAACATTACCTGTTGCTGACCATTCGTGTTGACAAGGTTACAAGAGGATGTAGTAACATTCAGATGACAGTCAAATGTTTTAAGCGCTAGTTACGTAATGGATATGAAATTCCTATTCCTTGGACGACTAAAGTAAAACACTTCACATTTGAGACATGTATTAGCTTTGGTCAATTCAAATAATAAGCAAACATCTTCGAATTAGTTTACATCACTAATACATGTATTTGATATTGTATTTTAACGACATGCATGTGCGATAGGATTTTGTTTCTCTTACAATTTACTACTGATGCGCAAAGCATTCAGAATAAAACGGATTTCTGTGAATATTAAGACATTTTAAGATGCCTGTGTACTTATTTTAAATTAAAATGTCTACTCAAATCAAATGAGCCACACTTAAAAAAATTATAATTTATCGAAATGTAAAGAGTAGTTTATAATAGGAGATTTTACTTGAATATCTTTTGGTATCCCAGGAAGGTGAAGCACGTGAATACCTGGTTTGACGTTTAACTGATATTTATTTCTGTTTTATGCTGTTTAGACATGGAACTTCCTCTAAAGCTTTTCCTTTCTATTTTGAGCATTCCAAAAGATCTGCTGCCACTGAAATGTTAGTATCGAGGTTTTGGTTCATATGTAATACTTGTTCTACTTAATATATGTAACAAGAAAGTAATTCAGTAAACAATTTACATTATTGGTAATTGACAGCCTATAAAGTGAGAAGTATTTGTGAGAAGGAATGGTATTTATAAATGTTTGCTCTTATAACTAGATAAAGGTACCAACAAGCTGTTAGCCCAAATGTTTGATATGTAACTCCATTTACCCATGAAACAAGAGGGCGAAAGTTCTAAAGATATATTTAATTTAGGAAAGCTGCTGTCTCACACACATTTACCTTTCCGTAGGATATTTTGTCAGTTGATACCGCCCCTGTTAGGGATAGCATTGTCATAACAATCCCGATATATATTATCGAAAACTCGAGAACCCAAACAGCGAGGGGAATGAACACCTTTCTTCACAGGTACTTCCTTTGAGCCTCTTGCCGAAAAAGGTGGTATTGTTCAGGCTAGACCCTCGGCGCCAGTCCATGTCTTGACCGTACATGCTACGTGATGATACAATGGACACCGGGATTTAAGTTACACATTTTTAGACGTGTTTATGAATTAATTAGCTTGACGGTGGGAAAGTGAAAATCGCATAGAATACACGTTTCAGACACGAGAAATCGCTTTTAGATTTAAGCGTAGGGGTGAAATACGACCTATCAGAAACAAGTAACAGGTCACATGACCTCTAAAGTGCCCAAAGTTTGGCAAAAGGAAGGGAAAATTTGAACAAGGACGACGTGTGATCGTCGCTAGGAAAAACACTCTGTTTCGGGGAGGTAAGGGAGCGACTAGTAATGAAAATTCACCAAAGTCCGTGTGTGCGAACACTCTGTGTCGGCGTGTGAATGGGTCCACAAGTACTGAAAATACATCAAAGTCCGGGTTCGCGAATGCACGAAGCAATGCCATCGAATTTCACAAACCAGGTGTACACAGGTACGTACATAACATCAAGATAACGGTGACGAGTGGAGAGGACTACTTATATAAATAAACTTCACATCCAACGGTCGCGGTGTCTTCTAAATTATAATACCCATACCCTGTCCGGACGCACCCACCCCCTGAAACCCAAAAAGAGATAATTCATGCAGATCTACCCTGAGAAAATCCCCGACCTGTTGGAAACCTCCCATTCGCAACCCTCACCCATCACCTATCTTCTCATATGAGGTGTTGAGTACCGGGAGGGCTCAACGAGGTACCAAACTGGCCAGGACCGCCTCATAATTTGGCACCCAACGTGGTTTTCGAAGTCCGGACTGTACCAGTGACCATTTGGCGAGCAACCTGGATCATCGACGCGGCAGGGAAACTACAACATCCACGGAGAACAACAGACGCAACGGAGTTCGAGTTCTGGATCACCGGCGGAAGTCGACGACGGAGACAACACAGCGACCATCACCAGCAGAACAGCCCCAGGAAACAACAACCTATATCCCCCCAGTGAAAGTGTCAAACCAGTGCTATTCCCCTACCCAGGATTACCCTAACGACGGATACGGACATCAACGAGTAAGTGCAACCAATTTCAGTTGTATACTATATATCTTGTAATCTTGTGCTAAACCATTTATGATTAAATAAGCTGATGCTGCCAGTAATAGGGAACAGAATACGGTAAAAAAAATATAGTTTTCCTTTCTTCAAGAAACGAGGCGGTAATTTTACATGAATGATACTTAGGAATAGAAAAGTAATAAGTAAAGATAAAGAAATGGCAGATGATAGATGTATGGTAGAGAATAGTGTATTAGGGGATATGGAAGCTAATGTAGAAATAGTCCCAGAAGCAGAAGTTAGAATAGCAGAGCAATCTCCTCCCCTTGCCGACCCAGGACTAAGCAGTATGAATAGCCTAATGCTTCAGCTGATTAAAAAAATTAATACCTTAGACAGTAAAATCACAGCACAAGTAAGCACATTAGACAGTAAAATAACAGCGCAAAATACTGAAATGGAGCTAAGGTTAAGTCAACAACTTAGGGAACAGGAAGCTAAGCTTACAGAGAAACAATGTGAAATAAGCTCTCAGTTAGAGAAACAACTGAATAGCGTAGTGGGCGAGGTTAATCGCGTCAGAGATACCTTACAAATAGAAGTAAGTGCCATTAGGAGTGAACTGGGATCCACGCAGGTAGAAATGAACCAGATAAGATCTGAGTGTATAAACGAAGTTGGCAGCATCAGAGAGACAATGGATGTAGCTTTAAGTAATAATTTAGAACAAGTAAGGTCTGAGGCGAGAACCACATGTGTCAATATGGAGGAGAGACATAAAGCATTGGAACGAGTAATTGGTACAGAACTAGAGAATGTGAAAGCTGTAATGGGTGAAAATCAAAGCTTAAATCTTAGCGAAATTAACAAAGTAAGGGAAGAAATGACACACGTAGTTGCCGCCCAGTACGATAAATTGCAAGAAAAGGCAAAGGAAATTGCTGTAACTGAGATACGAGCAGCGATGAGGCACGAAGCCAGTAATCTACAGTGCCATGCCTCAACGGTGCCCGTAACCTCAGGTAGTGGTGTAAGTGTCGAGGGAAGAGTGAGCGATCATGCAAGCGTTCCATTGTCGTCTCCTAACACTAGTTACCAATTTCAAGGTACTGAGACACGTCCACCTCCCCCTATACACATGAATTTCCTCAATGAACCTCCTCTGCCGAAGTTTGACAGCGCTCGCGACAACGCGAAACAGTTTATCAATGATATTGAGTCCTACTTCGCGTTGAGAGGGATACCCGACAATTACAAAATGATCATAATTCAGAGGAGCTTAACTGGTTCTGCTCTAAGCTGGTTTCGTTTAACGATCGGAGACATGGCGCAGTATGAACATTTTAGAATTGCATTCCTACAGAAATATTGGAGTGCGGTTGCTCTGTACAACGTTCGCAGTCAGATCAGTAGCGGGAGATATCAGCGTATTAACAACGAATCCATGACTGACTACTTCTTAAGATTGGGTCAGCTGAACAGGTTACTTGACCCTCCTCTTTCTGAACATGACTTTATTAGTGCCATATGTCGACATTACCCAAATATGATTCGTCACCATTTAGTTGTTGCCAGGCCCCAAACTCTCAGCGAGGCTATTGACTTATTGGCAGCATTACAGGGTAATGAACCGCAGATAGAAGAGCCAGTCACGTGGCACAGAACAAGTACTCATCCCACTAGGCAAAATAATGATGGGATGAGGGCAGAAGGACCTCAAAACAGGCATATTGACGCGAACTGGTCCAATAGACAGAGAACCTCCAGGCCATACGACCGACGAGAGAGGAATGAGAGAACGAATTACACCCATAATCGGCCCCCATATAACTACCCTAATCAGTACATGTCATTCAACAGACGAGGAGGAACGAACCGGGGAAACCCACGTAGAAGTTTCCATAACGAATATGCTAGGCCAACCCATCGACCCAGAAGTCCCTTGAATACAACAAATACAAACGCTGATATGACACGTGAGAGAGAGGTGCCACGCCCACCAACACCCCCATCCAACAGAGTCAACACGAACTATGTACATTCTCAGGCACACACGACTCAGGTTCGAACCCTGACGCCACCGGAAAACTAGACCCGGGACGTATGGAGTCTCCGCATCCTTCCCGATTAGAAGCCACCCAGAGCTCTCAGTCTATAGGGGACACTAATGATAATGATATAGCAACACAAAGTGACGTACATGTAAACAATTGTTCCAGGGAGAAAACACAAAATTCTAAATTGTACTCAAACAGAACTATCGGTTGCTCAGAATTTATAGTAAACCAAGAAATAATGGAAGCTCCAAGAATAACTGCCGAAATTGCAGACAGGGTTTTCCAAGTTATTTTAGATACGGGATCTTCAGTCACGGTCTGCAGCGAGAATTTGTACAACCAACTAATTAATTTAGGCATAAAATTGCAGTCCCTCCCAGTCAAAAATGCAGTGTGTACGGGTGCTATCGGCAAAACTAAACAAAGGATTTCGGAGCAGATTTTAATAAATGGAAAAATAAACGTATATGGCGTAGTGTTTGTATGTTTCGTGGTAAAAGGCTTAGCTACTGATATAATTATCGGAAGTGACCTATTAAACGCACTGTACTCTGTGATTGATTACGAGCAATCGCAGGCCACATTCACCATAGCAGGTGTAACAACTCAAATACCATTTACCTCTGTGTCACAGGATAACATGTTTTTACCTGAAGAGGAAGAAATTCAAAACGAAGAGTTTTTCGTTGAGCTAGTAAATATAGGAAAATTCCGCGAGATAATTAGGTTAATGGCACATAATGAGTGAGTGAGTGTGTTGTTTAAGGGCCCGTCGACAACAAGGTCATTTGGGCCCCAAGTCAATTCTAAAAACTAAAGGTTACACAAAGTTAAAAAGTAAGATAAAATATAAACACTCAACTATTAAAAGCCCATAAAAAACTGATCCCAGTTTTAAAAATTTAAAATCTCTAAAATTAATAAATATAAAATACAGGTTACACATGTTTATTAAAACCGATGTTAAAAACAAACCGCAGTGCCTTATCCACGGCCACTGGGTCGTTCCCTAAAATACCGTGCAAGTTAGCTCTTAGGCCCAAAGACTGGCGAACGCGGGTGTACTGCGGGCAATCCAGCAATATATGCCGCACAGTGAGAGGTACTGCACACGGAGCACACACAGGGGCCGGTTCCCCTCTTAATAGATAGCCATGCGTTGCACGTGTGTGCCCAATTCTCAGCCGGGTGAGTATCACCTCGGCCCGCCGGTTATCCCTGCAGGAAGTTGGCCAGGGTTGTACACTCTCCTTTATCGCCCGGAGTTGTGTGCCTTCCAAGGCTGTCCAGGATTGCTGCCAAGCAGATAGAAGTTGGCGACGGAAAAAACGTTGCACATCCTGGTACGGCACCTTAGTTGTTAAACTCCGGGGCAAATGGCAAGCGGACTTAGCAGCCGCGTCCGCCTCCTCGTTCCCGGAAATCCCAACATGGCCTGGGGTCCAAGTAAAAACGAATTGGTATCCGCTACCGAGCATCTGCGAGATCTGGGCCTGTATCTTTAAAACAAGTGTGTGAGTGGCAGTGTGCTGTTGCAAGGCCTGAAGCGCACTCAGGCAGTCAGTGCAGACGATAAAATAGCCAGGAGCTAACTTGCAAATAAAAAGGAGCAAATAAAAGATGGCATACAGCTCTGCTGAGAAGACCGAATTGGAGTCCAGAAGTCGAAATTTATGAGCCTCACCGTTAATGAAAAATGCGCAACCCGTAGCGTTACTTAACTGGGAACCGTCTGTAAAGACCGGAACGTAGTCAGGGTAACGGCCCAGTAATTCGGCAAAAAGTTGTTGGAACACCGAATGTGGAGTAGCGAGTCTAGGGTTGTTTGAAAGAGTTAGATCGAACCGCGCTCGTTTGAGCTGCCATGCAGGATAAGGGCAGATGGACGACCTCTCCACGCGAGGCATTCGGAGGCCATGGGAATGTAGGTGATCCCGAAATCTTATTCCCACGGGGCGTGTCCGAGAACCAGGGCGCATATAACGGTGAACTAAATCTGGACACAGAACTGGTTTGAAACAAGGATGATTGTGATAACTTGCCAACTTCGACACGTATGAGCACAGTAACAGCGAGCGACGAATATGGAGTGGAGGTTCGCCTGAGTCTGCATAGAGGCAGTCGACTCGACTGGTGCGGAAAGCTCCTGTGGCAAGGCGGATGCCAGTGTGATGCACGGTGTCTAAAAGGCGAAGTTTAGAGGCGGTCGCTGCGCCATAAATAAAACTGCCATAGTCAAGCTTGGACCGAACCAGAGAGCGGTACAGCCTCAACATTACAGTGCGATCGCCCCCCCCCCAAGATGCTCCAGATAATACCTTCAGCACCCGAAGAGAACGATCGCAAGAGGCTCGAAGGTGACGAATGTGGTGCTCCCAATTTAGTTGTCGGTCCAAGTAGAGGCCCAAAAACTTCAGGTGCGAGACAAATGGCAGGGGTGTGCCGTTCAAATAAAGATCAGGAGGCGGGTGAATACCTCGTAGGCGGTGAAAGTGGATACACTGCGTCTTCGCAGCTGAAAAACGGAAACCGGTTTGGAGCGCCGAAGCTGCTAGCTGGGTAATGGTCAGCTGCAGTTGGCGCTCAATATGATCTATGTTGGCAGACCTATAATAGATAGCGAAGTCGTCAACATAGAGGGATGATGGAATTCCACTTCGAACGGCACTAGTGATGCCGTTAATCGCTACGGCGAAAAGGGTGACGCTCAAAATTGACCCTTGAGGTACACCGTTCTCCTGTATCCGCTCCCATGATATCGTGTTTCCTATGCGAACCCGAAAACGGCGAAGTTTTAAAAAATTGCATAAAAACTCGGGTAGATGACCACGCATACCGTAACTATGAAGGTTACGGAGTATGCCGTACCGCCAAGTGGTGTCATAGGCCTTCTCCAGGTCGAGGAACACACCCACGGCGTGCTGTTTCAGTAGAAACGCATCGGAAATATACCCCTCATGGCGTGTTAGATTATCGACACTTGAGCGATGGCGACGAAAACCGCATTGTAAGTTGGACAGATGGTTATGTTTTTCTAGCCACCAATTTAACCGAGCGCTTATCATTCGCTCCAACGTCTTACAGATGACACTCGTCAGGCAAATGGGGCGGTAGCTAGATGGTAGCGTGCGATCCTTTCCGGGTCGAGGGATGGGGATGACAATACCCTCTCGCCAGGAGGAAGGGAAAACCCGCTCATGCCAAATGCGGTTATAGATGTTTAAAAGGAATCATAGCGCCTCAGATGGAAGATGTAGCAGCATCTGTCGGTGTACGTCATCGGGACCTGGAGAAGAATCCTTTGCTAACGCCAGAGAATGGGCGAGCTCGGCTGCGGTAAATGGTTGGTTGTACGGCTCGGTGCAGTCACTATTAAAATTAAGTGGTACCCGCTCCGCCTTTTCCTTAATAGGCAGGAAGAGAGCGTCATAGCGGGCAGTTTGGCTCGTGGCAGCAAATGTGGTAGCTAGGGCTTCTGCTATGTCCTGCTCGGTGGTGCACATGGAACTGTTGATGGCAAGGCCGGGAATTACCGTCCGGCGATACTTGCCATACATCCGCCGAACAGCTGACCATACTAGTTGGGTAGAGCTGCGCCGGGAAAGCGAAGACACATAGGCTTCCCAAGATTTACGCTTTGCGTTGCGCAGTATAAAGCGTGCCCTAGGGCGAGAACGTTTGAAGGCGACGAAGTTCCCTCTTGTCGGATGAAGCTGAAAAACGCGCAAAGCACGTTTCCGTGCTTTGATTGCCAAACTACATTCCTCAGACCACCACGGTACAGGGATACGACGTGGTGTAGGTGAACCTCGAGGAATGCTGGATTCTGCTGCGAGCAGGATCGAGCAAGTAGAATATTCGACCATTTCATCGATGGTGTCGAAACCATGGTCGATGAGGTGTATGAGGGATTGGAATTTTCCCCAGTTAGCTTTGGAAATAATCCAGCGCGGATGTCGAGAAGGTACACATTGGTGGCCAGAAAAATGAATGTTAATTGGGTAATGATCACTGCCAAAGAGGTCGGAAAGTACTGACCACTCAAGGAGTGTTACTAATGACGGACTGCAGAAAGAAAGGTCTAGTACGGAATGTGTACCATAAGCGGATGATAGGAATGTCGGGTCACCAGTATTTAGCAGAAGCAGGTCAGACTTATCGAAGACGTCTACGAGGAGGCATCCACGGGCGTCATCTGTGTCTGATCCCCAGAGCGTGTTCTTGGCATTCAAATCTCCCACAAGGAGTAGTGGTGATGGGAGCTGAGCCAATAGCGTTAGAACATCCCGCTCTGGAACTATACTGAGCGGCGGCAGGTACACGTTACAGATGGTAAAACTGATGCTCTCCAGCTGTATCCGGACGGCCACAGCTTGCAATGGTGTGCTGAGAGGAACGTGGGCGGCGGAAATGTTAGGCGCCACTAAGGTAGCAACGCCACCGCTTGCACGCATACCTGCAAGAGAATCGCTTCTAAATGCCGAAATAGAGTGAAGGTGTAACGAGTGATTGGGATGTAAGTGGGCTTCCTGGAGGCAAATAATTGACGGTGACTGTTGAGAAACTAAATGTTGTAGGTCTTGAGCACGATCTCGAAAACCATTGACATTCCACTGGATTATTTCCATGAAGAGTTTTTAACGGGCCGTTTTAACTTTTTTCTTGACCTTGGCTGACTTGGGCCCTACGACTCGAAAATCGTTAGCCTCCTGTGACTCCGCTGATGTTCGGGAGTCAGAACTCCTACGGCTCGTAGAACGAGACCGGGATCTAATCGAAGGCGAGCGACTTCGCGATCTATGTTGTGGCCGGGATCGGTTTTTCACTATTACCACTGGATTGTTGTTACTCGGTGATGGCTTGGTGGCTGGAGTCTGTAAGGCTGAAACGGAGGCTGTGCTGGTGGATATACAAGCAGTCTGAGACGTGGGTTTAACGGCTAGAAAGTCAGTCTGCGTGGAGGCGTGGGCGACAGGGATGTGTTGAACAGCAACAGTGGTGTTGGGAGTACGGCGAGCTGCTGATGCATATCCAGTAGTAGTGTTAGGAGGCTTCAGTTGTTCGAAGCACCGCCGTGCCTCTGGAAAAGTCGGGCGTTCCTTTACACGTAGCTCCTGAATGCTCTTTTCGTCCACGAATCTAGGGCACTGCCGCGAACTAGAGGGGTGACTGCCGCCACAGTTCACGCAACAAGGTGTTCGACTGCAGTTTGGATCATCGTGCTTCGGTAGGCCACATTGCTCACAAAGAGCAGGATTGGTACATGTGACCTTAGTATGTCCGAACCGCTGACATTGGAAACAGCGCATGGGGTTCGGAACATACTGGCGGACGCTAGCACGTTCATAGCCGCAATAGATGTACTCAGGTAGCTTAGTCCCGGCGAAAGTAAGAAAAACCGTACGTAGCGGGTACTCCTTGCCATCTTGTTTTCGAGCTAGCCGGTACGCCTGACAAACGAGTTGGTCGGAGAGGCAACTTACTATTTCCTCATTCGCAAGACCATCCAAACTGGAGGTGGTGACTACTCCTCTGCAGGTGTTAAGGGTTTTGTGTGGGGCTACCCGGATCGGGTAGGAGCCCAACAAAGTCGCCTTTTGCAGTTTTTTAGATTGGTCCGCTGTTGTGGTCTCTAAAAGTAAGCTGCCGTCTCGAAGACGGGTAGCGTTTTATACAGGGCCACTGATTTTATCAAGCTCACGTTTTATATAGAATGGACTAATATCTTTAAAGGTTTTGCCATCACATGCCAAGGTCATCGATAAATATGGGTCAATGAAATAGGTTTTGCGCGGAGACATGATGATATAGACCCCCATCCGGAACCGTCGGCGTCAGCCTGCCATCCGGGGGTTAAAGAAAAAAGACACCGAATCTTCACGGTCTGTGTCGTCATGGGGACCTCACCCATGACCGATCTCATTTGTACCTCAGAAAGGCTACCCTTCAATATCCACTGCTTGTCCGTATGGGTAAACCGTTCACCACGCACACCCCGGCTTTATGCCCCTACCACAGGAATAACCGCCTGTGGCTCCCCTCTTTAGGCCGCGCTGCGCATAAAGGGCAGACGCGGATTCAGGGGACTTGTGGTTGATTACACCGGGGTTCCGTCAGCGGTAACACGTCCGGTCCGTGATATTAACCCAACGACAAAACACGGCCGTCGGGAGATTAACACAGACCGGGCCCTCAAGGAGCTACGTGGGTGTACTTGACGGTGTGGACGGGCTCCGCACCTAAGGCTACACATAGGGGTAGTGCGAAGGGTCCGCTCAACCTTCACTTTTGAGACCTCCGGAGAGCACACATGTCGGAAGCCGCGCTGAAAACCGTGGGACAGAACCACGGAAATAGGAGAGATCCCTGCTGGTGAGACAGGAGTTATAAATCTAAGAACTTACGTGCTAATAAGAATAATAAAGAACTAGAAGAGGAAGAATGTGATGCTTACTGACAAGCAGTAGCTACACGTGGCACAGTTGATGGAGATGAAGGGGATGAATTGAGGGTGAATAGCTGGGGACCCCGGGATCGCCAATCCCGTACCCACCGTAGTAGGTCCCTGGGGGAAAATACCAGAGCCTCTTCTGCCAGTTTTCAGGGTTACTGATGGGCCTTCTCGGCAGCCGTAGCGGTCGTGGGGTACACCAAGTCCCCACCGTACATCACCCCATCAGTTAGTCCCCTACTTCCTGTTGCCCACCCCTCGGGACGAGGACCGCAGAGGTTGGATTTTGAGGGGCTAATGGCACAGAATGTACAAGACGTGCTGGAGTACAATGACGCGGAAGAAGCAGCAGGTGCCGAAAGGGAGACAATAGTGAACGTAGAGAGCAAGAGAGAACCCTTCTCCAGGCAGGTAAAAGCTCGCATCAGAGGGTTAACCGAGTTGAGTGAAATACAAAAGGAACGCCTATACCAGCTGATATTGACACCCAGAGAAATTTTCTCAGACCGTACAGGCTTATGCAACGCATATCAATATTCATTTGAAATAGCAGAAATGCCAATAACCCGACACAAGTGCAGAATGATTCCTTTGGCCGTGAAAGACGCGGTGTCAAAAAAAATTGACGAGATGTTGGAACAAGGAATTATAGAGTTTTCAGACACTCCATATGTACAACCTTTGTGTATCGTAAAGAAAAAGATGGGACAGTGAATTTGACAGTTGACGCACGATTAATTAATCAGTACATAGTCCCAGATCATATGCTTGACAGTTGACGCACGATTAATTAATCAGTACATAGTCCCAGATCATATGCGCACAGAAAATATCGAAGAAATCCTCGCTGGTATTGGAAGGCAGCGATGGTTCACGTCACTTGATTTAACTAATTCCTACCTACAAATTGAAATTGCGCCAAGACTCAGGAAATATTTAGGATTCATTCACCAGGGAAGAGTGTATCAATTTCGTCGTTGTGCATTTGGACTGAGCGTATCTGGAAGTGGTTTCTTAAGAGCCATGCACACCATATTCGGTACACAATCGGAAGGATACATATCTCAATATGTGGACGACATATTAATTCATGACTTGAGCGCCGACGAACACCTTGACCATTAGAAATCATGTTTAACAAATTAAAAAATTTGGCATGACTCTAAATTGGGAAAAATGTAAATTTTTTGAAAAATCAGTGAAATTTTTAGGCTACATAATTTCAGGAGAAAGTTTATCACCAGACAAGGAGAGAATCGAAGCAGTACTAAATATACCGCGTCCGAAAAACGTCAAACAAGTAAAAAAGTTTCTAGGTATTTTAGGTTATCAAAGTAGATTCCTTATAAATTACGCCAAGGAGACAGCACCGCTTAGAGCTTTGTTAGTTGCGAATACAAAATGGCGGTGGTCTGACGTGGAAGAGACAGCCTTCCAACGATTAAAAGATTTATTTAGCAACTCCATTCTCCTCACACGTCCGCGAATGAACTTACCATTTCTCATATACACCGATGCTTCAATGATAGCATACGGCTGCATCCTAGCACAAGTATCCCAAGATGGCGAAATGCACATAATTGCAACGGCATTCAGATCCTTAAGCAGAAAGGAACGCATTGCCTGCGTGACCGAACAGGAAATTAGTGCAATATTCTTTGCAATTCAGAAATTCAAACATTACATATACAATAAACCAATCATAGTGTACACGGATCACATAAGCTTATCGTTTATAAAGAACTGCAAAATGACCAGTAGTAAGCTATCGCATTACATCCATGAAATAATGTCCTACAACGTAGACATCAGGCATATCCCAGGGAGCATTAACGTTTTCAGCGACCTACTATCCAGGATTAAAGTAGCAGAGAACCTTCCGGAAACAATAGGAAGCACTCAAAGAGAGGTGAAAATATTGAAGCTAGACTTACATTTAAATAACCGCGTCGCAAAAGAATTGAAATTGTTGCAGAAATATCAACAGGAAGACAGCAAATTAGCTGCAATATGGGAGAACGTGCCACCTATCTGTCCTGAGAACAAAACGAAGTTTGGAAAAATGGATGGCGTAATTTGCAAGCTAGTAGATAAGCATGCCACAGCATGGAAAGCATACGTACCAGCAGCTCTGGAAGCACTAATTATAGAAGCCTACCATGTTGCACTAATCTATGCAGGTGTGGAGAGGACTAGCCTAGTTATCTCCGAACACTTATACCTCCCAAAGATAGGTAGGAAAGTAAGAGCGTTTGTCGCAACTTGTGATTTGTGCCAAAGAGCGAAACCGCTTAATAAACGATATGACCGCCCTCCTCAGTCAATATTAAGGCAATTCCCTTTGGAACTAGTAGCAGTTGACGCCCACGGACCTTTACCGACAGCAAGGGCAGGCTTAAAGTATATCTTCGTATTGGTTGATATGATGTCAAAATTTGTAAGATTATACCCCATGAAAAAGTTAACAAGTGAGACCTGCGCGGACAAAATAGTAAAAGATTACGCTCAGAAGTATGGTAAAATGAAGGCAATTCTCGTAGATAATGCTTCTGTGCATCACGGCCGAAAATTTGTAACCAAACTACACGATGCAAATATAAAGATTTACCATATCAGCAATTACCACCCTAGTTCTAACCCATGCGAAAGAGTAATGCGAGATTTAAATGCCTATCTCAGAATAATATGCCACTTGAAGCATACGACCTGGCCCGAGTATCTAACTTATATAGAATGGATCATGAACAACTCAATCAACACAAACCATGGTTATTCACCTGTTCAGCTGATGACAGGTAGGCCACACGAACCGGTTATCAGTGGAGTACCAGCCTCTTTACCAAGTATACCTGAGTGCGATGCTGAAAGGATAGGAAAGGCATTTTTGCGCACAAAGAATAAAGCAGACAAAAGGCGTGCCAAACAGAAAAGGTATTTACATAAATGGGAGCCACAAATCAATGACAAAGTACTAGTAAGGAATTTCGATAAATCCTCATTAGCAAAAAATGTTTACAAAACATTAAATTTATTGTGGAAGGGACCCGTTAAGATAACTGGTCAAATAGGAGATAGAACCTACATACTACAAGATATAAGAACGGGTAAACCCATTGGCAAATACCACATCAGTGCATTACGTCCATATAGGGAAGCCAATTCACCTAAATAAATAAGCACCTTCGCTAAGCATTGAACGGTTTGGTGTGAGACCGGTAGAGTTCGAACAGGAGAACCGTTTGTGCAGATGCGACATGATATTCGCATGACACCCCAAGTCCCCTCATTGTAATTTGACATTAAATAACGAGGAAGTAAAGAGGATTTCCTCACGGGTTGTTTATTTCATTTTTTCTTTCTTTCATTGATTGCCTTACGTCATAGGATTACAATTATGTCCGAAAACAGAAAGTACCAGGTACATAGAACGAAGGTGACTGTGTTATGGGAATAAAAGAAAAAGAAATGTGAAGTGTATGTAAATATATCTGTTAGCTTTAGGTGGTGATAGCAATAAAAGAGATATATGTACACCTACATCTGGATGCAAACAAGGTTGAAACAAGGTGTGTGAAACCATTTGTTGTGGACACCATTGTTTTTACTTAATCCGCCAGAAGAAAAGGGTTATGAACAAAGTGGGTGGATTTCTAGGAATGTTAATGAAGGCAGTAGTGTAATTGAAGGGGTCATCAATATAGGAATGAATACTAAAATGATAAGAATGACATGTAAATATAGATACCTGAATGCTAGTGTGAAGTGATAAATACAATGTAAAAAAAATAGAGAGTAGAAAGAATGTATATCTAGGGTCAGAAAAGACATTAAGCGAACTGGAAAACCAGAACACTGCAGTTTTATAAGTGTAGTAAGTGAGTGAGTGAGTGAAATGATTAAACGTCCGCTAGAGGAGACTACGACATTTGTATAAAAAAAATATGAATGAGGAATGTGATTAAATAATATTCATAGGTTATATGTTTATGAGATATCTGGTTATAGCTTTAAGAAATATTGTGTTTGTATACTAGATCTAACGTATTGTATAAGTTAATATGTAACTACCTCCACTCGTCACTACTGACGACGCATATCATACTATACGTACACCAACTAGATCACACAATGATGGGATATTCTGACAATTTCGAAAGAGACCTTTAATATAAAAGCCCTGTTCTAAATTATCAGAAGGGCATATGATACCGCCCCTGTTAGGGATAGCATTGTCATAACAATCCCGATATATATTTTTGAAAACTCGAGAACCCAAACAGCGAGGTGAATGAACACCTTTCTTCACAGGTACTTCCTTTGAGCCTCTTGCCGAAAAAGGTGGTATTGTTCAGGCTAGACCCTCGGCGCCAGTCCATGTCTTGACCGTACATGCTACGTGATGATAGAATGGACACCGGGATTTAAGTTACACATTTTTAGACGTGTTTATGAATTAATTAGCTTGACGGTTGGAAAGTGAAAATCGCATAGAATACACGTTTCAGACACGAGAAATTGCTTTTAGATTTAAGAGTAGGGGTGAAATACGACCTATCAGAAACAAGTAACAGGTCATATGACCTCTAAAGTGCCCAAAGTTTGGCGAAAGGAAGGGGAAATTTGAACAAGGACGACGTTTGATCGTCGCTAGGAAAAACACTCTGTTTCGGGGAGGTAAGGGAGCGACTAGTAATGAAAATTCACCAAAGTCCGTGTGTGCGAACACTCTGTGTCGGCGTGTGAATGGGTCCACAAGTACTGAAAATACATCAAACTCCGGGTTCGCGAATGCACGAAGCAATGCCATCGAATTTCACAAACCAGGTGTACACAGGTACATACATAACATCAAGATAACGGTGACGAGTGGAGAGGACTACTTATATAAATAAACTTCACATCCAACGGTCGTGGTGTCTTCTAAATTATAATACCCATACCCTGTCCGGACGCACCCACCCCCTGAAACCCAAAAAGAGATAATTCATGCAGATGTACCCTGAGAAAATCCCCGACCTTTTGGAAACCTCCCATTCGCAACCCTCACCCATCACCTATCTTCTCATATGAGGTGTTGAGTACCGGGAGGGCTCAACGAGGTACCAAACCGGCCAGGACCGCCTCACAGTATACATTATAGCTATTGTTTATTCCCACTGAACAGAAACCAATCAGTTCTTTAATATTTATAAAGAAAAAAATTACAAATATTTATAAAGCCGCATAATTGAGTTTAAATCTTTTCCCATGCGTTAACATGTTAAATGTAGAGTCATCTGTGGACAACAAAATGCGATCGTGGAATGTCTTTGTTCTCTGTCTTAGGTAATGTCTATTGTGGAAAATTAAGATAACTAAACGAAAGTCACTGATATAATACATGTTTACAAGAATAGGTTAATGTAGTACTCACACTGATTTCTTCATTCACTCTTCTACAAATATATACTCTTCTACTTCCTCCAAGGTTTATCACATTCCGTTGAATTTACGACATGGGGTATACAGGAGACTGAAGTGATAGTTAATTATAATCAAACACAGTACATTTAAATACATGTAATGGATTAGAATTTAATCAAGAGAATATATCAACTGTTTTAACTAACTTTTATATTCCATCTCATGCTTCCAATAAGTATAGAAATATTATAGAATTAATTATAAATACACGTTTTGGATTGCCTAGTATGAAAATATCTGTTTGTGAAGAGCACAATTCAAAAACAAGTTACATAATTTGAAGACAATTACAAAGAACTAATCTATTCATAGTAAATGCTACCAACATTTTAGCTTTATCTCTAACGCGTGTAACAATTGAATATGAACAGTGAATTCTCATTACGGATGATAAGTATATCGTGAAATATTTAGGAGTGTCACTAGAAGTCTTTGTTGTGAACATAATGTCTACTACTGGTGGACCGTAAGATGTATAAATGAAGATTAGTTAAACCTGACAACTTAAATAACGACTTTGTAGCATTACCATCTCTAAAATAATTGATGTTATCAGGTTTGAACATTTCAATAATTATGGTTTAGTGAAGACATAAACCATTTATTTTTACATCTCCTGGCGTCAAAAGAGAAAAATATCTAAGTCGTTACATAGCCAAGAGCTCTATTGCCGAAGCCTACTCTATTGTAATATTTCTAATGAAACATGTGATAATATCATTTGTACAAATGTTTCCTTGGATTAACTGAAGTAGATATAAGAATACACTTTTGTAAGAAGAGTTTGACGAGAGTGGGTAGTGTTATTAGAGATGTAATATAACGTAACGTTATACATCATAATTCTAGTTAACTTTGATGATGTAATGGTTAAGACAGGTCGATCAGGCTAAGTGTATTATGATACAAAATCATGAGGTGTTCTATTTGACATTTGTTGTAAGAGATACAAATAACTAGTTAACATCTCGCTGAAGTACTCAGTTTATGTATTGTTTTACTTAACTTTCGTTGAGATAGCTATTGCTTATTACTTTGTTGAAAAAGCTACACCAAGTCTTTTTAAAGTTTCAATTTTCTTCTAGTTGGCTCAAATAGCATATGCTCTAGTTGTTTGTATGTTATGTGAATATCCTTTGAAGCTCGTTGTGTTCTGGATGGCATAAACCATAACAGATAGACGAAATGTTACAACAAAGGTACATCTTGTTGTAGTACAAACATTATGTCTGAATTCTTCTTGTGGACACAATCATTCTGTGGATATCCCTTTTATTGGTTCCAAATTTGAAATATGTAGCTTTTGACATTGAGAAAGGACTTATTCTTTTATACCCCGCCATGCATATCCATCACGTAGTGATCAGGTCTTAAAGGATTTGTCTGGTAGTTTCCATGTACCCGTCCTACATGCAAATAATGTTATCAATACATTTATATAGAAAGAATTGTCAGTGCACGTTTATATAAATTTTTAAACATGCTTACATGGGTATCAAGCGAAAAAGCTGCAGACAAAAATATAATTAAGGTAATTTGTACAGACATATCGGTATATCAAAGAATATATAAAATTTCAATACCAATTTATTTAAAAATAAATGCAGCAGATCGTTTAAGTGGAATTGGTAAACTTTATAAAAAAGCCATGTCTCATGTAGAGATTATTGGTACAAAAATCTATTGCTCGATCGTAACTATCGAGATAAACATTAACATATTGGTAATTGTGTTGTAGAGTAAAGGGGAATATGATAATATAGAAGTCTTTACGAGATAGTCGAATGTTTTATGAGCAGGTCGCTATGTGACTAACATTTTAGTTAAGTGCCAATCTTAGCAAATAACAAAGAATGCCTAAAATGTTTAATTCCATAAAGTACTACACAAATTGAATATTATAAGGAAATCTAACTCTGTGTCATGATATTTTGCTGAGCTACTACGATTTACTTGTTAATCAAATGTCATAGAGAATGAAGAGGACTCCAAGGATATTTAAAAAAAAAGTAATGCCAATTCCGTTGTAATGAAGATATCTAAAGCATATGTTATTTTAATCGACATTAATATAGCCGTTTCAACAACACTATAAGCTTTCCAAAGTGTAAAATACTGACAGGTTCCCAATATAAATATCTTGTTTAAGACGTTTAATTTTGGTCTAAGCTGCTCTAGGATCGGTTGGACTTTATATAATGCTTTCGGTTTTACTCAAAGTTCCTAAAAGTTGCTTGACGTCAAATAACGATATATAGTTTGGCTGGAATTTAATATTTGCTGTATTTAACATAATAGTGACCACGTATGTATTTCAGTAAAGAGAAACCTGTCAGGTCAGAGGTGTTAAATACGTTTCAGTTCATGTAATATTTAAGATACTAGTGTTTCTAAATATGTAAGCTGCTTTATGTAATTGATTTCACATGGAAGTGTAAGTAAAAATGTATCTTTTGGGATGGACAATGAACTTATGAGGAAAGGCTTAAGGCTTAAGGCTTTTTATTTGTAACTTATTTGTCTGGTGCCGGTACATTGGACCCGGCCTACAGGCTCTAAATTTACATGGGTTTATAATTCTGGGTATGGTTTTTAATTGTCTTTGGGGTTCTTCTAAAACCCATACGCCGACCTGTTCTGTGGCCGCTGAGAACCAGTTTTATCTCGTTATTTGTCCCTGCCCTTCTTTTTCTTGTTTGAATATTTACATATTTATACTGCGCTTATCTTGCATGCACACACACACGCACACACATACCTGGGCATACCACGTACGTCCCAATATCACACGCACTACACTGTACAGACTAGGCTATGTATAATATTTACAATGTTCGCAGTTAGGCTGTGCAGCAGCGGGCTGCTGACTCCTGGGCTGCCGATGATGACGGCCTCTGCCGGGGAGCGTGGCCTGAGCCAGAAAGGGTTGGGCGCGCATAATTTTGCAGTCGTGGTTTTTTATGTTTGTTTTTCTTCAATATGCTTTGATTCTGGCGTGTTTTCGGTGCTTACGTTTGCCTTTCCCAATATTGTGTATGGTGGGGTTTTGAGGGTGTCGGATGCGCGCCCAGATGGAAGAGGCACGTTTGTGGATGGCCTCGTTGATGTAAGGGACGTGGGTTTCTTGGTGAATGGTGGCAGTTGTTGTTCGGATAGGAGCAGACAGGATTTTGCGTAGGGCTAGGTTTTGTAGGGTTTGGAGATATTTTAGGGCGGCGTTGGAGGCGTTGGCCCAGACCCTGCAGGCGTACAGGACCACGGATAAAATAAAGGATCTATACAGGATGATCTTCGAACGCAGCTTTAGCTCTTTGTTCCTAAATATGGGGGCGCACATCTTTAATCGCTGCCGCCCTTTGTTGGCGCTATCTCTTAGGTGGGTGGTCCAATGCATCGTGCGTGTCAACGTCACGCCGAGGTACTTGACCTGCTGACAACAGTAGAATATTTGACCAGCACCGTAAGGTCCGTTGCCAAAGGGCGCCGCTTTGTAAAATGTATAAACTGGCATTTTATCGCATTAATTTTGATTTTCCAGTCATGAAGCCATGAAAGGAAGCGGATAATGTACCACTGCAACTCTAAAAGTCCATAACGAGGATTTCTATGATGGTTGTATATTGCAGTGTCGTCAGCATACATTGCAAATTTGCATCTGGCGTCCACGAGGAAGTCGTTGGTTAAGAGTATATACAGGCAAGGTGACATAATAGCCCCTTGTGGTACGCCAGCCTACACCACTCTCTGCTTTGAGGAGCAGCAACCCACTTGGACGTAGAAGCACCTGTTTTTTAAAAAAATATGCAGCAATGGCAGTGAATTTTGGAGGCCGGGAAACTCTCGTTGCAGCTTGTAAAACAGGCCGTTGTGCCAGCACCGATCAAATGCGGCTTCTACGTCCAAAACTAGCGCCAACGTTTTAGCCCCATTGTTAAAGTGCTCGGTGACCTCCTCTACTAGTCCTAAAAGTTGAAGGTCTGTTGAGTGCCCTTTTCTAAAGCCAAATTCTGAATTTGAAATGTCAGGCACCGCAATTTGATTTTGGATTCAAAATAGAATTATTTTCCCGAGCAATTTACCAATAGTGGACAGGAGATCAATGGGGCGGTAATTTTGAGGTTGCCTGGTGCTTTTCCCACGCTTAGGGAGCATTATTACCTTGGCTCGTTTCCAAGTGTCAGGAAAATAATTTTGCTGCAAACAAGCGTTGAAAATTTTTGCAAGTTGCACGAGGGCTTTTCTCGGAGATGTTTGAGTTCCTCATTAGTCACTCTGTCCGGGCCGGCGGCTTTCCCATTAGGTAACTTCCTAATGAGCTTGTACACTTCCTGCGCCGTGTTGAGGGGCAAGTGTTGCTCATGCCTCTGTGCCACACAGTTTTGTACCCAAGTCTGGACATCCCGTTCTAACTCGGGGTTCGTCGCTCGGTTTTCTGTAAATCTTGTTTCCAGACAATCTGCAAAGACCTCGGCTTTCTCAGAGGAGAAGTGCAGGCCGAGGTGTGTGTCTAGCGCCTCAGTGCCTGAGTTAGCCCTCGAGGAGACTTTAAATGCCTTTAATAATTTCCATAAAGAATTGTCCGAATGTGTGATATTTAACATTTTCTGCTCCCACTGCTCAATTCTGTTTAATTTAATTTGTTGCCGAATGACGTTGCGTAGCCGTTTGCTAGCACGTTGTACTCAGGCTGGCGGGTAAGCCGCCAAAGTCTCATCAAGCGTCTCCTTCTGGCAATGAGCTGCTCCACCTCAGGGTACGTGCAAAAACTAGGTGGGCTTGTGGTGTAGCTGGTGGAATCTCTTTTGGCCTTGTGCAGCGAGGCGGTGTAGTTTTCAATGGCGACGTCGATGTCCGCATCGCTGTAGTATGACGGCCTAGGCATAGCCATCCCGTGCATTTCAAGGGTAAGCTTGCTCCAGTCTGTTTCTGCGTGCCTCAGAGGGCCGGTCAGACCGGCCGTGATGGCACCACTGATATCAAAGTGCACTCTAAGATGGTCGGAGTCTAGGCTGTGATCCACAGTGAAGTTATTTGGCAATGACGCACTTTTTGTAATAACGAAGTCCAAAATTTCAGGGTCGAAGTGTCCTGATTTGTGCCAAAAGGTGGTTTTGGAGGGGAAGTACACCTCGAGATCGTCATTTTCTGTTTTAAAGTCTACTAGGAGATTTCCAGCCGCGTTTTCTCGACGTGAATACCACCAGGAGTGTCGAGCGTTAAAATCTACTGCCATTATAACATGCTCCTCCAAAGTGAGGATTCGCTCGAGGTCGCGTCTACAGTCGTGGGAGTTTGGGGGCCGATAGAGGGCCACCAGCATCACTGTTTTGTTATTAAATCGTGTTTTAAGAGCCGTGCACTCTAACGCTGCAAATGGTAGCAATTTAACTGGAGCATGAGCACCTTTGTTTTTGTAGTAAAATAGCTGCTCCCCCTCCCTGTCTGCCTATTTTATCAGTCCGAAACATTTGGTAACCCCTGAGCTTGAAAGTGTGCTTTAACTTTGTTTCACAAATGAATGCGACGTCAATTTTGTTACGCCGCAGGTAGCTTTCAAGTTCATGCTGCTGCCTGTAGATGCCGTCGGCATTGCACAGGAGCCAGCGAGTTAAAGATGTGCCTCCCCTTATTTGAGCCATTTACTCGAAGATGTCCGACAGAAGCCATATGAGGGCTTCTAGTTTCTCCCAAGTGCTGGTGCAGCTCTTAAATCTTGCGATAAAAGGCTGTACCTTCGGAGCAATTTTCTGTAAGTTGAGCTCTTTAAACAGAGTAAAGAGCTCTTAGAGGCCTCCTAGGTCACCAGATAGCGCCTGGGAGGGGGGGCTTTTGAGGGTTGGCCAGCAGGTGGCGGCACTGGTGCGCTTTGTCCCCTCATGGTGCCTGCAAATGAGACGCCATCTCTGACCAGGGCCGGGTTGGCAATGGGTCGTGGACCTGGTTGTGCACTTGGGGATGCCCTGGCTATGGCTGCCAGTTGGCGCCGGTGGCGTTCGCACAGCGGGTACAACGTCCTGCGTTGCCTTATTTGGGCAGTCAGCTAAGTGGTGGAAGCCACAGCATAGGACACATCGGGAGGTCATGTGGCACATATTAAATGTGTGCCCCAGCTGCTGGCAGTTGAAGCATTGTATAATGTTATTTGTCTTCAGAACCTCTACAGTGACAGGTATATGGCATATCACTCTTTCTTGCAAAAGTCGCTGGTTTTGAGTGGTCCTGTCAAGTGTAACTTGGAAGCTTGGCAGAGGGCTGCAGTGAGATTTCAGTTGACGAACTAGGACACCGGTGTAGCCCTTCGCCTCTAGGTCCTCGCGGTTAAAGTCCTCTTCAAGGTCCTCGGGAAGACGCTTCAGGATGTATCGGAGAGGTAGATCACTCCGCGGGGTGAAGCTGAAGTTCTCCACTCCGGCGTTCTTCAGCTTGGTCATAGTGGTGATGGCGTCTTCTTTCCGGATGAGGAACAGCTTGAGGCAGTTGCGCGTATTCTGAAGCGTGTACGCGCCAGCTGGGAGGGAGCTCCGGAGTATCTGCAGGACTTTAGTCGCCTGCCTGCCGTCAGGAATGACGATGTGCGGCGCTTTCTGTGAGGTTTGTGTTGTGTTCGTAGCCGCGGCTGCTGCTGATGCGGAGGCCAATGTAGGCGTGGGGATGGGTGTAGAAGTGGGGTTTGATATTGGCGGTTTTGCTGCAGTAGAGTTTGGCCGTTTTGGCCGTTGGTGCTTGGGTGCCTTTGGTTTTGTGGTCGGAAGGGCAGGGAAGGTAGTGGGTCGTTCCAGATTTTCATCCTCCTCGGATGAGGACAGTACCTCGTACCTGTTACTGGTAGCGACATGGAGGGGCAGATGTTGCGTTTTGTTTTTCTTGCGCTCGTCATCCGAGTCACTATTGCGGTTTTGGGGTCGCTTTCTGGGTGATGCTGCCTGCCAGCCTTCTCCCAGCTGCACGAGGTGTCGCTTTTTGATTGCGTGTTCCTGGAAGCAGCGTGCCAGGTCGCTAGCTATTTTGCCATAGTCCTTGGGACTCTGGGGCCATGTTTTCTAATATTTCCTTAAGGTAAGATATGTCTTTTACCACCTTTTCCAGTTTGGCGTACTTTCGCGTAACTGCCTCGTCCTCCATGGCGCAGTGCTCCATCAGGACTGGAGTAGTGGCTGCTGTGAGGTTGGCCAATGTTGGTTACGAAGGCGGGTCGCTGTTGGAGTGCTCCAGCTTTCGGCCTGGAAAGGCAGCCGGCCGACCGCCTCGGAGAATTTGTCTGCTGCCAGCTGTTGGTAGTGCTGCTGCAATTGTCATTGCGGCCGCCGCCATCTGATGGCGGGAGTAAATGTGTGTCAGCCGCAGTGGTTGCTAGGGCGTCGTCGTTTGGTTACGCCTCTTGTTGCGTGCAACAATGGCACGCAGCTGTGCGTCCCACGCTGTTTTGTGGCGGGTTTATGTTTAATACGCGCCACTATGTACATTATTGCACCAAACACTGTTCACTCACAAACTAGGCTTCAATACGCTTCACTATGTACTCTTTTGAACCAAACACTGTTCACTCACAAACTTTGCTCAACGCGGACACCACTGTTTACTACTTCTATTCGCACTGTTTCACTATGCACGTGGTTACTTGTAGCACACGAATAGTTGATTTTCCAGTAGCCAATGTATCACCAATCAATAACAACCATGAATCACTGTCTAATACCTACTCTCATCATCTTTGAGGAAAGAAGCTGAAAGCCTCAAACTTTTACCAGGCTTAGCGTACTTTTACTCAATAAGACAGGCTTCTGTTTGGTTGCTATTGTATAAGCAAACACACCAAATAGTGCTCAGTCAACCTCAAAAAAGAGCAGCTAAGTGTAAGCTATAACTGATCAAAATAATTATTGTTTGCTGTAAAAGTAGTGAATAATTCCACTATTGTACCGCACAATAGTATATCGCATACAGAGCCATCTGTGAACAGCAAGGAGAGTTTAGTAAGAGGATTGCTATTACAATCAACGAAAAAAGTTGTTGTTGCTGTATAACCGAGATAACTTAACTTACTCACACAGCTCTCTTAATTCAGTCTTCTACAAATCCTTACTGTTGTAGTTGCCACAAGTTTATGTAAAAGTTTATACAAACATTTTAATTACATATTTCGTTGTATATACAAAAGTGATACAGGAGGGTGCAGTGTTAGTTAACAAGAGGCTCGCTATATCCCGTCTTTAAAGTTTGTTGCTATTCCCATGAATTACGAGTAACAGCAGAACATAGCTTGGGTTCTTAAAAAATAGAACATTGAAAGAAAGAGAAATACATTTCAGGATTCGAGAGAGAACAAATAATTGGCTTAAGTAGTTGTTTTAACATGACCCGCATTTGTTTAAAAGCAAGATTTTGTCACTTTTTTCAAATACCTTCAACTTTGCATGGTATAGGATAGTACTCTTGTGCGGCCTCATACTTGTTCGCGTCTTTTTACTTTTTTTACAGAATTAGTCGTTTCTGATATAAAGCAATCACTACCTACCAACTCTGAATTGATTTGACTATCGCTCAAGGCTACACAACACTTTCTACAAATATCTTCACCTCTCCATGATTTAGGACAATACTCCTGTTCGGCCTCCTCTTCCTATAGTTCTATAACCAGATGTTTATATTTCTATGACTTTAATGGAATACGTGAGCTATCAGATTTCACAAGTGGATTTTCCATTTATTTGTACCTTTTATTTTAACGAAAGCATGTATTTTTAATTTCTTTCTTACTGCTTCATTTCTAATAGGTTCTTGGCTTTAAATCGTTTTACTGTTCAAAGATATTTCATTTCTGTCACTTTTGTTTGTCTCCAGTCTTTTGTCTCCTGGTCTTACAGTAGAACTTTAACATTTGTAAAGCCTTCAGTTTTTTTAATTACGGGCTATCAATAAAAATATATTCAAATTTTGTCACTTTATTAATTACCTCTTCGTTGTTTGTTTTAAAAGTAACATTGCAGCCCAAGTAATTAAATTTTCTCACCTTTTTATTTAACACAATTTTCCATTTGCTATTTTGTTTTCCAATAAGTGCCATGATCGTTGATTTTTTGCTTATATATTTAAACCATAATCCTCAATCTGTTTCTATAACCTGTAATACTTTTTTGTAGATTATCCACTCTGCCTTGTGTTATTAAGTCACCTGCTTAGAATGGCATATTTAATGCATCATTATATTTATTTTTATTCCAACGGGACTTTCCTCCATAAGATTTCTAACAAGATATTCCTAATGAATATTATACAGTGAAGACAAACTACATTCTTGTTTTAAACCACGGTGAATTGCATCTTGTGGTAATGGTCCATTTCCTAAAACTATTTTGGTTTCTTGAGGCATCCAAACTTGTGTCCAAAAGATATGTATAATTCAATAATATATTACCAAACGGTCACAATTGTACAAAAATTAAGCATAGTGCTAAATCTTGCTACTAGTGCAGCACACATGCTCTGGAATGCAGTAAGGGTGAGAAATAGCAGACAGTTTTGACGTCAGGACAACTTTTTACGCAAGTAGAAAATGTGACGATCACTTCTACAATGACAATGACGCGGCTAGGCGGTTAATATGCGGTGTAGTGACCGCTTATGGCTACATAGTTCTCGCAGCTCCATGTCATGCCCTCTATATGGTGTTTAAAAGGCTCTGCAGGCAACACTTACCTGATAACAACAGGAAAAGTCAAAGCTTTTTACCTGAAAAGAATTCTAGGTATCAGGAAGGCTAAGGGCTAAGATATGTATTAACCATTGACGACATCACAATGTTGCATTGGCTGCCAAATACCAAGCCCTAAGAGATACACGTCAAACTCTCATGGAGAAGTGCAGAGCCATCTGGTCCGATCTCTGCTCCACGGACGATTGGAAACAAGCAAACTAGGAGCTACGTCACGTGGTAACACGTTAAGGCACGTATGGGTTTTACCGTACGACGCTACCAAAACAAGGGGTTTCACCGATCATTGGGTTTGTAACATTGTGTGGGATATCACACTCAAAACCGTAAAATAATGAAAACCTCACTCAAGTCACGGTCGTTGAAGGGGGTTCCTCCTCCGCAGAGGAGGGTCCTTCGACTCTGTTCATACCGGGAGGAAGTCCCTTACTGGCATGGAGAACGTTTTTCAATGATGGTGGGTGAACGGTGGTTGTTCGTTTAGGATATAGTTTCATGGGTAACAGGTAGCTGTGCTGTTTTGGAGATTTAGGTTAAGTTGGTCCTAGCACAGGTCTGGGTTTTTTGTATAGTTCTCCGGGGTCAAGGTCGTATTCTCCAAGTCCACGGATGAGGTTATTGAAACTGTTAGGAAGTTGTGAGTAGAAGTTGTGAAATAAATGGAGGATGTAGTCAAATAATTTAAGGAAGGATAGGTGTAGATGGATGTTGTCGTTAGGGATGTACCAGTCAGCTGCGACTGCAGACCGGAGGTATCGGTTTTGTAGGACTTTCAGTTTGGAGAGATGTGTTTTTGCTGCTATACCCGAGAGTTGGCAGGCGTAGGACAATGCTGGCCTTAGTATCTCCTCGTAAAGCAGGAGCTTGTTTCTCAAAGCTAATGGAGAGTTGCGATTGTACACTGGGTACATCATGGCTATCCTTCTATTGCCTCTGTTAGCTAGTGTCGTGGTATATTGCCTTCCAAGTAAAGCGCATGTTCAAGGTAACACCAAGGTATGTTGATGCGATGACCATGGCACCTCTGTATCTCCGAGGCAAAGGTTTGGTACATCTTGTTTAGCTCGCCGTGTGAAGGTGACGGCTTGGGACTTCGTGGCATTGAGTTTTAATCGCCAAGTTGCGAATCAGGCATACAGCATATTTGCAAGGATCTACGCCCTGTGCACTGCGATGTCTTGTTTGTGAGATGCTGTTGTTATGGCTGTGTCGTCGGCAAAGAGGTACAGGTTGCAGCCACTGGCTTCGTTTGTTTTCTTTCTTTATTTATATCTGCACTGTGCGTTAACATGATGCTTCTGATGTTTAATTTTGTTTCCAAAAGACTGGAATTGTCAATGCACCCATAAAGAAAACGAAATTCTAGGCTCACAGATATTCTAGGTTCAGGATAATTCCGCTCTCAAAGACAAATATTTGTTTGGCTGATAATATTTAAGTATATACAGCAGATAATTTTGCCTCCTTCTTGTCAAAAAGCAACCAATTATAAGCTACAACTGATGAACACAATTTTAATTTGATAGAAAACATTGTGGTTAATTAGGAACCGTATACTGCCCGGTAATATATCGCCCTCAGAGCCATCTATTGACAGCAAGTAGAGGCGGGTCAAAGCATTCACTATTCGGTTCTTTCTCAATTAAAACATTTGTTGTACTGCATAATGCGTGTCCTATATAATATATATTAATGATGTTAGGTTAATTATTACACTCACACAACTTTCTTATCCCAGTCTTCTAGAAAGCCTTACTTTTGTACTTGTTACAGGTGTATGTAAACGTTTATACAAACAGTTTAATTACATATTTCGTTGTATATAGAAGAGTGATATAGGAGACCGAATTGTTAGTTAACAAGCGACTCGCTATATCCCGTCTTTCAAGTTTGTTGTTATTCCTATGAATTATGAGCAATAGGAGAACGACATTTAGGTTTATAAAGAATAGAAAATTGAAAGAAAAAGAAGCAAAATCTCGGAATCCGATTAAGAGATCAAATAATTGACATAAGTTAGAGCTTTAACATGATCTGCATTTATTTAATACTAAGACTTTGTATATATGTCATGAGTTAAGAGATAACAAATATAATAGAGGTCATTCGGAAAAATTACGATTTCCCAGTTCGCTACCAGAAAAACCAAGAGATATATTTTAGAATCAAGCAGATATATCCGACATATGGTATTTTGATACTATCGTTAAAAGCTCTTTACAGAAAATAAAAAGGTACTCTCACTACTTTATTAATGTAGAGGATAGTTTCCGCAGGTTGGTATGATTGCATTCTTGGAAGATAGTGGGTTATGTAACGATTGTTTTTTTATTTATTCGAAACATTAGTTGTGAGTCATGCAGTCACATACAATTTGTGTGTTTATAGTTCCGGTATAGTACACTAGACTGCGTTGTAGATCACAGGAAAGTAAAATTTAGGTAAATAAATGTTATGTCCTTAGTGATTTAAGACACGGATTCTGTCTTTCTGTCCGATTGTAATTAAACCGCCTCAGAAACAAGAACTCGTATTCTCAAATTGGAGGATAGATAAAGAATTTCCAAATCAGTAGATATATTTTACCATGAATGCTTTAGGGGAATATTGTATTTCAATCTATTTAACTGTCCGTTATGTCACAATAACAATTGTTAGTGGTACTTTGGCGTTTTAGGATTTAAATTAATGACCTTTTATTCACATACATGTGAACTAATGACTTACGCCCAGCGTATTTGTACATTTGAATTAACAGTCGCTAATTGATGGTTAGTAAAAGTTAAGTGTGTTATTCTGAGTATGTGTGACTCCATACAACGTGATCAAATGACAAGTTACTTGAATATAAGGTTTAGTATTTAAGTACAGTACCTACAAGAATGCGGGATTGGTATTACAAGACAAACACTCCACAACAATTACGCAAAACATGGTAAATGATTATTAGTTTTGATGTTTACTTAAGCTGTCGTAATACTGTCATTTACGAGTTCCAGGCCTCACATAGAAATGACACCACGTGGCCAGATTGACGGATAGTATCATATAGATTAACTCTAGAGTAGCTTCTATCCATGGTTACAGGTAGGGCTTCTTTCAGCCGGAAAACACCGGATCGAGTTCAGATAAACCCTTATAAGTTCCAGTGAAATTACAGAGGAAACAATGTGACAGAGGATAGCAACAGCGAGATTACACTAACAACGCTATGAACGCGACGGCGAACGTTTTCTTTGACGTATCATAACATTAGATGAAACTTGGGTTCGATGCTACCAAACAAAATGAAAGAGACCTTCAAGAGTGTGGCGGCACATAGATTCACTACGGCCAAAAGTGTCGACAAGAACAGGATGATAGTTTTGTACTGGAAGAGCACAGATCAAACTTGTTTGAGATAGCAGAGGCTATAAACAGATCAAAAGAACCTGTAGGTAATATTTGAAGTAATGTTTTTGGCTTTCACAGGGCCTGTGCAACAGCTGCATACAAAAATTGTTTCTTTGTCGAGCTCTACCATAAAAATGCCTGGCAAATTTTGAGATGGCTTATTACCAAGAATGGAATTTAGATACATCACTACCCTCCAGAAGGTAAACCACACTCAAAGTCAACACAGTGGACTACACCAGATGAACCAACCCCAAAAATGTAAAGGCAATTTAGTCAGCTAACTAGTTTATGGAGAGTGTTTTCTGGTTGCCCATGGAATTAATTTTATTGCTTACTTGGAAAAGACTAAAAGTATGACTGGTGAATACACGTAAGCTTACTCCAAAGTTTAAGTGATGAGGTAAAAGGTAAAAAATCTCATTTGTCAAGGAAAAGTAACTTGTTTCTTCACAACAAGGCTCCCGTCCATCGTTCAGTCATTATAATGTGAAAAATGAGCGAAATTAAGCTTTAATTGCTTGAAGATCCATCCTATTCGCCAGATCTAGCATCAAGTGACCATGACCTGTTCCCAAACCTCAAAACACTTCTTGGAGGATGAGGATTTCTCATCAACGAGGAGGTCATTGATCCGTTAAACAGTTACTTTGAGGATCATGATAAATCGCACTACAGAGATGGTTTAATTAAATTAGAACACAGATATGACAAATTTATTAGCCTTTCTGGATACAATGTTGAGGAATAAAGAAAAATATTAAAAAGGATACCCTTTTTTGTGTTATGAGGCCAGTGCGTTATAAGCCGACCCCCGTAAGTATCACCTTATTAGATATTTTACTTATTAATTAATAGTATACGAGGGGTCCCAAAAGAAACCGGATTGTTCGTAAAAAACTTTATTGATGAATATTTGTACAAAATTACTTCAGTCAGCTTCAAAATACTCTCCATTACATGCGATGCACTTGTCAAGTCCCTTCTCCCACTGTTGGAAGTATGTTTGGAACTTTTCAAGTTTGTTATTGTCCAGTGCCCTTTACGAAGCTGTTTATACCGTCTCCACATCGTCATAACGCTGCCCGCGGTTTTTTCATTCGTGGAAATAGGAAAATGTCGCGCGGGGTTAGGTCCGGCAAATACGGACCGTGCGGAACGAGAGACCACCTCTGAGATGAGATACGGAGTTTTCTTCTATATATGCTTTTTATTTTTATTTTGAGGATCTTAAAACACATGTCTCCACTGAAATCTAGGTATTGAATTTTTTGATGAAATGCAAGTAATGGAGTACGTAATATACTGTTGCGGCGCTGGGCAAAAACGTTTCGGCACAAATAGATAATAGGCGGCGGATAATGTTCCACGATTTTGCATGAGCTCTCAACGATAACGCGCGAGTGATCACAAAGGCGGAAAACAATGTTATCTCAGATAAAGGACTCGCCGCCACAGGTAGGATTTCATGTCTCGAACTTTCTAGAGATAACTCCATTGACGAGAATGGTTGTTTTTCTTGTTTGTTCGTGAATGTTCTCGGGCTATGAATAGACATATAAAAATGATTGTGACACTCCAGCAGGGAGTTGTGATACAGTTGTTGTAAACAAGAGTAAGTAGTTGCTGTGGAACAAGGGTGTTGTTGCAACGAGAGCTAATGTAATCAGCTGCAAGTGTTTGTTGTCCTCAACTTTGGAAGATTGTGTGATATAATGTTGTTACGTGAGAATTGGACAGTGTATTGCTACGGAAATGCAGCAGATTTTTAATTTCTGCAACTCGCCCTTTTAATTCTAAGAACCCACAAAGTCACAACTTGGTTTCAGGACTGCGACATGGAGGCCATATTGGAAAAGATTTTGGAGAAGGTGGCGAACATGAAAGAAGCGAATTGCAACCTCGCTGCAAAAACAGAAGCGGTAAATAACAACCTGACCGCAGAGTTGAAAGACATGAAGACGGCTAACGAAAACATCACCGAGAAGACGAAAGAACTGAAGGCCGAATTAACAGCGAAGACGGAAGTGGCAAATAATAGCCTGACCGCGAAGATGAAAGCGGCAAATGAGGCCCTCGCCGTAAAGTTCGAAGAACACCTGAGCGGCGTGAGAGATGACGTCACAGAGCTCGGCAAGCGGATGAGTCAAGTGGATGAGCACGTCGAAGATCTGGCGAGCCACGTTAACGAGCTGGAGGGAAAGGCTGACAGCAACGCAAAGTCCCTGAACGCCATCGTGGAGGACGTCGTCAGCAGGAGGTTAAAGGATTTTATGGTCGACGCGTTGGGACGCGACACATCTGTGCGCGTCAAAACTCCTAAATACGACGGCGCGACAACTTTCGAAGTCTTCCGCCGTCATTTCGACACGGTGGCAAAACACAAGTGGTCACCAGAGGAAGAGGCCACACAGCTAATAGCTAGTCTACAGGGATGGGCGCAGAAGTCCTGAAAGCGGTACAGACAACGGTGGCGCCCAAGGACATCTGGGAGGTCCTAGAGAAACGTTCTGGAAACCACAGCTTAGGTGCGGCGTAACGCAGCCACCTAAAGGTAAGGCCACAGCAGCCAAGGGAGTCGCTGCAGGAGTTCACCCTGGCAGTTGAACAACTGGCTAGCAAGGACCTAGTCGACCTCCCACCAGAGTTGTATCCCGGGAAGCCGGCTACATATTCGTTGACGGGGTACGAGATACGGAGATCCGTCAATGCCTAATCCTCGGCAATTATGAACCCATCCACAAGGCGCTAACGGCAGCATTTAGGATTGAGGCGGCCAAGATAACACCTATGACGACGTCGAGAACGTGGAGTGTCCGTTACGCCGGAGACAGAAGACCAGCCGAAGGACGCCGGCGAAGACCTAGTGGCCTGTGTTTGGGGTGTGGAGAGACCGGGCACCTAAACAGAGACTGCCCACACCAGGAAGAGCAGCCGGGATACGAGTAAGGGCCGTCGTGTAAAGGGGCACATCGGTGCCATCTTCACCATCTACACGAGTGACACTGCGCGCCCTCAGCCGACGTATGTATGACAGCCTCATCGTGGACGTTTGGATGAGAGAAGACGTGCCGCGTGCTCGCAATGACCGGACACTTGAGCGGCCGTCGCCATCATCAGACCTGACATGGCGAAGGGTTTGCTGACAAGGAAGCCGAGTCGACCATACCAGCTTGTGACGGCATCGGGTGACCCCTTGTCTTAGGAGGAGGCCCTGCTAAATTTGACCTTGGGACGGAGTTCCGTACGACTGTGTGTGTGTGTTCTTCGCGAAGGTGGCTGAGGAGAAGATACTGGGATTGGATGCCCTCACGAGCCACGAGGCGACGGTCGACGACGGCAGGAGGGTTCTTTGGCTCAATGGAGAAGAGGTCATACTCCGGCTACCCAGGTAACGCGTTGGAATCTGCAGGGTAATCTTGAAGGAAGACGTGGATACCCGCGAGAAAGGAGATGGTGGTGACGGCGCGACTGGAAGGACACCAAATGAAGAACATTGTTGCCTTGCCGAGTGGTGCCAGTGAGGCTGCTTAACCTATCGGACATCCATCACGATGACCAGGCCGGAACGGAGGTGGGGTCGTGCGAGCCCGTGGCCATCGTGACAGCAATCGACAAGACACAGGAGCCGGTTCCAACGCAACACCTAGGGGCCTCGGCTGGAGGGCTTTCTGGAGAGGGCCGCCGATCACCTGACCGCAGAACAGCTCGAGAATGTTCGACAACCGCTGAGACGATACCAGCGCGTCTTCGGCCAAGGCAGAGAATAACATCTGTATCACCTGACGAGAGTTACTGGCGGTAGTAAAGGCCTTGGAATTGTTACACAAGTACCTCTAATGTCACCCATTCCAACTGAGGACTGACCACACCGCCCTGTCCTAGCTACTGAGCTTTAGAAACCTGGAAGGCCAGAGAGCACGTTTGGTTCAGAGGCTGCAGGAGTACGACTTCACGTCTGAACATCGTAGCTGGAAGAACCACGATAACGCAGACGCCATGTCCTGAAGACCGTGCCCAGAGAAGTGCGGCCAATGCTGCAAGAGAAGGAGCGTGCCGCAGCAGTCCGTTAGTCACAGCAGTGCCTGCGGATGGCTGCAATAGCGCAGGCTTGAGGAGGGAGCAGCTGGCGGACGCAGACTTGGGACCACTCTTGAGGAAAGCGGATACAGGGACAAGACCAACCTGGCAGGACATCGCACCGAGGAGCGCCACCTATAAGTCATACTGGGCCCAATGGGACTCGCCGAAAATCAGAGAGGGCGTGCTGTTCCAGTTATGGGAATCGCCCGATGGGAAGAAGTAGAGACAGCAGTTGGTACTTCCCCGAAATAAGTTCCCGTAGGTCTTGGGGGAAGTGCAAGCTGGTTCTTCAGGAGGACACCTGGGAGCAAACCCAAGGTTCGACAAACTTCAACAGCCCTGACAATGACCGTACCAGCTGGTGGACTAACGACATGGGCTACCGCATCCAGAAGTTGCCACATGGGAAGATGCTGGTGGCATACTTGGATCGTCTGGCCCACTACGATGGAGCTGTTCGGGACGACCCGTCTTGAGGAGAGAGCAGTATCACGGTAACAGGCATAAAAGTTTCGGCACAAATAAGAAAACATCGGCGGATAAAGTTTCATGGTAATAATGAGCCTTGCTAAGCAGTTAACGATAGCACGTTTATTGTAAGCAGATAGCACCGGTAACGCAGATAGGTGAGATAAAAGACCTGCCGGCCCAGACGTTTCCGGAAGGTGATGTAATATTCGGATTACGTCATTAGATGCCTTTTTAATTCTAGAAAAATCTAGTGAATGTACAGAACGGTTTGGAATTCATGTATAGGTGAATAAGAAGCAGCCATGGCTAGTGAAGAGTCAGTTGGTTAACAAAAGTGTTGTTGTAACGACAGCTAATGTAATCAGCTGTCACAGTTTGTTATTGTCATCGACCTTGGAAGGTTGTGTTATTATGTGATGTAATGTTGTTACGTGAGAATTAAACAGTGTATCTCTATGGAAATAAAGGGGATTTTTCTTTTCTGTAACTTGACCTTTTAATTCTACGAACCCACAGTATTCTTCAATAATTTTCATGAATGTAATGCCACAGTAATCAAATTTAAGCTATATGTAAGCAGCATAACTACATTTTGTAAGAATACTAGGTAAATGTCTCTGCTTCCGGAGGATAACTTAAATAGATAGAAAGCCATCTATGGGCAGCAAAGTTCGGTAAGAGTTACATTTTTTGTGGACCAAAACAGATCCATTGTATGAGTAATTAAGGCAGTTAATAGATTTCGCATGTAGTATATGGTCACTGATGTAGGTTAGATTATTGAATCTTCCTGACTTCTCAGTATATTGTTTCACAAAACCATATTCTCTATTTACTTCAACTTTAAATTAAATGCTTTTAAAGTACATGTACAAGAGGTACATATACAGGAGACTCAAGTGGTAGTTAAATGTTTAATAAGCGGGTTATGAGTCATTTTCCATGTTATTCCCACGTGATTACAAGTAATACAACAGTGGATGTTGGGACTGTAAGAATATTAAGGGATTATTAAGTAGAAATCAAAGCTAAAGAGTATCTCGTAAATCTTTATTATAATTGTCATAAATTCTTGAGGTATATATCTGCATTCCCTGTGCTGTAAGACTTTGTTTATCTCTTAGATCTACTAGTTATGTTAAACCATTCAGAAGTGAGGCAGAATGAAGGCAACTTGACAGGTAGTTGTCAAAAAAATTCTACAATATATTTCTCTACTCATGAAAATATATTTTACCTATGATATTTTTGTCAAATTGTTGGATATATTGTAAACAAAATGGTCAACTTTGTTGAGTAAAGATAATTTCTGTAGATGTGATAGCTATATCCTTGTAAAGTACCAGTCGCACCTAAACTGCTATCTTTTATATATTCAGGGTGTCGTTTGCGACCTCACGCAGAACACCCGCTTCTTCATAATTTTGCTATCGACAAAACAGAACATTTACTATAGGACGCTGTAGGTCTTGTACAAATAACTGTAAATGTTTTCATGATTGCCGCAAGTAAGCTATTTGTTGGTTTATCTATACAATACTTAAAAAAATTCAAACAAATATTCAAGTCGGTCATCTAAGAGAAATGCTCTCCTAGGTAAGGAGCCTTTAGTTTCAAAAGCTTTGTTGACAATATTATTATAATTCTTGTGAAAAATTTTATTAATATAATGTCAAAATGGTGAAATGTTCACAATAATACAATGAAACTGTATTTGAGATTTTAGCTTTGAATCGTATATACAAAACACTTGACTAGCGGATTTCTAAGGAAGGTTTTCAGCTGCTCTGGTGTAACATAACAGTTCTGGCTTATTTTTGAAGTGATTGTGATAAATATTGTCCACGAAACGACAGAGCTGTAAGATTTTTCATGTATTAAAATCATATTTAAATCCATAATTATTCCATAGCCGAGTATTTCTTAAGGTAAACAGTTGAATGCTTCCGACGCTTTTGGAACATTTGTGAATTGAAAGCAAAAAGTACATTTAAATACATAAGTAATGGAATGTAATCTAATCAGAGGAATATATAAGCTGTTTTAACCAACTTTTGCTTTATGTTACATACTTACAGCAAATGAAGGATTTCAGCGTAAATACACGCTTCGAGGGGCCTAGAAAAAGTCTGTGTTTGTGAAAAGAGTAATTCCAAAACAAAGTTGCTAAATTTTATATTTCAGTTTAGCATCTTATAAGTATATGACATGCAATAATTTGTACACAATTACCCCAAACTAACGTAATCATGATAAAGCTTCATATAAATTTAATTGTTTATAAATGGTTAAAATAGTTGTACTAAAATGGTATATATTTTATATAATTTAATGACAGATGGGTATATTCGGGAATGTTGCTAGAAGTTCTGTTTGTAGTGAACATGTTTTCTATTACTGGTAAACCGTAAGAGATATAAATATAGAATAATTAAACCTCACAGTTGAATAAGGACTTTGTAGAATAGTAAATTCCATTGTAAATGTGTAAGGCAACACTTTCTACAAATATCGTCAACTCTCCATTGTTAAGGACAATACTCCTGTTCCACCTCGTCTTCCTATAGTTCTATAAACAGATGTTTATATTTCTATGACTTTAATGGAATACGACAGTTATCAGTTGTTTACAAATGACTTTTCTAGTTTTGCTCAATTTATTAGTATCTTTTGTTTCAACGAAAGTGTTTATTTCCTTCCTGATTTCTTCTTTTCTAATACGATCTTGTCTTTAAATCATTTTACTGCTCGGAGTTATTTCATTTCTGTCGCTTTTATTTGACTGCAGTCTTTTGTCTCCTGGTCATAGAGTAGAACCTCAACATTTGTAACGTTTCCGGGTTTTTCTTTGCGAGGTTGGAGCTATTATTGAAAGCCTAAGTTCAAATTTACTTTTTTAAAACTTACCTCTTCGTTATTTGTTTTAAAGGTTACATTTAAAATCAAGTAATTAAATTTTCTCACCTATTCCAAGACGTTATTGTTTAAGACTGTCTTCCATGTCTTACTTCGGTTTCCAATAAATGCCACGATCTTCGACCTTTTTGCTGTTATATTTATATCATAATTCCGGATCAGTCTCTCTAACCTGTGCACACTTCTTTGTAGATTATCCTCTCTGCCTTGTATTATTAAGTAATATGCATAGAGTGGCATATTTAATGTATTATTATATTTTTATTTATTCCTGCTGGTATTTGTATTTTAATTTTCTTACAATATGGTCCATATAACTGGTAAACACTGAAGATAAACGAGATTCTTGTTTTAAGCATCGTTAATCTCATTTTGTGATAAACGTCCATTTCTAAAACCGTTTTTGTTTCCTGAACTATTTTTGACACACACTTGTGTCCAAAAGTTACGTGTAATTCAGTGTTTTATTCCCAAACTGTCAGAATTGTCTAAAAGTTAAAGATAATGAAGTATATTGTTACCAATGCGGCACACATGATCGGGATTGCAATAAGAGTGAGAAATGGCAGACAGTGTTGGCCTCAGGCCACAGCTTTGCAGAAGTACAAAATCTGACGATCACTTCCACTATGACAATGGTGGTTCTCAGTGGCTAAAATAGGGTGTGGTGACCGGTCGTGGCTAAACAGGCCTCACAGCACCATGACATGATCGCTATAGCGTGGTTTAAGGCCTCTGAAGGCATCAGTGGCATGATAACCATAGACAAAGTCAAAGCTCGTTACCTAAACAGGATTCTAGGTATTGCTAAGACAGCACACTCAAGACTAAGATATGTATTAACCATTGATGACAATTTTTTTTAATTTACGTCCGCCCTAATTTTAAGTTATATAGGACGGCGAATGAATTGGGTGATATGATGCTCAAATGAGTCCAGGGTCCTTGGAGCTTGGAGTTACCCGGGATTCGTCTTGAAGGATAAAAGAAAACCCCGGATAAAAAACGTATCTATGTAACTCACATCAAAATGCAGTTTTGACTGCCAAATACCAAGCCGTTCGAGATGTACTTCAAACTTTCTTCGAGAAGTACAGAGCCATCTGGCCCGAAATCTGCTCCACAGACGATTGGGAAGAAGCAAACTACGACCTACGTCACACCGTATAGCGTTACGCCACGTATGGGTTTTACCATAGACTCTACCAAAACAAGGTTTTTTACAAGCGAAACGCAGATTGTGTTCGTAACATTGTAACGGATATCAAGCAAAAAAATGTAAAATAAGGCAAACATCGATTATAAATCTGGTTTTGGAGTAGTTACTCATTTGTTATTTCTCTTTGCACATGGTGCGTTTTTCTAAATGATACTTGAATCCGTTTGCGAAATTTCACGACAATATGAAAACAATGATGAAGTTATTTGAAATTTACCTATGAAAAACGAAGTTGAAGGGCTCAAGTTTATACTAAGTTTAGGATACTTCCCCTCACAAAAACAAATATGTGTTCGGTTGCTGTTGTTTAAATATATGCACCAGATACTTTTCCCACTTAATCCTGAAGAATCAACTAATTATAAACAATAACCCGTCAACACAATTATAATTTGCTATAAAACGTTGTGATTAATTAGAAATCTCATACTGCAGGATAATCTATAGCTTACAGAGCCATCTATGGACAGCAAGGAGAGGCCCGTCAGAGCATTCTTTATTCTATTGCTTGTCAACCAAAGCATTTGTTGCAATATACAACCCAGATAACTAAAATGACGTGATGTCCTATATCTTATATATTTACGGGTTAGGTTAATGTATTACTTACACGGCTTTCTTAACCCAGTCCTCTACAAAGCCTTACTTTTCTATTTGCTACAAGTTTATGTAAACGTTTATACAAACAGATTAATTACATAATTCGTTGTATATACAAGAGTGATATAGCAGACTCAAGTGTTAGCTAACATGTCGCTCGCCATATCCCTTCTTTCAAGTTTGTTGCTATTCCCATGAATTACGAGTAACAGGAGAACGAAGCTTAGGATCTTAAATAGCAAAAGGTATCTCGGATTTCGATAACGAAATCAAATAATTGACATACGTTAATGCTTTTACATTATCTTCATTTATTTAATACTAAGATTTTCTTTATAAATAATGACTTAACAGGTAACAAATATCATACAAAAGTCATTCAGAATAATTAGGACCACCCAGTTCGTTAAAAAAGTGCGAGAAATATATTTTTGAATGAAGGAATTATATCAGACATATGGTATTTAGATAATAACGTTAGAAACTCTTTACAGAAAAGAACAAAGTACTCTTACTACTTTTTTAATGTAGAGGATAGTTTACGCAGTTTGGTATAATTGCATTTTTGGAAGATAGTTGGTTATGTAGCGACTGTGTTTTATTTATTCGAAATATTGTTTGTGTGTCATGCAGTCACATACAATTTGTGTGCTTATAGTTCCGGTATAGTCCACTAGACAGCGTTGTAGATCACAGGAAAATAAAACTTAGGTAAATAAATGTTATGTCCTTAGTGATTTAAGACACGCAGTCTGTCTCTCTATCCGAATGTAATTAACTTGCCTCAATAACAGGAACTAATATCCTCAATAATATCCTGTATTAACCCTTATTAATATATCACTGTAACGTAATTATTAATATTGAAGTTTGTAGGAAAGACCATTTGGCGGGAACTCGTAGTACGTATTGACACCACCACAACGTGCGGGCAGCACTGCAGCAGCTAATATAGACTTTCACCGTCATAACATACATCACCTTCATCCTACAAAATTCAATTCAAATCCTACCTGCGGTAAAACCCTAACGGGTGGGCACGCAGCAGAAACCTTCTGTCTGTATACGGCCAGCCAGCACGAGCGAGCGAGCATCAGATACAGAGCTACAAAACAGCAAACTTATGTAATATGTATATCTTAAATGATGGTTTCAATAAATAATTATTGTTTGAACCAGTTATTTAAGTTGGGTTATGCTTCTAAGAAAACTCTAGCAACAAAATCAACTTTTTCAGCAGCAATTACAACAGCAAACGCTTGCTTCACAGAACCGTTACAATTACAGGTCAGTGTAACAGTGAACCGCTCTGGTTCGTTCTAGCAGAAGCCCAGGTCAGTGTCGCTGACATAACACAAGATGACATATATAGTTTCGAAGTTTGACAGTCGATTTGCCGCAGAGTTAGAGGATATCATCATCAATCCTCCAGTTCAGGATGCGTGTTTACATTTAAGAACTGAACTCGTCCGTCGACTATCACTCTCTGACGGACAGAGAGTGTAGCAAATCCTCATGGAAAAAGAACTTGGGGACAGAAAACTTTGCAAGTTCTTTCACCATCTCCGCTCTTTAGTCAAAGCTGTACAGAACCAGGACAAACTCCCGAGGCAGTTATGGATCAAGCGTCTTCCTACAGGCAAGTACAGGATATTCTACAAACACAAAGGGAAATCCCGTTGGACAAAGTCGTCACCTTGGCAGACAAAACACTGGAAGTGGCATCACCAACCCATGCTATAAATTCGGAAAATCAAAACATTGAAATAGGCGAGCTTATTTGTTTTTGGAACAACTAACTCTACAGATGGCTGCTTTACCATCATCGGTTCGGTCTCGATCATGTTGACGAGGTCATCAGCATCGCTCACACAACAGGCGGACACCAACTACTACTAACTGGTTTTTAAATTATCACTCTTTGAATCTTATACATATATGAAATACTTGGTAATACACAGTGTATCTATAAGTTGGAATTAACTATTCGTGCTACAAAAATATAATTATTTGTAAAAAAAAATTTCACTTATCTTTGAATAAATTGATATAAATTTAATATAAGATCGCGATTTCGTACAGTTTTGTTCACATCGTCAGTTACACAATCTTGTTGTCAACGTTACGGTCACCAGAGGTCACTACATAACAGCCAGAATCACCAAGCTCTGAAAATAAAATAAACCGAAAGATAAAATCAATTGTTAGTATTACCATTAGGAGTTTCTCTATAGGATGCTCTAATTGGGTCTTATGTGTTGACATACAAAGGCAATGAAATGACAATGCTAGCACATAGCGATCACGTCTTAAAATAGTTGGCAAACGGTTAAGTCCAATGTATTTTCTTTCCACCTACTAGTAGATATATATCTGATCTTTTAAAAGTATTGGTTTGTCTCATAAATTCGTTCGATTCTTGTTACGTGTTTACTACAATGAACGCCTTCACTGTATGCCAGCATCACAACTACGGCAACGAAGTTGCCTAATTATCTAGGGGTAATCTGTTTATATACGCAAGGTCATCGAAAGTAAGCAAGACAATGAACTTTTCAAAACAAACTTTATTTTGTGCAGTATGCACCATTACTATCAATAACATATTTCCATTTCTCAGGAAGCTTATCAACTCCATTTTTCCAAAATCTTGCAGTTTTCTGGTTGACGAACTCTTCTACGGCAGTCTGCAATCCTCCAAGGAAGTAAGGCGTTTGCCATTAAGGAAGTTTTGCAGGGATTGGAATAAATGATAGTCGGATGGGGCAATGTCTGGAGAGTAAGGCGGGTGTGGTAACACATCCCAGTCGAAATCCCATAATCTCTGACGAGTTACCATAAAAGTTTGTGGTTTGGCATTGTCTTGATGAAAGACGGCTCCACCATTGCATGCTAATTCTGGCCTTTTCTCTCCTAGGGCAACCTTCAGACGATCCAACTGAGAACAGTATTTCTCTGAATTGATGGTCTCCACAGTAGGAAGAAATTCGTAATAAATAATTCCTTTCCAGTCCTACCAAATGCACAGCATAATCTTCTCAGAATGAAGCCCTGGTTTAGGAATTGAAAGTGGTGGTTCCCCTTTCTTACGCCATGACTTTCTCTTTCGGATGTTGTTGTACAGAATCCACTTTTCGTCTCCTCTAACCAGCTGTTTCAGAAAGGGGCAGTTTAATTGCGTCTTATCAATGGGTCCCAGATGGAAACGCGCTGAACTAAATTTTGTTCACTCAGTTCGTGCGGAACCCATATATCCCGTAGATTTACGTAACCAAGTTTCCTTAGGTGCCTGGCTACAGTTGCATGAGATAAGTTTAGCTCCTGACCTACCTCCCGAGTTGTAATTCTGGGGTTGTTCGTAATCATGTCCTTTATCCTTTCCTCATCCTTAACCACAGATCGTCCAGAATGAGGTTTGTCTTTCACAGAAAAGTTCCCAGCTCGAAATGGAGTAAACTAATTTTGACATGTCCGATTCGTCACTGCATCTTCTCCGTAAACAGCATAAATTTTCCGTTGAGTTTGTGAGGCGGTTTTAACTTTACGGTAATAAAACAGCATTAAATGTCGAAAATGTTCCTCTTGCCCTCCATATTAACATTCACAAGTTACAACTCCACACTGTTGCATCCACAAACTCGTACTGAAGTTTGGTTCCCAATTCTTACATGAGTTGGCCTATTTACCTTTGGCCATGAGGTCGCTGTGGCTTGTGTTCATAGCATTCTTTTCAATTATTGTGTTTGTAAACAAACCCCATATTCTTAGGCAACTTCTTTGACGTAAAAGTAATGTGGGCATCCAGTGTTCTCAGGAGTTTTTAGTCGTAAACACGTAACAAGAATCAAACGAATTTATGAGACAATCCGATACATCTATCAGTCAGTAAACCTGGCTGTAAGAAATATAAATAATAACGGAGACTTGACAACATGGAAGTTAAGTTAATTTCTGTGTACTGATGGACAGGAAGTAAATGAATTAATAAGGCACAGCAACAATAATTTGTTGAAGAATGAGTTGAGCAGATCCTGTGAGTGGAATTCGTATACATTTTGAAAATCATGGTTTGTAGTGTAAGACTGAGTTGGACTCCTGTAAACTTACAAACGTCTATTGCTCTGTCTGCCTCATATAAATGTTAACTTACTGGTACTTTGTTATATACAAGGAGATTATGAATATAAAGTGTTAGATTTGGAGTGATTTTCAAATGCTTTAATGTATATAATATTCCATACGCTTGCACGGCTAACATATATAAAAGTGAATAACAATTTCATTATAGTTCTGGTAATTTCTGACAAATAATAACTAATATTAAGGAAATTTTGTGTTTTAGCAGTTTTACATTCTTGTGCAGTAGCAGTTTATCTCCTGCTGTTTACCAGTGACTGCAATCCAAATGTAGAGCATTTCTGAAGATATTGTTAGAAAACTTACATAGGAATAGGTTTCATTCGATTTCAAACATTGTAGTGTAAACAATAAGGTCATTTTTATAGAAAACTAGAATTTACAACATTTAAACAGTAGCTTAAGTGGAAGATCTGTCTTTAAAATCTTTGTCCAATTCCTGCAAAGATGAAAGCTATTTTGCTTTTAGTCAATGCTGTTGCCAGTCTTACAAAACCTTTTTCTACAAATTACTTTTCTTTTTATTCATTGTATACACAACATAATTCCAGTCAATTCACGATATCGAATTTAAGAGTGGAATGTAGTACTTCATTTGGTTAATGTATGTACCAGGTAGGGTTCAAGGGTGGAACAAAACTTAAAATATATTAGCAAAAAACTATAGTACGTCATATTTGACAACGGCACTGTTCTCAAATGTGAGAGAAATGTTGAAAAGGCTTAACTAAACGTGTCACAAAAGCCAATTAATTTTGAATGGTATGGCACAGGTAATATTGAGGAGAAGGTACTTCCCAGATTGGATGCAAGTTCAAACCATCATGCAGATTCATCAAAATGAATGTAAACCATATCAATAAAACCATAAAATAAGGTTCAGGTTCAGGTTATTTTCAGTTTCATGGCCTGCTGTCGGTACAAAGGAGCCCGGCCTACAGGCTAAAATTTTCATTGAGGTTATATTTTGGGAACTAAATGCTTATTGTCTACGTGGATATATATAAAACCCATACGGTGACCTTTCTTAGCCCACCGAGAACAGTTTTATTATGTTAGTGTCCTACAGTGTCCTCTTTTGTTTTGTACAGTATTTACAAGCGCTTATTTTGCAACTTTATTTACACACACACACACACACACACACATACACACACACTTCACAATTTACACAGCTCCATGCGGCAGCGTGCCGCTATCTCCTGGGCTACTTTGGCGTCGGCCTCTGCATATTGTTGCATACCAGGATTGTAAGGGGGAGGAAAGACTTACAAACCTAATCTACAACTGGGGGTGTAGCTATTGAAATGGTAGAATAAAGGAAACATCTAAGTCAAACTAAACTGAATAACTCTATTTCAAGGAAGCCTAGCATTTATACAGGGCACTCCCTGAATCTGGAAGAGATCAGGGGCGCTTTGGTACTATTTAAATACATGATAACATGATGTAACTTTACCTTGGCGATCTGTTGTTTGTATGGCTTGGCTGTCAAAAGATGTATGATCCGCTAAGACCTGCTGGCTATCTTACTCGTAGTAGCACTTTTAAATAAACTTTTGTTAATTCTCACGGAGACCAACATAAAGTCCCCTCTGACATTTCTGCGACGTTTCTCCCTCGAGGGCTAACTCAACCAGGCTTAAATAGGGGTCCTACCAAAAAAGTCAATTCAGCGATTCCCACTCTAACTGTTAATTTTGCACCAGACCGTTTACATCATTGAGAGAATGTTTAAGCCTGTTTCCTACTTAACCATTATTCCTCTTGATCAGCAGAACCAGTCTAGGGCACCTGTAAATTATTTCCTTAAGCCAACATTCCAAAGTGCATATTTTGCCGGTCAGCAGAATTTACGCTTGATCATAACATTGTGTCAGACTCACTACATGTTACAGAATAATGATTACCGAAATTTCCAAATCTAGCTCAGCCTATACATCCCCATCGCCTAGAGTTTGCTGCTCTCAGCAAATCCAAATGACTGGTAACATTTATGAGATACAAATTTTTAAATACATAAAATAATATTTTACACTTACAAAAATGTTGTACTGGGCACATAGGCAATAGAGCATACTTGCCAGGTGGAAAAATACAAACATTTACATGTACATATTTTTTTTTTGAAAAGTCATAAGTGTAACACCTGAAAAAGAAAATCAGAGGTCAGGAAATGGAGATGAGTTGATGCGGATTGGTTTCGAAGTATCCCACGCTGAATGAAGTCCATAGTTCCATAGAAACACACTGTTCCACCACTATGAGTTTATAGTTTTGGGAGACACTTCACAACACTTGGTCACTGAACGGTTAAAATTACTGCTTTAAGTTTGTCTAACAAGGCCCTAGCTGTCACAAGTAATGTAAACTTCAAAGAGAAAAAAGTTTAATGTGCTTCCTGCTCCAGTTTGATAGTCTGTTCTTAGTCTTTTAACACAGGGAAGCTGATGAAGAACCTCGGTTGTGGCTTGCTTTTTATATGATATCGTGTTCAAGCGTACGGTGCTCTTTGGTATTGCTTGGTAAAGTCTGTACTGAAGAGCCAATGAAAGGTTCGAAAGTGGAGTTTATGGACTTTAGAATAGTCCGCTTAGCTTACACTCGCCTACCTCAGCTGGGTCTGAGTTCTTGCAGGTGAGTCAATGAGAACACGAAAGAGTGACTTATAAGTTATTGTACTTGAGCCACTGTAAAAGTTTGCTGGGTAGAGTTTCTTTGGATTTTGCCCAGGGTTTCACAGCGAAAGCCATGAGTCCATGAAGTTGAGGAGGTCCTCTGGAAATATTAAGTGCCTTTCCAGACGAGAGTAGTCTTGGTTGCCACTCCTAATGTGATACTTGGTCATCTGGGTTGCTTTGGTTCTCCCAAGAAAGAGTAACTGCTATGTCCCTGGTATCTCCTCTGGTTTCTCCTTATGATGGTGGTGTTTCCTGATGCTTCGATGTGTTCGTTCATCCATGCCGCAGCTAAAAAGCAAATGATCCAGAGTTAGGATTTATGCATAAATTGGCAATTAGAACCTCCCGCCAAGTTCGTAAATTATCAGCTTTTCCATACATTCCTGACAAACAAAGAAGTTTAAGTGTAGGAGATTTAACAGAATCTTCCCCGGATATACAAAGTCATCCAACCCCCTCAGAAGCATTCTCTAGGTCCGTATTAATGATCAAATCATGAATCCTTCGGTTCCTCAGAACAGTTCCATAACTAACGAGGACATAAGCATTAAACCTGCATTACCTGTCGAAATGCCGTATGCACGCCTTGACGTTGACCCTGGCGTTTTTGAAGGCAGACTCGGACAAGACATTTTTTCTTGCCTCTACAATTTCGACACAGGTTCCACAGCTATTGGGTGGACTGAACACGCAAAAGCACAATATTTACCGTGTTACCTATGTGGCGCTGCAGCTACTTGGTTTAAAACATTTACTCCCCGACATACACAATATACCTGGACAGATTTAAAGTCCACCTTACAGCAAGATTTTATGCCAGCAGCATACGAAGACGTGGTAGAATGTCGCCTGAGGCAAAGAATGCAAGATTTGGCCGAGCCTGCAGAACAGTATATCTATGATGTTATAGCCCTATGTGATCAAGTGAACCCCAATATGACAGAGAGAGAACGCTTACGTCATGTTACTCGCGGGCTTAAACCGTCCTTACTGGAGCAAGTGCTCCCTGCAAACCCACAGACTGTAAATGACCTAATCACATTTGTCGGTAGGATAGAAACAGCTAGATATCTGGCAGAACAACGTGTTGACTTAATACACAGACCAACATCGAGGCCTGTTTCAGCCATTAACGATACGAATGCATCAGATCCCATTGACACGTTGATTGAAGCCGTACAAACATTACAAAAACAAATACAAAGACTTCAATTTTCACACAATGACAGACATAGTACATCACCTCGTGTGTCAGGGTCAATGGCCCCTGGACACGTTCGTGGTATTAACTTTGGTAATCTCTTTACATGTGGCTCTTACAAAATACGCGGACCTAATTTTTAAGGGAGACCCCCAAATGCTAAACAAAATATCAGCTGGCAAATAAACAGTAGAACAGCTGATGGACGACCTGCTTGTTTTGCATGCCACCGACAAGGTCATACAGCGATAAATTGCATACTTAGACAAAGTCCCCCAAACGGGCAAGGGGCGCCACGGCATTAGTCAGTGGCACCTATAACAACTAATATTCCAGATTTTACAGTTGCACATATTCGGCCTATGAATGTCCTTACGACTCAGCGTATTACAGCGAACAACCAACCGGTTAGCATATTGTTTGACACCGGCAGTGCCGTTAGCATAGTGCGTGAATGCTTGGTAACGTCACTCGTATTTCCAATATCTAATAGTTTGCTCTTACGCACAGCAGACAACAAATTACTAGACGTTGGTCATTCGACCCAGTTTCAGTTTCAACTTGCCGGAGTACAATTTACAGAAGAATTACTAGTGGCACGAGAGTTTGCTCACGACCTTCTGTTAGGAATGCACTTTTTAAAGGAATATCAAGCTCTTATTAATTTAGCTTCTTATGATATAACTCTTAAGACATCTGACGATAGCACAGTAAATATACACTGTGGCGAGAAACAAAACTGTCACTTGGCTCAGATTACAATTGAACCAGAACAGGACCCTGACACTGTACCTAAGGCACATTGTACACAGGACACTCGTATACCTCCTTTCACTTCCATGAACGTACCAGTAAAAATTAATCTTGATAAACCAGGACAAATTTTGTTAGAACCCAAGACTCGGTTATGCATAAGAAATGTTTACAAATTTCACCTATCTTATTTGATAATGTAGGACAATGTTCACTACCAGTACATAACAATACTGCTGAATCAAAAGTTATTTTTCCTAGAACAACCCTTGCCAATGCTTATGAAGCAGCCCTTATACAGGCTTCTAATTGGTCTTCTACAGATTCCCAACCCATCGAGCTTAAAAACGCTAAATTTAACATTAATTCACAACTCACTTTCGAACAGAAATCTCAAATGACTAGTTTATTACTGTTATACCGGTATGCCTTTGCTACAAATTTGCAAGAATTAGGTCAAACAGATATAGGAGAATTTAAAATAGAAGTCACAGATGAAACACCCATAAAACAAAAACCATATCGTGTATCTCATAGATTCCCAAATTAAGGAAATGCTAGATGCCGGTATTATTCGCGGATCCCATAGTCCCTCGAGTACACCCGTGGTCTTAGTTAAAAAGAAAAGTGGTGAAATGAGATTTTGTATAGATTATCGGAAGCTTAATGCAGTTACAAAAACAACTTCCTATCCCCTACCCCTCATAGATGATTTGCTTAGTTACTTAGGCAACTGAAAATGGTATTGCAGTTTGGATTTGTTAAGCGCATATTTTCAAGTTCCTATTGATGAGAAAAGCAAGAAGTATACAAGCTTCGTTACAAGTTCTTCCCAATATGAGTTTAACAGACTAAGCTTTGGACTTGCTAATGCCCCTAGGTTTTTCTCAGAAATTTCTGGTAAATTATTGGGTGATCTGTGTTATAAAAAAGCTTTAGTCTATTTAGATGACATTGGTGTTTTCGCTCCAACATTTCATGAATTATTAACAAATTTAGAAGAAGTCTTTCGTCAACTATGCACACATAGCTTCAAACTAACACCAGAAAAATGCTTCTTTTGGTATGTCAAAAATAAAATTATCAGGCTTTGAGGTATCCGCTAAGGGTAAAGAACCAGACAATGATAAATTACGAACTATACAAAATTTTCCAGTCCCTAAGACTATTCGTGACGTTAGAAAAAGTACTTGGTTTATTTAGCTTCTATAGACGTTTTGTCCCGAATTTTGCCTCTATTGCCTCATCCCTTCATGAACTAACTTGAAAAACCAAAGATTTTGAATAGACAGCAACGCAACAAGACTCATTCGATAAATTAAAGCAGTTACTAATAACTGCCCAGTACTATCTCACTACCAACCTGGAGCCTATTCAGAAATTCATACTGATGCCCCTACGTCAGGAATTGGTTGCGCTCTATTGCAACGCATAGATGGCGAATTGCATCGAATTGCTTACTGTTCACGTTCTCTAGACAAACATGGAAAAATTACAGTATCTCGGAACTAGAATTGCTAGCTATTGTATACGGCCTAACACACTTTAGACCATATATTTATGGCTTCCCCGTCAATGTCGTAAGTGATCATCATGCTCTTTGCTATCTTCGTAATTTAAAAGACATCACAGGAAGACTAGCACGTTGGGCTTTAAAACTCTAGGAATATGATTATTCCATCATTTATAAATCGGGTGCAGGACACGCGGACGCAGACGCTCTTTCCCGTTTTCCAGTGGATAAACCCAACCCCTATTTAGTGGAACAATTGGATGACTTGCCAACTTGTCTATTAACACCAGTTCAAGTAGTAAATGAACAAAGAGCTGATGCCAAGTTGCTACTCCTAATAACTACGTTGGAAAATCACCAATCCGGCTCACCTAGATTAAAACGACAGGCAAAAACCTATACTTTAAAATCAGGAGTACTGCACCGCAAAAATGCAGGAAGTTCAGGTCATTCCTGATCAGCTGAAACACGAAATCCTAATTTCGTGTCACTCAGTTCCTCTGTCAGGACACATGGGATTCCAGAAAACTTTTACAAAAATCCATTCCAGATATTACTGGCTTGGGATGAACGAAGACATTGAAAAATACGTCCGCACATGCCAATCTTGCCAAGGTCGAAAAGGGCTGACAAATGATAAACCAGCTGGTCTTTTACAGCCAATTTCCGTTATTAATGTCTCAGAGCGCTGGGGCATTGACCTCATCGGTCCGATTCATCGTTCCAAACACGGTAACACTGTGATTGTTCTAGCAACTGAATACCTTACAAAATGGGTAGAAGCTCGTGCTATTCCTAAAGGTTCTGGAGAGCACGTAGCTAAATTTGTGTTAGAACAAATTATCTGTCGGCACGGTTCCCCTGCCGAGCTCTTATCTGATAGAGGTGCTGTGTTTCTAAGTGATGTAATGAAACCCCTCTTAAAGACCCTGGGCGGGCACCCGTCATTTACCACAGCCTATCACCCAGCTTGCAACGGACTTACAGAACGTGCTAACCAGACTGTAATCAATATGCTGTCACATTACGTTTCAACTGATCAAAAGGACTGGGCACGGCACTTCCACATGTTACCTTTGCTTATAATACGAGTAAATAAGAAACTACAGGAAAGTCACCCTTCTTCCTCTTGTATGGACGCAATCCCACCCTTCCCAATGAAGTTCAACTAAAATACACGACGGACAACCCCTTTGTCCAAACTACACAAAAGCACATTCAGATAGCTCGCCAACTAGCTAAGGATAGAATCAGGCAAAAACAAATTAAGTACAAAAAATTATTTGACAGAATAATACGCAGCATTAAATTTCAACCCGGACAATTAGTAAAAGTATTCACCTCAACGAGAATGAAAGGCAAAACGACCAAACTGCTACACCGTAATCACGAGCCGTTTCGCATTGTGGAACAAACAACTCCCGTAAACTATCGCATTAAACATGTTACTGGTCGAAAGAAATATGATAGTATCATACACGTATCAAGACTACATCCCTATTTTGCACCTTAATAATTTATTGATATATTTATTTATAGAGTACCTGTCCAATTTCATTACAATTAATTTAAGATTGAGCAAGCAGTATTACACACTATATGATTAGAATGGAAGCTAACCAGGGAAGAAAAAAAGAAACAAACGAATGTTTTCAGTTCTGTCTATCTCTATCTTTCTCCCCTCCCATGTGTTCAAATGTTCTTTTTTCTGTTCTCCTATTTTCTTTCTCCTAGATAGGTCACCACAAAAAAATCCAATATAGCTTCCCACTACTTTTGCAATATTTTGTATAAATTCTCGTTCAATATGATGATCTTATTATTAATCTGAATTTCTTAAAGTCATAACAATCCACACAACTTTTTTTATTCTTAAAATATATTCTGAGAAGCAAAGACACGTTACACAAATTTCTTACACTAATTTAACGCATTTATTCCTATCAGTATCCCGTAATATTTTAAACAAATTCCCTTCAAAAATGTTATAATAATTCAACAAACAAAAAAGAACAACAGAAGCAATTACTACTGTGTTCCGAACAACAAATACCATTATAACATTATAACTGGAATATTTTCAAGTTTCTTTCCAGTTCTTAAAAATCCTCAACACTAAATGTATTATTTTAATAACACCAACTTTAAGCCTTCATGATAAAATTTACAAAATAAAATTACATGTGAAGTTAACATAAGTTCCTTTCATTCCAATGTTCATTCCAATTTTAAGTAAACAATGACTCTCTTCTTACGTCTTCGTATTTACAGCTAATTAGATAATATTAAACACTGTTTATGAATATGCTAAGCCCATAAAGTCACCGATGATGACACATCCGGTTTCAAAATTTTAATTTCGCTACAAACAAAATAATACTCCATATTTGGCATATTATCTCGCTTGTTTTTGCTAATATAATCTCTCCGAACCCAAAATAATATTTAACCTTCTCTAAATCACACCTAATTAATTAGTGACGATTCTATTTCAATTTGAAACTTCAGTGCAAATTATATATTTGTTTCTATTTGCTTTACTCACCTTTCCCACGGCTAACAGCTAATCCATTTATAAACTCGCACCTTCATACGTTTTCCGAATACCTTTTTATTCCGATTATACACTTCTACCTTTTGCTTGAGCTAACTTTCACTATACCCAAACAACTATAATTTCCACCCGGCAACTAAAATGCATTTCCTTCCAAATAACACATATATACTTCTTCTTTGACGTTACCTATTTAACGACTTTTCCGTATAAAATTTTAACTAAATTACGCGATGCATAAAACATTATTTATTCTCTACATCCCAGAAAGACAGCGCAAAACGTAATGGCATTAGTTCTTTGTATCAGCGTCAATCTGTGTGATATTGCTGATTTGTTTATTCCCACACCGTCTACTGCAGACTTCAGCTTAGCACGTCCGGTGCGACGAATGTATACGTCTTAGCAAGCTAACATGACCAGCTTAGACAATGGACTTAGTAAATTCTTCCTTTCTACTGTTCCTGAATCTACCTGATATCAATAACTAATCATTGTTAGGCATGTTTTTATGTCTTAATGTTAAAAAATAAATTATCGCTGCTTAAAGAGGAAGCTTGCACAAGCTGGGTTATTTAGCGCAGTGGCGTATTACCGATTACGTCCATTCATTATTTCACGAAAATCACCCCCTTAAATGGGATTATTTTTACATAGGCTTAAGTATAACTATCATCTGTCTTCTTCTCCTCTTAACGAAATTCCAACCTCTAACGCCAAGTCTTAATACTTTTTTTTTCTTCTCTCTAATTCTATTTCTACCTACTAGACCAAAAATCCTTGAAGGTCGAGCCTTGATGCCCTACTTGCTTAATTCTGCATTCCTTTAAATGACCTCAACTTTCTCCGAACCATTTTTGCACTGTCGCCCCGTCACAATACATAAGTGATCACATTCTCATATGGTTCCCTTACCTTAGTCTTTGAAGCCCATGGCCGGCGCCGGAGCGGTGGATATGACCTGGTTGCACAGCGCAATCTACAAAACGATGAAAAAAACACACACAATAAAATCCTTCGGCTATTATGTAAACTACCTCATCAGGATTCAATTGTAATACTCACTAAGAGTTCACACGGCCGACTCCTTAACGCCGGGAATACCTGCTGTGTCAAGTATTCCTCTGCCGTGGCGATACTCGGATGTGACATCCTAATAATTCGCCACAACGGCAGAAGATCTTGGAACTCGCGCAGGGGCTGTAATATTGGGTCGTCTAATCCCCGGGTATCATACGCGTGGACAACCCCAGAGATTAAGTCCTGCAACTCATCTAATTCTAGTGACATCCCGGGCCGTCGCTAGTTCTCAACTAATCTCTACCCATATTATTCAAGGCGATTCCGAATTCCCTTAGTGCAGGAAATTTGCAAATATTTACAAAATTCAGCAAAATTCCCTACTATACAACATAAATCTCCCTTACGGCGTCATAAAATTGCTGGTAGTTGCTGTTCACTTCCCGCTTACCTCAGTTTTTTGTCACAACGGAAACACTTGTCTTACATGGCAGCTACCTCTTTCTTACAAATTCCTGCATTGTATCACTTTTTTCAGACATCCCATTTCATCCTCTAGATCTCACATTACAAAGTCCACTTCCGTTCTTTGACTTCTGCTCCACACCTGTCGGCACGTGTAACAATACCTAACTAATGTCTCCTGATTTCGAAGTTACGTTTTTAGGACATATCTCACCATCTCCTTATGTTTTCTTAGACCGACATTGTGAGCCTATGACACATAACCCCGCTCTTTTAGGTTTATAGTTGTTATTCTGATTAATATATTATCTTTTCTGTTTTTTTATTTCTCTCTCTCTCTCTCTCTCTCTCTCTCTCTCTCTGTTCCGGTCTTAATTTTTACTTATATTCCTGTGTTGCATGATTTCAGATGTACTGTACCCTACAGCATCTTATACTTTACATGGGAATACAATTCGTTCTGTCTTTGGACAATGCACACCAAAGGCCTATACGGATTGCCACAGGGGCGGCATTGAAACACTTACCTAATTGTATTGTATATCAGCCTTCAATTCCCCTAACTTTAAGGTTTTGAGAGAGAAGATCAACTCCGAAAATATACTCACACCGCGGCCTTCGGGGGGACCAAAGTATTCACCCTTATTGGCCCGACTGGAGGATGACATTAACTACGTTGGCAACACTCTTGACAGAGAAATTAGTAAGTTGTCGAATGCAAGGTTTAACTTTACTCATAAGGAGGACCCCCGTGTAAAGAACGGGATTGCGTTCCTAGGAGATATACTCAATTTCTGTTGTGACGTTGCGGCTAATTCGCAGTTACATGAACTAGCCACCACTGACAAACAGTGACTGGAACATTACTCTAGTCTAGAACGAATAATATATAAAGACCATGCTTGGTTTTCGGACACTAGAGACAGGTTAACAGCTTATTGTACCCAAATTGCTTCCTCCTTTACAAATATAAATGAACATCTTGGCACATTCACTCGCGGTCCCAACGTCACCTATAATGCGATACGTCATGAACTAAATATGGTAACTGACCATCAATTTTTTACCTTGTTGGAGATTTTACAAAATACCCAACGTTCCGTTCATAAAGTTTTACTCCTGAAACAGATAAATTCTATGCTTCTCTGCCGCAATCATCTATTCCTACTTTCACTAATTCCCTTTCATATTTTTCGACAAGAGCTGCTTCAATTACATCACAAATTATCGCGAACTATGTTAGAACTTGCGGTTGGTATTGATGATATTCACCAATATTTTGATTTAGAAATTACCTCGTGTTCATTCAGTACCACATATATCTTAGTAACCATCAAAATCCCCATTAAACAAACAGGATCCAATTGGGATATTTACGAATTTATCAGCACCCCATTTGCATGGAAGAATGACCACGCATTTGTCGCAGTCAGCGGAACTCAGGTACGTCGCATAACAGGGCCGGATCTCAAACTTTGCGATCTATTTAATACTAAACTGTGTTATATACCCCGACGGCTTCTGAGATGAACAATTACTGCCCCTTTAGATGTCATACGGGTAATCACAGATAATCACTGAAATTTCTAAGGATGAATATTCTCACACGAGCGCTGGAACACCCTGTGGAAGCAGCTGGGAGCGGAAGACGGGGGAGGTCCGTGTTAGCCACACCTCCTCCTCGTCTGTCTTATAGTGGTGACAGGCAGTGGTCGGGAGAAAAACATGAATGTGCCGTCTGTTTCTCTTACACCTGGTTCTCGATCCTTCTTTTACTGTAACATTCCTGTGAACACTAGAAGAACGGTGACATTCCTATAAAAAGGGTTTCAGAGAGACAGGCAGTCAGTGTTAGTCAGTCAGTTGGTTAGTGAGTGTGAGCGAGGAGACGGTCGCAGTTCTTGGTGTAAGAGTTAGTCAGTGACCTGTTAATGAACGAGAAGATTGTGCAACGGAAGACTGTACGTAACTGATATGTGCATCGGAGTTTATGTAATCGCGAGTACAAGTGAAATTGTAATGGACGAACTGGTAAATTGTAATTGTGTGCATTACGTAATTCTGTGTAATTGGCAAGAGTTTAACTGTAAGTCGGTGGAAATAAAGAACATTTTTGAGTGGTGAAATTGGACTTTTTATTTCACGAACCCACAAAGTCACACTGGTGTCAGGAGTGGGATGATAACATCACCGAACATTACAACCATGGACGCGGCATTGGAGAAAATTTTGGAGAAGATGATGGAAATGAAGGCGGAACTGACTGAAATGAAGACGGCAAATGAAAGCCTCGCTGCAAAAACAGAAGCGGCAAACAACAACCTCACCGCCGAGTTGAAACAAATGAAGATGGCCAACGACAACATCACCGTGGAACTGAAACAAATGAAGACGGCCAACGACAACATCACCGCGGAACTGAAACAAATTAAGACGGCCAACGACAACATCACCGAGAAGATGGAAGAAATGAAGGCCAAGTTAACCACAGAAATGAGAGCAGCGAACGGCAGGCTGGCCACGGAAATGAAGGCGGCGAACGAGGCTCTCGCCGCAAAGTTTGAAGAACAGTTGGCCGGCGTAAAAGAGGACGTCAGAGAGTTAGGCGAGCGCGTCGAAGACCTGGCGAGCTGCGTTAATGAGCTGGAAGGAAAAGCCGACACCAGCGTGAAGTCCCTGAACGCCATGGTGGAGGACGTCGTCGGCAGGAAGCTGAAGGAGTTAAAGGCCGACGCACCGGGACGCGACACAACATCTGCGCGCGTCAAACCTCCCAAGTATGACGGCGCGTCACGTTTGAGGTCTTCCGCCGCCAGTTCGACACAGTGGCCAGGCACAACGGATGGTCGCTGGAGGAGGAGGCCACACGGTTAATAGCCAGCCTCCAGGGAAGAGCCGCGGAAGTCCTAAACGCGGTGCAGACGACGGCGGCGCCCAAGGACATCTGGGAAGCCCTGGAGGATCGCTTCGGGAACCACCGCTTAGCCGCAGCATACCGCAGTCAGCTAAAGGTAAGGTCACAGCAGCCGGGGGAGACGCTGCAGGAGTTCGCCATTGCGATCGAGCAGCTGGCTAGCAAGGCCTTGGTTGACCTGCCACTGGAGTTCGTATCCCGGGAAGCCGCCTACAATTTTGTCGACGGAGTACGGGACACGGAGATTCGTCAGCGCCTAATGCTCGGGGAATATAAAACCATCCACGAGGCGCTGACAGCGGCATTAAGGATGGAGGCGGCCAAAATAACATCCATCCCGACGTCGAGAACGAGCAGTGTCCGCTACGCCGGAGACAGAAGTTCAGCTGAGGGACGCCGGCGAACACCTAGTGGCCTGTATTGGGGGTGTGGACAGCCCGGACACCTGCAGAGAGACTGCCCACACCAGGAAGAGCAGCCGGAAAACGAGTAAGGGCCGTCGTGGAGAGGGGCACGTCGGCGCCATTACCACCATCCCCTCGAGTGACACTGCGCGCCGTCAGCCGGCGTATGGATGACAGCCTCATCGCGGACGGTTGGATAAGAGGAAAGCCGTGCCGCGTGCTGGTGGACACCGGGGCGGCCGTGGCCATCATCAGACCTGACGTGGCGAAGGGTTTGCCGACAAGGAAGCCAAGCCGGCCATACCAGCTTGTCACGGCATCGGGCGACACCTTGCCTGTGGAGAGGGAGGCCCTGCTGGAGCTGAACTTGGGACGGAGTGCCGTGCGTCTGTGGGTGTTTTTCGCGAAGGTGTCTGAGGAGGTGATTCTGGGACTGGATGCCCTCAGGAGCCACGAGGCGACGGTCGACGTCGGCAAGAAGGTCCTGCGGCTTAACGGAGAAGAGGTTATACTCCGTCAACCCGAAGAGCGCCTTGGAATTTGCAGGGTCGTCTTGGACGAAGACGTGGTTGTCCACGCGAGGAGCGAGGTGGTGGTGACGGCGCGACTGGAGGGCCAGAGAACCAGGAACATGATGCTGGACCAGAAGACGCCTGTAAACGGACTGTGTGTAGCCAGGGCATTGCTGCCGTGCCGAGAGGAGGTGCCCGTGAGACTGCTAAATCCTACGGACGCCGATCACGACGTCCAGGCCGGGACGGATTTGGGAATGTGCGAGCCCGTGGTGAGCGTAACAGCTATCGACGAGACACAGGAGCCGGCGCCGAAGCAACACCTGGGGCCCCGGCTAGAAGGCTTGGTGGAGAGGGCGGACGACCACCTGACCACAGAACAGCTGGAGATGGTTCGACAACTGCTAAGGCGGTATCAGCGCGTCTTCAGCCAAGGTGGTAGTGACTACGGCCGCACGGACAAAGTGCTTCACCGCATCGACACCGGGGACGCCCGGCCTATTCGGCAACCACATAAACGCGTTCCGCTGGCGAAGCAAGGGGCGGTACGAGACATGCTGGAGCACATGAGATCCAGGGGAGTGATTGAAGAGTCTGACAGCCCTTGGTGTTCCCCTGTAGTCTTGGTGACAAAGAAGAACGGCGAGCTGCGCTTCTGCGTAGACTACAGAAAGTTGAACGCCGTCACCCAAAAGGACTGTTTTCCCTTACCCCGGATTGGCGACACCCTGGACACGCTAGCTGGTGCACAGTGGTTCTCGACCCTGGACCTGAAGTCGGGCTACTGGCAGGTAGCTCTAGACCCGAGAGACAAGGAGAAGACTGCATTCTCGACGGGCCAAGGGCTCTGGCAGTTCACGGTTATGCCCTTTGGCCTCTGCAATGCACCAGCTACCTTCCAGCGCCTTATGGAGTCAGTGATGAGAGGGCTGACTTACGATGCCTGCCTGCTATACCTGGACAACATCATCATCGTCGGAAAGACTTTTGAAGATCACCTCGAGAACCTGAGTAAGGTGCTACAGACACTGCAAGCGACCAACTTGAACCTGAACGCGAAGAAGTGCCAGTTCTTCCGCAAGGAAGTTATCTACTTGGGCCACATAGTCTCGGCAACCGGAGTGGCCACAGACCCGGAGAAGACACAGGCTGTGAGAGATTGGCCTCGCCCAAAGGATAGGAAAGTTTTGCGCAGTTTCCTGGGGCTGTGCAGCTATTACCGCCGCTTCATAAAGGGGTTGTCCAACATCGCAAAACCCCTCACCCGCCTGACGGAGGAACACCGGCCTTATGTGTGGACAGAGGACGCCGAAAACGCTTTCCAGCACCTAAAGGAGACCCTGTGCAGTGCTCCAATTTTGGGTTTCCCACAACCGGGTGGCGCCTTCATTGTGGACACCGACGCCAGCGACCATTGCATTGGAGGAGTCCTGCCGCAGATCCAGGACGGTCATGAGCGGGTGATAGCCTATTACAGCAAGACGCTATCCAAGGCAGAGATGAACTACTGCGTCACCCGACGGGAGTTACTGGCGGTAGTAAAGACATTGGAGCACTTCCACAAGTACCTGTACGGACAGCCATTCCACCTGAGGACTGACCATTCCGCCCTAACCTGGCTATTGACCTTTAAGAACCTGGAAGGCCAGACAGCACGCTGGGTCCAGAGGCTGCAGGAGTACGACTTCACCTCGGAACATCGTAGAGGGAAGAGCCACGGTAACGCAGACGCCATGTCCCGAAGACCCTGTCCAGAAGTGTGCGGCCAGTGCACAAGAGTGGAAGAGAAGGAGCGTGCCGCAGCAGTCCGAGTAGTTGTGGCAGTGCCTGCTGAAGGCTGGGATAGCGCAGGCCTGAGGAGGGAGCAGCTGGCGGACGCAGAATTGGGGCCACTCTTGAGGGAGGTGGAGGCAGGGATGAGACCAACCTGGGAGGACATCGCACCGAGGAGCGCCACCTACAAGTCGTACTGGGCCCAATGGGACTCGTTGAAGACCAGAGAGGGCGTGCTGTTCCGTGTATGGGAATCACCCGTTGGGAAGACGCAGAGAGAGCAGTTGGTACTTCCCCGGAGTAAGGTCCCGGAAGTCCTGGAGGAAGTGCACGCCGGTACTTCGGGAGGACACCTGGGAGCGAACCGAACGATTGACAAACTACGGCAGCGCTACTACTGGCTGAGACTCCGAGCAGATGCTGAGAGATGGTGCCGTCAGTGTAACGTGTGCGCGGCGAGACGTGGCCCTCAGACTAGGAGCTGGGGTCGCATGCAGCAGGACAACGTCGGAGCGCCATTCGAACGGATCGCCGTTGACATTGCTGGACCGTTCCCAGTTTCCGACCGAGGCAACAAGTACCTAATGGTGGTCGTGGACTACTTCACCAAGTGGCCTGGGGTGTATGCCATCCCAAACCAAGAGGCAAAGACAGTCACAGACTGCCTCGTGGAGCAAGTATTCTGTCGATTTGGGGTGCCGTTAGAGCTACACAGTGACCAGGGTACCAACTTTGAGTCCAACCTAATGAAGGAGGCACTACAAAGTCTTGGGGTGAACAAGACTCGCACTACGCCTCTACATCCCCAATCGGATGGCATGGTCGAAAGGTACATCAAGACCTTAGAGGAACACCTGAGGAAGGTCGTGGCTAGCCATCAGCGAGACTGGGACGTCAAGGTGCCACTGTTCTTGCTGGCCTATCGCTCGTCTACACACGACACAACTGGGATGACGCCAGCCAGCTTAATGTTCGGCCGAGAGTTACGCCTCCCTTGTGACCTGGCTTTTGGAAGCCCTCCGGAAGCGAAACAGCCAGCGACCGAGTATGTGGAGAACTTGGTGGACCATCTCCACGACATGCACGAGATGGCTCGCCAGAACATCGAGAAGGCGAGCGACCGCATGAAGACCAGGTATGACAGGCAAGCCAACAGCCAAGGGTTCCAGCAAGGTGACCTAGTCTGGTTGTACCGTCCTACCCGGACCAAGGGACGCTGCCCAAAGCTCCAGCAGCCATGGCAAGGACCGTACCGGGTGGTGAAGAGGATTAATGACGTGGTCTACCGCATGCAGAAGGTTCCCCGAGGGAAGATGTTGGTGGTACACCTGGATCGTCTAGCCCGCTACGATGGAGCTGTTCGGGGCGAACAGCTTTGAGGAGGGAGCAGTGTCACACGAGCGCTGGAACATCCTGTGGAAGCAGCTGTGAGCGGAAGACGGGGGAGGTCCGTGTTAGCCACACCTCCCCCTCGTCTGTCTTATAGTGGTGACAGGCAGTGGTCGGGAGAAAAACATGAATGTGCCGTCTGTTTCTCTTACACCTGGTTCTCGATCCTTCTTTTACTGGAACGTTCCTGTGAACACTAGAAGAACGGTGACATTCCTATAAAAAGGGTTTCAGAGATACAGGCAGTCAGTGTTAGTCAGTCAGTTGGTTAGTGAGTGTGAGCGAGGAGACGGTCGCAGTTCTTGGTGTAAGAGTTAGTCAGTGACGTGTTAATGAACGAGAAGATTGTGCAACGGAACACTGTACGTAACTGATATGTGCATCGGAGTTTATGTAATCGCGAGTACAAGTGAAATTTTAACGGACGAACTGGTAAATTGTAATTGTGTGCATTACGTAATTCTGTGTAATTGGCAAGAGTTAACTGTAAGTCGGTGGAAATAAAGAACATTTTTGAGTGGTGAAATTGGACTTTTCATTTCACGAACCCACAAAGTCACAATATGTTATTACTCACCCTCAGGATCCGACTGAATTTACTTGCAACCACACCACTCAGAATATCCCTAAACTACCTCCAAATTCTCCGGGAGCCCTACACATCGCACTACCCTGTTCATGCGAACTTAAATTATGTCACGTAGTGTATACCCTAGAACGCTTCCCTTGTTTTGATTCTGATTTCCACAAACCCTAAACACTGCATCTAATTCCTGCAGGATGGACCTCTTTACCCTCCCTAGAGATTTCCCCATGGACTACGACGGAACATCTCACCTTTACAAATCTCACTCAGTGCTTAGACGCAAATTTGTCCGTGGAAGTACCCCATCTTAATCTATCACATTTACACCCCGTTATTCCAAATATGGCTGCTTTCACATATGACCCTTCGCCGATTCCACACTTCCTTCTTATCTGGATTTCTCTTCTGACACTTCTTCTCTTAATTGTGCTGTTTCGGCGTTCAGAGCTTCTAATTGCTACACGTATACCTTGTACCGTCGCCGCCGGACCGGTATCTGCAGTGTTCCACGATTCTCTTACTATTATTACCGTATCGTGATCCTAATATTTCTTACCATAGTGGGCTACCGATCTATGGAGTTCTGTTGCCAAATTATTCGTTGGCGCAAAGCCATGGCCCGCTCGCCCGAGACCATACAAACCGCCCCAACTCCTAGCGGTGTTTTGTTAGTTACAACCCCTAATCTTATGAGTACCCCGTCCCCCCTAACAATCCGCCTTCAGAACCTTCCCCCGTATAGGGAATACACCTTTTCGCTCCTTTTAGCCCCCCTCCATGCTTTTAAACCACACCAGAGGCACACCGTGTTTTTTTATCATAAATCATCTCAATGTGACCTTATATTCTCTGTGCTTAAGTTATAAGTTATGATCGTTGTAACTAAAAGCTTAGGATTTGTTAAGATAATGTTTGATTTTAGTATCCTTTGACCTTAAGAACAACCGCGAGGCGTTATTAGAGGCTATTTCTAAGTGTCTATAGATTCCAGTAGTAATGTATTCTGTTCCGAATCCATCACAAGATTTTCGGAGACAATTTTAGTGAATATTTAGGCATATACCATGGTATCTTCAAGTTTCAAGCTTTCAAGCTATAAGATTATTTTTTGTATAAGCGACAGAGGGTGCATCCTTCGGTGGTTCGCGAGACCCTTAGGTTGTGTATGCCTCTCATGGTGATTTGATATAGATAAAGCAGTTATAATATAAAAGGGAATTTTCCGCGCGAGTTATTTCCCTATAAACATTGCTAAGTTAAAGTTATATAATTACTGATCAGTTTAAATAAAGAAGTTGTGAAGACAAAATAGCATTAATGTTTCAGTATGAGTGATGACTGCGCAGTATGTATGTAAAGCTTTTGCAGTGGGGGAGACGTCCCTCAATCAGCTTACAGCGAAGAATGATGCTAGTATGAAAGAGAACAAATCAACACACATCCTAAGATTTAGTAAATAATTGTATTAAAAATGATGATTGACTAGCAAGGAAAAGGATTGAAAGCAAAATAAACAAAACGAAAGGCACAGAATTGTTTTTAACTAAGATGTTACCTAAGGTTCTAAGTCATAGAATTCAGCTGTTTCCCCAATTCACCTTTAAGTATTGATAAAGAAACCCATGACTTATATATATATATATATATATATATATATATATATATTGTTTATCAAAGCAGACTGATCAACTTGATGTAATTATCGTGGTATGCTGTTCTCAGGGTATCTCCTCTTAAATAAGTCAGTTTCTCCATCATTTATTGATCTTTTAATTCAGGGGGCAGCACATAACTCAAATACATCCTTTGACAATATTCATTATGGATCTGACACATGACCAATGACCAAGATTAAACTAATCGTTATATCAAGTTCTGTTTACAGGTCACCGCACGAGGAAATCTACAAGCTACAAACACTCCCCCCTTCCTTTAGCTATCACTCATAATTACCATGCTATAAAAGCATGCCTAAATTTGTTAGGGATTAATAAACAAGAGAAGACTTAATTATTGTCAATCAACATTTCATTTATAAGACAACCCAATGCACTGTAAATAAACACTTGTTTTTAACATCCAGTGACAGTAGAGTACATCATATCTCCAGGTAATAAGATCGGTATTGTTTGTCGATATCTTTGATCACGCTTTTTTGCGTTAAGAAGAAAAGAAACATTATACCTCTTGTGTAAACAATCGATGCTAAACCAGCAAATGTCAGTTACTTTTGCTATATTTATGTAAAAGAATAAAGTCATAGGATATCGTTATAGATTGTAAGATAATTTATCAATGTGACCTCAATTACCATGTATTATGAAAGTATGTTTTGTAACTCTAGAAACACTTCAGTAGCATAAAGATTAATCGTAACAAAATAGAAAGACATGGTTAACTCTGATATTTGTCTGATTTTATGACAACAGTAGACATTTGTTATGCGTAGGTCTAATCCAGTATATACGTACTATTATGGCAAGACATTAGACATGATTTTTGTAAATAATGCCCTACAATTTATAGCAAGTACTACTCATTAAATGAATTCCATTTTTCTTTAGCTAAATTTTTATTAATATTACTACTAATTATGTAAGTATAATTCAATTGTTTGATGGTTTTATGAAGAATACTTGTAATTTATTCCAAGTTTATCACTAATGTGTGAAAAACCTATTTAAGTGGAACATCTATGCAGTTACCATAGGTTATTGGCTTATATTATTCAGCCATAAGGCAAACATAAGATTTAATTTTTGTTCGCTCTATACATTTTAACCAATTTCTTTTCCTTCTTCCTCTAAAACTAATTAATGATTCCACATAAATTCCATACATGTTCCATTTATGTTAATTATATATAACCATAATTTGTAACTAGGTATAAGGAATATTCATTTGGTAATGTGAATGCCCTTTCATTTAATTATATTTCCGTGAACTTTAACCCATCCTCACCCCATAGAAATATTCTTATGCATCAATCCTAACTCTGGATCACTTCTTTTTCTGTTGCGGCATGGATGAGCAAACACGTCGAAGCATCAGGAAACACCACCACCATAAGGAGAAACCAGAGGAGACACCAGGGACCTAGCAGTTACTCTTTCCTGGGAGAACCAGAGCACCCCAGATGACCAAGTATCACATTAGGAGTGGCAACCAAGACTACTCGCGTCTGGAAAGGCTCTTAATCTTTCCAGAGGACCTCCTGAACTTCATGGACTCATGGCTTTCGCTGTGAAACCCTGGGTAAAAGCTAAAGCAACTCTACTTTTAAGGTGGCTCAAGTACAATAACTTATAAGTCACTCTTTTATGTTCTCATTGAGTCACCTGCAAGAACTCAGACTCAGCTGAGGTAGGCGAGTGTAAGCGAAACGGACTATTCTAAAACCCATAAACTCCACTTTCGAGCTTTTCATCGGCTCTTCAGTACAGACTTTTCCGAGCAATACCAAAGAGCACCGTGCGTTTGAACACGATATCATATAAACAGCAAGCCACAACCGAGGTCCTTCATCAGCTTCCCTGTTATAAAAGACTAAGTACAGACTATCTTACTTGAGCAGGAAGCACATTAATCTTTTTTCTCTTTGAAGTTTACATTACTTGTGAAAGCTAGGGCCTTGTTGGACAAACTTAAAGCAGTAATTTTAACCCTTCAGTGACCATGTATTGTGCGGTGCCTCCCAAAACTATAAACTTATAGTGGTGGAACAGTGTGTTTCTATGGAACTGTGGGCTTCATTCAACGTGGGATACTTCGAAACCAATCCGCATCAACTCATTTCCATTTCCTGTCCTCTGATTTTCTTTCTCAGGTGTTACACATATTACTTTTCAAAAAAAATATGTACATGTAAATGTTTGTATTTTTCCACCTAGCAGGTATGCTCTATTGCCTATGTGCCCAGTACCACATTCTTGTAAATGTGAATTATTATTTTATGTATTTAAACATTTGTATCTCATAAATGTTACCAGTCGTTTGGATTTGCTGAGGGCAGCAAACCCTAGGCCATGGGGATGTGTTGTATGTATAGGCTGAGCAAGATTTTGGAAATTTCGGTAATCATTATTCTGTAACATGAATTGAGTCTGACACAATGTTATGATCAAGCGTAAATTCTGCTGACTGGCAAAACATATACTTTGGATTGTTGGCTTAAGGAAATAATTCACAGATGGCTTACGACAGACCTAAACTTGTTCTGCTGATCAAGAGGAAGAATGGGTAAGTATGTCAGTAACAGGCTTAAACATTCTCTCAATTATGTAAACAGTATGGTGCAAATTAACAGAGTGGGAATCGCTGAATTGACTTTTTGATAGGACCCCTATTTAAGCTTGGTTGAGTTAGCCCTCGGGGGAGAGACTCCTCCCTTCTGCAAATTTCGGAGGGGACTTTAAGTTGGTATCTGTGAGAATCAACAAAAGTTTATTTAAAAGTGCTACTACGAGTAATATAGCCAGCAGGCCTTAGCGGATCATACATCTTTTGACAGCCAAGCCATACAAACAGCACATCGCCAAAGGTAAAGTTACATCATGTTATTATGTTATTAAATAGTACCAAACCGCCCCTGATCTCTTCCAGATCCAGGGCGTGCGCTGTATAAATGCTAGGCTTCTTGAAATAGGGTTATTCAGTTTAGTTTGACTTAGATGTTTCTTTCATCCTACCATCTCAGTAGCTACAGCCCCAGTTGTAGATTAGGTTTGTAAGTCTTTCCTCCCCCTTACAATCCTGGTATGCAAATATATATATATATATATATATATATATATATATATATATATATATATATATATCCATACATATACCTAAGAACTACAAAAGGTATATTTTGGCATGTTTGTAAAACTTATAATGTATTTTATGTAAAACGTTGTATGGTGAACCCGGGTAGATATATGTGACAAGCCTTGTACTCTCGGGCGAGAGCCCAGAATGTGCAGATTTAGGACAGTACATGTTATGTCAGCTATTGAGATGTACTGTTAAGGCAGTTCAATACACTGTTAGTTTTTCCTTGTGACGCCGTGTTTAAGTATATAAGCGGGTGGATGAACCACTCAGGCCCATTCCATTGCAGTCTAGACTGTTAATTTCGGGTTTGCTTAATTCTTTCACTATACGCCGCATCGTTGTAAGTTCGACTATAGCAGTGTTACTGTAAGCTGTCACTGCCAGTGACATTGCAAATATCTGTAAGTGCTCGGGTTCCACAAAAATGTGTTAATAAACGATTAAATCAAAGTTCAGGACATATCGGATGCTTGGAGTTGTCTCGACCCTACACCCCGATAAATCAAAGGATCCCTGCTGGAGACGAAGTTTACATCAGTCGCAGGCAAGGGCTATGCAGACAGCGGATCATCGACGGCGGAGACAGAGGAAGCAGACCCGAATTCGAGTCCAGATACGTGCTGCGTGAAGCGGTGGGAAAGACCTGCCGCAACCCTTAGGCGTAATGTGATGATCTATTTGCAGTGTCAATAGAAGCGACTTTAAAAATTCACAGTACACAAAAAGAATGAAGACAGAATAATTAAAACAACACAGTGGTTAACTATTTCCTCCAAAACCTTTGTTGAATATGAAATGTAAAAGGCATATAAACTAAATTCATGATGACAAGATCTTGGAGGAATTTCAAACCATATGATTAGCAACGGACTTTTATAACCGTGACGTACTTTCCTCAAACTTCTGGAGATATTTATGGAATCTTCTCACTGCGTTAAACTCATGCATCGTGCGACATGTATCACAAATTAGTACTTTAAAATAATTTGTTGTTTTAAAGTATATACAATTTTGCAACAACAATCGACGCTAACTTTGCAAGATTTGATATGAAATGAACAAAACACTTTTTCGAAAGCACAATCGTAAATCCACCTTTGCAGACTTCCTTTCTCAAACACAAATATTTGTACATCCAATATTGTTTTAATATACACTACTCCAGTAGTATATTCCCAGGATGTATACAGAAAGTGAATATCAAAATATCTCTAAACAGCGAAAGTAAAAATATGTTTTACGCTTTACAAAAAAGCACAATCTTAATCCAGCTTATTGTTATTACAGGTGGTGCCATCTATGAAGAGCAATGCACAATCAGTTAAAAATTTGTATCTCCTAGCAGGCAGCAATGTAATTAAAAGAATATTTACGGGATCATATATCTTCATGTCACCGTCCGATACAACTTGACGTTGGGGCGGATGTAAATTTAAAAAGAGAATATATCTTCATGTCTGATGATTAACGTATTATTGTCACACTACTTTCTCAACCCACTCTACTGCAGCAGACTGTTTTTCTATCTACTACAAGTTTAAGTTATACATAAAGATAGTTTCATTAAATGTTTTTGTATATTTTAGTATAAGTCTGAAGTGAGAGTTAAAAGTTTAAAAAGTAGAAAGGTGTGCTTACCCTTTCAAATTTTATGTAAACACAAGAATGGAGCTCAGCATTATATATAAGCATATAAAATTTAGAGTCAAAGAAACGAATATCTCGGAAATCGTCAACCACACGAAGATCAATTTTCTGATAAATCATTTGCTACAATGAGCTCTGCATTTTTGTGGTATATGTGATGGCCTGTAGTGGCACAATAGCACCTTTATGTCCTTACACACAATGTTCCCTGCGTCGATCCTAGACACAGACGTGATAGTTTACCTCCAGATATTTTGCCAATGTTCACTTCACTGGATTCCTGTACTTCAGAAACGTAAGCCGACCCTCGGTGATAGGGAACTTCTCACCATTCTAACTTTGACTTTACGATATTGGAGGCAAGAAATTAAAAATCAGTGTTGGATGGTCCTTCTGCATCTGTTTGTTCACCCTCCACATTTGGTTGTTGTTATATTTCGACTTAGGTCATTGTAAGAAACTGTAAACTGTTCCTGTTTTAACTATTCAAATAATCTTCCAACTAATTATGAACTGTTCCTGAATATAAACTTACCATCAACTTCTGAGCACAGCAATTTGATAGAACAATCTTCACATAACAATGGGAACGCAAAATCAAACAATGACACGTCCCCGTCCGACCTAGCATCAGACCGCAAAACGCAAGTGCACAAGAAAGCAAAACGTCAACATCTCCATACAAGACGGCTCTTTAACACTAAGAAAATTCCCAACAGCAAGTCGGAAACGTACTTTCCCTTTAAATAGCCAGAAATAATACCTGCCAGTACGAGTAATATAAGTGAACCAGCTTCCAGTGTTACTGCAAGGTGTCCTGTGTGTGAACTTGCATATGCTTCATTCACTTACTGAAGATTGCCATAACTGTAAAGTGCGGTGGCATGAAATATGAGCAAAGGACGCTTTGCTTGTGAAGTGTGTTAGTGATTATCCTTCAATGACAAAATGTTTCCAGAAATTCAGTGTACTATAATCTATTTCAACCTAGTTTGATCCTGCTGTAAACATCTGGGAGGGAAGAGAGACAGAGACCAAGTATTGGGACAGAAATCGGTTAAGCTGTTGATTGGTTTAGCGAAACTAATGGGCATTTGCTTTAATGTGCTTTCCTTCCATTTGCATTCCAGTAGCTTTCTGATCACCGCTGTGTGCGAGCTAATTTCGTTGACAGAAAAGCATGCAAATGTTTCGATTCTTATAAACGAAATAGCCTCGTGTTTTACCTTTGTGCTTCACAAACCACATATATTGGTTCTGGACTCGTGAGTTCTGAAAGGAATACTTACAACAGATATATAGATAAAAATAGTATAGTATGTGCAAATTAGAAGACCGGTGAAATTATAGACAATATTAACTTACTATGTCAAATTAAGCTGCATTTTATTCTACAGTTACTAAAGGACACCTCTATTATATAATCCCGCATTGTTTTTGGCGCTTAAAGGAAGTAGCCTGGAAACGGCAGTAAATAAGTAAAAAAAAAAAATAATAAATAAAATGAATAAATAAATAATTAAAAATAAAAAATAAAAAATAAGAAAAAATAAAGATAATAATAAAGAAAAATAATAAGAATGAAAATAGTGACGTCCTTGGTGATCGCGCAAATACTCTACATTGTGTTAGAATGGAACAGCAAACATTCGAACTCTAAGAATAGCGGGAAAATCCCGTAAAGTGCAAACAGCGCGTGCAAAAATTGGACGATTTTGAGAAAAGTGCTCTAATCAGTAAAGTTCGTGATTATTTCTTCAAATATGAACCAGGTCATAGATTTAATAAGTTAATGTGTAACCCACCTCGGTTTATTTATAGAAGTTGGCGCTTCTATATATACCGCTAGAGGTGCAAAACTTATTGCGTGCATGTAGCGTCTAACACGTGGCGAGTTGGTCAACTCTGCGTTCTTGTTAACACCACGATTAAACCAGGCTTGGAGTATACATACAGAGGCCGACAGAAGTATTCGAATAATATAACATGCAACATTGTACGTAGGATAAATAGTGTAATATTTATTTGGAAGCGTTGAATTGTTAAACATGTAAACATTAACCATTTGTGTCTCGGAAAAAATTTTAAAATATCACTTTGTATGTATTTATACACAATCTGTAGGGTATTTATTCTATTAACCCACTTATTGGAGGACATAAGTATTCGAAGGTACCCAATCTAACATAGAGAAAGGTGGTTGGACGTACCCTACAGGCTTCTACCACATAGCAGTTGTGTTTATGTATGTATGTATTTATTTATTAACTGCAATTGGGTACTACCCGGTGGCAGAGTTAAGAATACAGATCAAATTACAAATACTAGATTTACAACAATAACACAGTAAACAATACAAACATGATATTATTTTACTTTAGTCACTTAAAGTATATCTAATTACTTCTCTATTTACACATTATATACCATTATAATTCAAAAGTTATACTATAAACCATATAGATTTTTTCTAAATTTCTTCAGCGACAGGGGACAGCCCTGAAAGACTGCTACAGGCAATTCGTTCCATTATGCTATGCCTCCAGACAGTGTGCTCAAAGTTATTCAGCCAATTGTGAACTCGCAGGCAATATGGTACGTAAAGGCAAGGACGAAACGGTGGCAGAGAGTAAAAATATGTACAAACAAGACAAATTTCTCTCTGAAATTTCCAAACCCATTAACAGAAGCAAAACTGCAGTGTTCTGCATAATTCAACGCTTTAAACAGACAAATACTGTTGAAAACAAACGTAGAAATAGCGCTCCATCTAAACTCACCAACAGAGTCAGGAGGGAAATAATAAAAAGGGTGAAGCTGAATCTGAGAGTCACTGCACCTCAGATTAAAGAATGCCTTGAGCAATATTTTGGCACTGTATTTCACACCAGAAAATTTGAACGTGTTTTAAAGAGTACTGGGTACAATACCCGTGTTCTTAGGAATAAACCATGTTTTAATAAGAAAAACATATAGAATTTGCTAAACAGTATACGGTGAAACCAACAGAATTCTGGGATAAGTTTTTCTGGTCGGACGAGGTCAAATTCTGCTTATACGAGATTGATGGACATCTTAAAGTTTGGAGACTGCCAAATACAGATTGAAACCTAAGAACATGGTGGCAATAGTGTGATGGTATGGGGCTGTATGGCTTCATCTGGCTCTGGAGAACTGGTGTTCATAGATAGCATCATGGACAAATTTGAATTCAAGAGGACTGTTGAAAAGAATCTTAAAACGAGTACAGGGAAGCTGGGATTAGGGCATGATTTTTCCTTCCAGGAGGACACTGATCCGAAACATACTGATGAAATTGTAAGGCTTTGGATCGTGTACAACACTCGTCACACATTGAAGACACCGCCCCAATCTCCAGATTTAAATCCCATAGAGAACATTTGGTAGGAACTCGAGGAGCGTGTGAGGAAGAATCACATCAGAAGGAAGGACCATCTGAAAGAACTTGTTCAAACAGAGTGGAGAAATATGGACTCTGCAGTCCCTAAACAACGCATACGGACAATGCCCAAACAATTATCAGCAGTAATCCAAAGAAAGGGAACGATAATTAAATACTAGCTGTTCTCTGTTCGAATACTTATGTCCAGATGCAAACTAACGGTTTTATTTCTCCTTGTAGTGGAAATTAGTTTCAGTTGTTGTTTATAAGATTATATGTTTAATGGATAACTCAAGTTCATTTTGTGCCAGTTGTATTTACGTGTGCTTCTCTGCGTAGCTTTAAAATAATATAAGTAATAAATAAGTTTACGTTCGAATACTTATGTCGGCCTCTGTAGATCATGTGATCCGCAAAATTCATGTTTTCCTTCCCCCCCTCTCTCTCTCTCCCTCTCTCTCTCTCTCTCTCTCTCTCTCTCGTGTGATGTGTGTGTGTGTGTGTGTGTGTGTGTGTGTGTGTGTGTGTGTGTGTGTGTGTTTCGCATTGTTTCTATGGCGACGAAGTGTTCAGAAAATATAACTAATTTGTTTAAATACTAAACTGAAATAAACAAATTGTTTGATGAAAGTTTACTAGTGCCCATTAATTAAAAAGAATCAGTTTTGGTTAGCTATTTTTCTTTCTACGACTGACCACTATTTCTGCTAACAATTTTAGTATTTGTCAAAATATTGTTCTATTTTGTATTCAGGTTGTCATTTAGTAATGTAATAAAATACTTACTTCATCACCGTTTGATTATGCTGTGATTGGGTGCCACTAATATAATGGGACTTTCGCCCCTCATGAACAGGATGTTTGCCCCATGCTAGGCGTAAAAGTCCTAATGTAACACAATTTCATTACAGTTAATTCTCACCTATTACACAATACAGTACGTAAACGTTGCTTTGCCGTCATGGAGATCAAACATGTAACATACCACGGAGCAAAAACCACAAGTATCTATCACTTATAGGGAGGGTATTAGACGTTTATCACAAAAACTGCTGACCCTTATTCCCTGTTACGCTCTCAGTGAGATTAAAGGCCAGGGAAGCTCTATCCAAAAGAATGAGACAAATAATGAGATTTAAAATTTGTCAGTACTGTAATCTAGTTATTTAAAATAGAGGATTCGGTAAATCACTGCTATGTCTTTGGACTGGAGCTATCTACGTAGTAATTGATCATCTCATATCTACATATTATATTTTGATGTAATACAGGATTATATAAACAAGTGTTAATGTAAGCTTATGTCCATTGCGTGCTTCCGGACATTGTAGTAACACAGATGCTACGATGAGATCTGGAACACTTCCACTGACAACTGACCAGCATGGCTTCAGCGTGCCCAGAATGCAATTCTATATTGTATTATGTATGTCTCTCCTTTGCAGAAATTACGTCATAAGGTCTTTATTCTCCAGTATGTGAAGGACGAAATTAGGCGCCAGGCTGCAAAATTATATGCCAAATTACCAAATAATTGAAGTGTCCTGGTTCTGTCTCTAGGAGATAGCAACCCTACTAGAAGAAGTTTTAGGCTACTTAGGGTACCCTGTATTGCCTGCGGGCACCCGAGGTAACACTGGAGTTAATACGAAGAGCAGCAAAGCCTAAATTCTATATAAGGTACTTAAGAGATGGTTGTCTTATAAATTATCCCACAAGAAACTTTAAGACTTATAAACACCAGGTTGTGAAGAAAGATTGGTTGCTGCATTTTTTACAATATTTAAGGAAGCATCAAAGCTACCTATGTCATAACACTCATCCATTAGAAATAGCCATGACATCTTGCAACTGCCCGAAAGTAAATTTCTGCCTGGGGTACACCGATAAACTTGTTGGGAACGCAGAAAAGGCTTAGGGCTGAGAACAGGCTGTCAGCACCATAGACGTGGCTGTTATTCAGTATGATCATTCTTCTTCCGTAGCGCTACAGCCCAACTTGAGCCTTGGCTTCTCTTAAGCGTTGCCTCCATTCTTCTCTATTTATTACATCTCTTGCCAGATTTCTGCTATTCAGTAAGTTTCTTGCATCTGTTCTCTCCCCATGAAACCATCTCTCCCTTGGTCTGCCAACTACTCTATTCCCAAACATTTTGCCTTTTAACGCTTTTAAGGGTATACTTTCGTAATTCATTCGCAATACATGACCAGCCCACTGAAGTCTTCTTAATTTAACTATTTTTGTTATATCTGGCTCTTTATATATGTAATATGTTTCGCTGTTATATCTATGTCTCCATAATCCATTATCATTCACTGGGCCTAAGATTATTCTCAAAATCTTACTTTCAAAGGCACATAATATATTCTCCGTTTACTTTGTCATTACCCATACTTCACATCCATATGTCAATATTGCTCTTATTATTGTTTTATACAATGGTATTTATGTTTGTCTGTGTATGTCTTTAGACCTGAATATTGGTAATAATGTGAAATATGCTTTATTTGCTTTTGACTGCCTATTCTTTGTGTCATATATTCCATTATTATCATTACTGATTATTGTACCTAAATATGTAAATTCTTGAACTGCATTTAGTTTTATTAGGTCTATCTGCTGTCTGTTATTGTGGCCACGCCATGGCTCAGTGGTTAGACCGCTTGGCTCTCACCAAGGCGGCCCGGGTTCGATCCCAGGCGACCGCAAAGTGAGATTTGTGGTGGACAACACAGCGTTGGGGCGGGTTTTCTCCGGGACCTCCGGTTTCCCCCGCCATCTCATTCCACCGGTGCTCCATCTTCATCTCATGTATCATCAGTGTCACCGCCTGCGGTGCCGTATGTAGTAAAAGCGGGCGTTAAACACTACACATGTCTGTTATTGTTCAAGTTAGGCTTACGTGTCTATATTAACATTTTGGTTTTCTCCGTATTTATCTGTAAACCAATTTCCTGTGCGTTATCCTGTAGTTCTTGGAAGGTTTGAGTTAAATCTCTTTTTGTTCTTGCCATTGTATTTATGTCATCAGCATAAGCCACTAATTGTACTAATTTGTGAATTAGGGTTCCATCCGTATTTACCTTTAACTGGATTATTATATGCTCTAGGGCAATGTTAAAGAGTAATGTGGCCAGCTCATCCCATTGTTTTAAGCCGTTTGTTGTATATAACGTGTTAGTGAGTTCTTCTTGTATTTTAATTCTAAAAGCCGAATTATCCATGGAACTTTAACCAGTCTCGCCAGTTTTTTGGTATCCGGAAAATCAACATGATATTGTATAATATCTCTCTACTTATGGAGTCATACGCTTATTTAAAATCTATGAAAAGCTGGTACACGTCTACTTTATGCTCCCATCATTTCTCTAAAATTATCTTAACTGTGAATAAGTGGTCTACTGTTGATTCACTTTTTCTAAATCCTGTATGATATTTGCCTGTTATTCGTTCTGTATACTGCTCTAGTCTATCCTTAAGTAACATCGTCAAAATTTTATAGAAGTTATGATCAATATCGTCATAACTACCGAAATACTTGAACTCCCCTATGATTGTAATTTCTAGAAGTTAGCACCAATACTAAATACATACAACTAACTTGTTACACAATTTCATATTAGTTATCAACAAAGAAAGTTTATTACAATAATAGCTGGATTAGAACATTAACACTCGTGGCAATTATAACCAATAACATGTATGTTGAACAATTGACTACTTTGATTTATCTTATTCTGGTTAAATATGAAGCCCACAAAATTGTAAATTTCCACAGAGGTACAGTATCTTAAAATATATTTAAGAATTAGCTTATTGGGCGACAGGATGCCACGGAGATCAGCTTGCTACAACAATGATATGAATACGTAGTTTAAATGCTGTCTATGGCACTTAAGTTTGTAAACTTACTTTATATTTGTAATGTAAGCCTAGATCCAGCATTACTATTGACTACATATTTAAGTTTATTAAAGGTATACCTTGTAGAGATGATATGAAAAATTAAACTACTATTTTGATTGTTTACTTCATATGCTAATTATCCTGATCATTATGATGGGTACCTCAAGTAAATTATAATAATGAAGATTGTATTTCCCAATTTTTAATTATGTCAATATAAGACTCGAAGGTTACACGGTGAGCATTACTAATCAAGGTTTCGCGGGTGATCAGCCGTGTCAAATTAATAAACGTCGACGTTTATCAACTAGACAGGACTGATTACCCGCGAAGCCTTGATTAGTGTGTCAATATGGATTATTAAATGTTCCAGTCTGAGAAAATTTCAATTTTATATTTGATGTTAGTCAACAGTAGGATTATCTTGTTGCATAGGAATTCATAGAAATAAGCATTATAACTGCAAACACACTCTTTTCACATTTATGTTAATGTATGTATTCAAATTTGGTTTGTTTCTGTAAGTACAACGACTTTATATCCTGAAGGCATATAGACAACTTTTGTAAAATAAATGTTGTACTCAGTAATACTATATTTCCTAGGATAAGTAGCTTATGATGTGAATAACTTCCGTTATCTATGAGTAATCTGTAGTATTTCTGTTTAGTTATCATGTTTGCTTAGTAAGCTAATTAACATATGTCAAGTGTGTATATTTAACGGAACTAAAGAAAATATCGAAAGGATGAATTTATCAAAAAGATGTATAATATACAAACATTGTTATAAGATAACAGAAGCATGCTGAACTATAAACAGTCACTCAGGTAAGCAAACGAAGTAAAGTTCTGTTGTGCATGGTTAATAAAGTGATAAGTGAGAAGCAAATATCAATAAATGTTCAACATTAAATATTGAAAAAAATACATGCACAGCCAACGTGAACATCTATGCTGAATGTGCTTGAAATCGTTTCTGACAATAATCTTTGTGTTGTATACAACTTGTTTTTGCATTTGCTTACAGCTAGCAGGTAATATAAATTTTGTCAGTGGGTTATGTACATATAATAAATGTGCACGCTTTTTGAAGCTTAATAAAACATATCTCTAGGACCTTAAATCACATAGAATGATTATGCAGAATCTGATCAGACAAATAAACTCAGTGCCACGACTGGAACTCAAGTCACAAATGCATTTGCATGATGTTTACAACTCATTGTAATTTATTTTTATATGTGTTCTATAGATTCATAACTCAATTTTGTTTTCATCTACTTCTTGTTTATCATGACGGTTTTCTCGTGCTGCATCAACTCAATAAAATATGTTCTAGAAGATTACTTACTTACCTGTTGAACTTTATGTTTTATAATCGTGAAAAATATAAATTATATAACTAATCAATAATAATGCACCTTAAGCTCCTAATCGGTGGTTTTGCTGATAAAGTTCCTGCAAACTGCATTACGGAAATTATAGAAAAGGGAAAGTTTTAAACTTTTTATATCCAAAAGTCTTTCCAAATTTAATTGATTAATGTTAACGCACATAATTATGAACTCATGTGCTATAAGTTAAACATATTCTCATTACAAAATGGAATATACAGGATGTTTAAAAAATAATGAGCACTATTTCAAGTATGCATTCCTCATGTGTACAAATGCGAATTGTGCATTGCAACTTGTGTCTGGAAATGCTTCGTTTCCGAGCTTTGGCGTTCACAATACTGAAATTCACTGAATTTTTTACACTAGGTTGTTGTTATTACAGAAGGTGTTCAAAATATCCGCGTCCTGCGACCTGATAGCGATGTCTCACTGACATGTGAACGCGACTCCAAACTCTAGGAATATGGATATCTTCTCATGTAGATATTATCGGCAATGAAACAGCAGATTACCTTGCCTAACGGGAAACAAAACTACAGTCTGAACATATACAATTCCCACCAAATACACTAAAGAATGTAGTACAAAGTAAATGAATTGAAATATGGAAAGAGTAGTCCAAAGAAACATCAACAGGGAAAACATGTGAAAGCATTCCAGATATCTGGAAAGTATAGAATAAATTAACAAGGAAAAAAGCAGTAGTGAAATTTAGGTTTACAAGCAGTCACGATTGCTTGACTGAGCACTTAAATAGGATAGCTATAATACCAACAACTGAATGCCCCGTCTGCAGAGCTGGTGTCTTGAATTTGTCCCACCTTCTGGTGTGCCCAGGATTAAACGGAGGTCTCCAGAAACAGAATGATATGTGTAATCTATAGGCTGGAAAGCCAGAGACATTTTAAAGCTGATAGAGTAAGTTTTCTGTGTGTTTGTTATTCGCATATTTGTTTATTTGTTCCTCCATGTTCACATGTTACATTATATAGTTATTTATAATTAATTCCTGCTAAATGAGTAATCAGATGTAGTGGATTACTTTCCAAATAAACCCATACGTAACAACAACTATAGGAATATTATGTATATCCCCACACAATGCTATAATCGTGTCATAATAAAAGGAGTCGGTTTACAGCGCTCAGAATCTCTTCCTCTACAGCTGCAGTTGTAGATCTTGGTTGTTCCCTCCCTAAACCAAGCTCGCACAGACGTACAAATGTCTTCCGATATGGACATCGTCGCTGTGGGTACCTTTCCTGGTACAAACGACGAGTCAGTGCAGTATTACCCTCCACCTTATCGTAAGGTACAGGAAGTGCATCACTGGCATTTTAGTACATGGCGCACAGTCGAAAGCCGAACTGAATGCCGCCTTCGCTTGCCAGAGTGTCCTGCTAATAACTCCTTCCACCGCAACGACCCGCGGAAAGTAATATTTCGGTTGAAGTTTTGATGTCTTCATACAAGGAAAAACTACCTGATATTATACACCTATTTTTAAAACAAACCGTGTGTATGAATTTGGTGTAAACAGTCACTTAAGTAGCTTTAATTTTGAATGACACTTACAATTGGTAAACTGTAAGAGATAGAATTCTTTTTATAAAATATACAGGTCTCGTTAAACGACTAAACTTATATCAAACAATTTTGTTGAGTTAAACATTTGCGATATATTCCTTACTGTTTGTTTCAATTTTTAGATGTTTATTGTTTTTCTGTATAGGAAGATGTTCACATAAAGGGAATGGAATGTGAAAGTCGTCATATAGCGACTGGCTCTAAAATATTTTAACCAAACTCTACTGTATTGTTCAACTTCCAGTGTCAGCAGATACGAGTTTAAAAATTCACAATACAAAAAATAGACATAATAAGTAAAACAACAAAGTGGTTAACTATTTTCTGCAAACACTTGTAGTAATTTTTGAAGAATATGAGTAGAAAATCGTGTAAACTTAATTCATTATTGTGAGTACATATGGCAGCAGTGAAACTTAAGTAATTCCAGACCAAATCTCAAACCACATGTGTGACGTATTTCCATCAAACCCTTGTAAATAGTTATGGAGCCTTCACACTAAATGTCAAACTTTGTTTAAGTCATATGTGTCGTGTGATATCACAAATTAGTACTTCGAAATGATTTGTTGATTTAAATTGGATACAAATTCCAAAAGAAATATCGTTTTCCACGAAAGAAGTTATTGGCATCAAATACACAAAACACATCGCTCGCTCGCTCGTTCGTGCTGGCTGGCTGTATACAGCCAGAAGGTTTTTGATGCGTGCCCACCCATTAATAGTTTTACCGCAGGTAGGTTTAGATTTGAGTTTTTGGGATGAAGGTGATGTAGATTTTTTGTTTGGGAGTTAATTTAAAGGTTACCGAAGTACCTTCGGGTTGATGGGGAGGATGCGGTACCTAGCACCCAATTTTTGTTTTTGTTTTAATTTTAGTTTTAAGTTTAGTTGGGGAGAAATTTATATGTCAAACAGCTTGGAAGAATTATGAGGAGCTCAGCTTTAGCTGCTGAGAGGATTAGCTCCTGGGTTATCTAGGGTGCCCACCAACCATGCGGGGGACCCGATGCAGTCTAGATCGGCATCTAAGGGGGTCATAAACTCGCAATGATCTGACAAGGACGCTTCTGTCTGAAGGTAAACTTGCGTATAATTTTGAAGCCCGGCGCCTAATTTCATTCTCCACGTATGGAAGACCCGATGCTTCGTGGAGGAACCTGGTAGGGAACTAACGTCCCACAGAAAAGATAGACCGTAGTCCTCTATTCTGTGCACGTTGAAGCCATGCTATCCAGCTGTCTGCTGCCATGCCCCACATCTCGCAGGCATATAGCATCACCGGGATTACCAGCTCTCGGAAGAGATACAACTTCATGCGGACTGGCATCGAGGTCCACCCCAGCATTGCGTACAGGGAAGCAATTGCTCCCTGTACCTTCACCGAAAGGTCCCTGATGTGTCCGCGAAAAGTTAGAGCTCTGTCCAAGTTTACTCCTAGGTACTGTAGAGAGTTAGACCACTCTATCCTTCGACCTCGGTAGCTGAAATTGGGGCAGTCTGCGGGGGTGTGGCGCTTTGTAAAAAGTATGGCGTTGCTTTTGTCCATATTTACGGACATCCGCCAACGCCGGCACCACTGTTGTGTTAGGCGGAGATGTCTTTGAATGGGGTTGAAGGCTCTGAGGATGTGTTTGTCCTTGCAGAACAGAAACACGTCGTCAGGGTATTGTGCCATTACGACTCGTGGTTCTTTGGGGAAATCTGCCATAAAGACGTTGAAGAGGGTGGGGGATAGCACAGAGCCTTCGGGGACTCCACCTCTCACTGGCCTTAGTGTTGATGTTTTCCCCGCGACTGAGGCTTTAAATGAGCGATGCCGCAAGAAGCTGTGTAGGATGTTGATCATTTGTGTTGGGAGCCACAGGTGGATCATTTTGTATAGGAGTCCGGCATGCCATGTCGTAGAGAAGGCCTTCTCGACATCCAGCGAAACTGCGGCCGTGAAGGCGCCTTCCTGGAAGCCCAGAGCGGCGGTCTTCACCACACGCAGCAACTGCTGAACTGTCGAGTGCCCAGGACGAAAACCAAACTGGTGGTTAGGAATGGCTTGAATGTCTACCAGAATTGGGGACAAGCGGGTGATAATTAGCCTTTCGAGAACTTTCGAGAGGGTGGAAAGGAGGCTAATGGATCGGTAGCTGGAAGGGTGTACGTGATTCTTCCCAGTTTTCAATATGCAAATCAACCGGGCCTCTCTCCACTCTCGTGGAAAGTTTCCAAGGGCTAGGCACATATTCAAAATCCTAGTCAGGAAGAGAACCGCATTGAAGGGGAGATGGAGGAGCATTAGGGGAGTCAACAGTCTGGCCCCGCCGCCTTCTTTGGTTTGAGACGCTGGAGTGTGCCTTGGACTTCGCTAGGTCGGATGGTAGGGAGTCCCTCCGCATCCTCAGGAGGGTGACGTAAGAAGCGAAGCACCTCCCGACGAACGAGTTCGGAAAAGTTGTCGTCCTGGGGGTCATTTTTCGGACACATAGTGCGCTCAAGATAGTCAGCGAAAGCGTTGGCTTTGGCTTGGGGTTCATAGCTCAGGCCCTGGGTGCCGTGAATGGGAGAGGTGTACTGACCTCTGTGATTTCTGAGGGCTTGTCTATCCTCCACACGTCGCCATCCTTGACGCGCAACCTGGCCATTTTGTCCTCCCACGCTTGCACTTTGTTCTCGCGCAGACGGGCACTGACCTCTCGACGTAAACGTCTTAGGAGCGCTCGATTATGTGGCGTGCGGTGATGTTGGTATAATCTCCGTGCTGCCCAGGATCGCCGGATTAGAAGGAGGATGTCCAAAGGGAGGACATCGGGATGGAGAGGAGCCGGGGCATGAACTGTCAGGTTATAGGCAGTTCGCTTCACGATGGAAGTGAAGGATGAGATGGCGTTCTCCAGGTTAGGGATGTTTGTAATTCTGGGATTTGGCTGGATGGAAGTGCGGAGGCCATTCTTGAGAACTTCCCAGTCAACCTCTCGCGTTTGAAGCGAGATGTCGTGACTGGCAACCCTGGTGTTGATCTCTGTCAACACTGGATTGAGATCTGAATATAATGCATTTAAAGATGTGAGTGTGAGATGGAATGATAGATGTTTTGTGATTGCGAAGTCTATGATTGAGGGCAGTCCTCCTTCTCGCGGGTAATGAAGGGGTTGCCAGAGACCCTGTACCTGAAGTTGAGGGTCTGCATCTATAAGGCGAATGATTTCATTGCCTCTTGCATCCGCCCAACGACATCAATGCCAACGTTGATGTTTAGCATTAAAATCGCGGGCCATGATAGCACAGGGATATAGGGCTAGGATGGATAGGTAATCATTTGGTATGAATTGCTGGTTTGGTGGATGGTACACAGAGACTACCAAAAGCTCTAATCCACCAAGTTCCATACTAATGGCCGTGGCCTCTAGGGTTTGTAGAGGTGGGAGCTGGATGGGCTGATGGACCACATTTTGCCTCACCAAGATCGCAGTTCCGCCCCCTGGGCATCCCTGACGATCCGTCCGATTGCAGATGCAGCCCGGGACACGGAATCGGGAGTTTGGTCGGAGATGCGTTTCGCTGACTAGGATGACGTCTAGGGCATTGTCTCGGGGAAAGTGAAGCAGCTCGCTCCCCTGACCTGCTAGGCCGCACGCATTCCAAAATGCGAATCGAAACGAGGTACGTGACCTAGTTTGATGCGCCATCTCGGAGCTGTTGTGTGCCTGCGGTCAGGAGGCCATCGCCTCCATTGCCACCAGCATCTTGCTGGCCGGATCTGTAGCAGTGAAGAACTTCACAACGACCTCACAGATCTTCTGTCCGTGTGTCTGCAACAGCTGCTGCAGTCACTTGAACACATCCGTGAGTTCGAGTGTAGCTGTTAGAAGAGTGGTGTCTGTGTGGGCGACATGGTTGCAAGGAGAGGGTGATCTGGAACGAATGGGTGCAGGTCTTCCTCCCGCCCTCTCGTCCCTGAGCTGTCTAGGAAGCATGGGGTCGCCATGCTTCTCCTGTTCAGCAGGATTTTGGGGCTCCCAAGGAAACCTCCCTCCATTCCTGGTATTGTTGGTGTCGGTACTTTTTGGGGCTGGGGCCCGCATTTGTTTACGTACGAAACAGATTTGTGAAAAGCACAATAAAATATTCACCTTAGCAGGCATCCTTTCTCAGACTTAAGAATTTGTACATCCATTATGGTGTTAATATGCATTACTCCAGTTGTATATGTTCACGAGGGATACAAAAAGCCGAGGACAAAACACCTCTAAACAGCGAAAATAAAATATGTCAAAAACTTAGGAAAAAGTGCAATGCTCTTACAGTGTATACAATATTAGTACAGGTGGTGCCATCTATGGAGAGTAATTCACACTCTGTGTAAACATTGTAATTTCTAGTGGGCAGAAAGGTTATCAGAAGTACATTTACTGTATTGTATTGTATACATTCATGTCCTTAAATTAACGTATCATAGTCACACTATATTCTCAACCCACTCTACTACAACGGATTTTATTTCTATCCACTCTGAGTTTAATATAAACATAAAATAGTTTCATTAAATATTTTGTTGCATATACCTGAGTATAACTCTGAAGTGATAGATTAATGTTTAAAAATCAGGATGATGTGGTTGTCCTTTCAATTTCATGTAAACAAAAGAATTTGGCTCGGCGTTATCAAGGTTTATAAGCATTTAAAATTTGGAGTCAAGAACAACAAACATCTCGGAAATTCTCAACGATATAAGGATCTAATTTGAGGTAAATCTGTTGTTTCAGGGAGCTCTGCATTTGAGTAGTATTTGACCCTTAGACACAGGGCACTATTTACCATTCTAACATTGATTTTATGACATTCGAGGAGGGACATAAATGTCAGCGGTGGATGGTCCTTCTGCGTCTGTTCATTTTACGCATTTGATTGTTGGTTCTGTTTCCACTTAATTGTCTGATATTTCAAACTGGTCCGGTTTTCCCCAATCGAATAATCTTTGAAATAATTATGAACTATTCCTAAACATACACTTACCATCAACTTCTCGGCACAGTAATTTGTTGGAACGTTCTTCACAGCATAATAGCACCGCAGAAACAAACACCGACCACTCCCCGTCCGATCTTGCACCTGGCACTAAGACGCAAGAGCAGAGGAAAGGAAAGTACGGAAGCTAAGATCATGTGTGCTTACATCATCTCCATACAAGATGACTCTTAAAACATCAAGAAAAATCCCAACAGCAAGTAGAAAACTTTCTTCCCCTTTAAAAAGCCAGAAAGTGAAACCTGCTAGTACGGGCAATATAACTGAAACAGCTTGTAGTGAAACTGCAATGTCTCCTGGGTGTGAACTTGCATATGAGGATTCCCCTACTGAAGATTGGATAAAGTGTCATAACTGTAAAGAGTGGTGGTATGAAATATGCGGAACAAAGCTTTGTTTGATATATGTGTTACTGCTTAAGTTCAATGACAAACGTTTCCAGTAATTCAGTGGACTATAATTTATCTCAACCTAGTTTGATCCTGCTGTACACATATGTGAAGAAAGAAATACCGAGGCGAAGTTTTGGGACAGAAAAGGGTTAAGGTGTTTAGTGAAGTTAATCGGCATTTTCTTTTATTTCTTTTTATTTTATTTTGATGTTCTTCCTAGCATGAACCCCTCCTTTAAGCACAGTACTGTAAAAAGTTTCTGACCACTTCTCTGTATGAGCTTATTTTGCTGAATGGAAGTATATAAATGTTTCCATTCTTATAAACGTAATAGCCCCACATTTTATCTTTGTGCTTCACAAACCACATAGATGTGTTCTGGGCCGGTGAGTTCTGAAATGATTATTTACAACAGATATATACATATAAAATGGTGTACTATGTACAGATTAGAGAGAGGACCGGTGAATCTGTAAGGAAAAAAAATCTGAGAAAGGAACTGGTGATCTTGGTGATTCCGCAAGTAGTGTACATAGAGTTAGAATGGAGCAGCAAACATCCGAACTCTAAGAACACTGGGAAAATGCGTAAATGAAAACAGCGCGTGGAACAATACGACAATTTTGAGAAATGTGCTATACGCAGTAAAATTAGTGATTATGTTGTCAGACATGAACCAACTCATAGACCTAATAAGTTAATGTGTAATCGAATTCTATTTATTTATTCTGTGGAACTTGCCGCTGTTATATATACTGCTGATATTGCAAAACTTATGTGCATGCCTGTAGCGTCTAACACGTGGCGAGTTGTGTCAGGTATGCGTTGTTGTTTACAACAGCTTTAAACCAGACTTAGGTATACATAATCCGTAAAGTTGATGTTGTTTCCATAGCGACGACGTGTTCAGCAAATATAATTGATCTGTGTAAAGACTAAAGTAAAATAAACAAACAAAATTGTCATGACAGTTTGGTAGTACCCTTTAATTCCACAAAAATTAGTTTCCGTTAGCTCTTTTCCTTAAAACTGACCATTATTTCTGTTAACAATTTTAGTATTTGTCAAAATATTGTGGTACTTTGATTTCAGGTTGTAATTTATAAATTGTTTAAAATATTTTCTTCACCACCGTTTGATTATGTTGTAACTGAATGCTCTTTAACATAATGGGACTTTTTCCCCACATGAAGAGGCATTTCTCGGCATGCTATGGGTAACACTCTGAATGTAACACAACTTCATTACAGTTAATTGCCACCTATGAAGCAATAGAGTACGTAAACGTTCCTTCGGTCATCTCATATCTACATGTTTTAAATCAATGTAATACAGTATTATATCAACAAGAGTTAATGTAAGCTTATATTCATTGGATACTTTCGGGCGTTGTAGTACCAGAGATGCTATTATGAGATCTGTGACGTGCGCAGTGAGAGCTTACCCGCAGGGCTCAGAGGACTCCGATACATCTATTCCATGTCTCGCTCCTTTGGCGAGATTCCCTCACGAAGACTCTCTTCTCCAGTAAGTGTAGGAGGAAACTTGATGTTAGGCTGCAAAATTCTACGCCAAATTACCAAATAATTCAACTGTCGTGGTTCGGTTTCTAGGAGATTACGACCCCATTAGACGTCGTTAAGTAGTCTGTACTCAAGGTACCCTGCATGGTCTGCGGGCGCCAGAGTTAACACTGGTGGTAATTCGAAGCGCAGCAAAATCTAAATTCTAGATAAGGTACCTAAGAGATGTTTGTCTTTTAAATGATACCACAACAAATTTTAAGCCCTATAAACATCAGGTTGTGAGACAAGATTGGCTTTTGCGTTCTGTACAAAATTTAGGGAAGCGTCAAGGCTATCTTATATTCCTGATGCATCAGAAATAGCCGTATCGTCCTGCAACTGCCCGATAGAAAATTTCTGCCTGCGGTAAAACCCAAAATCTTGTTGAGAACGCAGCAAAAGGCTTAGGGCTGATTACAGGCTGTCAGCACCATGGACGTGGGCTGACCTCCAGTATGAACATTATCATCATAATTACTGGAGTACTTCAACTCCGCCTTATGATTGTGCATTTTCTAGAAGTAAACACAAATACAATGAATCATATAAAATCATATGATTAACAACTGATTTTTATAAACGTGGAGGAGTTCTGTCATACGTCTTGGAAATGGTCCTTGGGTCTTTTCGCAAATGCAACACTGCATAAAAATCCTATGACTGTTGTGACATTTTAAAGAAGTCTTTTGAAATCTTTTGTTCATTATCACTGTGTACAAGTTCCAACAAAACTCAAAAATCTAATGATTGGCATTAGAAGTGTGAAACAAAGCGGAACCGACCGGCGGAAGTACTGGCTGGCTGTATAACGCCAGAAGGTTTTTGCTGCGTGCCCACCCGTTAAGGGTTTTTCTTTTCGGAATGTTGTAGGATGGGTTGTGGGCTTATAGGTAGAAATTTGTTCAAGGTGACAATTTGTTTTCCCTCAGGTTGAAGAAATGGATGCCAGACCCTGCACCCTGGTGTTCTAATTTTTAAGTTTGTTATAGGTTGAAAATGTTGTTGCCAAAAAGCTTAGAAGTATTATGTGCATTTCAGCTTTAGCTGCTGTTAGGTTTAGCTCCTGGGTTATATCGGGTGCCAGCAAGATATGCGGAGGAAAATAAATAAATAAATAAAATCTGAATATTCTACCCCGGCACCTAGACAACTATACCGGGGCATGTATCCAAATTTTCTCTTTATTTTTCCATAAAATCTTTACAAATGTTATAATTATACAAATCTCTCAGAAAACTACTCTACAAAACTAAAATGAAATAAAATAACAGAAATAAACACAAAAAATCAAAAAACAAAAGAAAACAACTATGAAAATTACAAAATCCTTATTTCCTAAATCTATATCTAAATCTACTAATTCTGTAGTCCACCATGGCCTCCGCCATCACTCTCTCCCTCCGCCGCCCATGCAGTCAACTCCATTGTTTGATTATTCAATAATTCTTCCCGTCTTATCCTATTTTGTATTCTAGAACTCCTTCTTGGATCTTGTACTATTCTTCGCCTATTATCAACTCTTTCTCCTTTGAAAATTTTTACCTCCCATGCTTTCCTACTTACAAAGTTAGTCAAAACTTGTAATTTATTTACTAATTGTTGATCTCGAATTATGTCATATACGATATATCCTGCTAGCGCATGCCTCTCTTCTTGTTGGTGAATTGCATATCTTCCACATTCAAATACTACATGTTCAGGATTATCTTGTTTGTTACATAATTCACATATATCATTTTCAGTTTTATTGATTTTCTTCCAATAGGTCTTATAAGGTCCGTGTCCTGTTATATAATGTATAAATCCCTTTGTTGGTTGAATAAAATTCAATTTTAGTCTCTCTTTGACGTTCTGAAAAATTTCAAACACTCTTCTACCTTCTAGACTTTCTGTCCATTCTTTTTGCCATTTATCTTTTAAACTGTTTTTGATCACCCAAGATTTGTTTGTTCTGACTCCAGTTATATTATAAACTTTTTCTAAGTTTCCTTTTTTCGCCCAAAATTTTGCGCCCTTCAATCTTATTAATAAATCAATCGGCCAAATGGCCGTTGTTACTAGCAATGCCATAGTTGGTGTTGTTTTTACAGCTCCTGTCAGACGTAATAATACTTTTCTTTGCGTTCTTCTCAACAATCTTCTTATTTGCACATCATCCATCCTTTCTGCCCAAACTGCTGCCGCATACGTCATAATTGAAGCAAAAATGGTGTTATGATATATCTGTATGTTACGCAATGGAAGTACAAAATTTAAATTGGTTATTCTTGCTAGCTTTAGCATTATTTTCTCTGTTTTCTGCCTAATATACTCCGTGTGTTTTCTGAAATGAAATTTTTCATCTATCATGATACCCAAATATCTCATCTCTTTTTCCCGTTTAATGTTCTGATTATTTATCTTCACTGTAGGATCCCGCTTTAAATTTCCCTTAAAAAGCACATAATTTGACTTGTTTGGTGCAATTTTTAGTTTTGTTCTGAAACACCAATTTGATAATGTATTTGTAACTTCTCTTGCTTTATTTTCTAGCTCTAGTCTGCTCTGTCCATCCATCATTATGACTATGTCATCAGCATACGCTATTACATCCAAAACCTTATGATCTCTTTCCAGTAGTTCTAATAGATCTTCTGATAAAATATCCCAAAAAAGGGGCCCCAAGATAGAACCCTGAGGGCAACCCTTGGTTATCTTCTTCCTAGTTTCAAAATTTGATCCACCAATGAATACTTCTCTATTGGAACAATAATCCTTTAATAAATTATAAATAGTACTTGAATATTTCTTGTCTTTTAAAATGCCGAAAAAATACGGCCACCATAAATTGTCAAAAGCGCCCGATATGTCCACAAATAATCCAATTACATAATTCTTTTGGCTTTTTGACACTGTTTCTTGAATTTTTAATATTGCATCCTCAGTTGAATATCCCTTTCTGAAACCAAATTGTTTATTATTCATACCCAGCATCAACCTATTTTCCATTATTCTTTTATATATTAACTGTTCAAAGATCTTGCCAATAGCATTTAATAAACATACTGGTCTGAAAGATTTTGGTTGCGTTCTGTCCTTAGCTGCTCCTTTGCACAAAATTACAACCTTTGCCTCCTTCCACAAGTTTGGAAATCTCCCTCTTGCCAAACAATCATTAAACAAGAAACACAAAAACAAGACAATTTCTTCTCGTAGATTATACAAGACTTTATTTATAATACCATCTGGACCAGGTGCCTTCTTCTTTTTTAACTTCTGCAGAATTAATTTTATTTATGTAATATCAAAGGGATAAACAGGATTTCCTGTATACTGCAACATCATCTGGTTTCTTTTTTCAACATGAATATCATCATCTTCTTCCTCTTTATCATCTGGCAATAACGTATGTAATAACAATTCCACCGATTCTTTCCCACTTTCTGTCATCTCTCCATTACCCTTATCTAATGTGGTTAAGATTTCTGGCTTCTTAATTTTATCCATAATAATTTTATACGGTTGTCCCCAGACATCTTGTTTTAAATTATTCTCAACGAACTGTTCCCAATGTTGTTTTCTGGTGTCTTCTAATAATTGTTTGCGGAGTACACGGAACAGCCTGAAACGACGCCTGGTTTGGTCATTATCTCCCAAAGATCTAACAAGGGCGTTTCTATGATTAGGTAAAGCTGCGACGCTTCATTTCATCCTCCACGTAAGGAAGACCCGAGGCTTCTTGAAGCATCCTGGTAGGAATTGAACGACCCATAGAATAGATGGACCGTAATTCTCTATTCTGTACACGTTGAAGTCATGCCAGCCTGGTGTCTGCGGTAATGACCCATACCTCCAAGGCATATAGCGTCACTGCAATTACCAATGTTTGGTTGAGATACAACTTTAGGCCATCCGGCACCAAGCTCGACCCCAGCATTGGATAGAGCAATGCCGAGAGGACCTGATGTCCTGGAGGAAAGTTAAACCCTGTCATTTGGACTTCCAGTACTTGAAAGAGTTAGTCCACTCTATCCTTCGTCCTCGGAAGCTGAAACTGGGGCCATCTTTGTGGCTTTTTCCGGGTTAACGGACATCCGCCAACGCAGACACCACTGCTGTGAGCCGGAGGTAACTTTGTATGGGGTTGACGGATCTGATGATGTGTTTGTCTTTACAGAACAGAATCACGTCGCTAGCATATTATGCCACTTTGACTGGTGGCTCTGTGGTGAAATCTGTCACAAACACACTAAATATGATGGGGGATAGTACAGAGCCTTCGGGGTCTCCGCCACTCACTGGTCTGAGTGTTGATGTTTTCCCCGCAACTGTGACTTGGACGTTGCGGTGTCGTAGGAAGCTGTGTATGGTGCTCATCTTATTTGTTGGTAGCTCAGATGTATCAATTTACACAGGAGTCAGGCGTGCCATGTCGTTAAGGAGGCCTCCTCGATGTCCAACGACACTTTAGCATTAAAGACACCCTCCTGGAAGCCCGGGGCAGCAGTTTCCACCACCCACAGCAGTTGCTGGCAGTCGAGTGCCTAGGACTAAAACCAAATTGGTGGTCAGGAATGGCTTGAACGTTACCAAGAATTGGGGACAAGCGGGTAAAGATGAATCTCTCGAAAACCTTCAAGATGGTGGAAACGAGACTAATGGAACTGTAGCTGGATCAGCTACCGCCAGGATCGGCGGATTAAGAGAATTATGTCCAAAGGAAACACATAAGAATGAAGAGGAGCTAGGGAGTGGACTGTCACAATTTTGGAAGTGCGCATTACGATAGATGTGAAGGTTGAGATTGCATTCTCCAGTGAGGGTTTATTTATGATTTGGCGGGAAGATGTAAGAGTGAGATGAAATGGTAAATGTTTTGTGATAGTGAAGTCGATGACTGGAGCTAGTCTTCCACCACGCAGATAATGAGTGGGTTGCCAGGGACCCTGCACTTGAAGCTGAAGGAAAGCTTTTATAATGCGAATGATTGCATGACGCTGAAGTTTCGCATTAAAGTCGCCGGCCATGATGGCACTGGGATATAGAGCTAGGATGGAGAGATAATAGTTAGGAATGATCTGCCATTATGGTGGATAGTACACGGAGAATACCAGGACCTCCTATCCGCCAAGGTTCAAACTAATGGCCATGGCCTCTAGGTTTGTTAGGGAAGTTGGATGGATTGAAGGACTACATTCTGCCTCACCAGGAGCGCAGTAGTGCCTCCAGGACGGCCCTAATGATCCGTGTGATGGCTGATGTATCCCGGAAGTCGGAATCGGCGGTCTGGTCGGAGATGAGTTTCACTGACTAAAATAACGTCTAGTGCATAGGCTCGAGAAAAGTGAACCAGTTCGTTACCCTGACCAGTTAGGTCGTATGGATTCCAAACACGTTCCCATTATGTTCTGGTCATTGTGCCCACAAGTTTATGGCAAGTTTAAGTTCAGCAATAGTTCATAATTAATTAAAACATTATTCGGATAGTTGATACAGGACCAGTTTGCAATTTCTGACCATTACCTAAGTCGAAACATAAAAAGAACCAAATGTGGAAGGTGAACAAACAGATGCAGAGGGACCATCCACCACTGATATTTCTGTCCTATCTCGAATGTCGTAAAATCATTTTTGAATTGTGAGTAGTTCCCTCTGACCAAGGGTCAACTTAGGTTTTTGGAGTACTGGAGTCCAGTGAAGTGAACACTGGCAAAATACCAGGAGATAAAGTATCACGTCTATGTCTGGGATCGACGCATGGCGCGTTCTGAGGAGGGACATAAAGTTGCCACTGCACAAGTACAGGCACTACCAAATGCAGAGCTAATTTTCGTAAATGATTTATAACAAATTACATCTTTATGACTTTGACTATTTTTTGAGTTATTTGTTGCTTTTGAATCCAAATTTTAAATGCTTATATATCGTTATAATGCTAAGCTTCGTTCTTGTGTTTACATGAAATTTGAAAGGACAAGCATAAAGTCCTGCATTTAAAAAATTTAACATCACTGTACTCAAGTATATACAACAAAACGTTTAATTAAAATAACTTTAAATTTATTTTAAATTTGTATTAGATAGAGAAACAGTGTGCTGTAGCAGAATGAGTTGAGAAAGTAATGTAACTATGATACGTTCATTATCTGACATCAAAATATATACAGTCAATATACTTTTGTTTATATTCCTACCCCTGTGAGATATAATCTTTTCACCGACTGTGTGTTGCTCTCCATAGATGGCTCCACCTGTAATATACAATACGCTAGAAGAAGATTGTACTTTTTTTCTATGTTTTAAAATATGTTTCAGTTTCGCTGTTTAGAAGTATTTTGGTCTTGCCTTATTGTATACTTTGTGGAAACATACAACTTTAGTAGTGTATATTAACACAATACTGGATCTAAAAATACTTATGTTTGAGAAAAGAAGTCTACTTAAAGTGGATTTATTATCGTGCTTTTCCAAAATTTGTTTGTGTACTTAATGCCCATTGCAGGAATGTCGTTTACAAAATGTTTGCAAATAATATTTCATCATTAGGTTGTTTTAATTATTCTGAGGTTATTATTTTTGTGTAATGTGAATTTTTAAAGTGGCTTCTATTGACACTGGAAATAGATCAGTACAGTACACCTAAGGGTTGCGGCAGTACATTCTCACCGCCTTAAGTAGCAAGTATCTGGCCCCGCCGTCGGGATTCCTTCCACTCTCTGCTGTTGCTGGTCCACAGTCCGCTTTGCCCTTGCTGATGCAAACTTCGTCTCCTGCATGGACTCTTTGTGTTCTCAGGGTGTAGTATCGAGAAAAAAACAAACATCCTATATGTTCTGAACTTTGATTTTAATTGTTTATTAACACTTAGGTGGAACTCGGGTACTTACACATACATGAACTCTCACATGTGACATCCTACAACACTGCTATAGTTGAACTTAAATCGACGTGGCGCACGGTGAAAGTATTAAATAAACCCGTAGACACACTAGACGAAATTAACAGACTAGACTGGAATGGAATGGGCCTGAACGGATCCTTAGCGGTACATCTTAATAGTGACATACCACGCATGGTCCTACATACGCCCTTTCTGGGCTCTAGGGTGAGGGTGCAAGGTTTGTCACATATATCTGACCAGGTTCACCACAAAATATTTTACATAGAAATATACATTTTCGGTTTTACAAATAGGCCTAAATATTTTACAGATCAAAAATATATACCAATGTATATATGCACAATTATTAAACGTATTTAATTGAGAAAATAATCTATTGAATCAAAAGTTCCTGTTTCAAACTGCGCCAAACAATAAAGTTGAGGTTCATCCTTTCGAGCTTGCACAGTGAACTTTCACTTCATTGCTTTAGTTCCTCCAAAGTCAGGCTCCTTGTATGCCTGTTCATGTCACTCACTTTTAAGTGTCACCTTCACATAATCACCTAGCTACCTGTTAATCCCTTCTTCAGCTAGCTAAAAATAAATACCGGTTTCGCACTTTACCGTCTGCATTAACAGACAGATTATTTTCTTAGTTTGCCTGCCTTATTTTAATCCCACAGTTCACTGCCTATCTGATGTATCCATTAACATTCAATTTGTTTGCTTACTCCTTATCTACTAAGATTTGAACCTCCTTATGCCTAATTATCTTTTTTATTTTTCAGCTATCTATTTCTAATCCTTAATGATAATCAATTTTATAACATTACCATTTACATTCTTTTAACAAGTGGTTAATTGCAAACAATCACACACACACACACACACACACACACCACACACACACACACTCACACACTTATCAGTGCTTTTACTTACAGCTAAGTTTTCATCTGCCTTCTTAAGAGCTCAGCTAGACTGTACCCTTTGCCAAAACTTTTTAATTTAATCTAAATTACTTTGTCAACTAGATAAATGGAAATATCCATCACTTTCTCTCTTTAACCCAGAATACTTATTATTTTGCTTGTAATTATTTGTTTATCTATTTATTTTAGGTTTATTTCATTGGACGCCCGCTATTGCTGACAACCTATTCACACACATGCGGACGTAAAAGTTGTTTTTAAATAACACACGATATATAAGTTCATCCAAACAGCAACATAACAGAAACTATAACTCCTTTAAACCGTTCGTTACATGCGAACATTTTCGGAAACTTCAAAACATCTCTAAGGATTTTGATTAGGTTAAAAATGTTTAATATATTTATAACAATTTAAACGTGTTTCTTCATTTTTTCACAAATATCTTCTGAAGTCGTCTTCATTGTGAATTACGTTTACTTAATTAGTAAATCGTAAGAGATCGACAAATTCTTAAAACATAAAAAATGTAGATGACGTTAAGTACACAATTATGTAAAATAATATTTGTTGTCGTAACCATTTGCGGGATATTACTTAATATTGGTCTGTACTTCAAGATGTTTATACTTTGTCAATGTTCGTGTCGTGCTTAATTTAATGCGGAGGACCACCTTGATTTTAGCTGTAACCAAGGAAACTGATTTTGTGGACTGTACTCGATAGAGCTGTATTCATATCACTAGATAAATTTATTGCACACGCTACATTTCTTATGTGAATAGTCATGTAGAAGACAATATATTTAATATTTGAGATAAACTAAAACGGTTCTTCCATTGCAACAACAGCTGCACGCAGCCACAAAACGAGGCACATCGCATGTCTCAACAAGTCTGTAACTAAAAAGGGAAGAAGAACCCTCATTTCTTGCGCGCTGTCGAATCACATGATCACCTGGCCGCATAACCGGCGCCAAGTGAAATATTCATGCGCCCGCCGGAAGAAATGACGACAATGGCGCAAACATACTGGGGCCCAAAGAACTGAACAGTTTTTTAATTTAACATAGACAGACTTTGAAAAATATCACTGTTGTTCTTGAACTGGCAGAGGACACAATTTCACAATGGGACGCCTATATTCACCCTTGGAAGTTCGCACTGTAGCTACCTGCACAAAACCATCACTACCAGGATGAGTCTCAGTGATGATTCCAAGTTCCCAAATCAGAGGAGATGAATTGTCTTCCATTGGCAGACCATGGTGTCTGCCTTAAGATTTTCACTGCAACTGGACCACTTTTGCCTCTGCTGGAGTGAATGTAGATAGTCGGTTGACCACCGCTGCCACAGATGTTGTAGACGATCATGGAGCTGTTGCCATTTCTGTAACTGATTCAGATTGTCAGAACAAGGTGATGGTATAGAAGTCAATGGTTCTCCAATGAGGAAATGACCTGGAGAAAGGTAGGAAGTATCAAAAGGATCATCAGTAAGGCGTAGCAATGGATGGGAGTTAAGGCAAGCCTCAATTTGAATTAGTAATGTGGTTAATTGTTCATAGGTCAGTACTTGTGTACCCATTACTCTGCAGCCTCATGTAATCCTCCAAAGTGGGGTGAGCTGGGTGTTATAAAATGGCATGTGCATTCATTAGATGAAGCGTAGTCTTGTACAATCTCTTGGTGCTTGCGAGATTGCAAAAGTAGTCTAAGTTCTCTAAGTTTGTTGTTAGCACCTACAAAATTTGTGCCATTGTCACTTAGGATCTCTTTACACAATCCTCGTCTAGCTGTAAACCTTCGTAAGGCAGCAACAAAAGCATCAGAACTCATGTCTGAAACCAACTCAATGTGAATTGCCTTTGTGGATAAACAGACAAGGATAGCTATGTAGGCCTTCACCTGACTCTTGCTGCGAGGCGAGCCATACCGTAGGAAGAATGGACCAGCGTAATCAACTGCAACTCGTAGGAAAGGTCTCGCTGGAGTCACTCCGTAGGTAGGTAGATTGCCCATTCAATGTTGAGCTCCCTTGGCCTTGAGTTTGAAGCACGGCAGGCACTTGTGTAGGACTGACTTAAGAGTTTCTCCTATTCTCGGTATCCAATACCGTTGCCGAAGAGAAGAGGTAAGTAGCTGATTGGAATCGTGCAAAAGTTTAGCATGTTCACTTTCAATAATTAGCTTGGTAAGATGATGCTTAGGAGTAAGATGAGCAGATGTCTTGACTGGAAGGAAATTTCAGCCTTGCCAATTCTTTCTCCCTACTCGGAGTAAACCTTCATTGTCGACAAATGGATGCAAAGATTTCAATGAGCTTTTAGCAGGAACGTGTCCTTTATCATTACGTTCTGTTAACTCTGTGATATAAGCTGATTGTTGAGCAAGTTCAATGCAGCAGTGCAATGACTGTTGAAGCTCAAGTGTTGAGAGAGGACCTTGCCGTCTAGTGTTGCTGTTTCTACAGTTGAATGCAAATATCAGCATGTATGCTGTCACTCTCTGCAGGCGTAACAATTTTGAAAAACGAGAAATGATATCACTTTCTGTAGTGACCATCAAGCATGCAGTAGTGCGTTGCTCAGTGGCATCTTGAATATCTAATCATTTGGGTTGTTCTGGCCAAGATGCAAAGGGTTGTGAGATCCAATCAGGACCTTCCCACCACAAGTCATTTGAGGCAAGAGGTTTAGTCGAAACTCCTCTCGAAATGAGATCTGCTGGATTATTTTGAGTAGCTACATATCGCCAAGCAGTAGCTTCTGATAACTCTCGTATTTGTGAAACTCTGTTGGCTACAAAAGTCTTCCATTTGTGTGGGTTGGATTCAATCCATGCTAGAACAATCATAGAGTCCGTCAATAGATAGTGCAGTGAAGTCTGCAGCTTAAGTTTAGCTACAACCTTGTAAAGTTTAGCGAGTAGTAAAGCACCACAAAGTTCGAGCCGAGGAATGGTTTGTTTCTTTAATGGTGCAACCTTGGATTTGGAGCAAAGAAGTCTGGTTTTCACCTCATTGCAGCTGTTCATAGAACGAAGATAAATACAGGCACCATAAGCCTTTTCTGAGGCATCGCAAAACCCATGTATTTGTATGTCCCTTAATGTACCTGTCATTAGGACGAGTCTTGGAATACGTATAGCATGAATGATGGACAATGTCTCGCAGAAATTTAGCCATTGTTGGATGAGGTGAGATGGTATCAATTCATCCCAACCGAGTTTTTCCAACCAAAGAGATTGTAGAAACATCTTGGCATTTATGACAATAGGACTCACTGGGGCTAAAGGATCAAAAATAGATGATATGACAGAAAGTATGCTTCGTTTGGTGTAGCTAGAATTTAGATTATCCTGAAGAGATGGATTGTCTTGTATATGGAATTGATCTGTTCCAGGATGCCAGAGGAGACCAAGGGCATGCGCATTTTCACTGCTATCCAATGAATGTGGAAGTTGTGTATCTCTGTGTTCCGGTGGAATGGATTTTAAAATATCTTCATGATTAGAACACCATTTCCTAAGTGGGAATCCACCACTGTCAAACATCTGAAGTAGCTGCCTATGAATAAGTAAAGCTTGCTGTAGATCATTATGACCACATAAGCAATCATCTACGTAGAAGGATTCACGGATAGCTTGAGAAGCTAGTGGATATTTAGCCTCTTCCTCTGAAGCTAGTTGATGCAAAGTCCTTAAGGCCAAAAAGGATGCAGGTTTGGTACCATATGTGACTGTAGTGAGACCGTAGTCCTTGATAGGTTCATCTTTGTTTTCTCGCCATACTATTCTTTGGAGATCTTGATCAACAAGATGCATTTTCACTCGCCTGTACATCTTAGAAGTGTCAGCTGAGAATGCACAGCGATAAGTTCTGAAGCGTAAAATTATGGAGTTAAGGTCATCCTGAATAGTAGGACCCAACTTCAGCACATCATTCAAGGATAGTCCTAAAGATGACTGCGCAGATGCATCAAATACAACTCTGGTGCGAGTAGTAGTAGACAAAGGTTTGAAAACTGCATGATGCGGAAGATAGTAACAAGGTTCGCCATCCTTTTGTTGGTGACACTTGCTTCATGTGCCCCATGGATTCATATTCAGAGAGAAATTGAGTGTAATCTTCTTTAAGTGTGATATCGTTTTGAAGACGTCGTTCTAAGTGCATAAAGCGATTGATGGCTTGCTGTCTAGATTCACCTAAGCGATTTTTGTCCTCCTTGACGGGTAGACGAACTGTAAAGCTACCATCGGCATTACGAGTGGTTGTTTTTACATAGTATTCTTCACACTCCTTTTCTTCCTTAGTAAGAACATGCTGAGGAAGTTCTTCCAAATCCCAGAAACGTCTTAACTCTGTGTCAAGGTTATCAGTGCTGATGAAGAAATTATGCTGAGGCGAAGACTTAGCCTTGTACTTGTATGATGACCTTGGAATAGGGCCTGATATTATCCAACCGAGGGCTGTGCTGGCTAGTATAGGATATCCTTGTTTCTTTAAGGTTTTCCCATGCAATAACTCGAAGAATAAGGAACTTCCGATTAAGATTTCAACTTCATCAGGAATGTTGAACCTAGGATCTGCTAATGGAATGCTAGAAGGAATATTCCAGTTTCACAAATTGATATGTGTGAAAGGTAGTTTTCCTGTTATGCGAGGAACTACTAAACATTCAATTTTAGTATTAAAATTATGTACCATAGATTTCGGATTGACCTGAACATGGTGAGTGGCCGTAGAAATGGTGTCATTTATACCATTGATAGGCGTATCAGCTGTCACCTTGTTAAGCTGTAAGCGCTTCGCAAGATCTGCAGTTATGAAATTGGATTGACTGGCAGAGTCGAGGAGTGCTCTACATTGTATGAGATTGCCATATCTGTCTTCCACTTGCACTAGTGCGGTGGCAAGCAAAACTTGCTGTGTGGATTTTGATTTAAAAGAACAGTAGCTAGATGGCGCGTCAATCGTTCTAGTAGAATCATTTACAGGACTAGATGAAGTTGCACGTGAAGCATTTTCTCTCTTACTATTATGAAGCAACTTTCTGTGAGTGGATGAGCCACAATTGCAGTATGAGGCACGATTACATTTACTTGATATGTGATTAGGAGCAAAGCAATTGACACAAAGGCGCTTGGATTTAATGAAAGTCCAACGCTTATGCACATTAAGGTTTTTGAAGTTATCACAACTATGTAGCATGTGATTGCACTGACAAAATGGACATACACGATCACTCGTGGATAAGTAAGATTGTTTACTGTCTCTGCTGTTGGGCTTAGCAGAGTGTAAATCAGGCTTAGGCTTAACTTCCGTCTTGTTACATGCAGTGTTAGCAAGCAATTCAAAAGAGTGTCCTCTTGCTTCTAAAAATTGCATAAGGTCCTTCAAAGAAGGGAAGTTTTGAGAATCTATTTTACTCTCCCATTCTCTGCGTGTGGTGTCAGACAAATGTTCTAGGAGAAGTTGCATTAAAATGATTTCATGCAATGGCACTTCAAGTTTTAATGCTTCAATGGCATTCAAGTTATTTTGAAAATGGTTGAGCAATGTACGTAGTTCATTTACTGTTTCCTTATGCATTACTGGTAGTGCTAATATATGTTTTATATGAGCTGTAGCTATTAATCTTGTATTGTTATAGCGTGAGCATATTGAGCTCCCATGCTACATCAAAATTTTCACTAGTGACAGGTATGTTCTGTATTAGTGAATGAGCTTGTCCCTTGAGAGAGGAAAGTAAGTAATGATGTTTCTGAACAGCATCTAGAGCTTTGTTGTTTACCACTAAGCTTGTAAATGTGTCATAGAAATGTTTGAAATGAGTGACATCACCCTCAAATTTAGGTAATTGTATCACAGGCAGTTTGATAGCTTTAGCAGCTTGTGACGATTGCGACTGCACTGTGCACTGCGAATGTGCAGAACCATTTTCTTGCTGTTCATGATCCTGTATTAATTCAGCTAACCTAGCCATCAATTCGATGTAACTGTTTCTTGTTTCCTCCTTGTGTTCTGTATGCATATATAATTCAGTTTCCGCTTCCACAAGAGATTCAATTTGGGTCTGAATAGCTTCATATTTGTCCCAAATTTCACTTAAGCTATCGAAATTAGCTCTCAATATGAAAATGTTGACCTGTTCTGGTAATTCATCAAGAAATTTTCGAACAAAGGTAAATTTTCTTTTGATTATACCCCTTCTTTTGAAAAAGAGCTTTCAAATCCTGCTCCATATTGAATGGTTATGAGACTTGCTTAAAGGAGAGAAAGAAAGAAAAGGAATGTTCTGACCTGAAATGTGTTGCGATGCAGGCTTCTGCGTCGTTGCAAATGAAATGCTGATCATCTGCTGCGTAGATCCCGATGCCTAGCGTCCTGGGGCCCACTGATGTACATCCATGCAGAAGAAACTATTGCGTTGCACAATAAATATCCGCCCGTGAAGGACCAATGTTCGTGTCGTGCTTAATTTAATGCGGAGTACCACCTTGATTTTAGCTGTAACCAAGGAAACTGATGTTGTGGACTGTACTCGATAGAGCTGTATTCAGATCACTAGATAAATTTATTGCACACGCTACATTTCTTATGTGGATAATCATTAAGAAGACAACAATACATTTAATACTTGAGATAAACTAAAACGGTTCTTTCATTGCAACAACAGCTGCACGCAACCACACAACGAAGCACATCACATGTATCAACATGTCTGTAACTATAAAGCAAGAAGAAGCCTCTATTCTTGCGCGCTGGCGAATCACATGATTAGCTGGCCGCATAACCGGCGCCAAGTGAAATATTCATGCGCCCGCCGGAACAAATGACGATAATGGCGCAAGCAACAACAATATCGCTGAGAAGATCTTACTGAGATTATCTGTTTATAACTAATAACTTATGTCGACTTCCTTCTTTATCTCATTAAGGAGAAATCATTTTTTTTCTATATTCTAATACATCTTTAAAGAGCTAAGCTGCACTCTTTTGTTTCTCGTGCTATTTTGGAAATAACATGAAATTTGAAGTTAGCACAGAAAAACCTACTTTTATAACATTTAACTGTCACTGCAGTCTCTTGTTTTCCGTTTGTGTATAAATCTAAATGTACAAGAAACTACTTTTTTAAAGATTTATCTCAACATTTTAGCAGATAGTAAAATAAAGCTTTGTAGGAAAGTGGATTGAGAAAAATCTTGTGTCACATAACAGACTTTCTGTTAGTTATATTGATTGTCCGCTAGGAGTTACAAACCTTATAGCTACTCTCTTGCTACACATAGATGGCCCTGCCTGACCCGAATCTATCTTACCAGCGGTAAAACCCTTAACGGGTGGGCACGCAGCAAAAAACTTCTGGCCGTGTACAGCCAGTCAGTCCCACATGGCATGGCATGGCATGGCATGTAACCATTTCCTAAGTTATAGAATAAATTTTACTTATATTGTTTATATTTAGTTTATATTTAACAGTTTATTATTGTGTCAAAATAACAAATCCCACTCTCTTTGAATGTCTAAGGCACGTTTGCATAAAACATAATCTAAGTTCAAGCATATGAAAATGATCTTCAGCCAAGTTTAACATAGAATTTTGGTTGTATAAGTATTAGCCTCTTGATCTAAGACCAAATTTAACTGGTGAACTTTCTCCAGTTATCTTGATTGAACTTAGAAATGCAGAACTGCAGAATTTACGCAATAGTTTCTGAGTAGTGCAGCTTTGAATAAATAGTAAATAAAGCATTTTTTGTGGTTACCTGCATAAATAATTAACCTCTTTATTTCTCAAATGTATGTTAAAGATGCATTGTTTGTGTTCATAACCTATACATTTGTATTATTTTCAGAATTCAGATTACTCTGATATCTGTGATGATCAGAATTTTCAATTTGAAAGGTCTCCTCGTGTTTTCCAACACAGAGGAAATCCCATCTCAGAAGTAAATGACAGAAAATTCAAAATGAGGTTTCGACTATCAAAGCATGTAGTTGAAGAACTGGAGCATAGGCTACATGCACAATTAAGAACACAAACCCTGAGGAAATACGCACTTAATCCAATATTTATGATCCTTCCCACATTACGCTTCTGTGCAACTGAGATCTTCCAGATGGTGATTGGGATTTGAGATGCAAAACAGATGAACGTCGCTAGGAACGAGGTCAGGGCTTTACGTGGGGTGGTCAGACACGCTCCAGCCAAATCCCTGTAGGACGTTGTGCGTCGCATTTGCATTGTGTGGTCGTGCGTTGTCGTGAAGAAACACAACAACTTTTAACAGCATTTATCACCGCTTATCCTGTATTGCGCGGCAGATTTTCCTAAGTGTCTCGCAATAAACATCTGCTTTCATTGTTTGACCACGCGTTAAGAAGTCAATGGGTAAGATGACTTTCCTGTCCGAGAACACTTGGGGGGAACACTTGGGGTCGGAGTCTGGCTCTCCCCCACTAAGCAAGTAAAAGGTGTACTAAGTGCTCAGTACAATAACGTTAGGGTGTCAGGAGTGTGTACCCGGCCCTAACGTGATAGGCAGACTGCTCCCGGGTCCTCGTCCCCCGACCCTGGGCGCTAGTGGGAGACTTGTCCCTCACTAGCGGCGGAGAGGAGCTTAACAGATATGGATAAGGACAGAGGTAGAAAAGAATCAGCAGAGGAGGTGTTTAAACCTAGACAATCTCTTGCTAGGTCGCCTGTGGAGAGGAATGCTGAAATGGCAGCTACGCCAGGTGGAAGCAACAGTAAAGGAGATGAAGAGGAACCTGCTAAGGACATTGCTCCTATTATAGCAGAAATCAGTACAGTCATTGGGTCAGATAAAATGTCTGTATCTGCAAAAAACAAGTTGTTTTCCCTTTTGGGGAAAATAACAGGTTATTATAATGACTTGAAAATGGAAATAGTCAAATTAAAGACGGAGGTACAAATAGTAAGGGAAATGAAAAAGGAATCACCAACTATGTCATATGCACAAGCTATAAGCAAACCAAGATTGCCAGAAGTGACAGAAAAAGTACAAAAGGCTCTACAAAAACAAACATATGGAGTAGTAGTGAAATCTACAACTGGGAAATCAGTACGAGAAGTTCAGGAAATAATAACAAAGAATCTGAAACCAAATAAAGAACAGATAAAAATAAGTGGTGTTAGGCCTACAGAAACTGGACTATTTATAGAAACAGATTCACAAGAGGATGCACAGAAAATAATTAGTAGTGAAAATTTACAAGGTCACGAAATCAAAGTAGAAGAAATTAAAAAGAGAAACCCTCTTGTAATATTGTATGATGTCATAACGACAGAAAAAGAAGAGGAATTAAAACAAAATCTATATGAACAAAATTTTAAAAATGATCTAAATTGGGAAGAATTTGATAAAGGAGTTAACTTTAAATTCAGAACTGGTCCAAGAGAACGACGCGTGGTTCATCACGTATTGGAAGTAGATCCACGTATAAGAAAAATGTTAATAAATAAACAACGAGTTTACCTGGGTTTCCAGGCTGTAACTGCAAAAGATTACGTGGTGATAGCACGTTGTTCTAAATGCCAACAGTTAGGACACGTGGCCAAATATTGCAGAAATGAGATAACTGTATGTTCACACTGTGGTGAACAGGATCACCTAAAGAAAGACTACAAAAATAAATCAACCAGCTGTTTGTGTACCATGCAGTACCAAGAAAAGAAACAACGCACTAGGGAAAATAGTATGTTGCAAAGACCGACAACACTGTCCAACTTATTCAATGTTTTGGGAGCGACTAATAAACAGAACCAATTATGGCTAACAATGATCTACAAAAAGAACAATCAACTATAAGAATTCAAAGTAAAGGAATTCGTATAGGACAGATCAACGCACAAAGATCACGATTAGTCATGATGGAAATCAGAAAAATTATAGAAGATCTGGATCTGGACGTGGTCTGCATACAAGAACCTTATACACTACGAGGCAAGCCAATCCATATGTCTTCCACTGCACGAACAATAATAAATGGTGAAGATCCAAAAGCAATGATAGTTGTACCAAACAAAGGGTTACAAGTAATGAAGATTGCTCAATTTTGTGACGAGTATGTCAATTGTGCGGAAATTACAATACATAACATCACCTTTGTATTGTGCAACCACTATTTTCAATACCAAGATGACATACAAATCCATTTAGATAAAATGACAGAAATATTGCAAGTATATTCCAGAAAACCCCTAATTTATCTGATGGATTCTAATGCAAAAAGTAAGTGGTGGTATAGCAGAAATCCCGATACAAGAGGAGAAAAATTAGAAGATGTCATAAGTGGATATAATCTAACAGTAATGAATCAACCAAATAATCCATATACTTTCCACAATAAAACAGACGCAAAAGAAAATATTGATAAGTAGTTATAAATGGTAGGTTCCAGCGCAGACCCAAAAGGGCAAGATGGCGGCCATGCGCAATCTGTATGTTTAGTGGATTTAGACAGTGTTTAGGTAGGCAGTCAATCCTCTTAATTTGCTGTAACTTATAATGCTGTGTCTTGAGGTGTTATCAGGGCTTGTCTTGAGCTGTGATCTGAGGCTCTAGGGTCAGGAGTTGCAGGTTTTCTTAGGTGAAGTCTGTTGGTATGGGATGTTAATAGCTGTAGGATTTAATGGTTAGCTCTTGTAGTATGATCTGCGGCTCTAGGGTTAAGAGTTGCAGGGTTTCTTAGGTAAAGACTGTTGGTCTGGGAGGTTAATAGCTATAGGACTTAGAGGTTAGGTCTTGAGGTATGATCTGGAGCTCTAGGGTTAAGGGTAGCAGGTTTTAACAGGTAGGGTTGCAGGTATGGAAGATTAATAGCTGTAGGATTTAATGGTTAGCTCTTGTGCTATGATCTAAGGCTCTAGGGTTAATAGTTTCACAGGTGAAGTCTGTTGGTCTGGATGGTTGAGAGCTGTAGAATTTAGGGGCTAGGCCTCTATGTATGATCTGGGTTAGATCGTATGGATTCAAGGTTAGATCTCTCGGTCTAGAGTTTAAGGCTGTAGGATCTGGAGGTTACGTATTGAGGTATGATCTGAGGGCTCTAGGGTTAAGAGTTGTAGGCTTCATAGCTAAAGGTTGCTGGTCTGAAGGTTAAAGGCTGTAGTAGGTTTAGTGGTTAGGTCGTATGGATTCAAGGTTAGATCTCTCGGTCTAGAGATTAAGGCTGTAGGATCTGGAGGCTACGTATTGAGGTATGATCCGAGGGCTCTAGGGTTAAGAGTTATAAGCTTCGTAGCTAAAGGTTGCTGGTCAGGAGGTTAAACCTGTAGGATCCGGAGGTTAGGTATTGAGGTATGATCTCGGAGCTCTAGGATTAAGAGCTATAGGTTTCATAGCTAAAGGTTTTCCAGCTAGAGATATCTTCGTTACTCTTAGAGGTATATTTGCAATGGTCTAAGCATAGAGTTTTCATACGTATTTTCATGCAGATTGATATCTTTATACTCTTGTGTCTTTTTTCAAGCTTTTGCCCCCTCTGCATCGTCTTGTAATAAGTCGTAACGCTAAACCAATGTTCTTATGCTATTTTCAAGCTTTTTCAGATGTTATGAGGTTTAAGGATGTTTCAAGGATTTTTTAGACCAAGTTCAGTTGCTTAAATCATTTTATAACTAAGTAAAAGGTTTTTCAAGGATATTTCAGATTACGAGATAGTAGTTACTTTTTCAATTTACCTATTTTAACATTAAAGTGCGTTCAGTTAGCTTGTAGTTCAGTAGTAGACGCCTCTCCTCTTTTATCTGGGCTGGAGACCAGCACCAGAATTTAATCCTAGTGGCAGAGTTAACGCCTTCCTCCATTTTTGTTATTTCTTCTTTCTTCCTCAGGCGTCGTGAGAGTCGTAGGATAGATGTTACTTGAGTAAATATTCATTCTGTAGCTTAGCTTACAGAGATAACCGTTATCTTCTGATCTAAGTTGCCTCCTCTTGCACACTTTTTGCAATACTATAGTGTCCGTACGCGTATGTTGATACTCCATCCTCAGCAATCACTCTCTTGTCGTCATGAGGCGACAGGGCTATTTTATTGGCTTCAACTGTAGAAACATTATGTTTTCGGGATAGGATTAAGTTCATAGGAGTTCTTAGGATCTTTTGGGTTTTAAGACATTCCACATAGCTATCGAAGTTGATGTACTGCCTGATTGCGCTACGCTTTATGCCTTTAATCTTCTTGATTACACCTCCATCTATGTCGAGAGCATACATCTTAGGTCTGAGCCCTACAAAACGAGAAATAATTTTTCCATTGGCTTCATCTTTAAATTTTCCCAAAACTTTCCTGTTTTTTGTAGAATGACATATATGCTCGACAGGATAATCAGCAGTATCCAGATGTTCAAGAAAACGTAACTTATCCTGGTATATATCTTTTGTAGTCACTCTATGGATGAAAGAGTCTGTATCCATGTACATGAGTTTTAGATTTTCAGTCCCGTAATACGGCAATAACACATCATAATGATATCGATACATCAAGGTTTTTGAGATATCCAGCACACACATCCCAATGTATATAGGTTTGTCGAACACTATCTCTCGTGAAGCCAAGTGTACTGCAGCCAGATTAGGTCCATATATAGTTCGATCAATGAACGTAGGCTTAGCAACCAGCTTTTCCAATGTCTTCCAATCGGTAACAAGTCGTATATTCATTCGGTTTCTTATATTCTCCATAGTTTTTCCGAACATGGCATTGTTAAAAAGTTTGTACAGATCCTTCTCGAAATCATTTCTAGATCCTTGTCGTAGTCCGTTATTGAATTGGACATAAGGCTTTAACCAGCACGACTGTCGAAATTGTAGTACACGATGGATTTTTGTCAGTTTTATCCCATGATCAGGAGCTTGCTTCAAGGTCATGTAGTGCACCACATACTTAGTTCGTGATCCAAGGTGTGGAATTAGCTTCTTTGTAGAAGAATCCTTAGGCTTGATACACTCGGGCAGGAATGGTAAATCGTTATGCAGCTCGTGAAGTTCTGTAGGATATTCAAGATCCACTTCTAAAATGTAGCCGAGAGGGTTATCTTCTCGAAGTATTTCTAGGTTAATATCTGCAGGAGAAACCCACTCAAAACCCCCATAAGGAAGGGCGTGGCATATCGCCCAGCCATATTGGTTATTTGCGTCCTCGTACGTAATATATTTAGAGGGCTTACTTGAGTCATACTCCTCCATATAGATGTTGTTCGCCTTTGCGTATCGATGAGACACTTGGCATAATCCTCCTCGTATACCTGATTCAACCATGAGTAGCTGATCGTAATCCTGTAGCAATTCTAGTTCAATTCCTGTGTACAGCAGCATTGCATCCCACGTAAGTCCAGGAGATGTAAAATAATGTGCAGGATCAACTTTATGAGTTTTCAGGGTCTGGTCTCTGAATGTCTCAAACACATCAGCTAGTAGAAGAACATCTGAGCTTTGATAGAGATCGCTATACTCTCCTAATGTTTTAATGTTGAACTGTCTCCATATACTTTTTGCATGTTCATACTCTCCATCACTAATTTCTTCTTTGTTCAGCTTGTTGTAGAATGCCTCCCTAGGAGGAAGTTCTGTGTCATTCAAAACATCCCATGATGTAACGTAATCGTAGGGGAAAACACCCTTACGGGTCATCGATTTGAATTGCTCTGCTCCAAAGTACTTTATGGTTTCAGGATATGATGTTAGATTGTTTGCTAGTTTATCCAATCTGGTACTAAGAAAGCGATAGGTATCCACAAAGCGGAGTTTAATATCACCAACATACTTGGAAAATGATATATAACTTTCCTCTGAGCTAGGAATAACTTCTACTCTCTCGCTAGTACATCCTAACTCCTTAACAATGAAATGGGTGTCATATCCACTCAGGTTATGCATGAAGACAGGAATATAATTAGGTGTTTTACAGGCTAAATTACACTTATTATGTAGACTTCCTCGGTATTCACCGGTTATATGATCATGATCTCGTACTTTCCAGTTCTCTCTGGTAAATTCTTTACCACATAAGTAACATTCTGTAGAGCATTCGAAAGATTTTTGCTGCTCATCTGTTAGTGTTAATGGAGCATCAGTTTTGTATATACTATTAATCTTCTTTGCGAGAGAACTTACATACTCCATAAACTTCGGTGCAGCATAATAACCACGATATACATAGGGTTCAGTAGGAAGATCAGTCTGTAAACCTTCCATTGAGGCCGACGGTTTGACATATACACAGAAACTCATAGGAATATGCTTCTGATATGGAACTGTATAAGACGTTTCGGGATTAGAAGAACACCCGTGGTAAGGGGTAAGAATGCTTTCAAAGTCAGCGTATATGACATAAGGTAATTTCAACATCCTTTCATAATTCTTGAATCTAACAATAGATTTCTCCTTAGTTGGCATAACAATCTTAGCAACTCCGTGTTGGCTACATATTTTTCTATGTTCATTTAACCTCTCAACTCCTCCATTTCGATAATCAAAGTGCGTAAAACAGCGTTTGCAGATGTAGAGTTTTCCCTCACATTTGGTTTTTTGTTGATGAATAAGTCTCTCGAAATTCTTTATATAAACGTAATGATGACGTCCAGCTGCATCACTTAATAAAAGCAGGTCACGATGGTCGGACAGTTCTTCATCGATAACCTTCATAGGAAACACTTGATTTTTCTCATCCAGTCCGAAAACATTTATAGAGATGTTATTTCTTCGTTCAAATTTCGGAATATCAGTCAGGCTCGTAGGAAACGAGACGCAGGAAAAGTCATATCTTTCTTGAAAATCCTTATACTTGCTAACACGTTGAGGATCCTTTTGAATGAACTTGGCGAGAACAGCATACATAAAACATTTTTCATCTTCATAATTCTGGGGATTTATGCAGGCTCCTTTAGCTCCAATAGAGGTCGGTAGAGGGATGTAACTGCTTCCTCTTAGTCCATTATTCTTGTTGATTCTAACTCGAACCCCGTCAACAGCTAATAAAGCCCAGTTGCTTCCTTTAAGTTGACTTTCCTCCATTTCAGTACAAAGTTTCTTGAATTTCCTTTCCAAGATGGCATCCAAGTCACTTTCTAAAAATATTGCTTGATTTTGTGTTTTAAATGCTTTATCAGTAGTGTCACCAATGGCATTCACAAACCGACATTCAGCCATGATGTTAATTTTCACACTTTTATGGATCCTTAGCTCCTTCTGAATGGCTTGAATTATCCGCTGTTTTGATTCTTGGAGATAGGTGTTCAGGTCTTGGCATGTAGAGCATTGGATGAAATATGATTTCAGTCGATCCTGGAAAGCTGTTTCATATTCTACGACATCATCTTCATCAGGAACCATTAACAGCAATTTATGTTTGGTAGGTTCGATCTTGAGTTTCTTAGCAGCAATTATTCTCTCGCATCGTTCTTGATGCACATCTCTGCGATGTTCAGTACCATAAACGTCAGCACAATGTTTACATTCATAATACTGACCGCAGACCAGCTCGTGTCTCTTTTTATGGTAGTTTTTCAGGAAACTCTTATCACATTTACCACACTTAAATTCTGGAATAGCAGTGTCTAACAGAGCTTCCATTGCTATAGTTTTTGTTATGTGCAGACTAATTCTTGGGGAATATGTTGCTAAGTAATTGTCTGATACACCTTTTCACTTCTCTTCTTCACCTTGATAAGTTATCAGCGCTGCTGATGATGAATTTCACTGTGGAAGCTGATCTGCTCAGCTATAAACACACTAGCGTAATTACAATCTAAGCTCGATCAAGCTCTCTTTATACACTTAGCGCAGACCTAATAGAAAACTTCATCATCCCCTCCACCAACGGGATTCGAAGGTGGCGCAACTATCGGAGAAAGCCTAAAAGAAAACTTCATCATTCCCACCAATACCGGGGTTCGAAGGTGGCGCTCCTATCGGAGAAAACCTAAAAGAAAACTATTATCTTGATACCACAGGGGTTCGAAGGTGGTTCTACTATCGGAGAAAACCTTAAAGAAAACTCTATTCATTTTAGCAGTTTACGATTATTCTTTATCTAGTATAGAAATCACATGAGAGAAAAAATTAGACAAATTAAAATTTAAAAAGGCAATAAATAAATAGATTTGAAGATACAATTTAGACAATTCAAACGAGTATAAACATGACTGAGCTACGCCTTTTAGTTTTAAAGTTACATTAGGAGCCCCCATCACCACCCTTAGGCATCTCTACATCTTCAATCATACCTTCTTGGAGCTGTTTGAGACATCTCTTAACCTAGAAGTTATATTCTCTCAAGTTCAGCTATTACACTATTTAACTCATCTAGGGAGCGTCCTTAGGCTCCTTCACTTCATCCTCAACCACGTGTTCTTGATTCCTTTACATACATCTTTAACCTAGTTATGATTTTTCTATGGACATCCGTTCTCCTTTCTTAAGTTCAATTATTTCATCCATCTTGTTTTGTTCAGTCTTATGCTTCTATCTTAAACTTCGTGATTAAGTCATTTGATCTGAAAGTCTATGTATTTTGGTTAAGGTACTCATCCCTTTTGGTCATGGGCCAAGTCATGATGTATGATCTTATGGGATGAGCTTGTCAACACGCCTAAAGCATTGATATTCAGAGTTATTTAAATTATCCTGCCGAGATTCGAACCCTGATCGTAAGGAGCAAAATACCATTTCAGCAACTATTTCGGGGCTAATGCATGTATGTACTCGTTATTTAATTGCATTATCATTATTCAAACGGGAGTTATTCAACATTAAAGTTATTCCATCAGAACCGGTGATCGAACCATGGGTCTCTAGAATACGGAATCATAAAACATTCACAGCATATGTTAAATGAAAATACCTGCGCTCTAACCCGCTGTTCTAAGTGCAACAGATCAGGAAATAGACCACAATTACATAATTCAATGGACGATGGGAATTGAACCAAAGACCTCCTGAGCTATACAGTGATAGGGAATGATTGATTACGTTAGGTATAGCCATAAAAAGTTTATTTCAACGCTCTAGACCCACCGGTTACAGAGATATTAAAATGAAACGGTTCAGGATTCGAACCAAGCACTTCAGGTATACGGTATAAGTCCAGAAGATACTAATTAACTATATAACATTTATAAAATTTGTTGGAAGTCGCTATCATAATTACTTTCAGAGTTATAACGGTATTAAAAGTGTTCACTTGTGCGGGAGTCGATCCCAGGATTGAGACAATTTACCTACCTGCCCTGAGGCGGGATAAATAGAAGGGGTGGTGGTTAGCTCTTTGTTGCACTAAGCTCAGAGTAGTATAGAATTGAGAGAATCAGCACAGTGTAGATAAGATGTTGAACTCTCCTCTGTGTTAATATATGAGTGATGTAGAATGCTCATTGATTTAGAACTCTCCTATATGAAAATCGAGTTGTAAAAGAAGGGGAGTGTTGGCGTAGTGCCGTTCTCCCCTGTGCAGTGAGATGTTTTTGAGGGTTGGGATGATGATGATGATGATGATGATTGTGTGTGTGTGTGTGTGATGTGTAATGTGTGATGGGTGGGATGGGTAACGGGGGTTTCCGGGGATGTTTGAATTAAATGTGAATTCTTTTCGATGTGTGTGTGTGCTTGAACTCTCATGTATGAATATCGAAGTCTAGGGTTCGATATTGTGATGGGGCGGTGTGGGTAACGGGGGGGTTCCGGGGATGTTTGAATTAAATGTATTGATAGTAATTCTTCGATGACTGTGCTTGAACTCTCATGTATGAATATCGAGTGTAGGGTTTGATATCTATTACGTTCAGTGCTTCGATGTCTGTGCTTGAACTCTCATGTATGAATATCGAGTGTAGGGTTTGATATCTATTACGTTTAGTGTATGATATATGATGTAGTATCGTTAAAGTCTAGGGTTCGATATTGTGATGGGGCGGGGTGGGTAACGGAGGTTCCGGGGATGTTTGAATTAAATGTATTGATAGTAATTCTTCGATGACTGTGCTTGAACTCTCATGTATGAATATCGAGTGTAGGGTTTGATATCTATTACGTTCAGTGCTTCGATGTCTGTGCTTGAACTCTCATGTATGAATATCGAGTGTAGGGTTTGATATCTATTACGTTTAGTGTATGATATATGATGTAGTATCGTTAAAGTCTAGGGTTCGATATTGTGATGGGGCGGGGTGGGTAACGGAGGTTCCGGGGATGTTTGAATTAAATGTATTGATAGTAATTCTTCGATGACTGTGCTTGAACTCTCATGTATGAATATCGAGTGTAGGGTTTGATATCTATTACGTTCAGTGCTTCGATGTCTGTGCTTGAACTCTCATGTATGAATATCGAGTGTAGGGTTTGATATCTATTACGTTTAGTGTATGATATATGATGTAGTATCGTTAATCTTTAGATAAAAGAATATCGAGAGAATGATTAGGTATGTTTACTGGGAGAGATTTATGAAAATAAATTCATATATCATACACTAAACGTAATAGATATCAAACCCTACACTCGATATTCATACATGAGAGTTCAAGCACAGTCATCGAAGAATTACTATCAATACATTTAATTCAAACATCCCCGGAACCTCCGTTACCCACCCCGCCCCATCACAATATCGAACCCTAGACTTTAACGATACTACATCATATATCATACACTAAACGTAATAGATATCAAACCCTACACTCGATATTCATACATGAGAGTTCAAGCACAGACATCGAAGCACTGAACGTAATAGATATCAAACCCTACACTCGATATTCATACATGAGAGTTCAAGCACAGTCATCGAAGAATTACTATCAATACATTTAATTCAAACATCCCCGGAACCTCCGTTACCCACCCCGCCCCATCACAATATCGAACCCTAGACTTTAACGATACTACATCATATATCATACACTAAACGTAATAGATATCAAACCCTACACTCGATATTCATACATGAGAGTTCAAGCACAGACATCGAAGCACTGAACGTAATAGATATCAAACCCTACACTCGATATTCATACATGAGAGTTCAAGCACAGTCATCGAAGAATTACTATCAATACATTTAATTCAAACATCCCCGGAACCCCCCCCCCCCGTTACCCACACCGCCCCATCACAATATCGAACCCTAGACTTCGATATTCATACATGAGAGTTCAAGCACACACACACATCGAAAAGAATTCACATTTAATTCAAACATCCCCGGAACCCCCCCGTTACCCATCCCACCCATCACACATTACACATCACACACACACACACACACACACAATCATCATCATCATCATCATCCCAACCCTCAAAAACATCTCACTGCACAGGGGAGAACGGCACTACGCCAACACTCCCCTTCTTTTACAACTCGATTTTCATATAGGAGAGTTCTAAATCAATGAGCATTCTACATCACTCATATATTAACACAGAGGAGAGTTCAACATCTTATCTACACTGTGCTGATTCTCTCAATTCTATACTACTCTGAGCTTAGTGCAACAAAGAGCTAACCACCACCCCTTCTATTTATCCCGCCTCAGGGCAGGTAGGTAAATTGTCTCAATCCTGGGATCGACTCCCGCACAAGTGAACACTTTTAATACCGTTATAACTCTGAAAGTAATTATGATAGCGACTTCCAACAAATTTTATAAATGTTATATAGTTAATTAGTATCTTCTGGACTTATACCGTATACCTGAAGTGCTTGGTTCGAATCCTGAACCGTTTCATTTTAATATCTCTGTAACCGGTGGGTCTAGAGCGTTGAAATAAACTTTTTATGGCTATACCTAACGTAATCAATCATTCCCTATCACTGTATAGCTCAGGAGGTCTTTGGTTCAATTCCCATCGTCCATTGAATTATGTAATTGTGGTCTATTTCCTGATCTGTTGCACTTAGAACAGCGGGTTAGAGCGCAGGTATTTTCATTTAACATATGCTGTGAATGTTTTATGATTCCGTATTCTAGAGACCCATGGTTCGATCACCGGTTCTGATGGAATAACTTTAATGTTGAATAACTCCCGTTTGAATAATGATAATGCAATTAAATAACGAGTACATACATGCATTAGCCCCGAAATAGTTGCTGAAATGGTATTTTGCTCCTTACGATCAGGGTTCGAATCTCGGCAGGATAATTTAAATAACTCTGAATATCAATGCTTTAGGCGTGTTGACAAGCTCATCCCATAAGATCATACATCATGACTTGGCCCATGACCAAAAGGGATGAGTACCTTAACCAAAATACATAGACTTTCAGATCAAATGACTTAATCACGAAGTTTAAGATAGAAGCATAAGACTGAACAAAACAAGATGGATGAAATAATTGAACTTAAGAAAGGAGAACGGATGTCCATAGAAAAATCATAACTAGGTTAAAGATGTATGTAAAGGAATCAAGAACACGTGGTTGAGGATGAAGTGAAGGAGCCTAAGGACGCTCCCTAGATGAGTTAAATAGTGTAATAGCTGAACTTGAGAGAATATAACTTCTAGGTTAAGAGATGTCTCAAACAGCTCCAAGAAGGTATGATTGAAGATGTAGAGATGCCTAAGGGTGGTGATGGGGGCTCCTAATGTAACTTTAAAACTAAAAGGCGTAGCTCAGTCATGTTTATACTCGTTTGAATTGTCTAAATTGTATCTTCAAATCTATTTATTTATTGCCTTTTTAAATTTTAATTTGTCTAATTTTTTCTCTCATGTGATTTCTATACTAGATAAAGAATAATCGTAAACTGCTAAAATGAATAGAGTTTTCTTTAAGGTTTTCTCCGATAGTAGAACCACCTTCGAACCCCTGTGGTATCAAGATAATAGTTTTCTTTTAGGTTTTCTCCGATAGGAGCGCCACCTTCGAACCCCGGTATTGGTGGGAATGATGAAGTTTTCTTTTAGGCTTTCTCCGATAGTTGCGCCACCTTCGAATCCCGTTGGTGGAGGGGATGATGAAGTTTTCTATTAGGTCTGCGCTAAGTGTATAAAGAGAGCTTGATCGAGCTTAGATTGTAATTACGCTAGTGTGTTTATAGCTGAGCGGATCAGCTTCCACAGTGAAATTCATCATCAGCAGCGCTGATAACTTATCAAGGTGAAGAAGAGAAGTGAAAAGGTGTATCAGACATTTACTTAGCAACATATTCCCCAAGAATTAGTCTGCACATAACAAAAACTATAGCAATGGAAGCTCTGTTAGACACTGCTATTCCAGAATTTAAGTGTGGTAAATGTGATAAGAGTTTCCTGAAAAACTACCATAAAAAGAGACACGAGCTGGTCTGCGGTCAGTATTATGAATGTAAACATTGTGCTGACGTTTATGGTACTGAACATCGCAGAGATGTGCATCAAGAACGATGCGAGAGAATAATTGCTGCTAAGAAACTCAAGATCGAACCTACCAAACATAAATTGCTGTTAATGGTTCCTGATGAAGATGATGTCGTAGAATATGAAACAGCTTTCCAGGATCGACTGAAATCATATTTCATCCAATGCTCTACATGCCAAGACCTGAACACCTATCTCCAAGAATCAAAACAACGGATAATTCAAGCCATTCAGAAGGAGCTAAGGATCCATAAAAGTGTGAAAATTAACATCATGGCTGAATGTCGGTTTGTGAATGCCATTGGTGACACTACTGATAAAGCATTTAAAACACAAAATCAAGCAATATTTTTAGAAAGTGACTTGGATGCCATCTTGGAAAGGAAATTCAAGAAACTTTGTACTGAAATGGAGGAAAGTCAACTTAAAGGAAGCAACTGGGCTTTATTAGCTGTTGACGGGGTTCGAGTTAGAATCAACAAGAATAATGGACTAAGAGGAAGCAGTTACATCCCTCTACCGACCTCTATTGGAGCTAAAGGAGCCTGCATAAATCCCCAGAATTATGAAGATGAAAAATGTTTTATGTATGCTGTTCTCGCCAAGTTCATTCAAAAGGATCCTCAACGTGTTAGCAAGTATAAGGATTTTCAAGAAAGATATGACTTTTCCTGCGTCTCGTTTCCTACGAGCCTGACTGATATTCCGAAATTTGAACGAAGAAATAACATCTCTATAAATGTTTTCGGACTGGATGAGAAAAATCAAGTGTTTCCTATGAAGGTTATCGATGAAGAACTGTCCGACCATCGTGACCTGCTTTTATTAAGTGATGCAGCTGGACGTCATCATTACGTTTATATAAAGAATTTCGAGAGACTTATTCATCAACAAAAAACCAAATGTGAGGGAAAACTCTACATCTGCAAACGCTGTTTTACGCACTTTGATTATCGAAATGGAGGAGTTGAGAGGTTAAATGAACATAGAAAAATATGTAGCCAACACGGAGTTGCTAAGATTGTTATGCCAACTAAGGAGAAATCTATTGCTAGATTCAAGAATTATGAAAGGATGTTGAAATTACCTTATGTCATATACGCTGACTTTGAAAGCATTCTTACCCCTTACCACGGGTGTTCTTCTAATCCCGAAACGTCTTATACAGTTCCATATCAGAAGCATATTCCTATGAGTTTCTGTGTATATGTCAAACCGTCGGCCTCAATGGAAGGTTTACAGACTGATCTTCCTACTGAACCCTATGTATATCGTGGTTATTATGCTGCACCGAAGTTTATGGAGTATGTAAGTTCTCTCGCAAAGAAGATTAATAGTATATACAAAACTGATGCTCCATTAACACTAACAGATGAGCAGCAAAAATCTTTCGAATGCTCTACAGAATGTTACTTATGTGGTAAAGAATTTACCAGAGAGAACTGGAAAGTACGAGATCATGATCATATAACCGGTGAATACCGAGGAAGTCTACATAATAAGTGTAATTTAGCCTGTAAAACACCTAATTATATTCCTGTCTTCATGCATAACCTGAGTGGATATGACTCCCATTTCATTGTTAAGGAGTTAGGATGTACTAGCGAGAGAGTAGAAGTTATTCCTAGCTCAGAGGAAAGTTATATATCATTTTCCAAGTATGTTGGTGATATTAAACTCCGCTTTGTGGATACCTATCGCTTTCTTAGTACCAGCTTGGATAAACTAGCAAACAATCTAACATCATATCCTGAAACCATAAAGTACTTTGGAGCAGAGCAATTCAAATCGATGACCCGTAAGGGTGTTTTCCCCTACGATTACGTTACATCATGGGATGTTTTGAATGACACAGAACTTCCTCCTAGGGAGGCATTCTACAACAAGCTGAACAAAGAAGAAATTAGTGATGGAGAGTATGAACATGCAAAAAGTATATGGAGACAGTTCAACATTAAAACATTAGGAGAGTATAGCGATCTCTATCTAAGCTCAGATGTTCTTCTACTAGCTGATGTGTTTGAGACATTCAGAGACCAGACCCTGAAAACTCATAAAGTTGATCCTGCACATTATTTTACATCTTCTGGACTTACGTGGGATGCAATGCTGCTGTACACAGGAATTGAACTAGAATTGATACAGGATTACGATCAGCTACTCATGGTTGAATCAGGTATACGAGGAGGATTATGCCAAGTGTCTCATCGATACGCAAAGGCGAACAACATCTATATGGAGGAGTATGACTCAAGTAAGCCCTCTCAATATATTACGTACGAGGACGCAAATAACCAATATGGCTGGGCGATGTGCCACGCCCTTCCTTATGGGGGTTTTTAGTGGGTTTCTCCTGCTGATATTAACCTAGAAATACTTCGAGAAGATAACCCCCTCGGCTACATTTTAGAAGTGGATCTTGAATATCCTACAGAACTTCACTAGCTGCATAACGATTTACCATTCCTGCCCGAGTGTATCAAGCCTAAGGATTCTTCTACAAAGAAGCTAATTCCACACCTTGGATCACGAACTAAGTATGTGGTGCACTACATGACCTTGAAGCAAGCTCTTGATCATGGGATAAAACTGACAAAAATCCATCGTGTACTACAATTTCGACAGTCGTGCTGGTTAAAGCCTTATGTCCAATTCAATAACGGACTACGACAAGGATCTAGAAATGATTTCGAGAAGGATCTGTACAAACTTTTTAACAATGCCATGTTCGGAAAAACTATGGAGAATATAAGAAACCGAATGAATATACGACTTGTTACCGATTGGAAGACATTGGAAAAGCTGGTTGCTAAGCCTACGTTCATTGATCGAACTATATATGGACCTAATCTGGCTGCAGTACACTTGGCTTCACGAGAGATAGTGTTCGACAAACCTATATACATTGGGATGTGTGTGCTGGATATCTCAAAAACCTTGATGTATCGATATCATTATGATGTGTTATTGCCGTATTACGGGACTGAAAATCTAAAACTCATGTACATGGATACAGACTCTTTCATCCATAGAGTGACTACAAAAGATATATACCAGGATAAGTTACGTTTTCTTGAACATCTGGATACTGCTGATTATCCTGTCGAGCATATATGTCATTCTACAAAAAACAGGAAAGTTTTGGGAAAATTTAAAGATGAAGCCAATGGAAAAATTATTTCTCGTTTTGTAGGGCTCAGACCTAAGATGTATGCTCTCGACATAGATGGAGGTGTAATCAAGAAGATTAAAGGCATAAAGCGTAGCGCAGTCAGGCAGTACATCAACTTCGATAGCTATGTGGAATGTCTTAAAACCCAAAAGATCCTAAGAACTCCTATGAACTTAATCCTATCCCGAAAACATAATGTTTCTACAGTTGAAGCTAATAAAATAGCCCTGTCGCCTCATGACGACAAGAGAGTGATTGCTGAGGATGGAGTATCAACATACGCGTACGGACACTATAGTATTGCAAAAAGTGTGCAAGAGGAGGCAACTTAGATCAGAAGATAACGGTTATCTCTGTAAGCTAAGCTACAGAATGAATATTTACTCAAGTAACATCTATCCTACGACTCTCACGACGCCTGAGGAAGAAAGAAGAAATAACAAAAATGGAGGAAGGCGTTAACTCTGCCACTAGGATTAAATTCTAGTGCTGGTCTCCAGCCCAGATAAAAGAGGAGAGGCGTCTACTACTGAACTACAAGCTAACTGAACGCACTTTAATGTTAAAATAGGTAAATTGAAAAAGTAACTACTATCTCGTAATCTGAAATATCCTTGAAAAACCTTTTACTTAGTTATAAAATGATTTAAGTAACTGAACTTGGTCTAAAAAATCCTTGAAACATCCTTAAACCTCATAACATCTGAAAAAGCTTGAAAATAGCATAAGAACATTGGTTTAGCGTTACGACTTATTACAAGACGATGCAGAGGGGGCAAAAGCTTGAAAAAAGACACAAGAGTATAAAGATATCAATCTGCATGAAAATACGTATGAAAACTCTATGCCTAGACCATTGCAAATATACCTCTAAGAGTAACGAAGATATCTCTAGCTGGAAAACCTTTAGCTATGAAACCTATAGCTCTTAATCCTAGAGCTCCGAGATCATACCTCAATACCTAACCTCCGGATCCTACAGGTTTAACCTCCTGACCAGCAACCTTTAGCTACGAAGCTTATAACTCTTAACCCTAGAGCCCTCGGATCATACCTCAATACGTAGCCTCCAGATCCTACAGCCTTAATCTCTAGACCGAGAGATCTAACCTTGAATCCATACGACCTAACCACTAAACCTACTACAGCCTTTAACCTTCAGACCAGCAACCTTTAGCTATGAAGCCTACAACTCTTAACCCTAGAGCCCTCAGATCATACCTCAATACGTAACCTCCAGATCCTACAGCCTTAAACTCTAGACCGAGAGATCTAACCTTGAATCCATACGATCTAACCCAGATCATACATAGAGGCCTAGCCCCTAAATTCTACAGCTCTCAACCACCAGACCAACAGACTTCACCTGTGAAACTATTAACCCTAGAGCCTTAGATCATAGCACAAGAGCTAACCATTAAATCCTACAGCTATTAATCTTCCATACCTGCAACCCTACCTGTTAAAACCTGCTACCCTTAAACCTAGAGCTCCAGATCATACCTCAAGACCTAACCTCTAAGTCCTATAGCTATTAACCTCCCAGACCAACAGTCTTTACCTAAGAAACCCTGCAACTCTTAACCCTAGAGCCGCAGATCATACTACAAGAGCTAACCATTAAATCCTACAGCTATTAACATCCCATACCAACAGACTTCACCTAAGAAAACCTGCAACTCCTGACCCTAGAGCCTCAGATCACAGCTCAAGACAAGCCCTGATAACACCTCAAGACACAGCATTATAAGTTACAGCAAATTAAGAGGATTGACTGCCTACCTAAACACTGTCTAAATCCACTAAACATACAGATTGCGCATGGCCGCCATCTTGCCCTTTTGGGTCTGCGCTGGAACCTACCATTTATAACTACTTTGATATATCATTAGTAACATCAAAATTAGCTAATAGAATAGCAAATTGGAAAGTAGGTCAGGATCTGACATCAAGTGATCACAATTTCATATACTTTGACATAATAACACAAAGGAAAGATGAACCAGATCTGATGGTTAACATAAAAAGAAGATATCAGATAAAAAACGCAAATTGGGGAGACTTAAAACAATCGTTGGAATTACCTAAGACGCCAGAATATGGAGACGATATGGATAAAAAGGCTAAACAGCTCTCCACAAGTATAAAACATGCAATGGACATGGCACTAAGAAAGCTGAACATCGCTGAAGATAAACGATATTCAATCTGGAATTACAAACTACAGGAATTAAGAAGCAAATTGCGTAAAAGAAGGCGCATATACCAAAGAAGTTTTACAGAACATGAAAAGATTATAAACTTAGAAATGTATCGTAATATAAAAGAACAATATAGGGAGTTATTAGACAATACAAGAAAGAAATCCTGGGAGACCTTTGTGGAAGAAAATCTGAACACTGATGCATGGGGAGTGCCCTACAAACTAGTGATGGAAAAAATTTCAGCTCCAGAGGTAATATCAACTTTAAATAAAGAGAATGGAACAACTACAACATGGATTGAATCTGTAAATCATATGCTGAAAGTACTATTACCATCAGACAACTGTGAAGAAGATGATGAACAGCATAAAGAAAAAAGGGAAAGCTTCAACAGTGAATATATGAATGATTGGGCAATCTATCCATTTGACGTGTCAGAGGTAAAACTGGCAATAAGAGAGTTAAAGGCAAAGAAAGCACCAGGACCTGATAATATATGTGCTGAAATAATCCAACAACTAGAAGACCAAATAGCACCATATCTATGTGCATTATTTAACATATGCTTGGTTGAAGGTAAAGTGCCCTATTGCTGGAAAGAAGCTGAAATAATAATTCTACGTAAGGATAAGATTAGAGACCCTATGGATCCAAAAACCTATAGACCTATATGCTTGCTAAACACCTTGGGAAAAGTACAAGAGAACCTGCTCTATAAACGAATATGTGAATACAGGATGATGATAGGTCTTACCAACAAACAATTTGGCTTCAGGAAAGGAAGTTCCACTGAAGACGCTATCAATACAGCTATAGGAATTGTCAACAACAGTGAAAAGAAGTATGTAATAGGAGTCTTTGTAGACATATCTGGGGCATTTGATAACTTGTGGTGGCCCGAAATGTTTCGTATACTTCGAGAAAAGAAATACCCAAGAAGTTTATATAAATCCTTAAAAGACTATTGTAAGGATAGAAGGGCCTATGTTAGAGGATACAACGACATAGTTATCAGAGAAATATCAAAAGGATGCCCGCAAGGGTCAGTGCTAGGACCCCTATTTTGGGACATACTGATTGAACCGGTATTAGAAGAACTTTACAACTCACAAACAGTTTTAGACGTAATAGCATATGCAGATGATGTTTTGGTTCTAATAGAATCTAACAATAGAATAGATCTTGAAGGAAAAGCAAAATCGGCAATGGAATTATTAGCAACTTGGTGTAAACAAGTCAAGTTAAAGATTGCACCACAAAAGTCATTTTATATGTTATTCAAAGGCACCATGAAGAGAGACCCAATAATAAAACTAGAGGGCTCAAATATAAGAAGATCTAAAGCAGTCAAATATTTGGGGATTCATCTGGACGAACGTTTAAACTTTGATTACCATATTGAAAAAATAAGAACTAAGGCCGGCAATATGATCCAAAAGTTATACTCCTTGGCAACAAGAAAATTTAAATTATCCATGACAACAGTAAAGACTTATCACATCAGCCTACTAGTGGGAATAACATCTTATGGTGCAAGTGTATGGAGTCATCGATTAAAATTACTAAAGAATATAAATCTCTTAAGAAGGACTCAAAGACAAATGCTATTAAGAACATGCGGTATAGTAAAGACGACTTCAACACTAGCCATCTTGGTCATCTTAGGCATCTGGCCTATAGATTTGCTAATTAAGTTAAGGGGAGCAGGCTTTTGGCTAAAAAGAAATAACATAGAAAGAGTGAAACAAATAGTAGGCAAGAGATGCATAACTAAAGTGGAAATAAAGCGACATTTATTGAAATTATGGCAGGAAGAATGGGATAATGAAGCCACCGGAAGAAGAACATACGAAATATTTCCCAGTGTATTAGAACGTTTGAAGTTAAAGAAGATACAGCCTTCACGATGGGGAGTTCAATACATCTCGGGACATGGACCCTTTAAGACCTACTTCAAGAAAATTGGGAAAAACGACAATGATGAATGCGACAAATGTAAAGTGAAAGATACACCAGAACATGTAACATTTGAATGCGGAATCTACGATGAAATAGTAAGTGAACAACGATACCAACTTCAGACGAAATTGATATGGAACATAGTAAGATCTCCAGAAGAGTTAAAAACTTTGGAAGAAATAATTGAAAAGATTTCAACAAAAGTTATGGAAACATATCTCCAGCATCGACACAACATACCCGGCAGAGACAGACCAACCACAGAAGATCCAATAATTAGAAGATCAGAACGTTTAGTTACACAATTGCAAAGATCTCAGAACATAGATGAACAACCTTCTACAGATGAACCTGCAACAGATGACCAAATGAGAATTAATAGGCGCAGACAATATTGGATATCTACTGGCCGAATAGACAGATGGCAAAATCAACAGCTACCAGAATAAATAATAAACAAATAATTAAATTAATCGAGTAGGATATTAAAATCTACCTCTATCTACAAGCTCAATTATAAAACTACATAATAGTTTAGTGCAAATCTGCAAAAATTTATTTTCTAAATTGTATAACTTATTAAAAGTATAAATTGTTAAAATTAAATTTAATTATTGTAAACTCTTGCCCTTGCTTAGACTCTAGATGTCAGGGCATAGAAAGCAGAATATATTTTTTTTTTTATTTTTTTTTATTTTTTTGTCCGAGAACACTTTGGGCCGAACTGCCGAGCCCCTCCCTTTTGGGAGTTGTTCAGATTGGGTTGGACTCGAGGGGGCAGTGTGTTTCCGACACCTACGGGCTATTGGGTACCTCCGGTCAGGATATGGACACACGGAAGGGGTAGAGGGTTGCCTAATAAGTCCCGGGTACTAGCCTGCAGAGCTAGTAGGTGTGCTAGATAACCAGGGGGCCACACGGAGGTTTCGGTAGTCTTCAATGCGGGGTTAACGCGCGTAAATGGCGTATCCCCTTCCATCCCGTCTTGACGGTGTGTTCAGATGGAGGGTGCTTGATAGTCTGTAGGTCTTGCCCTATGGAAAGTCCCACGGAGGAGCCGGGCGTCCTTGTGGGACAGCTTGGTAACTCCCTGGTGGAAGGAGGCCCGAAATTATATCATTATATTATATCAGAAGGAAACCTTTCCACTAATATCAGTTGTTTTAACAAGAAGACTAAAAGAAGTGATACTTATTGGTAAAAGGGATGGATTACTGAAACAAGACGTTGGAGGTTGATAATAGGGACAATGACAGTGAGACATCTTTAAGTGTCGGAACTTCGCTGATGATATGTTTGCTAGTTGAGAAAATTACCTCTTTAGAAATTATTCCCGTTGTACAGATTGATTACATTAGAAAATTAGCTGTATTACCGTACACATCCTGTAATTGTGATAGTCATTTAATAACAAAAGTGTAGTTGGTTTTATCTTTATTTTTACCGTTATGGAAATTACAGAGGCTAGGGCTGTTTAGTCTCATGTTCATTCTTTGAAAAATATTATAATTAATTATTACGTGACTACATATTTAATGCATTTATAATAATTACAGCTGTTTTTTATGATTATACACCCGAGTTGCGTAGAACTATTGACTAACCTCTCACGGCGGACACACGCAGCTTCCGAGTACTCCATTAATGTTTCGTAACTTACTATACGCCAACTTAATAATATTTCACTCTTCTAATCGACCAGATAACAAACGATCACAGCGCTGGTCACTTGAAGGTCAATACGCCTCAACGCTTTGTCGAGTAATACATTCTCACAATATACGTGACACTATTGTAGACATGGCCTCCTGTAAATAACATTGTCAAACCAAACAAACCCATACTCTTCCCAAAACAACAAAATAAAAACAAAAATGGCTTTACTTATGAAATAACGTAATACATACTGAAAATACCGAGATGTTTGACTAGTAATTCATGTATCAGTAGTGAATGTTTGTAAAATTGATCAAAAGGGAGGTCATGGTCACTACATGGGTTAGTGCCACTTTGTACTCTGTGGCCTAGAGTCGCCTTTCGCGCCAAGTTGGACATCAGTAGTGCTATTGAACAGTAAGTGTTAGTATAAGCTCCTAAGAGCGACCCTGTAGCATCGGACCTCCCCGCTAAGTTGTCGTGCTAGCCGTTTTTATATACAACATGAAATGTGCACTTTGTATCCGCGAGAATATATATATTTTATGTTCACTTCCTATAAATTAACCGCTACATGGTTTTAAGAGAGTTTTACATTTTATAATAAAACTTACAATTTTAAAACGTTTTATATTAATTTCACATTCTAGAGATATTTGTATAAGCAGTTCAAGGCCAAGTATTTTATAAATAAAAACAAGTACGGATTGTAGGTATATTAACAGAATTAACTCAAATTAAGTTACAGAAAAAAACAGAATTCTTCTAAATTTAAACAATTAACTAAATAAGCTTGGCTGTAAGAGAAAGAAGACCTGATCATCGGTCTTTTACAAACATTTTACATTTTGTGTTTTGTCACGTAAACTAAGTAGATGAGGTAATGTATTCAATTTCGATTTTCAGCAGAAATACACGTTTTAATGGAAATTATTTGTTCTTTAACACCAGCCATGTGAAGGCCAAAGTTTGTTAAGGTACAGTCTGACTGTAATAATGCTCCGAAATGCACTAAATTACGAAAAATCGCGCGCTCAATAGTGTTACGTTGCCGGAATACTATAGCTGTATTTTTCATACTTGCTTATCTGTAAGCTGGTGATATGTTACAACACATTGCTACAGATGACACACAAAGATTATTACGTGAGCACTGAGAGTTGTGACTGCAGTTTCAAAGTTGTTGCATTTTCTAAAAGCTCACATAATTATCTTATATAATCTGGACCAATACAGTATTAGAACATAATCAGCTGAATCTTAAGTGAATTTTCTGTATGACATCTGTATTATTTTCCACTTTAATTGCCTCAAAATTTTGTATGAACCTTCAAGGAATTAACAATGGAATGTGGTATTTGATAGGAAAATTTGAGTAATAGCATTGTTTTGACAATTACTACTTACTTTTATTATTCTGTCTCATTAATAGAACAAATAAATTTGACATTTACTTAAGTAACATGAGTCATTCAACTAAATCAAGTACAAAGAATACATAGAACAATACTAGCTATAACTCCAAACCTTTAAAATTGATGCAACATTTAATTACAAAGAAACTTTAACAAAACATTCTGTGTAATATTACACACATTTGTAAATCATGTGAACAACACAGTAAACGTTTTCATTTAAAACAGAGATACTTTAACATAAAACTACAGCTGTTGCACAAAGTGATATAAATGAAATAATCAACTTGAATATTTTACAAATAAGCTTTAACGTAATATTCTGTAATAACACTGTAAAGATTGCTGAAGAGTTTAAAGTGATGAATAACATAATTCATTGTATTAGGTACATTAAAAGTTTAAAATAACATTATAAAACTTTAGCTATGTAACAAGTATAATACATGTTTCAATCTTAATGAGATTTGTTGCCCCAGGCATTACCTAAGGTTAAGGAAAAACCTTTGACAAAGAACCTCAAATCAAATCAAATCAAATTTATTCACCATGAGACTTCTAATTACAGAAATATTGGCTTCGTCAATACAATTTTATATTACAGACTAACAGTAAACACATGAACGGATAAACAAATAAGGTGATAGAATTTACAATTGCAATATAGAAAGAATGGAATAGATTATTAGAATATAATACATATGTCTAACAAAGCTGATTCAGGTATTCATTTACTGAATAAAAACATCTTTGTATTAGATATTTCTTTAATTTCCTTTTAAATATTGTTAAATTTGGTAATTGTTTGAAATATTGAGGAAGTTTGTTGTACAATTTAATACAGTTATAGTGTATACTTTTTTCTCTTATGCCGTGTAACTTGAAGATGTGGCTTACCTCTAGTGTTGTTACTATGTATTTCGGCGTTTGTGACAAAAATATTTAGCTGTTTATGAGTGATCACCAGCACCTAATAGAGATGTGTAGATGGAACTGCCAGAATATTCAATGATCTGAAATAAGGTCTACAACTTGTGGTACTGGAAAGATTCATCATTAAAGGTATCGCCCTGTTTTGTATTATAAACATCCTTTTCGTATAGCTCATCCTTCCCCAGAATATTATGTCATAGGATAACTGCGAGTGAAAGTAGGCAAAATAGGCTATTTTAAGCACATCAAGATTGACTGATGATCTTAAAGTGTATAATGCAAAACAAGTTTGACATAGTTTTTTGGATAAAGCATCAATGTGAGTTCCCCAATCTAGATTACTATCTACCCAAACTCCAAGAAATTTAATTTTATCTGTAGTAGTTACTGATTCATTCTCTAAGCATATATTAGGAAAACTTACATTTTTGTTGACTTTATGACGGAAACCTACAGCGATACGTTTGCTCTTAATAATAATAAGTTTATTGCCTTTAAACCAATTTAAAACATAGTCTGTTACCCCAACAATGTTTGCTTTGTGTTCTTGTTTGTTTTTCCCAGAAATGAGAACACTGGTATCATCAGCAAACAGAGTAAATTTAGTATTAATGCATTGGTTGTTTTTGGCCAGGTCATTAATATACAATTGGAACAATAAGGGACCCAATACCGAGCCCTGTGGAAATCCATTTTAATGCTTTTTACACTAGAGCGAACAGCTTTAATCTCCTTCGAACCATTTACTACATATTCAGTTTCCGTTAACTGCTTTCTATTTGTTAGATACGATTTAAACCATTCAAATAGAACTCCTCTGATACCATAATTATATAACTTGTGTAATAATATATCATGGTCGACTAGATCAAAAGCCTTTGACTGATCAAGAAATAGTCGCATGCATTGATTCCCGCTGTCTAGATTTTTAGTAATGTAATGAAATACATGTAATGAATTACAAAAAACATTTAAGACAATGTAACAACAGTATTACGGTATCACTAAGCAGTTTGAGAGGAATGACAGATTTTAGGTATAATACTAATAATATTATGACGACCTGTTGTTAGTTTGTGAATAATTAAGGATCACATGGTCAGGTCGAACACTCGGGAGCAAACACTCAGAGCAGAACTACATGCTTTAGCGAGAGGATGGGATCTTTTCTATAATGGTTCATTGTTAAAAAGGTAAGGTAAAGCTAATTAAAAGTGGAATTAACTTAATAAGAATATTTACTACAACAAACAGATTTACAAAGGCGGTCATAATGGCGTTTATCAGTCCAGAAGTGGAGCTGCCTACAATATCATCCTACCCCATCAGCTGGCAGTTTCAGAGAGAAAGTTTCTCGCTTAAACATTATGCATCTAGTCATAAAGGAGGGGAGGGAGTGACGTCACACCTACTACTTGAGTCACCAGAGGGTAAATACAGTCGTTTGTGACATCTCTCCCTCGCTTCCCCTAAGATCAATGGATACATTGATCTTTAAAATAATATTACATTAATGTTGAAATAGTGTTACATTACATTTAGACTTATATAATCTTATTTCTTCATTGTTAAAAAACGTTTGTTTTGCTCAGATATATAAATTTAAAATGTAAGTTGTCTCTAAAGGAATATTAAACATCATGCCACCTTCTTGAAAATAAGATTAACATCTCCGTTATTTGGATTCATACAAATTTAAAACGGAAAAGAATTATTATTTAAAAAAAAAAACACTGATTATAACTATGGAGTCCCCGGTATACAACTGTTAGTTTGTTAGTTAAGCCACAAATTGAAAAAAAAAAATCGCTGTCACAACATAACCCACTGAATTAGATGCACCACCAAATTTTTTTTTCTTTGAAGTACTACTCATTGTAGATGTCTGATGTAATCAGGGGAAGCATTTCCCACACGGGATTATAGTACGTAAGGTGGTGTAGGCCCTTACTCGGCTAACACAATATGAGTCCACTGGAACCTGTGGTGAGGGGAAAACACCTCCCCCACCCGACGATTGTGAGTGTGCTGTAGAGGATGACCATACAGGTTGCTAGCAAACCTGCCAGGAAGTTGGGGGGTTATTTTAGTTGCAGGAAATAGTGGCTAGATGTGTTATAGCTGGGAATCCTAATGACATTCAACTAACCAAACTGGAACAATTTTACAAGAGTATCAGAGGCAAAGAAATGTAATTGAAGGTGACATACAAATTAAGTAGATAACATACAAAACATTAAAAATAAGCTGTGATTACAAATGCAATACATCAAATTTTTGAATAAATGAACCTAAAATTACAATAAAGAACAGCAATGTGCACATATTAACAATATGAAAACTATGTGTGTGGCCACAAATAAACCTAATTAAGGGTACACTTGAAAAGAAGGAAAAAAAATTGTATCGCGCACTACCTAGATTTGACTTACAAAAATTTAACATTTTAAAAATTACAAGCAAGCTTACTAGTAATCACATTTTTGTTCTTAGACAAAAAAATTTACAATTAATACAAAGCACTTGATAATAAAGTGTATTGCAAAACGCTCACAGGTGAGAAAAAAAATGATTTGAAATATAGTCATTAACAGAATATTTGAAAATAATGTATTGAAAAGATTACAAATGTAAGATGAACACAGCATTCCATTGCAATGACAATCCTCCATTTAATGTACATTTAGTATACAGTCAGGTTCTCACCCAAAATTATTTCTGTGTTTCATTGAACAATAAAATGACTTACTTAGCCATGGCATAAGTCGACTGGAATAATGACATCATAGTTGTTTCTGCTAACATAACTAATTAAACATATACATGTCCCACTTCATGCAACATAATGCAATGAACAGTACATTATCATATACAAATAACACATGCAAGCATGCAATTAAAATACGGAACACTAATAAACATGCATTACGTAGAATACCAGAAAATATTACATCTCAACGTTGTATCAGAAACCTATCAGCTTCCTGACAAGCAATGCATGTTAAAGGCCCATTTACCCTGTAAAACTTAACAAATACACAAAAAAAGTATTATTAAATGTATCTTCACAGCATCCACGGTTACATTACAGCATTGCATTAAAGCTACAACTGAGTGGCTCTTAGCACTTTTAAGCCTTCTTGGCTCTTTATGCAGAATTACTAAGTGGATTTAGAAAAAAAATATACTACAAAAATTGAAGCCAGGACTAGCTAGGAATCCCTGTTCCTAACTAGGGGCGGGGAATAAGCCCAACCTACTAGGACTGCACATAAGAATAATCATCATGATGTATGATAAATGTTAACCATAGATAATTAAAACAATACAATTCATTTGCTTATTTTCATCTATACTTTTTCCAGAACTCCTTTACTTCAAACACATAACCATGTTTTATCATCAGAATACAGATAATAAAACTTAAGTGTCTATGAGCAATCATAACTTGGTAATGTATAAAAAACAGTATATAAATAATGGTCCATATTAGGATACATTATTTAATTTTCCTAGAATGCAGATTTAGAAAAAGTATATCAATAAACTAGGTTAAGTATCAAAGGATGGAAATAATCATTGTGAAAGAAAAGCTACAGATTAAGCTTGAACGATGTCCACAACTTCTCCTAAAGCACTTCAGCTGTAAAAAACAAATAATATTTATGAGACACTGCTGCAACAATCATTCATTACAGAGAAAAAAATCTACTATACATCTCCCGACACAGACGTACCAAACCGGAACATTGACACTGTACATGATCTATTCTGCAGGCACATAACAGCTCCCCTGCAAAATTTCAAATAAACTTCATCATACTACTTCCTCTATACTAAGACTGCATTCAGGGGTACATAACAGCAATCCTTGGAGCCAAAATAATTTTCACAGTACACAGACAATAATTAATCCTGAGGCAAACTTCCGCAACCATCAGGATACTACATACACATTTTGCAACAATTTAAAAAGAATTAAGGAAAGAAAAGTTAGAGCATGTTAACTCCTAAAAGAAACGTTGAGTGAAACAAAGGACAAGCAAAATCAGAAATTTTGCAAACTTCCAGAATAGTAATTTAGACATAACCTCATTTCAAATTCTTTGTTAACCCAAATCCTAACCAAAAGAAAGCAAAATTATTCAAAGATGCCTAACAGAAATTACTTTTGCTTAAGTTGTTGTTGAGTGATATTACAAATAGCAAGTTCACGAGCCTTCTGAATATCTTGAAGAGTTTGCCACACAAAAAGATTATTAGAGGTGGCTTGCAACTGAACTTGATTAGGCAAGGTAGGTTCTCGACCATACATTAAGAAGAAGGGGGGAAATTTGGTGGTATCCTGGACTGAAGAGTTATATGAAAAAATTACGTAAGGCAATATAACATCCCAATTTTTCTGATTAGAGTCAACAAAATGATTAAGCATATTCAAAAGGGTTTGGTTAAAACGTTCAGTTAATTCATTGCAGGCGGGGTGATAAGCACTAGTGAAGTTAGGTGATACAGACAAAGATTTTAATAATTCTTGGGTAACTTCACTAAGGAAGACTGAACCTCGATCAGAAAGTAAAGTAGCAGGAGCTCCATGACAACAGATAATGTTATGTAAAATGAATTTAGGAACAGAAATATGCTTTCTCTGCATAATAGATTCAGAGGGTTCCAATACAACATCGTTCATAACTGGTATCATAGGTTTAATTGTCACAAAGCTAGTTGTTAAAGGGGGAAGTTTTACATCTTGCACCCCAATATATTTAACAACATTTACTTGATCAGAATGATCTTGCAAAGGTTTAATGGCTATATCAGCAAAAGGTGCAGTGGCATGATGAATAGGCATTTCAAGAGTGTTACCTTCAGTAGTGGTCATTGCAATTAAATTTTGAGTCTAATGAATAATTACACCATGCTTATTGAGAAAATCATTACCTATAATGAGGTCATGTGCTAAATTTTCAACTACCAAAACGTTTTCTTGAAAAACAAAATTATGCATAACAAATTCTAAAGTAATACAATAGGGTGCATCTAACAATTTGTTTCCAGCAGTCCTCAACATCATTTGAATAGGTTGCAATTTAGACAAGTCAGTAACATGAGCTACATTTAAAATACTGGCTGCACTACCTGTATCCTGTAGAATATTAACTTCCTTATCCTTGATTATACCTCTAAGATTTAAAATCTGACTTGATACAGGAGCTACATTCCCTTGTATTGATGACTGTGATGAAGCCTGACTGGAAGGTTGCTGTAATGTTGCTAAGAGTGGTCCGTTGAGACTGGACGTTGGTCGGGTTTTGAGCGAGGTAGGGGAGTGCAGCATGCACTTGCCATATGACCTCCCCTGTTACATCTGTAATAGATGACTGATGAATCGCTCTGATCCTGATGACCTGAAGCATGTGCAAGAGATTGACTACACTGCGACTGAAAACGAGGCTGGCTCGACTGTACAGGCACTGCTGGTGGTATTTGAAACTGATTGAACTGCGTACATAACTGGTCAACTCTACTAATTAAATCTGTAATAGATAAAGAAGGTGCAGCCGTAGTACTAGTGGGTGGCAACAGTTTTGGCACTGAGGGCTGGTTTAGAGTTAAGAAAGACTGAACTGTAGCATTTATATTACTTTGAGTAAGCATGTGCTGTCGACTTTGTACATAAAACTGAGCATGATCTATTCTAGGAATGACAGTTAGAACCTCATCAATTGATTCTGGGTTTAGGGGAACCAGAGACTGCACATAATGAGGTTATAATTCTTTTAATAAATGTTTAATTTGTTCAGCTTGTACCACACATGGATTAATCCTATCACACAAAGATATCACATCATACACATAACTCATAACAGGTTTTGAATCTAACTGCGCCCTCTGGTGAAGCTTCATTCCTAGCAAACCTACAGAATTTGTATTTTGGAAAGCTGTAAGGAATCTGATAGCTAAAGTTATCCAATCATGGTGTGGGTTTCTATGTCCAAAAATTTGGAAGCATTGTGCAGAGGATTCTTTTAAGTAACAAGGGAAAAATTTCAATTTCATTTCATCATTCCAGCCATTGGCTGTGGCTACCATTTCAAAGTTTCTAAGAAAATCATTTTATATATTTTTGTACTGTTCCCTAGCATGAGCTATGGCTCTGGGAACCTTTTCAGATAACAATAAATAAATAAATAAATAAATAAATAAATAAATAAATAAATAAATAAATAAATAAATAAATAACTAAATAAGTAAGTAAGTAAGTAAGTAAGTAAGTAAGTAAGTAAGTAAGTAAGTAAGTAAGTAAGTAAGTAAGTAAGTAAGTAAGTAAGTAAGTAAGTAAGTAAGTAAGTAAGTAAGTAAGTAAGTAAGTAAGTAAGTAAGTAAGTAAGTAAGTAAGTAAGTAAGTAAGTAAGTAAGTAAGTAAGTAAGTAAGTAAGTAAGTAAGTAAGTAAGTAAGTAAGTAAGTAAGTAAGTAAGTAAGTAAGTAAGTAAGTAAGTAAGTAAGTAAGTAAGTAAGTAAGTAAGTAAGTAAGTAAGTAAGTAAGTAAGTAAGTAAGTAAGTAAGTAAGTAAGTAAGTAAGTAAGTAAGTAAGTAAGTAAGTAAGTAAGTAAGTAAGTAAGTAAGTAAGTAAGTAAGTAAGTAAGTAAGTAAGTAAGTAAGTAAGTAAGTAAGTAAGTAAGTAAGTAAGTAAGTAAGTAAGTAAGTAAGTAAGTAAGTAAGTAAGTAAGTAAGTAAGTAAGTAAGTAAGTAAGTAAGTAAGTAAGTAAGTAAGTAAGTAAGTAAGTAAGTAAGTAAGTAAGTAAGTAAGTAAGTAAGTAAGTAAGTAAGTAAGTAAGTAAGTAAGTAAGTAAGTAAGTAAGTAGGTAAGTAGGTAAGTAGGTAAGTAGGTAAGTAGGTAAGTAGGTAAGTAGGTAAGTAGGTAAGTAGGTAAGTAGGTAAGTAGGTAAGTAGGTAAGTAGGTAAGTAGGTAAGTAGGTAAGTAGGTAAGTAGGTAAGTAGGTAAGTAGGTAAGTAGGTAAGTAGGTAAGTAGGTAAGTAGGTAAGTAGGTAAGTAGGTAAGTAGGTAAGTAGGTAAGTAGGTAAGTAGGTAAGTAGGTAAGTAGGTAAGTAGGTAAGTAGGTAAGTAGGTAAGTAGGTAAGTAGGTAAGTAGGTAAGTAGGTAAGTAGGTAAGTAGGTAAGTAGGTAAGTAGGTAAGTAGGTAAGTAGGTAAGTAGGTAAGTAGGTAAGTAGGTAAGTAGGTAAGTAGGTAAGTAGGTAAGTAGGTAAGTAGGTAAGTAGGTAAGTAGGTAAGTAGGTAAGTAGGTAAGTAGGTAAGTAGGTAAGTAGGTAAGTAGGTAAGTAGGTAAGTAGGTAAGTAGGTAAGTAGGTAAGTAGGTAAGTAGGTAAGTAGGTAAGTAGGTAAGTAGGTAAGTAGGTAAGTAGGTAAGTAGGTAAGTAGGTAAGTAGGTAAGTAGGTAAGTAGGTAAGTAGGTAAGTAGGTAAGTAGGTAAGTAGGTAAGTAGGTAAGTAGGTAAGTAGGTAAGTAGGTAAGTAGGTAAGTAGGTAAGTAGGTAAGTAGGTAAGTAGGTAAGTAGGTAAGTAGGTAAGTAGGTAAGTAGGTAAGTAGGTAAGTAGGTAAGTAGGTAAGTAGGTAAGTAGGTAAGTAGGTAAGTAGGTAAGTAGGTAAGTAGGTAAGTAGGTAAGTAGGTAAGTAGGTAAGTAGGTAAGTAGGTAAGTAGGTAAGTAGGTAAGTAGGTAAGTAGGTAAGTAGGTAAGTAGGTAAGTAGGTAAGTAGGTAAGTAGGTAAGTAGGTAAGTAGGTAAGTAGGTAAGTAGGTAAGTAGGTAAGTAGGTAAGTAGGTAAGTAGGTAAGTAGGTAAGTAGGTAAGTAGGTAAGTAGGTAAGTAGGTAAGTAGGTAAGTAGGTAAGTAGGTAAGTAGGTAAGTAGGTAAGTAGGTAAGTAGGTAAGTAGGTAAGTAGGTAAGTAGGTAAGTAGGTAAGTAGGTAAGTAGGTAAGTAGGTAAGTAGGTAAGTAGGTAAGTAGGTAAGTAGGTAAGTAGGTAAGTAGGTAAGTAGGTAAGTAGG